>JAPSGF010000003.1:21212572-21370373 GCA_035772895.1 Perdix hodgsoniae
ATAATAATAATAATAATAATAATAATAATAATAATAATAATAATAATTCCTTAGCACCAATCTAGACCAGAGGCTTTGAGTCCTACATCAGGAGAGGTCTACCTAGACTAGTAAAATAAGTTCTTTCTGTCTAAAGAAAGAGATCGTAGTTTATACTGAGATACATGATCCAGTGAAAATGTTATGTCCAGATCTTCTGTCAGGAAATCTTAGAAGTCTTAGAACTTCTTGTTCTAAAGACAATCCTATCAGTTTGTGCAGATACAATTTTACAGTATTTTACAGCAACCCTATTCAAATGAATACCGCATACTAAAACACGTTAACTCCTGTATTTGACATTCATGATTCTTTCTAACAAAGGGAACCATACACGGCCTAGAAATAATGCTCCATCTGCCACTGATTTCAGTGACACTAAGAAAGAAAATACTCAGGTATATTCTGGGGTAGGAAAACAGAAAAAGCCAGTCTAAGGTGGGCCTCAAATGAACTCCATGCCTTTGGCTCAGCAGGCAGGAGAAGAGAGAATGCTCTAAGGAATGTTTCATGCAAGGACTTGGCATAGTCTTCCTATAATGAGAGAGAAACCACGTGGTTTTCCTCGAGAATTGCTGTCCATTCCAGTGGCATCAGGAATCAAACACGACTGTGAAGGTTTCAAGAACTCACCAGGAAGAATTTCTGCACTTCCTCAGCCTATCAAAGAAGACTACTGATGTCTGTACACACTAATGAAAATGGTTAAGAATCACAGTAGTGGTCAGCTGGCTGAAGAACGCTTACTGAAGCAAGAGATGCAGCCGAACTAGAAAGAAAAAAAGCAAAAAGGCTGGAAAAGACTGAGAATTGAAAAGAAATCATATGGGCTTACTAAAAAGGGACACATGACTGCTCTAATATTTCTTCCTATTTTTAGTGACTCCAGCTCTGAAAATACTTGGTGATCTTAAGTCCCTGAATATTTTTCCTGAAAAATTCAATACCTGACTTTAGTTTTTGTTCGTTCATAGTTAAGTCCTTCACTGCATGTGAAAAAAATACGTATTTGCTAGAAATGGGTTCTTGTTCAAATCTCACATTATTTTCAAAGGATATGAACGTGAATACTCTCAGCGACTGCAGAAACAGTAGTTTAACAATATAGAATGCTAATTCTGAAACTGAAAACTATGCTTAGAAGCAACAGCAATACAACACACGTAAATGTACTCAAAATTACCCCAAGATAAACTATGCAGTCCTTAAAAACTGTGTTTTTAATTGCAGACTCCTTACCCATCTAGAAGTTCTACTAGGTATATTACAGTCTTTTATACTACTTTTTATCTTGCAATAATCCATAGTACTTTTCCTGGTTTAACAAGCTTACATCTCAACAGCGTCTGCAGTTGTTTGCTGTTTCCTTCATTTTTAAGCAACATACATATTAAATGAACCGCGCTCATTTCAGCTGTAATCACTTAGCTGATGAGAAATGGGCAGCTCTCTGCATATGCAACAACCATACATTTAACAGCAATTTTTTTCAAAGGGGCAGATGGCAAGAGCAGTTTCTACTGTAACTCTACTGGTATTAACCACAGAAGATAAAACACATATAGCTCAGATTTAAATTCAATTTGTTTGAATGTAAATCAGGGAAAATTCTTCTGAAGAACGCTGTTATTTCTGAACAACAGTAGCATATGCAAGTCCAGTGCCTAGTCCTTCGTTTTGCACTGATGCCTCCCAGTGATTTCATCATTTTCTGTGAAAGAGTTGCCGCAAATCTGGATGAATCTCACACCAGAGTAGGATTCTGATGTTTGATGTAAGATGCGGTCTGAGGAGTATACGTAACTTCTTAGAATTCAGCTTTCCAATTATAGCACAAACAATTATAGCAAAATACTGCAAAAGCAGAACACACAACGTTTTCTTCCTCTGGAGTAACGTTTTAACTTTTCAAACTTTAGTATACGTGTTCTTGTTTTTATTTCTCTGATAACGAAGGAGAATACAATACACAGGTTGATAATAAATGGCCTTCTTGATGGGGCCCTTATTATTTTGACTAGTTCTGCAGTTTGCTTACATGTGCATTGAACACCGTTTTCCAGTTTGGCATTGGAATCACGGCATGAGATTCGTATGCAATTTTTTTTCCCCATCACATGGAGGGAATTATTGGCATACAGTGATTTCCTTTGAGCTACCCTTACTGGCAATGGGGTTACAAAGCATGTGGAGTTCCACGTACTTGCCATAATCAACACCCAGACCCAAAATTTAGCTACTCAAAATATTGCTCATTTCCCCTAATTACTGAACCCCTTGAGAGCCAGTATCCCAGTACACAGAGAAGCATGCTCAAGTGTCTGAATTTCCCGAATGCCTAAACTTATCTTTCTGAGAAGGACTTTCAATCCTAAACATAAGCACTTAAACAACTAGTAACGGACAAGCGAGACATTTATTTGCATGTTCCACCTGCAGGGCATTTCCTCATAATGTTCTCTGTGTGAAGTGGAACCCATGCAAAATAAAGCCACCACAAATGTCAACAAGGACCTTTTCCTGTTCAGTGACAAAAGCACTTTCACAAGTAGGTGCAGGTCAACAAAAGCACTCTTCTCTCTTAGCTGATTGAACGTCAATCCACCTATTTCTCCTGAAATATGTATTCTTTAATCACAAGATTATCACTACCAGAAGTATGGAAATTCACAAGACTTTGTCGCCCCACTGCAAGAAAGACACTGAGGCCCTGGAACGGGTTCAAAGAAGGGCGACAAAGCTGGTGAGGAGTCTGGAGCACAGGCCTTATGGGGAGTGGCTGAAGGAGCTGGGATTGTTCAGTCTGGAGAAGAGGAGGCTCAGGGGAGACCTTATTGCTCTCTATAACTACCTGAAGGGAGGTTGTGGTGAGCTGGGGGTCGGCCTTCTCTCTCATGTAACTGGTGATAGGACTAGAGGGAATGGCTTCAAGCTGTGCCAGGGGAGAGTTAGGCTGGACGTTAGGAAATACTGCTTCTCTGAAAGAGCGGTCAGGCAGTGGAATGGGCTGCCCAGGGAGGCGGTGGAGACACTGACCCTGGAGGTGTTCAAGGAACGTTTGGATTTTCCCTTATCACAGGGAATGAGCTTGAGGGCTTGAGCATATGGTTACACTTGAGCTATAGCTTACACTGCTATTTATTTCCTATGAACCAAAACTGCTAAGCTCTTTTCTTTAAAACTTCTTCAGCCTTATTGGCAGAATTTTTAATTGTGCACACTAAGAAACTAGCAAGTATATACAAGAAGATTGGCTTGTAAACCAGCCTGACTTTATCAGTGGCTTCCTGTTTACAGATGAGCTGGAGCAGTAATTGGGAGACATGTTAATAGGCATTTTGATTGTCGATTTGTTGTTGTACATTTTATATATTCTTCTGTAAACTCAAGTTTCTCAGTAGCATAAGAATAGGAACTAGAAGCACCTCTCATTTTCTGATCCCTTTTTTTTTTTATTTATTTATTTTTTTTTGCAAGAGCCTGGAGTGCCTGTAATCGAACTGCTGGCAAAATTCTTCTCCCTCAGTCTCAAACTGGTTATTAAGTGCTTAACTGCAGGACTGACCATAAGCGTTCCATTAATTCCCCACCAAACTATTTTCTCCTTTGCATGGATGTAAGCCTCACTTTCTACTCTGAAAGCCACATGCTCAGACGCCAGCTCACGTAAAGATTTCTTTTATAATCCCTGATATATTTTCTGTGTTGTGTGCTTAAAATGCCCTTTTAAAGTATCATCAATTTCACCTCAGTAATTTTTGGCTCCTCTATGTTCAAGTTGTGAGAAATGTTGAACAGCGGACATCATTTTTAGAATACTGCTTATAGATTAAATAGCTATATGCCAAGTGGTGTTTATATATGTGGACAAGTCCATACAAAAGTGTACTACTACCCCAAACTCGCTATTATTCCCACTTCAGTTTCTGTCAGTCCAGCTGGTTTCTTGATGAAGACCACTTAAACGTTCAAAAGAAATCTCATAATAACACAATCTCATACGACTGCTGTGATAAATCGTGTTGTTGCTGTTTCGTAATCTTAAGTGCCGTACAAGAAGTAGCACAGCACTGAGCACCGGTCCACGAGCCAGCAGCCTCACCACTGGCATCCAAGCACAGCTGTCACAAGAACAGGAATTATGCTCACTTCCTGTATGCACCCCGGAACAGAAATTTGGTGGCTTCTCCCTGTATACTCAGGTAAGACAAACTCGGGTAAGACTGACAGCCTTTACACAGCATTGGCACAGCCAGTGGCTTTCTGGAACTACTTCCCCTGAGAGGCTTGCAATGCTTCCTGCCAGGATGAACACAAAGATTGGCTCCTGTGGGGAGGAACCAAACTGTTGGAAAAGCTTCTGCCCAGAGACAGTCTGTTGACTTATCAGCAAAGTTCCGGGACACGTGTCTTGGAAATCTGCCTAAGAAAGTATTTTGCATGTAGGGTAAGGCACATGAAGCTCGCATGAAGTTTAATAACTACACCAGTCTTCACTCCATCCCAGTCTTCACCAGAAAACTGATGGCTTTAATTTTTAGATAGAACTCAGAGCATGGGTTCTTTCACAGAAAGCGAGTTGTTCCTTTTTTGCGGGGAGGGGAAGATTGGAATTCTTCCTAATAATAAACTCTCTGTATGAAGGAAAGCAATATGGCTACCTTATTGCTCTAAACATCCATACTTCCTTTTGTGAGGTCTGTAAGATTACTGACGAGATGTAGAGAAACAGTTTTCTTTTTTTTCCCCCTCTGCCAGATTATGTTTATGAAATATTTTCTTGTATCCTGCCCCGTCCTTACTAGGAATTTCTGCACTTATCACATGAATGCAATACCACCAGGATGCCATAGCGCAGAACTCTGAGCAATTCATGTTTGCTGTGATAGCCACACCTCTGCAATCTGACAGCTCTGATATCTACAAGCATTAAAAGTAGTTACAAAAAAAGAAAATGCTAGCTTGCTTGTTTACAAACCAGTAACTTTGTTTACAAACCAGTAACTTTGTTTATGTGGCTCATTAGGCTACTGTTCAAATTAGAAGCATCTGTTTTTGGTAAATAGAACTAAAATAGATGTATAATATTGTTATATTTCTGTTACATTTTGACCACTGGTAAAATTGATGTCTTTCTTTCAATAAAATCCTGACTTTCATAGTTCAGTAAAGCTATTCACCTGAATGTGCTTGTGAAGTACCGTCAAGGAGCGCAATTTTTAATTTCGTAAGCCGATATTAAAGTCAAACCTACAGAGGGAGCTCTCATACCAACCGTTATATTTTCTACCTCTTGTAGGAAAGGTGAATGCACCACTCTGAAGAAGCATTTTAAGGTACAAGAACACATGTTTGAAAGGCCTCTCCTCAAAGGGAGGGAAGGTAAAGGAAAAGGTAAAGAATGAAAATTCTTTCTACTTTTTCAACTCCAAAGAAACATCTAATATTTTTGTTTTCAAAATGTTGGACAGAGGATTTTATTCCACAGCCAAAACATTTATTAGAATTGGAAAACACTTTCAGGCTCTTCTGAATTGCTGCTGATGCACAGCATTCACAGTTCCATTGAAAGGAGTGAAATTTAAGGCTGCTAGAACCAAACAAAGCTTCTGCTCTAAATCTGAATTTAACTTAAAACCTTTAGTCACACAGCAGAGCACGTGACTGCTGCAGGGAAGTACCTTACCGAGAGGAATATCGACAGCATTTAAAATGCATGTGAATGCACTATCTGTTAAAACAACAACAACAACAACAACAACAACTAGATTATCAAAAGCGTCTGATGTACCTTTTGGGAAAGGCGCGGTGTTGACAAATGACATGCTTAGCTACGCGGCACAGCATCATTTTAATGAGCAGTAACAGTAGTGGAAGAGCACTGTGAGATGAACTATCTATATCTGTAACAAGCAATACCCATCTTGGTTGTATCACATGAGTTACAAGAAAAAACAAGCCTTTGGCGAATCAAAAGTGAAAATGAATTGATCACATCTGCCTGATGGCCCTTATGTGCATCCCATAAAAATGTGGCTACGGGAAATAAGTTATGCGAGATCATTTTCCACAAATATTACTGGATAGAGAGCATAGACTCCCTTTTAATTTAGCATCATAGACCCTGCAGCTTAGAAATACATAGCAGCTGCAAAAAGTGCTGTAAGATCAACCTCGGAGATTACGGTTCTTCTAGAACAAGAGGTGTGACAAATGCTGCAGAAAAGAAATGCTCAATTTCTCCAGATACTGACGGCAAGCAGCCAGAGGCCCTTCTGATTATGATTCAGGTGCAACTGAACCTGCCTCTGCTTTTCTATCTTAAGCTTATCATTTACTTGATTATAACATAGCCATTCATGCTTTTGAGTGTAAGGAGAAAAGTCAATCGAATACGTTTGCCTTTGTACAGATTTTGAGAAAACGCTCTTACTTATGTTCCTCCCATCTGCTGGGGTTGTTATTTTTTTTCCCTCTGAAATACATGTATTTCATGCACGCTGCTGCCAGTTTCAGTATCATATGTTGTTTTTTTGTTCTACTAATGTGCTGCAATAATGTGATGCAAGCACTGCACAGCATCTCAGCCAATCAGAGGAAGGACAAGGCAAGCTCTTTCTAGTACACCTATAAATAGTTGATATGTTGTTTTTATTAAACGGTTGTTTTGAAGCAGTTACTTTCTTAAATGCTTTTTCAGTGAAAGAAGATACGTGGTCAGATTTTGGCTAGCTGGAAAAGAGAAAACCTGTGTGATTTGTTCTGGTTGCATGATAGTACAAGTAGAGCAAAGACTCAGTGCATTATCTCCTATCATAGAGACATTTCTAACCCCAAGATTTACAGAAGTTTAGATACTTCTAAGCTCAAGTACTTTAGCTAGAAGAATATCAGTAGGAAAGATCCTTTTTAAAAAAATTATTTCAAGAGAAACTTTCTGACTTCCATAAACATTATCTTATACACCAACAGCCATGTACTCTTTGGTCTACATGGCTCACCCACTGATTTAAAAATATTCCCCATGGAAAAACTGAGGGGCATTTATTTATTTATTTATTTTCCCACTTGAAATTCTAAAATTCTTTTGAAAACTCACTGTATGGGATTATTACTACAGATTCAGCAACCTTGCCTTTAAAATTAATTTATGAATTGCTTTTTAACATTATGGTTCTTTCACGTCACTGACTTAATGATAGGAAGCATGTATCAAATACTTTTTAAGAACAATACATGTATGTAGTTTGCTTCCTGTTTATTTCCATGGAAACTGAAACTAATACAAAGAGCACAATAACACTACCAAACACTCTTCTATAACATAGTCACCACCATTAGTTGTGCATTTTCACCAGAGATGAACAAAAGCCTGCATGCTGCACTCATAAAAATGTTCACCGTTGGAGGTGACCCGCTGCTGTCTCTGTCACACTGCTGAAATGCACCATCAACCAACTTACTGTTCTCACATCCAATGTTGGTCTCCAGAGGCATTCAGCAAACATCAGTGAATGTTAATGGGTACCATTTTCTTCACACAGAATTACAGAATCATAGAATGGCTTTGGTTGGAAGAGACCTCAAGGATCATCAACCAGGGGGTTCCAACCCTCCTGCCACACACAGGGCCACCTACCTCCAGATCTGGTACTGCCCAGGGCTCCATCCAACCTGGCCTTGAACAACTCCAGGGATGGGGCATCCACAGTCTCTCTGGGCAGCCTGTTCCAACACTTTACCACTCTCTCTGTGATTAATTTCCCCCAACATCTAATCTAAACCTTCCCTCTTTGACCTCAGAATCATTCTGCCTCATCCTATCACTGTGTATCCTTGTAAAAAGTTGATTCCCCTCCTGTTTATAATCCCCTTTTAGATAGTGGAAGACTGAAATGAGGTCTTGTCATGGCCTTCTCTTCACCAGGCTGAACAAGCCCAGCTCCCTCAGCCTGTCTTCATGGAGGGGGTGTTCCAGCCCTTTTCATGGCCCTCCTCTGGACCACCTCCAAACAGCTCCAAATCTTTCCTGTACTAGGAGCCCCTAGTCTGGATGCAGTACTGCAGATGGGACCTCTTGAGGGCAGAGTAGAGGAACAATCACCTCCCTGTCCCTGCCGGCCACCTCTCTTCTGACAGAGCCCAGGATACCATTGGCCTTCTGAGCTGCAAGAGCGCACTCATTGCTCGCTCATGTGCCACCAGCACTCCCGTGTCCTTCTCTGCAGGGCTAAATTCCTCCACATGGAGGAATTCAGTGATTCAGTGTTCTTTCAGAGTGAATTTTATTGTCTAAATAGAATTCTAGAATCCTTAAGAGTTGGAAGGGATCTTTAGAGGTCATCTAGACCAACTCCACTGCAGTGAACACGGACATTCACAGCCTGGCCTTGAAAGTCTCCAGGGACTTGCAACACATCACTGGGCAACCTGTCCCAGTGCCTCACCACCTTCACTCTAAAAGACTTTTTCCTTATATTCAACCTAAATATACATGACCCTCTTTAAGCCTGAAAACATTTCTTCTTGTCCTATCACCACAGATCCTGCTAAAGAGTCCGTTCCCCTCTTTCCTCTAGCTCCTCTTTATATACTGAAAAGCTGCTATCAGGTCAACTTGGATATTGATGAGAAGTAAATTATTACATGTCTATCCAAACTTTTCCACCAGGAGACAAACTGGTTATCATTATTCAATAGAACTTCTTGAACTTAGGCAAAGCAGCACTATTGTATGAAATTTTATTCAAAGTTACTCCACTGTATCCTTGGGTAGGTAAGATCAGATGGAGGTGACAAGATTTTGGGGGCTGCAGGTTGGCTTATGTGGGTGATAATAATGGGCTATCCTATGTGGGACACAGTCAATCCCAGCCAGCTTCACAACAGTTCCACTGCAGGACATTGCTGAGCCCATCAGTCAAATGTGTAGTACTTCCCTGAAAGCTTGCTTCAAATGAGGCAGAATACACCAAAGAGAGATAGGAGAGAAGAAAAAGGGTGAGAAACGAGAACATCAAGGTCAGAGAAAGCAGGAGGAGGAGGTTCTCCATAGCAGAACAGACATTCCTACAGCCTGTGAAGAGGACTCCACCAGAGCAAATGTATCCTGCAGTCCATGGAGGATTCCATGGTAGAGCAGATGGATATTTTTGCAGGAACTGCCACCAAGGGAGAGCCCACACTGGTGCAGATTTTTCTAACAGGATTGCAGCCCTTGGAGGAGCCCCTGCTGGAGAAAAGGAAAAGTGGGAAGAAAAAGAAGCAGCAGAGAAAGAACTGTTATGGAATGCTTATAATCCAGTAGCTCTCATCCTTTGCCATACGCCTTTCAGGGGATGGGCTGAGGATTCTGTAGTGAAGGAATGTAGTTGAACATGGAAAATGATAAAAGTGTTGTCCTAATGTTTATCTTTTTATCAGGCCCTTCACTGAGGAGGGGCAGTATTGAGTTGGATAAAAGCAATCTTTAGGTGAGCTCTCAAGTCAGCCTTGCCTACCTCTAGTCTGATCTGGACCAACAATCTGACTCAGTGTCTCACCACCTCAAATTAAATACCAGACACATTATATAATACATAAATCCAGACCACAGCACAGACTTTTCAGAAAACATCTGTGATAACCTAGAAGGATACAGTCAGATCAGCTGAATGGACAGCAATTTTTTAGTTTCCCAAAGAAATTTCAATTAAGCCTTGTCAGTGTCTGCAAATTATTCTCAAATTAGTTTCTGTAATAGAACAGTAGTGAGAGCACAGACAGGTCTGTACCAGCCAACAGGCTCAAACCCAATCTACTACCATATGGACTCTTACAACTTTAGAATCATAGAATCATTAAGGTTGGAGAGACCAGTAAGAGCTAATCATCTAGATAGTTGAAACTCATGATGTCTATGGATTCCTCCTCTGATTTGAAGCTTCAAAGTTCTTTAAGATGTTTCTTAATGACTTGCTACTCTAATGCTACATTATGAAGCAGTATAAACTTTATCTTTCAAAAGTCTGTAAAACTTAAATGCTAAGAACTCATTCCTACACTCAATAGTTGGGACTGCTTGAACCTTTGACAACTATTAAAACGAGTATCTCTTGAGGGATGGCTTATGATTTTTTTTCTGATCAGTGCGAACGCCAATCACATTTTCCCAAATAGATCAAATTTCCCAGATAGGCTTGAAAATGGATACAGTGCTTTGGGTTTTTGGTGCTGTAGGATCTAAGTCATAATAAACCACTACCATATGGGATTTAGAAGGAACTCTATCTCAGGCAAGTGATGACATCTGCTGTTGTCCATCCACAGGACACGAAGCCAGATGAATTATGACACTTCTATTCTCCTTTTTTTCCATCTATAGTAACTACTTTGAATATAAATTTTAAAAATAATTTTCAAAGGACACTCCACTTGTATGGCCTGGATAACTATGTTATGTTACCTATTTGTAACACAAATTTCAGCATTTACATATTTCCTAAAAAAAAAAAAAAAAAAAAAAAAAAAAAAAGTCTAAGGACCATTGAGGACAAAGAGAAAATATTTTATTAGCTCCACAAGGTGACTGATGCGCTGAAAGCAGTGTAAAATGAAAGAAATCCAGTCCATCAAGCAGATTATTACTAAGCCGCTCAGAGTAAGGTAATATTTGAGATTTTGTATACGTCAAGTGCTTCTAGAAGTGCTCTGAATACAAATAAATGTCTTCCATTTCAAAGAGACATTGTAATATAATAGAAGTATTTCACAGAGCCAATCTGTACAAGCAGTTAAGTTAAAAATCACAGTTGAGAGACTGAGAAAGCCTGAATGTGTCAAAAAAAAAAGAAAAAGAAAAAGAAATAGCTTCCTAGAAGGTTTAAATTTATATAAGGAGATTTTTTTAAAAACCATCTGTTGCTAAAATGTGTTCAGGAAGCAGTATTATAGCATAAGGAACTTTGTATTTTTTTCACTTCAAATTTTTTAATCCTGATTCAGTCTCTATTTCACTTTGCAAATTGGTATTACATTTTTGCCACTCTAAAATGACAATTTCTGCTTGGAGATACCTCTGCAAAGTCTTTCTTGGGCATCCACTATTGTGCATTAACTGTTGCACAGATGCATTAGTAATTACCAATTGAATGATGCAAAAGGAATAGCAACGCCATATGCACACTGTTTGGGTCGGTCTGCAGCTAAATTAAATGCCCAGAACTTGTGGAAGTACTTGGAAATTGCTATATAAACGTGGCACATTTTAGTATTCTGCCATTTAACCATTTCCCATGCTGGCAAAGTTACCAACAGTTCATTTGTAACCATCCCTCCTACCATAATACAGATACAAAGAACTTGCTTTCCTTTGCTCATTCACTAAATGCAAACTTGTTTTATTCTGTTACAAGGAGGCAGCTTCTTCAACAATTTTGAGTACAACATGACAGCATTTGAATTCTTACAGCAAATCCACAGACAAGGAATGTTGTTCATTCAGAAAGTATTCATTATAGAGAAAAGAATTATGAGGTAAAAAATAAAACAAAGGAGGGGAAAGAAAGAACTACACAGAATCAATTGCTCATGTGTAAGTAACTGAATCTATTCTTTCTCCTATAGATAAAAATGATATAGAAAATCTAAATGTAGATCTGGGAGGAAACAGCATTCAGTGATAGTAGGTAGATATAACAGTGGGAACAATTCAGTATATGTTTAATTTTAAAACATGAATTTGCACAATATTTAATTGACAGCACTGGAATGATTCCTGGTTAAGGAATGCTTAATTTGATGCTAAGATCAGATGAGATTTAATGCTTTGATAATGGTTTCAAATATTTAATTATCATGAAACAGAGCATATAGACAGCTGGATGCTCCATTACTTCTGAGTTAGCTGTAGTGGAATGCTGCATGTGCATGAAACAGGTGAGTGTGCTAGTGGAGGACTTAAAACATGTTAGCATCTTACATTTTGGAATTCTGTTCCACGCTGTAGAATGGAGGTCCAAATGTGGAAATCACATCAAAATAGAAGGCAAACCAACCTTAACCTGCAGCCTGCTCCAGGCCTAGACCAAGGCTCTGAGTAGGTGAAGAGTTAAAATCAAACTCCTAAAAAACCACTCGGCACTCTTCTCCTCTGCACCTTGTTGTGTTTTATCTGCCTAAAAGACAGAAAAATCATAGTAGCAAGGACTAGAATGCAGACTCACGTTACTACCAAGGTATTTCCTTAAATAGGTTACAGTGTTTACCCACACAGGCACCACTTGAAGCAGAATTAGAGACAAGTCGCTGCACCACATCGCTCCGTGGAACATCGTCACAGCTGGGCAAGTGGTGGCAGTGTGCCCTCCTTTGCCCCGCAGTTACCTGTTTCAGGTCACTCTACAAGGAAAAAGCTACAGGGCTCTGTTCCTGCCTATCTGCAACTAAATGAGTGATTATGTCTGTCCTGCCTTCCCCTACCACTTTCTCTTGGCAGTAGCCTGGAAGTCTGGGTGTTGCTCTGAGACAAGAACAAGTGATATAGAAGTTTGTTGACTCAACCTCAGCTTTGCTTTGGGCAGGAGCCCAGAATTGTCAGTGTGTGTTAGTATGCTCTGAGGATGTTCTGTTAGTGCCTATGAGATCAGAACTTGGACAAGAAAGAGTGCTCCGCTTCTGCCTGCTGTTTAGGCTTACCCTTAAGAAAGGTGCTAAGCTCCCCTTCCACTTTGTCAAAACAACAAGACTTTGTGTCACTGCAGATCTAGAACTTTCAGGGTTTCCAAAATTGTTGTTCTGCACGAGGAAGTAAACACAAAATGAAATTTTATGTACGTCTTCCCTTGTCTAAATCTGGCCCCCAGTTATGAAAGGCAGATCTGTAAAGGGACATATTAACACTTTGTCTATTGAAGCCTGCACTGCATATGAGAGTGCAGCTCCAAAGACAAAAGATACAAAGGAAAACTGAGGCTGTGGAGGTTAGCTATTTTGAGAACCCTAGTTTTAGTAAGTAACCATGTATTCTTCTCCATTATTTGCTTTCAAAAATTTCCCTATAAGGACTTAAGGTATCTGATTTAAATGTTCTTTCTCTTCTTGCTACTTAAATTGGGTAAACATTTTACTCTCAACAAGAGAATTCTTTTTAACTCAGTTCTGTAGAAAATTGCCTTAGCTTTTCAATGCCTTTCCGTTATTTTAGGTGCACAGGGTTTGTTGTAAACTTAGAGACATTTTGAACATAGTGAGAGCAGTGTCTGTGAGTCTTAGCCTTCTGAGAGAAGAGAAAGCTATTGTGTACTTGCACTTGTTTGTCTGCAAAGGGTAAATTCACTCTGTGTCCATATCTGAGCTTCCTTCCCAAAACATTTCCAAGTTTGCTTTTTTACCAGCCATCACATTATTTTTAATACTCAAGTATACCTCCAACAGGTCATACTCCTGTTATCACAGAGCAACCTCTCCGAAGCATTTACTTTACCCTTAACTTTTCATTTAGCTGCCAGAACACTAACTGTAATGGAGGAAGAACACAGGAGCAGTGCCTTTAATTCAGATCTCCAGAGATCAGATTAATCTCTGGCACACACAGTTAGAAAGGGAGTTGAGCGGCAGTGATTGTAAACACAGCTGGGGAGGGCAGAGCTCTCCATACATGCTGCATGGTTGATATCTGGCTTGGGTCAGCCCTAGTTTGTTGCTCTGTCTGCTAACATTGCCTTGTTTTTGATTCATGATAATAAAAATTCTTCTTTGTTGAGCTGAGTTTGCCATGTTCTGTTTCTGCTGAGCTATACTGCCTGTCAGCAGTGCTTTCTTTAACATCTTCAGTTAAACAGTTAACATGGTTCTATTATGTCTGTCCTTAATACAGCTCTCGTGAACTTACAAACCTGCTCTCTTTTTCTCTTGATTTCCAAAATACTTTGGAGCTGACCTCTTTTGTTTGCACGTGTGCTTTAGTAAGCAGACAATCATTTTAAAGCCTGATTATTTAGGAAAAATTCAGACATTTTAATAAAAACATTGCTAGAGCCAGGTGTCAACATATTGAACACAATTGACACTTAGGAACTGATCTAATAATAATTATGTCTGAGAACCAATCCCCCAGTGCCTAAGGAAAGCATCAGAAATCTAGCACAGACTGCATGGGAAAACTAAAGTGGAAATGAAACAAAAGTACTAAAGCAACACTACAGAAGCATTTCTACCTGTTACAAGAAAGACAGGAATGCCATCAGGATGTTTTTTAAGTCTGCTGCCTCAACTTCACATGAACTGAGGAGAAGTTACATGTAACAACTACATTGTAAAAGTAACAGAAACACATCAGTGTAAATTCTGAGGAGATTCACTGGGACAATCTAGAGGCCACGTGTTCCCCCTCCCTGCTTAAACTCACTACAGCAGGTCACTAAGGACCATGTTCACTGAGTTCTGATTATTATTTTTAAGAAGTGGAACGTCTTCCTGCAGCCTTCTCTTCTCCAGGCTGAACAAGCCCAGTTCCTTCAGCTTGTCTTCACAGGAGAGGTGCTCCAGCCTCCTGATCATCTTTGTGACCCTCCTCTGAACTTGTTCTAACAGCTCCACATTCTTTCTTGTGCTAAGGACCCCAGGCCTGGATGCAGAACTCCAAACAGGCTCTCGTGAGGGCAGAGCAGAGAGGAACAATCCCCTCCCTGGCCCTGCTGTCCTCCTCTCTTTTGATGCAGCTCAGGATGCAGCCGGCATTCTGGGCTGCAAGCACACATTCCTGCATGCATCAAGATTTGCATCCACCAGGACCCCAAAATCCTTCACTGTGGGGCTGCTTCCAAGGAGTGCTCTGTCCGTACCATGTATTTGGGATTCCCCTGACCCAATCTCAATCTATTGAACTTGACCTTTTTGAACTTCATTAGGTTCACGTGGCTGTTCATGCCTTTCCAGGTCCCCCTTAATGGCATCCCTTCCTTCTGTCCTATCATCTGCACAACTCATCTTGGTGTCATTAGCAAACTTGCTGAGGGTACACTCAATCTCACTGCCTGTGTCAGCAATAAAGATGTTTCAAGATGTTTAAAGATGTTAAAGAGCATCGGTCCCATGACGGACCCCTGGTGAAACCACTTCTCACCAGTATCCAGCTGGAACTATAGCCTTGGACCACAGCTCTCTGGCTGCAATCATCCGACCAATTTTTTATACACCAAGAAGTCCAGCCTTCAAATTTATATCTCTCCAATTTAGAAATATGGATGTGGAGTGGAGCCACATCAAAAGCCTTGCACAAATACAGGTAGATGACATCAGTTGCTCTTCTTTCATCCACAGATACCATCACTCCATCATAGAAGGAGACCAGATTGGTCAGGCACAGTCTCTTTTTGATGAGGCTGTACTGGCTATCTTGGATCACCTCATCATCTTGCATGTACCTTAGCACAGCGTCCAGGAGGACCTGCTGCATGATTCTCTCAAAGCACAGATGTGAGGCTTCTATTTCATTGGAGAAGAAGCCACTGTCAACATTTATATCAGACTATCAGAGAGACACAATCAGATTTAGTTTCAGTGTGCCAAGTGCGCCCAGAAATACTTGCATTATGTAAGCATATCAAGTGCTTGACAATATGAAAGGAACATTTAAAAAAGTCTCTACGCTTGCGCAGGACTGTGCCTTAAAATGCAGTTCTGAGTTATATTTCTATTCCCATCCCAAACTTTTGACAAATTCTGATATAAAATACCATCAGAGTATTTATCAGCCAAAAAAAGGATTACAGAATAGAGGTTTGCACATCTTTTTCCTTCTCCCTCTTCTTCCAAAAATTTTCTCTTTCCTCTGGTTTATCTTTAGAAAAAAATGCTGATCCATTTTCTTGCTGCTTTACCTCCTCTGAGTATCACCATAACTTCTGATACTACAAGTTGCATAATGTAATTCAGACAAGATGCTTTATTTATGATAGTAGAAAATGCAATGAAAGAACCAGAGCTTGATCACAGCCCTCAGAAGATAGCATCATTAAAAATAAAAAAGAATTTTTCATATGAATTAGGAATACTATGAGCAAGAATTGACCTGAAGTCCTAAAAAAGTACTGAGAGAAGAGCTTTAACTTTAATTCCTAGAAGATTATTAGCCAGAACTAGAATATTTTCATTCAATTGATTTCTATTTCTAATCTTTATTCCTTAAAAGTCATAATGTTGGTAAACTCAGGTAAACTCTTTGGGAAAATTTGACCTCTCACCATCAAAATATACGCACATTTAAGAAGAACATGTGATGAGGGCTATAAAGCCGAAGATGGAATTTGAAGTTTCCTTTCTTGATAAACTTAACCTTAATTAATTGATCTGTAATATTTTTAAACACATCACAGTGTATAGACGTCATTACTCATCCTCGGCATTTTCTAATTAGAAGACCCTCATATGTACACAAATTCTGAAATCTGCTGTGAGCTTGTATTGGTCAGGTATTAATTATTTAGATGCAGCCTTTGACTCATGAGATTCCTAAACTACTGACCGGAAATTGGCAAGTATATGACGGAAAGCAATGCTCCATGTACAGTCTGCTTTTTCACATGTGGGTTGTTTTTTTTTTTTCTTTTTCCTTAAACCTCTGCTGGCTGCTGTCAGATTTGGACCACATTGGGTGATATGCTCCAACTCAGTCCAGTCTCTTAAGGTTTTGTGTTTCCTCGATACTTCCTTACCTTTGTCATCCTCTCCTTTGCTTTCCTTTCTCCTAGTTTTTAAAGTGTAAGTGCAGCTTTCACTTGCTCCATGTGCCCAGCTGAACTTCCTTTGACAGTATATAAGTGTATATATCTGTTACAGCTACAATGGGCATCTTCTCTTGTTCATATTATACCTCTGTCCTTCTTTGACACCAGAACTGATGTACCCAAAGCCAAAGCTTTTTCTTCCTCTTGACTTCCATCCCATGCAGTTTCTAATGTACCATCCCCACTTCAGCATTTTTTTCCTCAACGTTATCTAATAAAATGAACTCAACTTCTTGAAAGAAACTCAAGTGCCCTGCAGTAGCTCATATCACTAATGGACAAAAAGAATGTTACTGATTGAATGCCGATATGTAATGAAATCTTAAAGTCAGTAACACAATTAGTTAACTGTTATAATTATCTCTGGCTAGGAAAGCAATAGGCAAGGATGGCTATCTTGAACAAGCTTTGGAAGATGAAATCAGTTGTGTTATCTGGAAGTCTGCAGAGCACAGGGCTGCTCATTTTAAATTAAAGTAGCAAACCAAATGAGCCTCTGTCCCATCTGCTCACTATCAGTGACTTCAGAACAGTACACCGCCCTCCTGACTGTTTGATACTGTGGCTGATTTAATACATTCCTGTCCTTAAATGTTTTTCTTCTCACTACATTTTCTTCTCACTAAATTAAGTTCTAGATCCTACGTCATATGCATGACATCGCTCTGCAACCTGGATTACAGACTGCACCTCTATTTACTACTCCTCTCCTTCCATTTGTGTTCTGCACAGAGTCCCTGCTGCACTTTCACCTCCTGTCCTTCCTCACAGACATGGCACACAAGTGGAGCTGGCTCATATGCCTTTCCTCAGCTGTAGGAGGGTGAGGCTGGGAAGCACGTCTTGTAAAATGTCTGTCAAACTGAACAAGTCATTTCCAGAGGGTTTCTAACACCTACCAGTTGTTATGGATATCACATTATTATCACAGTTATTTAAAATAGTTTTAGATTAGCTAAATGTCATTCTCGTAACAACTGCACAACCTTCAGGACATCTTTGTGTATACGACAGACACCCAGCTGTGAAATGATTACTTAAAGAAGCTCTCTGTTTTAAAATGAGCCCACATTTACAGTTTTCTTTAACATAAAAAACAAAGATTAAAGGAAAAAATCCAACCTATGTTCTGCTGTTCAAATGTATGTTTTGTTTATCTCTCTACTGAGTCTGAAAGTACACAAAATCCACTTCATTTACTGTTTGCTTGTTTTCATGTTCTCAGTGTTACAGTTGTTGAGTTACTGTGTGCTGGTTACTGCAAACTTTGCTGGCTTATTTTTAATTAACTCTCCCAGACTTTAGTAACTTAATAGCATCTGTTGTGTTTCAGGAGCAAATCACAGTTTGTAATATCAGCACAAGAGACTTTGCACAAAATTACTTCTGAAGAGATCAACAGTTCTACCAAAATGACCGATTGGTGTTTTTTTTTCCATCTGTTAGCTACAGTGGTCTTCCTCTATTCACTGTATCTGTGATAGATCTCCCATATAACTGATGAAAGAAATTCCTTGAGGTTTGGGCAGAGCTGCTGAAAATAAAGATTTCATAATGGTTTATGTTGGGTAAGGTGGGAGCAGAAAACTCTGACACAGCTTGGTCAGAGAGATGAGGCTCAGGAGTGAGTGCGTTAATGTCACATCCCTGTCATCTGCTGCGTGTAACCCACAAATAGTTGGCCTTTGTGAAAACATCAATTCACTTTTGGAAGACAGTTATTCTATCCCTGCTTGTCTTTCCTGCGGCACAGTCTCAAGTAGGTGATGATACATGATGATACATTCTGTCACCATGGAAAGGAGTGCTTATGTCGTAATACATGAAGTCCATGAGAGAATAAATTAAAAAAAATACATGCTGGGAAAGCTTCAATCCTTATTTCAACACAAATGATTTTAAAGACATGCAGAAAGTAAACACAAGTTTCACAGCAGCCAAACTTTGTAATTGCCCCTCACATAATTTTCACCTGATTCTTTTTTCCCCTATTTTTGTCAAGTTTCTAGTAGCAGTTACTTGTTTCTGACTCCTCAGTTAAGTGTACCCAGTGAAAGCCTGGGAAGGCAGCGGTTGCTACAATGATGTTAAAAGTCAAGGCTTCTCCCTTCTTTTTAAGCAGCCTGGTGATACAGGGAAAAATCCTCCTAACCTACATAAAAGCATCACACGAAATCAGTGAGATATCACCTCTGTCATGGAACTGGGATTTGATCCCAAACTGCACTATAATAAGGATATAAGCGTTTGGTAGAATTTGTGGTCATACATCTCTATCCCTAAAACAGAAACACAAGTCACAGATGAAAGTCTCCTCAATGGAATATTTAGCTATTCAGCAGAGATGTGCACAAGAGTACAACTTTAACTAAACATGAGCAGGCTCCTACCCAGAAATTGCCGCTAGCTTCTGGTGAGCCTGATAGGCCATCTCACATCCCTGGGTCCGGGTTTTGTGCATTTCTGCATGCAGAGATGGGCAGGTGACAGAGACATCCCCAATGGAAATCACCAGCTCTCGGTACAGGGCCACCTGGGTATTGAAATCCTGGACGAGCTGAAAAAACAGACGATGTGCTTAGGTGAGACAATGAGTGACAATGATAAAAACAGCTGTGTTTTTATAAACACATATCCAACCTCAAGCCTGCTCCTGCTGCTCCCAGTCTCTTGGCACACAGGATAAAGTGCCTAAGATTTAGCGAATGATGACGGACTCCCTGCCAGCTGCCTCTTGTGTGCTACAAACGCTCATCTGCAGGAAAATGCTGTTTGTGCTTCTAAGCTCTGCAAATGTGAGTTATTAGTCTTAAATATGAAGCAGTGAAAAGAAAAAAAAAAAAAAAAAAAAGAAGACAAAAAAAAAACCACAAAAAAAAACAACACCCAACAAACAGCTGCTTTACTAGTAGGTTATTTTTTGCGATCAATAAGAGATGAAAACATCTCCAGAAATGACTGCCTCTGTTTCTCTTGCTTTCTGATTAACGGCACACTTAAGGATTGGAATGCAGTGCTTGCTTTTACACCAGGGATTTTGCTAATTTTGTAATGACTTCTGTTCTGTGACTGGGCTCTAACCCACATTTCAGACCTGAAATTCATTGGGGAATTCATTCGTCAGGGGGACATGCACTGACCAAGCACTTCCCATCCAGGATTCTAGAAAACACCTTTCCCAGCATGGGAGCAAAAAGCACATAAGGAGGTAAACAAGCATTTTGACCTTTCCTCAGCTATCTGATACCCAGTAGACACATCAGGATGCTGCCGGGTGCCCAAGTAAATTTACAGTGACGGACAGACCATGGCTGTTCAGTTCCACTGACTGCCGGTGTGGGACGGTATTTTAAGGAAACAAAGCATTTGCTGTCTGCCGGGAGAAGCACATCAGAACATTTGCTCCGCATGGTGGTGGGGGTGGAAGGGAGCATTAGAACAAAATATGTATCAATTTTTTTTTGCTGACTTGACCTCCAATTATAGAAACAGACAAGAGCAACTGCAGCCATCATTACCATCAAGGATTTCGGTGTGTCCCACATACAAGTATGGCAAAAATCCAGCTCTGGCACCTGCACTCTATCCATCAGCTTCACCAAATGTCCAGTCCTCAGATTGCCGTACTCAGAAAGAGAAAATAAATGAGCTGCTTCTGCAGCAGTTTTACATTCTGGTTCTTTGTGCTCATAACTGTAATTACTCAGTAGGACTAAGGACTGGTATCAGGACTTCATTTTTTGGCCATGCTTTCTCAAACTGTAAGGTTTCGCTGTTTTTTGGAGGAGGTAAACAATGCCTTCATCATCACCAGAAACCCACACGACAACAAAGCCCCAGACAAAACACTCCAACACTTCTCATCTCCTGTTCTGTGTAGCTTAAGAGCACACAAGAAATGAGTGGACAAAGAGAAGAGTACATTGTGTCACAGCATAATTATTCTGCATCATAAAAAACAAAAACATCCTCATCCCACACTGGTGAGGCAGATGCGTTCTGCAGGTTTTCACCTGACATCCCCTGACCCAACAGAGGACACACTGAGCAGCCTCAGCTGCCAAGGAAAACAAAACCACACTGATGCTGCAGCGTCAAGACAGAACAAGAGAGCTCCCTCATTTCGTCTCTCAAATCTCACTGCATTTTGACAGTCCATTGGTAAATCATGTCATACTTCTAATCAGAATTTTACCAGCTGAAGAAACAAAGCTGGCACCTGTGTTTATCCACCCGAATTAAGCTCCCGAGAAGGAGAAGAAAGGCAGGATGCAGTGGGATCCACTTGTTGGTTGTATTTATAGAGCCACGGTGGCAGCTTTGTTCCCTGGTGCTCTGGCACTGCTGCCGGTTTGAAGTATCGGCATGGAGATCTGCCAGCACTGTTCGTGTATCAGAGAAAAACAGTGCCAGAGCCCAGCAGAGCAGAAGTAACAGAAGCGCTTCCAGCGCCGTTGGACAGAGCTGCAGCAAGGCTCAGATCTGTCAGGCAAAGTAGCAGCAACACATTTGTTTGCTATTTCTGTCATGAGAGAGAAGGGCAATTTTGGGAACCAATGCCAGCTGGGGAGCTAGAGACAGGAAGCATGGCACCGGCTTTGGGGAAGGCACTGGGACCCCAACAGTTTGAGCACAAGTGGAGAAAAATGCCATGGTGTGCCATGCGACGGCCCGAAACTAACATGGATGTACCTGAGATCTACAACAGCTGCTCTGGGGAGACAGCGGGCACTAGCACATACAACAGGAACGGAGTGTTGCTGCCTCAAATTCTGCATCCCGTTTAGCATGCTTTTAGGGCAAGAGGGTGGTTCGTGCGCGCTGATGCAACAGAAGCGACGGCTGACCTGTTCAGCCTCGGTCTGAGCAGAGATTTGGCCGGATCCAGCGGAAAGCAGCCGCGACTGTGGGCAGCGCTGCGGGCTGCGGCACAGAGGATCCCGGTCCCAACCCCCCCCGCACCCCTCACCTCTCGTGGCCGAGTCGCCCGAGCGCGACAGCGCCTTACGGGGAGCGCGGCTCCACCCGCGCCGATGGCAACGGGGGGGGTAACAGGCGGGAGCGGCGCTGCGGAGCGCCGCGGAGAAGCAGAACGCGCGAGAGAAGCCCTCCGGCGGTACCCACCGTCTTGCAGTCGTCCAGGGCCCGCTGGTTCGGGCAGGCGCCCTCGGAGCCGCTGCCCCGCCGCTCCCCTTCGCGGCCGCGCGGCGAGGTCCCGCTGCCCGGGAAGATGGAGGCGACGGGGCGGGGGCGCTTCCTGCGCCCGCTCAGTGCAGAGCTCATGCACGCGCATCCGCCGCGCGGAACCGCCGCCGCCGCCGAGGGGGCCCCGCGGGCGCGGGCAGCGCCTTCCCCGCCGCCGCCCCGGGGAGGGGTGCGCGCCCCGCGCCGCTCACGGCAGTGCGCGGAAAGCTGGCGCCTGCGGGAGAGCCCGGAGAGCGCCCTGCAGCATCGCCCCGGCTACCGCGGGGAGAGGCGGAGGGGCCGGCGCCTTCCCTCCTTTAGCAGCATGTCAGTCCCCGCGGAACCGCCCCGCCGGCGGCATGCCCCGCCGTCCTCCTCCCCGCAGGCGGCGGGGGGGGGGAGGGGGGGGGGGCGAGCGCGGCCGTGCCCGGCGGAGGAGTGCTTCTCCCATCCAGCGCCCGCCGGAACCCGCGCCCGCCGCCCGCCCCGCCCCGCAACCGGGAGCCGCCGGCGGGGGCCGTGCCGGGGGCGGTGGGTCCGCGCGTGCGGGCGGTGTCAGCGCCGCGCCGGCTTCGGAGGGCGGGAGCCTGAGCGGGGCCGCAGCCCCCCTCCCGCGCCTCGAGCCCTCGGCGATCGCCCGCGCGGCTGTCGGCGGAGCTGGTGCCGATCCCCCGGAGGTGGCTTGGGACGTGCCTGGCCCGGTCACCGGCCGTGCGCATCGCCGCCGGGTCGTGGCCGGGCCAGCGGCTCTGGCTCCTGGAGGCACTGCTTACCCTCTGGAACAACGTTCGTTCTTCAGAACGCAAAGTCGCTGTGTTTTATCCGTTAGAGTAACCCTTTGTGTCGGCGCTGTCTGACAGCAGAACACTACGCTCATCCCATGCACAGCTGGCGTCACGGGGTGGGCCGATGCCCCTCCGAGGGCAGCGCGGAGAGTGCCTCCCACCCACCAGGTCAACACCTCTTCTGCTTTGAAGCCCCTTTCAGATTTTTCTCACCACCCTCTCAGCAGTGGGTTCATGAGCGTGCAGTGCTTGCCTTAGGCTCAGCACAGCTGAGCTGACTTTGTGAGTATAGTGCTACATTGTAAGCATGCTGCTGGATCCTTGGGCCCCGAGCAGCAGCAGATTGCTGTGTGCAAGCACTGTTTGAGGACACCACATTTCATTTCCGTAGTAAACTTAATTCTGTTACTCATAGGAAATAAATGCCTGGATTCAACGCTGCGTGAACACAGCTCTTAGCCAGATGTCACACTGATTCCACACACAGACCATTACCTCAAGACAGAAAAATAGTTAAACTCTGGCACGCAGCGTTTCCTTCTCACATTGTCTATGTGCAGCATAACACATGTTTGTAAAAAGAAATTAAAACAGTGCAACACTGCATTAATGTTGATGTTTTAATGCTTGCACAGATATCATTTCAATCATGAGTTCCAGTCTTATTCTGTGTGTCCAAGAGCTACTGAAATATCAGTAAGGAAGTAATACTACAGATAAAATAATTATCAACAGCGAATCTACCAAGCAGCAGTGAGTCTGCCTCCGCATTCCCTGTCTCAGCAGTGGTTTGGTCTCTTGAAGTCAGTGGCATAAGCCCCTCCAACTTCTGCAAAATAAGCACTGATTACAGACCTGCCCTGAGCAAACTCTGTGCTGGGTTCTGCCCTGCAGCCACACTCTGAGCAGTCCTGATGTCCCAGACCAATTCAGGGCACTCACCCTCTTTTCTTCCAGCTGATATTCAGGTAATGTCACAGAGCAGATCATTTTGAGTGCAATCATGCAGCATGTGGGGGACAACTTGGGCACCGGGGCCAGGCAGTATGGCTTTATGAAAAGCAGATCCTGAGTGACCAACCTTATCTCCTTTGAACAGGTGACCCATCTGCTGGATGAAAGAAAGGTTGTGAACGTGATCTGCCTTGACTTTAGCAAAGCCTTTGACTCTGACTCCCACGGCATTCTCCTGGAGAAGCTGGCAGCCCATGGCCTGGACAAGTGTAGTCTTCCCTGGGAAAAGAACTGGCTGGATGGCTGGGCCCCACATTGTGGTGGTGAATGAAGTTAAATCCAGCTGGTGACTGGTCATGACTGGTGTTCCTCAGGGGTCAGTACTGGGGCCAGCCGTGCTTAGTATTGTTATTGATGGTCTGGATGAGAGGACTGAGCACATCCTCAGCAAGTTTTCTTACTGGCAGGAGATCTTCTTGGACAGTAGGAAGGCCCTACAGAAGAATCTGGACAGACTGGATCACTGGGCTGAGTCCAATGGGTTAAAATCCATCAGGATGGAGTGTCAGGTCCTGCACTTCAGTCGCAACAGCCCCAGGAAACACTGCAGACTTGGGGCAGAGTGACTGGAAAGACGCATGGGAGGAAAAACGACCTGGGAGTCTTAGTGAACAGCCAGCTGAACGTGAGCCAGCAGTGTGCCCAGGTGGCCAAGAATATAAATTGCATCCTGGTTTGTATCAGAAATAGCACTGCCAGCAGGAGCAGGGAAGTGATCCTCCCACTGTACTCAGCTCTGGTGAGGCTGCACCTTGAGTACTGTGTTCAGTTTTTGGCCCCTCGCTGAAAGAAAGACACTGAGGCTCCGAAGACCGTTTAGAGAAGGGCAATGAAGCCGTGAGGAGTCTGGAGCACAGGTCTTAAGAGGAGTGGCTGAGGGAGCTGGGATTGTTCAGTCTGGAGAGGAAGAGCCTCACGGGAAACTTTACTGCCCTTTACAATGACCTGAAAGGAGTTTGTGGTGAGGTGGGAATTGGGATCTTCTCCAAGGTAACAGCAACAGGACAAGATTTGGTGGCTTTAAGATGTGCCAGGTGAGGTTCAGCTTGGGTAATAGCAAACACTTCTTCTCAGAAACAGTGGTAACGAGCTGTCCAGGCAGGTGATGGAATCGCTGTCCCTGGAAGTTTTCAAGAAAATTGTTGATGCATCACTGAGGGACATGGTTAGTGGGCGTAGTGAGAATGGGTTTGTAGTTGGACTAGATGATTTTAGAGGTCTTTCCCATCCTTGATTATTCCACAATTCTATGACCTCTGGAAACCTGAATGGTGTGCTCCTGACAGACCATGAGGCTGTGCCTGAGAGTTGTTGGGGCAGCTTTTTCTGGGTGCAGAAGGAGCAGGGCTTTGCTTTCCCTGGTGAAATTCTTAGGTAATTTGTAAGGAAATATAACTAAATATGTAGGTCTTTCTATACACATCCTGCATTTTAATTCCAGAACAATGATTGGAGATGGATTTTTTAATTTTTTTAAAATTATTATTATTATTTTTCCTGTATTGTAATCTTTGCCTAATCCATTTATTTCTCTGGTCATTGGTTTCTGTAACATCTCCCAAGGGTGATTAGAATGAAATAAACCAGGAAATTATGAGAAAAACACTGAATTGCTGGGAAATGTGAGGAGATGACACTGGAGAAAGCAGGAAAGTGAAGAAGAGAAAGCTAAAAAAAAAAAGAAAAAAAGAAAAAAAAAAAAAGAAGCCATTTCTGTAGAAAGAAGGGATAGAAGGGAAAATCGGGAAAATCAACAGGTAGTGAAGAAAATAGGAAAGTTGTTCTGCATGACCTCAACTGGGCCAAAAAATAAAGAATAAATTCTAAAGTGAGATTGAAAATGAAAAATTAAGAATAACAACAGAAACTTTTCCTCCATATTTCTCTAAAATACAATGTGAAGAAAGCGAGTGCTGTGTCTGCCTGAGTAAACATGGTATATTTTGGTCAGAGAGTGAATCTTACTCCCTGAAAATGCAAGGTCAGACCAGGGACCAGATGTTCAATATTTGATTTTTGTACCAGGCTTCAGAAAGCTACCAACTACAGGAGGCTCCCCATCGGCTTGGCTTAACAAGTCCTGCATGGACCCACTGCTGGGCCCACTGGAGTCAAAGAACCCTCAGTTTCTGCACACATCCTTTCAGTGTGAGCCCCGAGCAGCACTAACCAAGTCACATTGTTTTGTGTCACGGATTGCACATCCATCCGTTTTTAGTATCTATTAGTCTGATAACAAGACACAGAAAAAAATGTTATATTTAGTCAGTACAGTGCTTTTCAACCTAAATCCAGTAACTGAGTCTTTTTTAAAATGCTTAATAATACGATGGCTGCACTGAAAGTCATAGAATCACAGTCATAGAATCATTTGAATTGGAAGGTATTCTTAAAGATCATGTAGTCCAACTTCCCTGCAATGAACCGGGACACTTACAGCTACACCAGGTTGCTCAGAGAGAGCCTGGTCCAGCCTGATTTCTTCAGGGACAAGGCAGCTACAACTTCTCCGGGTAACCTGCTCCAAGTGCTTCCCCGCCCTTATTGTAAACAACTTCTTCCTTATACCTAATCTAAATCTCTTTTAGTTTGCAGCTATTTCCCTTTGCTCTAACCCCACAGACCCTGACAAAGCAATGCCCACTATGTTATTATGTAGGCTTACAACATCAGATGCAGCTGCTGGTGATGTGGCAGGAGAGACTGAAACGTCCCACCAATATTGTTACATTTTGTTGCTGTGTGACAGGTGGCAGCAGAGGGGCACTCTGACAAAAAGTTGTCTGTCACAGAAATGTGTATGAAACAAAGATGTGTCACTGAATTCCTCCGCGTGGAAAATACTGCACCCACTGACATTCAGGTACATTTGCTGAGCATTTATGGAGACCAAACAGTGGATGTGAGCACAGTGAGGTGGAGGGTGGTGCATTTCAGCAGTGGTGGCAGTGATGTGAAAGACGAGCTGCGTTCTGGATGGCCATGCACAGCAGTCACACCGCAAAGTGAAGCGCCTAGATCAGCTCATTTGCACACACTGGGTAATGATGGTGACTATGCTGAAAATGAGCGTTCTGTAGCTGAGAATTTGCTCTGTCAGCCAGTGTTACTATGCCCTACGTATCTGTTGTAGCTTCCATGGAAATTAATAGGAGGCATTACTTTTTCGTAATCTAAGTAGGTACACAGCAAATTAGTCAAAGGCTTCTGTATCCTGAGAAATTTATAATCACAGGGTGATGAAGACTGGCACTGTATTACATAATACGATAAAGAAAATACCAATATTTTTCCAGGCTCTATTACAACAGTTCCAACATATTTACAAGGGTTCTCAGGAAGATTATGCCCAGTCAGTATGTAGCAATGGGAGTACCGAGCAAAGACTTATTTTGATTGCAGAAATGAAAACAAAATAATAAAAGTGGTCATTAGTGAGCCTGCAGCTGCTAGCCCTGTACAGGCAGGATGCTCCCAATTATGAAGGTGTGAACCAACATGCTTAAGCTACAAGATGTCAACATGGCTTTAGTCTGCTTCTGCATACCTTTTCTGTAAGCACTGCAAAACATCACCTGCGATGCTTAATTTGTGCCCCGAGGATGAAAGATCATTGTGGTGATATTTTTGGCACTTAACTCAGAGAATGAAAGAAATTCTAAATGAGGCAATCCAGGATGTCTTCCCACCTTTTCTTTTGCCTTTACAACATTACACATGTAATTTCAATATGAATTTATACAGAAACACTCTAGGGAGCACCCAGGTACCAGACGACTGCCTGGTCCAAATTTATCTGGATTTTGGTTTCAACGACAAGGAAAGCTATGATGGCCCAAGACATAGAACATTTCTTTGTTTTCACTTTCACAATTCTTTGAAATGTAGAATCAGTAATAAAATAATGCTAATGTAGTCAGCACTTCTGTTATTCTGAGAAAAAGTACACAAAATACTTGCTTTTAAAAAATTAGAATTAGCCTTACAAATCCTCAAACTGCAGAAATTAGCCATTATTTCTGAAGTTATTCTGCAAAGAATAAAGCTAATACCATTTTCTCTTTACTGAAGTATCAGTGAGATAATTTAGCCAAGAAAACAAAAATTTGCAACAATTTTATCTTTTTATATATAGAAACGATGGTATAAAACCAAAGCTAAAACTGAGTGAAGACAAAATGTGCTATAAGTGTGTGTAAAATAATGAAGAAAAAATACATCTGAGCTCATAAAGTTAAAGAACCTGAGTAATTAAAAAATGCTTTAAAACACTAGTTGTTAATTTCTTTTTTTAAATGATATTGCTTGAATTTCTAATGCCTAAAATGCCCCATGAACATTTTCATGAATGACTGGGTAGTAAAATATTAGAAGAAATTCTTACACTTAGTAAATCTGTACATTATTTATAAAGTTGTGAAGGTTAAACTCTTGAAGAGAAGCATTACTATTTAATAAAAGCAGAATAGGAACAGCTTTGGAACAGAGCACACCGTGAGTTTGCAAGGAGTTGTAAGACAGAGGAGTGACAATGTACAGCTCTCACCAAATGAATGTTTAAGAAAATAATACTGTAAGTATACCACTTTGCTGCTTCAAAAATGCGATGTGTGGCATATGCTCTTGTGGCAGACACGTTGATGGATGCATAGGAGAAATGCATGGGGCTTGTGATATTATATTACATATAGAAATTGCAGTCCTTCTTCTACTGAGGGAAAATAAACTTTATTCAGAAAAAAACATGTAATCTTTTGAGAATCTATGAATAATATTGAAGTACCCAAATCAAATAAACTTCATCCCCTTTACTCCTATGGGAAAAATGCTTGGACCAACACAGAGACCTTCCTCTGTATCTTCCTATAAAGCCATCTGCTTTGCAGGAGTGCCACAGATGACAAAATACTTACCCATAGTGTCTGTTCATGGTTGTTCTGTAGACCTATGTAGCTATCAGAAACAAAGTCCTGTATAAAACTTCTGGTTCAGTCAGTATGAGAAATGGTTTGTCACTATGTCTATTCATCATGGATGAGGTGCTCAGACACAGAATAGCAACAAGCATAAGCTGCTCACACAGGAAGGTCTTTGCTATCAGGTTATATGTACTCATCCATACATTTTTTAGGAAATATATAATTTTTCTAATATTTCTGTGGTTCGAGATTAAACAACAAAGACCCGATCACATTTAAAGAAGGACAAACATTTTCAAATTCAAAAGCACGTCAAGGAAACTAAAATTTTACTGCCATATCTCATGTGAATACAAGAAGAAATGTGCTGTTACAAGGAACAATTCCAATAAAACTTTTAGAGCTACAGTCCAATGGAGTGCTGGCAACTGAATCAGACTGACACACAGGCCTCGTCACTTTGAAGAAGTTATTTGTATTAAAAGATGGTGAGGACATGGCTCAAAATCGGTAAACTCTCTGGAGGCAGGAGAACCCAGAGACCCCTCTGTCTGCTGTGAGAGTCTGGCATTTGTGAAATGCCTTTGTGGGCGCCTCTCTTCCTGCAGTGTTCTGCCCACCATGACTACTCGCTGACTGCCTGCCTGACAGAGATGCTGTAGCCCTACAAAGCCAATTTTGTCTGCCATTTCTGTTATTCTCTTTTTAAACGGCCAGAAAAGATGTAATGTTCATTTAAAAGATGATATTTCTGTACAGTAAAATTAATATTTAATTGAAATGAGCAGAAATAAATCATATCCTCTCAAGAGCCACAATCTGGACTGTTCTGCAAATTCAATGAATTTTCATGCTTAGAAAACTATTTCCATAACCACATGTTCATGTTTTCTTTAAATGAAAGCTTAAATTGCACAGAAAATGATGTGCTTTCCACCTAGGAATCATTGCAGTATACCACAAACACTGCCTTATCTACTTGTGGTACGCAGCAAGTCTGGCACAGCTCTTTTCTACATGAAAATGCAATATGAATTGAGGAAATCAGCCAGCAATTTTAGTGGGAACCTTCAGATCTTTTTTGGCCTTGGTGCTCTGAGTAACTGCACCAAAATCACACCATTTTAACAAACACATGCTGCAAGTGCCTATATTGTGCTTATCCTTAATCAGGTATTATCCATCTGCTTCCCAACCTCTTAAATGCCCATTACATTTCCACTTAATGAACACAGTCTTCAAGTCAAAGAGCAACAAAAAACTGTTGTTGCGGAACTTCGTGTACTTCTTAGAATTCAGCTGTGCATGTATGACTTATGATGACAGCAATAAGAAATTTCAGTTTTCTTTCACAGCACATATTTAAAGATACTCAACTAACTTTAAATAATTCTGGGAAATGATTAGCAATGATCGTGCTGCCTGAAGTTATCTCAGAGAGGTTCATTGAAAACAAGGAGTTTTATGGAAACAGAGAACTGAATTAAAGGAATTGATTAATTAATTTAAGGATTTAAAGAATATGAAAAGTAGAATATCAAGATCAACAATTAAAAGCATTTGGTTGTAAGTATGAAATCAAGTGGAAGAATGTCTCTTCCCCTTGTATTCCTTTGATGGTAGAATAATGACTTCATAGAAAGATACTGACCAGGATTTCCAGTTATCTATTTTATTATTTGCATCATTGTGCAAATTGTATTGAGCTGATCGTTGCTTTCATTTTCTCTCTTTCTCTGTAATCCTTGCTGTAGTGTGGCTGTGCTGTCTTTCTGCTGTAGGCTTGCACTTCTACCATTTGAAAGTTGCTGGTTGTGTATCAAGGACATGGAGAGATTTATAAAGGAGAGAAGTGGCCTTCTCTGGGAAGGAAAGGAGAGTTAGGCAGAAAAACTTGTAAGGGGAATTGGAAAACATGAACTCAGTAGAGACTGAATGTACTGGAAGAGGAGAAGGAAAATTACAGCTCTTCTCAAGTACACAAAGTGCTGCAGCCAAAGGAAAAATAATCCGGAATCACAGAAATATATAATACATTTCAGCAAAAGTATTCAGGTGAGATAGAAGAGACTTCATGATGGTAAGGACAGTGAAGATTTGGATTAGCATGTCTATCAAAAGTAACAAATATGTTGTTAATCATCTCTTCACGGGGAAATTGAATTACAGACTCCTCAAGGTCCTTCTTTTTGGAGTTACAAAAAATTGTTTCAGTTTTGTAAGAAATATTCACTTATAAATATTTCTATGGGAGGTAAAAATGCTTTTTCAACTGTCTCCAGTCTTACTTTGTTATTTCAGGGGTTTTACAAACACACGAGACAGATCCTTCCATTGTGTTTGCTGCTACTCCACCATCATTTTCACTTTGCAGGTTCATACTGTTGAAAGCAGTAATTCTTAACCTTTATTTACTGGAAATGTTTTTTTAAATACAGTATTAGTGAAGGTAGTATTAGTGCTATTAAATAGTCCAAAGGTCTGTACAATCTTTAGTGATATGAGTAATGATGAAGTGGGGAAGAAAGGAAGGGACAAAGAAGAAACGTACTAACATGAAGAAACAGAAAAGTTAAAAAAACAAACAAAACAAAACAAAAAAAAAACAGCAACAGAGCACATTTAAGAATAATTAAGTGAAATTGAAAATGGTAAGACATAGTTTATTTAGGAATGAAGATCAAAATAAGAAAATGCCCAGCAGTGGGGTGAGCAGAAGAGCAAGTCCACATTTTGCTTGTAGTTTTTCCGCTTTGTTTCCCTCCCTTTCTATGCACAGAACAACTGCTGTTGGCATTTGAAGAAGAATGGAGTTTTCTGAGTTGTTCATCTGTTTTATCTGTAAATATTTTCATTTATTTTGAGGAAGTGTCAAATTAAAGCTTTACTAATTCAGCAGTGAAAGGGAAGCTACAAGTGTGCGTAAACAGCAAGAAGAGTGTATCGAGTGGGGACAGGTTGTTTTTACATTAATCTTTTTTCCCTTGTGTACTTGCTACAGCTAAAAAAAAAAAGTCTGTTTTCTTGAATCCAGTTACTATTTTTAATGAATAATGATTCAACCCACCAACTTTATGTGTAGCAACAAAATTTAATTAATATGATTCCCATTTTAAATGTGCTGCCCATTTGCAGTCTTTCATAAGTAAATGCAAGGTAAGTTGAACTGCACAACATCTGCCATTTGTTACTTTATTCATGGTTGTGCGTCATCCGCAGCTTTTTGATTGTAAGTTTTCCCAGTCAGGTCCTTGTGCTGTCCGCATTGTTGAATTGTTGATGTGATGGGAAGAATCTGTTGGGATCCGGTGGCTGAAGTGTAATCTTTGTCACAGCAGGAAAAATGCGTTATGTATACTGTGGCAGCACTTTTGGTCCTCTTCCAGTCCCTGTTAGGGCTGTGCCAGATGATGTCAATAAGTCTTCATAGTACACACGGTGTGTAGGGATTGCACTGGAGGAGTCTCTGCGCAGAAGTTCTCCTTACAGGGGAGTATCATCTTCAGGAATGAGTGAAGAGTTGAAGCCTGCATTCAAAATAGCAGAAATCAAAGGAAAATCTACTCCTAGCTTTATGAGGCTATAACATAAACTCATCACCCAGCAGTAACTTCTTTAAAAAATAAGACAGTTTATCTCTAATTTAAGTGCTATGTAAAGAGCTGTGTGACTTTTATTGCAAAAGAGAGTAAATCCAAGACCATTTGAACCTAAGTAAGATTTTTTTCCTTTGTCTATAATCTGCCTCTAAATTAACAGGCAAACCATGTGAGGTATGCATTTGGGAAGAAATGTTGTTTAATAAACAGAATAATTGACTCTTCAGATGAAACAGACTTTGCTTTTAATGTGAGCAGCAAGTGTTCAGACTCCCAGAGGAGATTGTGACAAACAGTTTCAAAACTAGTAGACAACAAAGCTGGTTTCTGAAGCCAGAAGTATATTAACCCATTGAATTTCAAAGCACAAGGCAATTTTTTCAGCAACTACCCATATAAAAAAAGCAAAAGGCCTGCTAAGCCAGTGCGAAGCTTTTTATGAGGTAAAATAAAGGCACGCAAACCTGTATCAAGTAGATAATTCTTTCTCATTTTAGATTTGTTTGTGTGTGTGTGTTTTGCTTTGTATTTCCAAGTGTGTCTTCTCTTTCAGCTGTGGATTCTGTTGGTGGAAGGGTGAGGTCAGCTAGGCTTCTACCATTTCTTAGTATTTCTGGTTATTCTCTTGCCAAGCTTAGATTATAGTTAATTTTTAGGAAGTAAATATAATTCCTTATGATCAAAATATCCTTTACACTTTTTTCTTTCTTTCTTTCTTTCTTTTTTTTTTTTTTTGAATAGACTAAAGCAAGTAGATATGCAGCATGAAACATGAAAAGTTCTTATTTTTCACTTTCAGTACTGTATGTGATTGTATCCATAAGAAACTGTTCATGTATGCACAGATAGTTGTATATGAAATAGTTCTTCAGCTCATGCTACTTCTACTTCAAATTTTATATACTCCTATTTGGGATTTTGTTCTTGGCAATTAAATCCTCTGCAGGAGCAGCTTAGCAGTCAGAACCTCTGGAATAATCCAAGGAAGAGGCACATTCAAGGACTCGTTCAGGTACTGCATTAGATAGCAGGTCCAGGATTTGAACTGAAAACCACTTGTTGCTGCCTTTATGTAGGATTCTGTAATGTATACAAATCTGAGAACAGTTTGGCATACATTTCTTAAGCCTACCACTGTACTGTTTGATCTTTTTTTGTGTATGATGTTGAGAGTTTTGTTGCTTTAATTCCTCTTCATCTTATTTCATGTTCAGTATAGAAAGTAATATCATGTAAACCAGAAAGAGACTGTTTTCTTCAAGTATCAGGCTGAGCATTAAACATGATATTTTTATCTTTATATTTCATAAAAAATGTTCCCATGAGATTGATTTACATCTGTTTTAACTTGAATAAATTATGATGCAGTAATAGATGTACAGAAATACCCTTTATAATTACATATATCTAGATTAGCTGAAAAAATAAATTGATCCAGCTTTTTTTGTTTGTTTGTTATGGAGTCCCCACATTCAGTTTATTTTAAGAACAAGATGAAGTACACACTTCTTCATTCTCTACTCAGTGTTCCTCCTCAAAGTTTATATCATGGTTTAAGCTGGGGAAAAAGAAAACAGAACCTGTAGGTTGAGATAAAATCTATCTCTTAAGACAGAAAAAGAAGAGAGAAATAACGGCAATGATATATAGATATAGATATATAGATATTTACAAATTACAAATGCAATTGCTCACCACTTGCTGACTGCCAGGGGTCGCAGTGGCTGCACTCCCAGCCAACTCCTCCCTGGTTTATGTTTTTTTTCACATGAATTGATATGGTATGGGATATCCCTTCGGCCAGTTCATAGAATCACAGCATCATAGAATTCTTTGAGTAGAAAGAGATCCTTAAAGGCTACCTAGTCCAATTCCCTTGCAATGAACAGGGACACCTACAGCGAGGTCAGGTGGTCAGAGCCTTGTTTAGCCTGATCATGACTGTCCCTGAGGATGGGGCATCCACCACCGCTCTGTTCCAGTGCCCCACCACCCTTACTGTAAGAACTTCTTCTTTATATCCAGTGTAAGCTTCCCCTCTTTAAGTTTGTAACCATTTCTTCTTGTCCTATCACCACAGATTCCACTAAAGAGTCTGTCCATCTCCTTCTTACAGCTGCCCTTTAGAAACTGAAAGGCTGCTCTTGGGTCACCCCAGAGATGAATGAATAAATACTGCTGGTATTAACCAGGGCAAAACCAAAAGATGCTGTTCATGTCTATACAGACTTAGGGAACCGAAGGGATAATAGAAACTTTTCATTGTTTTCTTTCTTTCCTTTCTTTTTTTTTTCTTCATTAATAAAACATACAAAATGATACAAAATGATTTTTTTTTTTTGAAACAGACTTCTAGCATTTCAGCAATGTAGAGAAATATATTGAGAAGTTTATTTTTTTTAACATCTTTCAGAAGTAGTTCTTTGTCCAGATGATACAGAAGGAGATGTCTGTATCAATAAGAGTGGAGAGCAGATAGAAATTCCTACAGTCAGTGCAATACTAGGAGCTGCTCAAGCTGATGTAGCACATCATCATTTAAACATTTTTAATAATTCAAAATGCTTTAAATATATTAAAATTTAAACTTGAAAATGTGTCTTAATAATTTAGTGCAGAATAGTCCTCTCAAAACACATGAATAAGAACAAATCCAGATGTTAGGGGGACTTGTGGCTCAAAAGAAGTTGAAAGCCTTCTGAGATCTTTGTATGAGATAAAACAAAAACCAAACCAAACCAAATAAACAAGCCTCCTCATCCTCCTGCAAAATCCCTCAAAAAACAACAACAACAAACCAAGCAAATTAAAAAAAACCCAAATCTTTGAAGAAATTAGGAGCTTAACATTATAAAAAAGAAGTTAGTCTTATGATTATTAGCATGTTTCATGTAAGTTAAGCACTCAAGCTAACTGCTTCACCTTATGTTTGAGCTATAAAAACATACACAATGGGGGTGCATGAACATATTTTCCTACAAGATATAACATAAAAATTAATATTTAGTCTGTAGTGGTAATTCTTATTTCTTAAAAGACATACCTTTCTGTTTACACTTACTCTCTTTCACAGTCTTTTTTTTTCTTTTAAAGTATATAAAAGGATCAAACATTTTGTATTTGTAGAGCTAAGATGACAGTTACATAAAGCACAACATACAAAACAGCTCGAGTGAAATCCTGGTTGCAGTCTCAAAAGCAACATATTTTTGTGATTATTTCTACTCCCCAAACAAAAAGAAGCGATTTCAGAACACATTTCTCTTGTCATGCATAAAACCTTAATCTTAATAAATCTGCAAAGCAATTGGTTTGGCCAAATGCTTGTGGAAACAAAAAGCTACCAAACTATTTAGAAAATAAAAGCTTCTAAAAATCTTCATACGTCATCAGTTTTGGTGGCATTGCTATCCCCTTTCTCCTGTTCTTTCTTTCCTTTTTCATTAGAGGCAGAGATTTAACTGATACATAGATGGCTTTAGTTTCAAGTTCACTGTATTTTATAATAAAAGAAATCAAGCACTGTAACTGTAGATATTGTTATAATATGCTTGCTTAATTTTCGAAAACTGTCTCCCATGTATGCGTAGCACTGTACCATACATGTCTTTGCAGTATTGATTTCCACATTGCTGTTATTTGAACAGATTTTTTTTAGACACGTTATTTCTCACTTACAATGACCTTAAAGAACATCAAACCTCAAAACTTTTAGTAGGAAATTACATCACATCATGTTTCTCTTTCCTTATCCCTTTCCTCTCCTCCCCTTTCCTATTCTACTCTTCACATCCTCAACACTTAGTGTTTTATAACACTTCCCTTAATGCTGGTAATGGTATCTCAAACTATCTGTCAAGCATACAAAGTATGATGATTACTTCCATACAAAAACCATTTTTAATAACGTACAAAAACCGTGATAAAAACTCATCATATGCAGTGCACAGTAGGCATACAGAATAATTGGGATATTTATCTAGGAAAATACTTATGCTTTATTGTGAAAAAGATCCAGAGAGTGATATTTTTAATACTATTTGCTAAGGAGTAGTAAGTCCTGCAATTACTTTGATTCTTCAAGTGATAGACTCATTAATGATTTAGTGTGTACTAAAACCACTTGAGATTTAATATGTAGTCTGGATTTTCCACAAGGCTGTCAAACAGTACCTGCCAACAAACATAGTGTTGATGTAAGAGCTAGATACCTTTCATTTTGTGGAGTCTTAATGTAGATGATTAGTTCTGGATTATTGGTAAGAAGAGCAGTAGCTGCTGCCTTGAACACCCTTACTGTAGAATGTTTGGTGAAAGAATTATCTTGGGAATTTTGTTAACAGTACATTGAGCAATGTGTTGTTTGCTCTGAGTCTGCCTGTAAGTGCATTGCTCTGAATGTGTCATTAATTTGATTTATTCCTTTTTACTCTCCAACATTTGTCTTCTTAATGTCTAGATTTCCTCAGTTGCAGGAATAGAATTTGGATTTTGTTCAGATGCAGAAGCAGGGCACAGGCTTGTGGGAAGCTCAGTAAAATTCAAAGACCATATTTAATGTAAGTTTTAATGCATTATCTTTTTTTTTCTCAGAAATATGATTGGATTAATTGACAAATTATGAGAGCATACTGAATTGCAATTCAATTTTTTTCCCCCTTTTTCCCCAGCAGTTTTAATATTTATTTATTTACTGATATTCCCATGTGTCTTTATTTAGATCAACATTCCTGCCATCTTGCAGAAGATCAGAAAACAAAGATTACAACTCTGCTTTTTAAACAATTTTATTCCCCTTCTACTAAAGTTTGCATATGCAAATACTTTTTTGCATATGCAAATTAAGCACAGCTATTTGTAGCCACAGTCCCTCAGTCCTATTTGCATGCAGCATATACGTGTTCAATCTGGAAGTTATTGAAGAAGGTAGCTCCTAGCAATTTCATCTTACTTTTCCAATGTAGAAAATTTTAGAATAAATCAGAAAAAAGTATAGTTTTCTTACCAATACTTACAATTCAAAATCACAGAATCACAGAATTATCAAGGTTGGAAAAGACCTAGAAGATCATCTAGTCCAACCATTACCAATACTTCCCAGCTAAACCATATTTCTCAACACAACATCCAAACATCTCTTGAACACTCCCATGGTCGGTGACTCCACCACCTCCCTGGGCAGTGCATTCCAGTGCCTGACCACCCTTTCTGAGAAGTAATATTTCCTAATGTCCAGCCTGAATCTCCCCTGGCGCAGCTTGAATCCATTCCCTCTAGTTCTATTACCAATTATACGAGAGATGAGGCCGACCCCCAGCTCACCACAACCTCCCTTCAGGTAGTTATAGAGAGCAATGAGGTCTCCCCTGAGCCTCCTCTTCTCCAGGCTGAACAATCCCAGCTCCTTCAGCCGTTCCTCATAAGGCCTGTGCTCCAGACCCCTCACCAGCTTCGTAGCCCTCCTCTGAACACGTTCCAGGGCCTCAATGTCTTTCTTGCAGTGAGGGGCCCAAAACTGAACACAGTACTCGAGGTGTGGCCTCACCAGTGCAGAGTACAGGGGGACAATGACCTCCCTGTTCCTGCTAGTAACACTGTTTTTGATGCAAGCCAGGATGTTGTTGGCCTTCTTGGCCATCCGGGCACACTGTCGGCTCATGTTCAGCCGAGCATCAATCAACACCCCCAGGTCTGTTTCCTCCACACAGTCCTCCAGCCACTCCGCCCCAAGCCTATAGCGCTGCCTGGGGTTGTTGTGGCCAAAGTGCAGGACCCGGCATTTGGTCTTGTTAAACCTCATCCCGTTGGCTTTGGCCCAGCTCTCCAGCCTATCCAGATCCCTCTGTAGGGCCTCGCTACCCTCAGGCAGATTGACACTCCCTGCCAATTTGGTGTCATCTGCAAACTTACTGAGGGTGCACTCAATGCCCTTGTCCAAGTCATCAATAAAGACGTTGAAAAGGACAGGCCCCAGTACCGACCCCTGGGGGACTCCACTCGTGACTGGTCTCCAACTGGATTTGATTCCATTTACCACTACTCTCTGGGCCTGGCCCTCCAGCCAGGTCCTTACCCAGCCAAGAGTGTACCCATCCAAGCCACGGGCTGCCAGCATTTGCAGGAGGATAGCATGGGAGACAGTGTCAAAGGCTTTGCTGAAGTCTAAGTAGACCACATCAACAGCCTTTCCTTCATCCAGCAGACGGGTCACAGGATTGTAGAAGGAGATCAGATTGGTCAAGCAGGACCTGCCCTTCACGAACCCATGCTGGCTAGGTCTGATCTCCTGGTCATCCCACACCCACCGCGTGATCTCCTTCAAGATAATCCGTTCCATTACCTTCCCTGGCACTGAGGTCAGGCTAACAGGCCTGTAGTTCCCCGGATCCTCCTTACAACCTTTCTTGTAAATAGGAGTCACGTTGGCAAGCCTCCAGTCTTCCAGGACCACACCCGTTAACAAGGAGCGCTGAAAGATAATGGAAAGAGGCTCAGAGATCACCTCCGCCAGTTCCTTTAGCACTCTCGGGTGAATCTCATCCGGACCCATGGACTTGTGACAGTCCAGTTGGAGCAGTGATTCCCTGACCACTTCTTCAAGAATCACAGGGGGTTCAGTCTGCTTCCCTGCCGAGACTACCAAGTCAGAGCGTGGGGAGCCCTGGGAATAACCGAGATGACTTTTAAAGACAGATGTAAAGAAGGCATTCAGAACCTCTGCCTTTTCCTTATCCTCTGTGTTCACATTCCCAGCCTCATCCAGTAAAGAATGGAGATTCCCCTTTGTCCTCCTCTTACAGTTGATGTATTTGTAAAAGAGTTTCTTGTTTGTTTTTACCCCAGCGGCCAGCTTAGATTCAAGCTGGGCTTTTGCCTCTCTGATTTTCCCTCTACATATCTTAACAGCCTCTTTGTAGTCGTACTGAGTTGCTCTTCCCTCCTTCCACAGGCGGTAGATTCTCTTTTTCTCCCGCAACCTTAAGAACAGCTCCCTATTCATCCACTCTGGTCTTCTTCCCTGCCGGCTCATTTTGTGGCTCAGGGGGACTGCCCGCTCCTGCGCCTTTAAGACTTCCTTCTTCAAGAGCAACCAGCCATCTTGGACCCCTTTGTTCCCTAAGACTGAACGCCAGGGGACTGCCCCTACTAGTCTTCTGAACAAATCAAAGTCTGCCCTCCGGAAGTCTAAAGTGGCAGTTTTGCTATTCTCCCTCCAGGCTCCACCTAGAATCAAGAACTCTACCATTTTGTGGTCACTCTGTCCAAGACAGCCCCCAGCCTCCACTTCTCCCACCAGACCTTCCCTGTTTGTGAACAGCAGGTCTAGCGGGGCAGCTCCTCTCGTGGGCTCTCTCACCAGCTGCATTAGGAAGTTGTCCTCTATGCATTCCAGGAACCTCCTAGACTGCTTCTTTTCCGTCATGCCGTACTCCCAGCATATGTCAGGGAAGTTAAAAGTCTCCCATGAGGACAAGGGCCGGTGACCACGCAGCTCCTGCCAGCTGCTTATAGAACAGCTCATCTGCCTCTTCATCCTGGTTTGGAGGTCTATAACAGACACCCACCCGGATGTCAGCCTTATCAGCCCTTCCTGAAGAAAGATGAGGATCTTTACCCATAGGGATTCAACCACATCATCCCCAGTTACAAGCTCTGCAGCATGAAAGCAATCCCTGACATAGATAGCCACGCCACCACCCCTCCTTCCTTGACTATCCTTCCTGAAGAGTTTGTAGCCATCCATTGCAGCACTCCAATCATGGGAGCAATCCCACCATGTTTCTGTTATGGCAACTATGTCATAGTTCGCCTGCCTCACAATGGCTTCCAACTCTTCTTGTTTGTTGCCCATGCTGTGTGCATTGGTATAGGCGCACCTCAGCCGAGCCCCTTGCCTCGCTCCTAATCCCAATACCACTTCATCAGACTTATCCCTAGAAGACCTGCCTTTACCCTCTTCCCCCTTCATAGAGTCATTCTCCTCCATCACGAAGGCACAAGACCATGGGTTCTTGCAAGCACATCCCTCTCCTGCAAGTACTGGGTCACTACGCACTGACTCTGTGTTAGTGACCCCAGTTACACACCCATCCCCCTTCATACCTAGTTTAAAGCCCTCTGAACCAATCTGTCTAACTCTCGGCCTAAGATCCTTTTTGAACTCTGGGAGAAGCCACTCCTATCTGTTTCTAGCTCGTCCAGTCTCCTGCAGACGGAGGCCAATCATTTTGAGATAGCTGCCCAGTGAGGTTGTGGATGCCCCGTCCCTGGAGGTGTTCAAGGCCAGATTGGATGGGGCTCCGGGCAGTCTGGTCTAGCATTAGGTGGAATGGTTGGTGGCCCTGCGTGTGGCAGGGGGGTTGGAAATTCATGATCCTTGAGGTCCCTTCCAACCCTGGCAATTCTGTGATTCTGTGATTTACATGAGAGCATTTGTATAACTGTACATTATGAGAATGGGGTTACTTTTTTTTCTCATTTGCTATGATCATCTTTCAATCATTCAGATTACTGGAAAATTGAACAATAACAATAAAGCTATAAAATATACCAAATACCAGAAAGTGGTTTGTGGTAGCTTTACTAGAGTGCAGCTGTGAAAAGGGAAGATCTGTGACAACTTCTGAGTACCTGAACCTGTAAGCCTATAGATCTGCTGTTTTAAGAGTACAGAAATGTGACATCTGACACATACTCAGGTACACACTGTTTCAGGTACATATATTCAGATACATTCTACTATGTTAAGATACAAGCTGGTTTAGTTGATTGTTTCGGAGGCATCACTCTGGAGGCAGCCGTGTGGACATGGCTTTCTAAAGGGGATGTGTAAAAAAGCACTCTAAAAGAGGTCAAGTTCTGTTATGAAATTCTAGTCCCCTTGTGAGGAAGTGGGAGTATCTATATTGTGGACAACTTGGATTTAACAGATAAGGCATTTTGAGGACAAAATCTTTTCTGTTCTAGACACTTCTTTACGCTCACAAAGAGTCTGTGACAAAATGTGTGCATGTTGTGGGCCTCCTGATGCATCCCAAAACTGTCACAGTATCACAGGGGTTGGAAGGGACCTCAAGAGTTCATCAAGTCCAACCCACCTGCTAAAGGAGGTTCCCTATAATAGGTCATACAGGCAGGCATCCAGATGGGTCTTGAATATTCACAGAAGGAGAGTCCACAACCTCTCTGGGCAACCTGCTTCAGCTCTCTGTCACCCTTACTGTAAAGAAATTCTTCTGCATGTATGTATGGAACTTCCAGTGTTCAAGTTTTAGGCCATTACTCCTTGTTCTATTGCTACACACCACCGAGAAGAGCCTGGCCTCATCCATTTGCCTCCCAGCTTTCATTAGATATTCAGTAATCAAACATTAATCAGATCTTCCCTCACTCTTCTTTTCCCCAGGATGAACAGACCCAGGTCTCTCAGCCTTTCCCCATAAATGAAATGCTCCAGGCCTTTTATCATCTTAGTTGCTCTTTGCTTGGACTCATTCCAGGAGACTTTCCCTGTCTTTTTTGAGCTGGGGAGCCCAGAACTGAATACACTATTTTAAATGCAGCCTCACCAGGGCAGAGTAGAGGCAGAGGATCACCTCCCCTGACCTGCTGGCCATGCTCTTTTTAATGCACCCCAGGATCCCCTTGGCCTTCTTGGCCACCAGGGCACACTGCTGTCTCATGATCAATCTGTGTTCTACCAGGATCCCCAGTCCTTCTCTGCAGAACTCATCCCCAGCAGCTCATGTCCCAGCCTGTACTGAAGCATGTGATTATTCCTCCCCAGGTGCAAGACTCTACACTCACTCTTGTTAAACCTCATCACGTTCCTTCCTGCCCTACTCTCAAGTCTGTCCAGGTCTTGTTGAAGAGCAAGCAGCACAGCCTTCTGGTGCGTCAGCCACTCCTCCCATCTTTGTATCAGCAAACTTGCTGAGGGTGGACTCCATCCACTTTGTTGACAAAGATATTGAACAAAACTAAGAGTTACCATCTACCTCCTTTTCTTTCTTTGCATCTCATAAACATTAGTTTTAATATCTGTTTACAAAAGCTGGAATTAATTTAAAATAACATCAACAGTGAAAAGGAGATTTTAAAGGAGCTAAGATCATACTGGAAGGTATGGTGTATCCATTCAGCTTTGGTATAATTGGTACTTAAAAGGAATATGTGGATTTAAGCACATCTGAAAATCTCAGTAAGATTTTCTTCCTTACAGCCATGACACATGGCCCCGTAGAGGTTTTTCAGATTCTTCACAATGAGATGTGAACAAAGTTGTTTCTTTCAGAGCACCGTTTACTCAGGAGAAGGGAAGGATGCTGATCTAAGAAATTCTTTAGATGATTGTAATACTAACTTCAAGCATTTCTGTTAACAGACTTTTGCCATCTACTCATGAGCTAAACAGAGTGAAATATATTTTTGTTTTCATAACAATAAACTTCACTTCTGTCCCAGGTTTGAAATACAGAAGAAAAAGCGGAAAAATAGAATTTATTTACACGCATGTTAAGACAGTCTGTAAAATCCTTTTAATAGCCCAGAAAGCAGTTCTCCTTTAGTCAAGAACATACAATGTATTTGAGAAAGGAGGCATCATCCCTTATCATTCACATTTTTCTTTTCTTTTTTTTTTAACCTGCTGCACTGAGGGACACAGAAATCACTTTGTAGTAGGTGCAGTATCAAATACACTTCAATGTACCTGACATTCTTGGTGGAGCAGATAGATTTTTGACCCAAAGATTGGTGTGAGAAGTGAAGGCAGTTGAAAACATTTTCATAGATCTAGATTACATCAGCCAGACAAACGGTCACCTGCTTCTGTGAATGGTGCTGAAAAGCACAAAAGCGCCTGTGTCAAAGCATTCACATCAGCTGCAACTTTCTATTTGTAATTTTGTCAAAGTAATTTATGACCCTACGTCCTAAAAAGTTTCAGAAATTCTCCTGGGAGTAGATGGCTTTGTTGTGAGAAGATATTAAGGAAATCAGGCCAAAGCCACAGAACAAAACCTAGGAACACTATTAGTATTTCACAACAGAGATCTCAAGATGACACAATGATTATGTAATAACTGTTGAAAGTAAATGTCCTTGAAGGTCAGATGAGAAACAGAAGCTGCTTGTTCTCCTTCTAAATCTTTCTTTAAATCTCTACCCACCCTCAGCTTCACTGCTTCTTTACCTCCTTACAGCCATATCAATCACTTTATTTCCTTTCTTTGAAAAGCCAGTGAAAAATAGGTATCCCTCTTTCTGCTGGGCCTAGCTGAAGACCTTGTGAGGATAACAAAAGTGGCCTAATTGATGTCTTCCTTACCTCTCCTTATTGATCCTGTTTCAGAATGCATGCTGAGAGCAGGAGTCATCCTATTTGCAGTTTGTCCAATGCTAATATGGCATTAGGGCAACCGAAATTGCTCACCTGAACAGCAGGCTGGGGCTCTCAGATGGGGCCTGATGATACACATAAACAGGTTAAGATAAATGATTCTTCCTTTGAAACTCATGGTTACCTCACTATCACCACATCATATTTGAACTGTTTTTCCTCACACGGAAGATATACAATTAACTGCTCTTTTTGATGGTGCTTCCTCTCTCCTCTTCTTGTCATACCATTCAAAATCAATAACTTTTTTCTATTAGAATAATTGATTATCATACTCATGAAATTAAATATCTAGAAAGTTCTCAGTTTGTATATGGGCGGGTATGTTTAACACATGAAAAGCACCTCAGCACTGCAAGCTCGTGTACACCCCATGTGTGAGACATGAAGTATGCTGAACCATACAACACTCACTGCAAAGTCTATTTCTGAAGGAATAAATAGAAGATGTCGAATTGCTGCTCTGCCACCTCTATCAAGATGGAGATTTGGGGCCCTCATCTTAAAAGAGCACTGCATATAACTGGTACACAAGGAAAAAGCAGTAGCAGTGTTAACATTTAGACTGAACTCATCTGCATGAATCTGAAAGCAGAGATCTGGAAATGAAGAATAGTTCATCCTACAAAAACCCCAACCAGTCACTCCATATTCATAGTCTGTAATATGGAAAGATGCTATTGGCATTTCACTGCACAGAGTTTTTAGATAACATTTTGTGGATTCTGTCATTTGAATTGCTATAGTGTTGGGTTCTCGTTATTCAAAAGACAAAATGATGGAAAATTATGAAGTTTAGATTATTAACCAAAATTCTTGGTTATTATAAAAAAACAGGGTTTTAAAGTATTTACTATGTATACCGACAGGGTTTTAAAGTATTTACTATGTATACCGTAGCCACTGTATAATTGGTTTAATTTCCTTAAATGATCAGTAGTTAATATAATTACTTTACTATGCTCTTTTGTAATGTATATCATTGTAATTTCTTTTTAATTTTCCACAAGCTTTTGAAGAAAGTACAGTTAAAAGAACATCAGAAACTGCGGTGCCTGCTATAGAGGGAAACATTTGTCACATTTCCCAGAAAATGAAGGAACAGTCATGACAACTCAGGATGGGAGAGAGGAGGGTTTGCATATGTTCCCCACGGCTCTCAGCAGGGACTTCAACAACTGCTATTCCAAATCAATGTGATAAAAGGAAGACTAGGAAAAATGTGGGCACTCTCTGGAAGGAAATGGGGGATCCGGTTACCAGGTACATGGATGTGATCCTTAAGGTCATTCTATCGGCCTCAAGGGCAATAGAGATCCTAAAAACGGCATCTGCTATGAACTGGTAATGTCAGAAAACAGTAGCTTAATTAATGTTTAGCAGAACTACGTTAGTGTTATTTTGCTTTTTCTTTCCATTAAAATTGTTACATAAACATATAAACATTTGAGATAAACACAGAACACTTTTTGCTTTCACTAAATATCTGATAAGAGAAATATATATTTTTTTAAAAAGCTATTTTTAAACTTGAGAAAGAAATGTTCAGTTATTTAGTAATTAAATTCTATTCATTATTTAATTATTTTCCCCATTTCTGCTGACTTGTTACTGCAGCATGTTTGAGTTGATTTTGAAATCCGCTACTTCAAAATGGTAGCTCATCATAAATCTTTTTGCTTATGTAATTACATTAGAAATCTGTTTACCAATACAAAAATAAACGATAAATCCATTGGTTTCCAATATAAGCATAAGTTATACAGCAATAAGAATGCTTATCACAGTTATGGTAATGATTGGAGGAGGATGCTCAGACCACCAGTAAAAACTGACACAGAAAGAGAACTCAGTTCATCAAGTATTTTTCCTTGTGACTAAGCAATACAAAAGTCCTTCTGTATTTTTAATCAGGTATTTCCTTTGCTAGGTTAGGGTTTTAATATGATTAACATTATAATCACACCTATACTGCAACATATGCAAAAACACAATAAGATCATTCATCTATGTTACTTTAATTAAATACCAGGAGGTTATTAAATGGACTGTGGCTTTCGTTGCATTTATTCATGGGAAGTGTTGAAAGTAGCCTTATCAGTCTGTTGTTGAACACTGAAATGGGACATTTTCCAAAAGCACAAATAACAGTTATTATCCAAGAGGTGGGCTGTGAAAGAGCAGGATTAAAAAGGGTTCAAGGCAGTGATATCTCAGACCTTCAGTTGAGACACATAGGTACTGTAATTCAAAGTAGGACTGAGATTCCCTTCATCTGAGGAGAGATCAGATGCAGGAGAATGTGATCCACTGTATTCAGATGCTGACAGGAGGGAAACAGCCTCCAAAAATGTGAGAGGAGCAACTAAGCCCAGCACTGGCCCTTTCTCTCCTTCTTGCACATACCTGTGACTAACGCACATGTAACCTCTATATTAAATTTCTGTGAAAGAACAGTGCAGAAAAACACATCTTCTCTACTTATTGATGGATTGAAATACTGGTCATAGCATCTTCCTTTTCTTGGACAGGAAAATACTGCTGCACCTTCACGTACCTGCATAACAACTTGGTAGTCAGGGCACTTAGGGCAAGGGAAGCTCTGGCCGTGAGGGAGTGTTTAAAAGCTTTTTCTTAGAAGTGCTGTGGCCACAAAACTGTAGAAAAAAAGAATGCTATGATCAGTGGTACGTGCCATCGTTATATGTAACACACATTGCTGTTAGGCGAGTTAGGTGCTGAGGAACTTTAGGGAATGTATCTAAATCATTCTGTGTTGGAGTTCCTTCCTGGGAATAAAGCAGAAATATCTGGAAAGCTGCAGCCTCTGAATTTCCACTTTTGTAACTGTCACCTCAGCCCGTTCTGGCAGTGCACAACCTGTGTGCAATGCCACCTGACTGCACTGCCTGCCATCTGCGTGATCTCTTAATGCCAAACGGTTCTGCACGCAGCCAGCATCACCTGCTGTCCTCCCTGCAAGGATTCCTGTGCTGAGGGAGTGGAGTACAGCCACATCAGGTTCAGTATGGCTCTACATGCAGTACGAAGTGCTAAACAGGACTAGTGGGAGCCCAGATCTGTCCATAGCAGCAGTTAAATACAGAGGGCTGTTGTCAACTTTCATTGCTGAACTGGGACTTCATCCTTACTTGTTTGGAAGGCTTTTTTCCCAGAAATTGGCATTTTCTTACTTGTTTTCTTGATTTTAGGTGCACTGTGACCCTTATTGCTGTGCATTATCTTTCAGGAAGCAACATAAAGCAATCATAATTGCTTTTGTGTTAGAATTTTTTTAAAAAGAACAACTACAATTCCCTTCATTATATTCACAATACTGTTACTCCACTTCTGAAATCCACTCATTACTAATGTCTTAAAAAATTAGTCATTTCTAAACATCTAAAGCTTTTTTTTTTTTGGCAATCACTGCTTACCACCACCACAATTGCACTGCTTTTCCAAACTAATGCACTATTATGCTTGTTTTTTCAAAGAGACAGCTCATAGCCTTCACAAGCACCATTTTGTACAAGAACAATTGTCTTACTGCTGTGACCACACTATTGATCACTGATGGTGATGACAATGGAAAGGCTTTTGAACTGGGTTGCTATACGTGTATTCGATAAACAGCTTAATGTGAAATGAACTAATCTTTAGGGGAGGTAAAAAAAACACACAAAAAATGTTTGATAAATTACACCATAACCTGCATTTTATTGCCCAAAGTAACTTGCTGTCCATGCCATCTGAAGGTTGAGATATTTTTTATTTTCCCACTGAGGACACTTGGCTATGTGCTATGTGAAGGAATGCTGCTAGTGGAAATCTTCCAGAAATCTTCTTACTGCTTGAATGCCGAAAATGCTGAAAACTTTTAATATTAACCTTCCTGTAAAGCAGTACCTGATAAACAAGCTTATTATTATTATTATTATTATTATTATTATTATTTATTTGGTACTGAGTCAGTAAGGAATGAAGCTAATGACTGCACAAGTCATACATGTGTAATCTCCTGTCCTTTGATTTAAATTATGATAGCAATAACTTTCTACTGTTGTTGAAATATGTGTTCAGATGCTGGATTAACACTGTAGTGCTTGAATTTAGGTAATGTTTTGTGCTTGCACAAGTGCTTTTCACTCGAGAAGCTTGAACAGCTTTGAACATTTATCAGTATTATTACTCAACTCCTCACAGGAAAGAAGCAGAAATTATAAATAACTTGTTTTATAGAGATTCAAAATAATGGGAATCTGGCCTGTAAATCACTCTGAAAAATGGGACATCGAGGAATAATAGATAAGGAAAGAGAAGGATATAGTGATTTATGCTTTTGTTATCATCATACTGTATTTCTGTCTCAAACAGAATTAAACAATGGTGCAGCAAGCAAATGTAATGACTTCTTGACATTTTTTTTTAGAATTTAAGAATTTAAGACATTTCCCAGACGACAACCAGAATGAGACCATGTGTCTTAACTCCTAGGTGAATAAAACACAATTCTTTCAGACAACTTTATAGGTTATGTTACTGATATTTATGAGAAATTGTACTATATGCATGGGAAAAAAATGTGGTCTTTAAGATAATACAAATAATTACCAACTTCTATCAATCCATGTGTCCTTGGAAAGACAAAATGTGGGCATCACTTTTTAAAGATGGAACCAACTAGGGCTATAAATTGCCTATAACATTAACTTCTTGCAAATATTTTCTGCTTCATAAGATATAAAAGAGAATTAACATATCCTCCCTCCCCTGAAGTCTAATTCAAATTATTTCAGAACTACTTTATCTTCTGACAGATGAAATGCATACATTAGCTAGCTAGAACCATCTGCAAGGCAATCACATTCTTACCTCATGTTTCTAATTGGAACGTGTTGTCTCTCTGGCACCATCAGGTGCCATACTATGGATGGTAATGTATTCTGGGATTGATAATCTTCAAGGATTGAGGAGAAGCTTTTGTAAATTTTTAGATATTTTCACATTTGGATCGTAGAGTCTAAACAGTATTTCTTGGATAGAGACCTAATTATACAAAGGAGTAATATCCCCAAATGGGGACTATTTCAGGCAGACTGAGGTTATATAGAATACTTTACTGTTTATCACTCATTCATTGAACAGGGTCATCATGCAGATTTTAATTTCATTATCTAATATCTGTCATTTTAAATGGCTGATATTGTGTTGTCACATGCAAATGGACCTTCTGCTCAGTTTAATTCCACTCTCTAGTTTGAAACAGTGAAGAACATTACATAATCAACATTTTAATACTCATTCTTTTTTATGACAGCAAGAAGAATTTTATATAATTAATTTTTAATACTTGTATCAATATCAAATGACCTACTATGATCATTTTATCGGTGGCATTTATTCTTTTTGCTTCATCCTCCTGATTGAATATAAAAAATAACATGTGCAATAAATTTTAAGTGCTTGCCTGATTAAATTTTAATGCCTTATCAGAAATGTAGAAATGTGGAACTCAAGAAAATGTTTGACAGAGAATGAAATAGATTAATTTAAAGTGATATCTAGTAAATAGTCAGAATATAATTACTGCAGTTTTTTCACCCTAAAACCCAACTGCAAACTTAAATAAGCCATCACTGATACTTGGTAACACTCAGTAGCAGCAATTGAAAAGATGGTTCACAGAAAGAAAGGGTAAAAGATAGTTTACAGAAGCAAATATGCAGAGGCTGCTAAAAAAATGTGGATGGCAACAAGCTGGGATTAGGACAATGTGGGGGTGGAGGACATAAAGATAAGAGTTTTAAGAACAGCTCGAGGACATTTCATAAGTGATAAGATGTCCACAAGGCAAGTTAGATCTGTACTGGGGGCAACCCCTCCTGCAGGGTCAAGAGTTTACAATGGGCCTTCGCGAGGAAGATGATGAGCCTTCATCTCACGACCACCAGGAGGAGACCCCCACTGCTCACGGCACAAGCACAAGGAGGGGGGACCATTTGCTGGTGGGTTCTCAGAAATAATGAATATGTATGCGAATTCCGAGAAAATCATTGATTATGTATAAGTTCAGCTTGTATCTGTACCAAGCTTTTGCCCTACTGTATGCAAGTTAGGAGGAGCTATCCCCCTTGCATCCAGCATTTGCACACTGCTGGAATTAACATACCTGCTCTACATCCTTAATCTCGCTATACAGTTTGATTTCCGCATGTCACTATCACTGCTGTACCAGCTCCCCTTGATTCTGTTGGAAACTCTCCACAACAAACAGGTTATTTAAGATTTATTAGGCTTACATACATGAACTTTAATTCTTCTGCCCTGGGACCTGTTAAAAGGAAATTTTCATGTCTGGAACATCAAATTAAGTCACCCACAGCTGGAAATTTGACTTAACACCTTTAACTGTAAAAAAATAAAATAAAAAAATAAATAAATAAATTAGAAATTAACCAAGAAAACAATAAGAAGTCAGTTTATAAAATGAATATCTATTTCTGATCATTAAAATTAATCACAGTGGAATAATATGATGAGATTTCTTGTGATTCTTTGCTTGTTGCTCTTCTGAACTTTACACTTTGATGACTGCAGCAACAACAGATTTAAGTAATTACTACAAGAAAAATATCTCTTGAAAATTCAAACTGGACATGAAGAAAGACTGGCAGTATTGACTCCAGATACAAGTCAGAGATGAAACAAATTACCAGGATTTGTTCCAGCTGTGGAATTAAAGATATGTACAAAACATAACTGAAATGGACATAAATGTGTTGAAAGATTTTCCAGCATTGTACTGTTTGGTGTTTTTAAGGGAAACCATGATATTCTACCCAGAACTGTCAGGTCAATCTGCTCGTTGTTGAAAAATCCACTTTTTTCACTTCACAGAATTATTCATATGAGAGATGCTCCATTACATTCATTATTTTCATGGCCCTTTGTTAGACTCTCTCCAGTATGTCCAGGTCTCTCCTCTAATGGGGACTGCAGAACTGGACATGATACTTCAGGTTTGGCTTCATCAGAGCTGAACAACTGAGGAGAAGGATCACTTCCCTCAACCAGCTGGCAACACTTTTCCTAATGCATCCCATAATACTGTAAGCCTTCTTGTTGCAAGGGTGCATTGCTCACTTGTGTTCAACTTAGTGTCCACTGGGACTCCCAAGCCCTTTTTTATAGAGATGCTTTCCAGCTTGTAACTCCCAGAATGTACTGGAGATACGGGTTGTTCCTCTCCACATGCGGGACTTTGTGGTTCCCTTGTCTGAACTGCATGGGGTTCCAGTGGTCCCTTTTTGTAGCCTATTTCTTCAGGTTGGCAGCACAACCTGTTGGTCCATCAGTCAATCCTCCCAGTTTTCTGTCACCAGCAATCATGCTGAGGATATGCTCTGAGGGTTACACTGCTAATTACTGGCTTCCAGATGAACTTTGTGCCTGTCAAGGTTTTACGTTTTTTGGTTTTCAGTATTCCACATCAACACATCATGCAGCGTACTGGAACTGAAGTGTTGATGCTCCAGCTCCATGTACCTATCCCTGTATGTGATGGAAGTCATGGGATCTGACCCTTCCAGGTGGGGCGCTCTCTTACTGCCTGGCAGTGGGTGCTGCAGGGTGCTTTCCTGGCCGTTCCAAGCTTTTCAGGTTTGACTCGGTCTCAGGAACTCTCTCTCCTATCTTATTTGATTTATTAGTCTCAATTTCAATTAGATCTTATTATGTTGTGTTATTTTGCATTTCCAATATCATAGTTAGTAAAACAAGTTTTCCTCCATAGATTGTTGCCGCTGTTTTTTTTTCCCCCCTCCTTCCTTCCCATTTTGTGTGGGGCTGGAGTGGAAGTAGAGGGGCAGGGGCCTACTGCCCCCCTGTCACGGTCATAGATTGATCCAGTTAACGCCGTGACAGTGCCATTAACCTCAATGCTATGAGAACTGAGCCACTTTTTAAACCACTTCACTGTTTGCTAATGCTGTCAGTCTTGGCACCTTCTGTTTAACAAATAGGTTATGCCCAAGGAGAGCTTGCTGTATGGCTCCACATCAAGCCCAATCCAATCCACAGGGTATCTCACCTCCTTTCTCTCAGCATCTTCCAGACTGTGGGGCTGAATACCAGCAGAACGCTCTCACTGTCCTACCTTCCTGTGGCCTGCATCTTCCTAGGTACAGAGCTGGAATTCCCAGAAGTACCTCAGCAGACTGATGTAAAGAAAGGGAAATACTTTGAGATGAAAGGATACTGGGATTTGACCTGCTGTTAACCTAGAAGAGATCTGAATGAAAAAGTAAAATTTTCCTAAGTGAAATATATAAATATAACTCAAAATCTTTGTGGACTACCTTCTTTTCTCAGTCAAACCCAAACCACAGGATATCTCTATTCAGCCTGCTGAATCTTCCCTGAAGTAGATGAGACAGCCATGTAAGCAGGAGCTGCTGCATCTGCTACCCACATCAGTACGTCATGATGCCACTGTCATGAAGGCAGAAGTGAAACAGGAGTATGTCAGTGTTGTGGTCATGGAATTGTACTCAGGAGCAGCCTTCTCAGTCTGAAAGCAAGAGGACTGCACGTAGGCCCTTCCTGTCTTTTGTTCATCCTATCCATCATCAATTAATGAAAACAGTCCTCTCATTCAACATCACTGATCTACCTTGCAGGAATATGTTTTGGTTTCCTGCGCAGTGCTAAGGTCAGTTTTGTCTTTTGCACTCACAGGAGCACCAAGAAAACAGCAAATATGGATTTTCGGTCTTCTCTCCTCTCTTCTTCTCTTTTAACCCTTTCCTTGTGTAGATTCACTTACTAATTTCTAAGTACAACTCACAGTAGGAAGTGGTATGAGTTGCGAAGGACAAAGGATGCTGAATACTGAATATATAGTCACAAAAGCAATGCTACACAAGAGACTCACTTGTTATGGTAGCTAAAATAGTTGGTTTTTCTCCCAAAGAGTCACGTTATCAGGTTTACTTTTCTTAAAGAGTGAAAAATAAGCCCGAACTCTGCTTCATCATCATCCTTCTCCATCAGTAACTGTGGTAATGCTGTTGGTGACACATGTATGTACTTCAGGTGTATCTGTAGAGTGCTGATAAAGACTAACCTTAGATCTCAGTTTTGTGGGCAGGTGCAGCCATTGCTTGGGAATTTTTTTAAAAGAGTTGTGCAAGACGACTGCGCCTCCAGCAGGTATGAGATTTACAAACAGACCACTGCTAGGCTAGAAACACGTTATTGAATGAGCACAAAGTCACACTGCCAGTCAAAAGGCATCTCATTCTCATCTTGGATTTATGCTGACTTCAACAGTTAATCAGCTAGGACTGACAGAAGCAGTACCAGGACTGAAACCTTACCCCAGGATAATTTCTGATAAAATCTGCTAATATGAAAAGACGTAATGACAGAAACAAAATATTTAGCAGAACCCAGCTGTACCCCAAGAAGAACAGACAAGGGGACAAACAAAACACTGATAGAAAAAATTATTAAAATTTAATTCCACCACGGAAAAGCTACTGAATGGCTGCAAAATATTACAAACAACTCAAATTTTATTGCAAACATTGTAATATCACTGCAGATAAGAAAGACAAGATTGAAGAGCAGGATCAACTTAACCAGAAAACTGCTCCCACAGATATCAACATCATTTTACAGACAGTCTTTGATGAAAACCAGATTTGAACCTTTTAATTTTCAGTGTATTTTTACAAAATAATTTATCTCACAAAATCAATAGGCTACAAAAAATTTACCTTTTTTCTACGCCTACCAGTTCTTGTTCCCTATGGAGGATGTCTCAAAGTTGCAACAGTCATTTATAAAACTTCAAAAAAAAAAAAAAAAGTCCGGAATTAATAACAAACAAAATGAAGTAAAATAGTGCAGCTCAAGAGAGAGTTCACTGTTTAGGCCTCAAAGAAAGGTGCTGCTGCACAGTTGGGAATGCCACACTAAACTGTCCCTCCTACTAAATTGAGGAAAGTGCAGCCACTCCTCAGTTACCAACTTTTGCTTAATGGGGCAAATATTAGATTGGATTTTTGACTCTTCTTGTTGCCCTTTTCAGAAATAATTAATCATAACCTGCTACCAAAAATGACATAAGTAACTCTGTCTTATATAATCAGTTAGTATCTATACTAAGTTTTTTATGTCTCAATATATTTTGAAATACTTCCTTAAGGATATTGCTATAGCAGATATCCTGGTTATACGATTTTAATTTAAATTATTACTGAAATTTCAGACTATGCCATTTAAATTAAAGATTTTTTTTTCATTACATATCTCCTTATTTTAGTATTTTCTGAGATAAAAGGTAGAAGCAATTTTGGCTTAACAGGTAGATTTGTCCCTCTCTTCACGGAGAGAGGAGCATGAAGTTCATAACATGAGAGACAAATAAAAAGTGGTTAGAATCTCAATCTTGGAATAGAAAACTTCTAAAAATTACTGATATCATTTCAGCATACAGACCTATACATATGCATATAGCAAAACAGGAGCCTATGCCAAAAACACCCCAAATTTTAAAGATTTACCTGCATTTGTATAGAGAAGGAAATTTACCAAGTGCTTTCCTATAACCTTAAAGCTTTTAAAATTGTATGCCTATACCACTAGTAATAAAGCCAATCATTTCTAAGTAGAGATAATGTAACTAGGTATAATGCAATTACTGAAAATGTATTTCTGTCACAGTCATAGCCACATATGATATTTAATCTCAATTATTTTACCTTCTTAAGTTTGCATGTATTAAATCATGACGGCATTTATCTCAATCAGTGTGTTCAGACTTGTAATTTCTAATTCTACACATATATTCTCAAACATACAAATAAATCATTTTATGCAGCCTGTAAGAAAATTAAATATAAGTAGCTGATTTACAGCTGTTTTTGAGATTAAGTCAAAGTTTCTGGTCCTGATTTCTTTATGACCAATAAGATACTGAGCATGATGGCTGTGCTCAGCAAAGAAGCATAAGCACATAATGTTAAGCACACTGATAAAGCCTCTGGTTTCATTCCATAACATTTGGCAGATGGCACCTTCTGTTACACGTTTCTCCTTGTTCTCGTTTAGAACAGGGGAGTATGCCACCTACTGAGAAAAACACAGGTCTCCCACACAAATCCTGATACCACAGATACAACACAAATGCTTTTTTAGATCAAACCAAGGGTGCTTTGTAGGATCATGCCCTTAGAAACAAGAACTTCCTTGTACCTTCCTGAAAAGTAAACCCTTCAACTACCTTGTATCATTATTCAGCATTTGATTTCCATAATAGTTTCAAATATTCTCTCTGTGATTTATTTTCACTTTCATTTGAAAATACTGTGTAAAGTAGCAAGTACAGACTGACTGCTGACCTGTCTACAGTTTGGTACTGAAACTCAGCAACCTTCACATGGAACAGATTAAAGTGCTTTATAACTCTTTTACACGAAAGGTGCACATAAATGCTGTATCATCCTACATGGTCTCCCTGGAGACACATAGTACTGGTGAGCCCCACTTAAACAGTATCCTCAAATTGCTACGGTAATTTAATAGTGATTCAGTCATGTACAGACTGAATTACTACAGGAGAATGCTCCAGTTTCCATTATTCCTCCATTATTTACTGGAGCTAGTGTCTCACAGAATACAGCTGCAGGCGTGCTGCCCGCCCCCATTAATTCTGTTGCTGGATCTGTATGCAGTCATCTGGGTGTCTACTAAAGGTACAGTGCCGCTCTGGGAATCTGTACAGAAAAGATCCCTTTTAATGTGCAGATCTTGAGCTGATAGTTGATTCCTTATGATTGCCATTTGCTGAAAAGACAAACTTACCAAATGCTGTGCAGTGTCATTTTTTCTTTTTGGTTTATAGGCTCTAGATTTCAGGCACTAAGTACAGTATATCCCCACAACAGAAAGCTGACAGGTCTATCAATTGTCAAAGCTTTCAGGAATTTGGATTATGCCAGTGAAATTACTCTGGTAAATATTTATATATTACATAGTGCAGTGCTTAAAATCTACTATCCCCAACTAATCTGATTATATATGGCAACTGCCTTTATTGTTTTTTATATACAAGCAATTGAAGCACCAATGAATGAGATGAATTATTTACAAATTTTGTTAAGATAGCATCAACCCTAAGCATGACTGTATGGGTTATTTTTTATCATAGCACACACTCTAACTCCTCTAAGAACAAACAGTAATGTGTAATTCTACAGAATAATTATTTTATACATTAGGAGTAAAGTCTTGTTCCCACCCAAAATAAGGTAAAACAACCACTGGAAGAAGAATTATCTGGAATTCACATTATATTTGGAACCAAACTCGAGTACTCTGTCATACATAGCAGAAGCATTAAAGCATAATAGCTGTTTGAAGCAGTCTGATGCAGTTTTGAATGATAAAAATGCAACATCGAACATTTCTCCTTCTTCAGTTGTTTTCTATTCCCATTATTGTGGTTCGCAGTTGCTGTTTTCCTTAGGTGTGATCTCTACAGATTAGAAAGGGAAAAAAAAATAGCAAAGAAAACAGAACACAATAAATCCTATTACCCAGTTGACTGAATAAATGTAGATTATCACCATGTCCATATCAAACCGCCATCCACGGCTATCATCTTCAAAGTCCATATAATCCATTCTGTGAGCAGCATGTGGGAAATGTCTCCTTGTCACAGTATCTGAGCGTCTTCGAAAACCTGCTGAAGATTACATCATGAGATAAAACATCTTTATAAAAGCAACTAGAGTATGACAAAAGTAAGTAAATTCTTCTCTTAGTTACTTACAGAACAAATGGAAGCAGGAAAACTCACATCTCACTGCTAGGTTTTCTCACTTTATTGGACAAGAAGATCTCCACAGACTTGATTTTGAAAGATTTAAACCCTAGCTCTTCTGTTTCTAGCAAATAATAAATTTCATTACTCAGAGTTGGCACTCCCTAAAGGTAACTCTGTATCTCTTGAGATAGATGAGATACTTATCCAGATCTATGAAACCGTCTCTTGGTACCTTCTTCCACTGAATTCCATTCAGTGTTCTAGAAGTGAAATGCTCCAAATATTGTAACTCATCTCTTGAGTAATTTATCTCTGGATTCCTTAAATCTACTCATGTGAATTCTCACTAACCTAGCCATATGCATACGTGTATGCAGTTCAACAGCACAAACATACATGAATTCCTGTTATGAGTATTTGTTCAGAACACTCTCTTAAGCAAATCCTGCTTGCTTTAATACTATGTCTCTATCTGAAGAATATCAGAAATTGTTTTTTTTTTTAAATTACTGTTTGTAAAATACTCATTGTACTTTAAAATATATATATGCAGATGCAAGTAGAGTCTTTCAAGTTAAAATAAAAACCCTGTGTGAAAACACAGAACTCAAAATACTTAACAAGTCTAGACACACATTCTCACACTCTTAAACTTGTCTGTTGTGAATCCAATTTGGTGGATCTACTTCTAAGGAATCCATATAGAGATCATCTAGCACATCACTAGGAAAACAAATTCATAGTAATAAAATTTTAAGTAAATGAATGACTTGATTTTATATTTTTAAATTGGAATAAATTGTAAACTCATGGATAACTTTCTTCATAAACTACACTAATTTTAAAGTATTTATAATGACCCTTCTGGAAAGACAGAAATGAAGACATTCTCAGGGGCAGAGCATACTCCATCCAGTCTCTCTTAATCACAACAAGCAGAAAATGACACAGAAAGATGCAAAGAAACCTCTGTTCAACAGATACACAATAATCAAATCTGCAAATATCTAATCTGAGAAAAGTTGATTTTAACTCCAAAACAAAAGGCTCCCTTTTGTGCTGAAATGTAATTTGTGTGCCGTTACTCTTGCTTTTAGAAACGTTTCTCATGCCATACTATCATCTATTTGAAACTGCAATCCTACTTTAAGTTCTGTAAAGCTCTTAATGTCAAAGATCTAAAGAAATCAAATAAGAGTTGCATAAAAAAATGTATTTGATCATTTAAAGCTTTTTTTTTTTTAAAAAAAAAAACCTTTGAATATATTTTGATCTTTTACTAAAAAAAATCTGCAAGTAATAGTGGCCTATCCATTCTACAGTTTACAGTAGTTTGTCCACAATGCCTACAACCATGACCTTTTTCTGAAGAAGAACTTCTCCATTTCTGATCATCCTTATTACTTACTGCCACCAAAACCCTCTATTTCACTCTGTCATTTTGGAGATGCATGATGAAATCTAAGCATCTGAATTAGAGATTTCTCAATATTTGATACGCTCTGGGAGACCCCGAGAACATCCTCATTGCCATCCCAAGCAAGCACTTCTTTCTACTTTCCTGACTGTATTCTCTATTAAAATAAATAGTACGTAAGCCTACAACATGTGTATGTCAAGACAAACTGCACAGATCTCTTTCATGGCTATTCATCTGCACTGGACACAATTTGTGGCAGAGGAAAGAGGGTGGGAGGTCAGCTGCAAAGGTGGAAGATCTGTCCCATTCATAAAGAACAAGCAAGGGAGCACCTTCCGGACTACTGTTCTGTTTCCAGGTTGTTCTCAATCACTATAATGGGGCCTTTGCAGAGCCATGCAAATTATTCTCTAAGCAGACATAATGGCTCTTGGGAGTCTCAAGGTGAATAGGAAGAAATAAAATCTGTCTCTCCTTCAGCGTGCACCACTGCCCAATGGCATTCATTAATTTTTTATCTGCTGTAGTGCTGCCTTCTAGTACAGTTTAATTCGGACTCCTTGAAGTTCCTGTCTTCAGTATTGGCTAATATATAATTGTTCACATGCCAGTAATTTTCCTTTATATAACATCAGACCTTATTCAAGGTAATTGAGAAATCTATTAAAAAAAAAAAAGAAAAAAGTATTCTAACAGAGCACTTAGCTGGAATTCACTAATACACTTTTTCAGTGGTAGATATTGACTGTTTCTTTGTATTCTTCTCCTAATTAATATTTTGTCCAGAACTTTTCAGCACAATTGTTTCCATGCATTCCAAATAAGACTATTGTAATCCAGTGATGTTTGAAATTACAATACTGCAAAAATATACAAACAAAAACAAACAAACAAAAAAATCCCAACAAATGCATCAGTTAAAAGAGAAGAATGATACAGACTTCTGTTATGCTTTAAATTATTTTAAATTATGCTAACTTCAAATTATGTTATTCAATATATGATCTTTGATTACTTAAAAATACTACCAGTAATTCCTTAATTTAATCCTGAAAAATGTGAGTCTAAATGACTTTCTACCAAGATGTAATTCACTTGAAAAATGCTAACTTGATTTCAAGCCTCTATTTTCCTTATCTATTTCTCTAACATGTGTTAAACACCACTGCCAAATCCTGACTTGTGTTATTTTTTAAAAAATTTAATTTGAAAATAACAAGTTTTATAACTAAAGCTATACCACTCGCTTCACCTTTTACACATGAATTTTAGTGTCTGGGAACATCTACTCGGGGTAATTATGTACACAAGTAGCTGCATTAGTTTTGAATTGGCATTCCTCACCTTCTACAGGATTTAGATAAACATTATTCTTGATTTGTATGTCCACAATTAACCTTCAGGGAACACACACTGATTTTATCATGGATTAGATGTCGTAATGCAATCATTCTACATTCAAGAATACATGTATCAGTACAGGATATTAACTACTCTGTATTGTTCTTGCTATAGAAAGCAACTGTTAAGAGAAACAACTGTTTATGCATTGAAGGTATGTATCAATCAGGAACTGGTTAGTGTATTACACATGTAATCCCTGTGGCTTTGCTGAGCATGGGTAAAGCTATTGAAGGTTGACAGCTGGTTATATGGATTGCATTTTAAATCCACTATTAAAATAGTCTCTTTTTTACGACCTATACACTGATTGAGCTTCAGCTGAAAACTTCAATATTAAAACTCCTCTGTAAACTGCTCTGTAAACTGAATTCTTGAACTTAGCAGAGGCTAACAAAGAACAATAAATGTTTCTTTGACCTGAAGCAAATTATGAAATAAATGTCAGTACAGTACTGAAACAGGATCAAATTTAGAAACCCTATATGATCATGCCAAAGTTTCCTTCAGGCACTATGATCCATACTGTGATTACTGTCTTCAATAAGTTGTGGCATGGAAAATACCTTCAAATGTCTATGTCTCCAGCAAGAGCTGCCTCTACATCTGTTTCTAGCCATCTGCAGACAGAAACTCAGAGCTGTGAAGCTGCTTAAAAATGGTACAGCAATACTTGAAAGGGATTTGAATTATGAAACAGAACAGCTGAGAGAGCTCCAAATCACTTCCAATGTATTTGCTCCATTTTTAAAAAGCAAACTCGATCTTATTTGATCCGTATATTTCCAAATACATGTATTTGTTGAAATGTATACCTTAACTTTTTTTGTGCCTGTGTTGTTATACTCTAAAAAGGAACTTCCAGTCAAATCACATGCAGATACATGCACAGTGCCAGAAGAGTCTAGAAGATTGCTAGTGGAAACCAGTCACTGGATAAAAAAAGCAACATTATGTGCAAATCACACTTCTGTAATCAAGAAATTGAGCAAACAAAGGATTAGCACCAGAACATGAATGGGCAAATCTGTGGCGTGCATACTTGCCGAAGTTTTTGTGCATCATATTGAGGTGCTAGCTCACTACTCCAAGTAAGGCTTCCAACAATTTAAAATATTCTCTCAGTTTTATAAATTGACAGAACTTATTTTGCTATTACTGAAGAAGAGAAGATAATGAGGAGGCACAATTTACTCTAAAATTGTGCCTGATTATTATGCGGGCTACAATAACCATTTACACTGTAAATGCTCATATAAGATTAAATTACCTAAGAACAATTGTTTCAGATATGCAGACGTAATTTTGACTCAGTCTTGTGTTATTGATATGAACTGCAGCAGATAAATCTACCAAAAGACTAACAAAAAAGGCAAGTATTGATTGGCACAGTATTCTTGCAGCAATGAGCACTTTATGGACTCAGTATCTTGGTAGCTATGCTCAGAACAAGCATTAAAACATCAATGATGGGACCTCCTTTCCTGAGATGCATACTTTTAAACTAGGTTTCACATTAAGCTCACTTACCACACTTTTTGTCCCTTTATGAAGTAATCTTGGAGCAAATAGATTGACTTCGCTTGGGGTAGAATTAAACCAGAAGATGAGCCTCAGGAGCTCAAATATGCACTGATGATGTACTCCAACGACTAGTGGGCATTCAGCCAATGGGATCAGAAGCAAGTTATTAATCTCTTTCCTAATATGCAAATGTAGACATATGGTCTTGTGTGTGTTGTTTTTCCCTATCCATTATGGCTGATTTAATTGCTAATTAACAGCTAACATTTTTCCTAAAACACCATTAATAATTTTACCCCTTGTATATTTTCTGTAAAACCTTTTCCAAATGAAAAAGTTGTAATCTCCCTCTGTATGGAAAAACTTCCATAATTCAGACCTTCCTTTCTATATTATATGCCTCACTCTGTTTTATCCTTTGAGAGAACTGAATTCAAAATTGTAGCAAAATTGGAGAAGTGGGTTCACCACAGATCTTGTTAACAAACAGGAGCTTTCCATTTTGTTATGAACCTAATAATGCCTGTTTGCTTTCTGACTGTGCATTGAATATTTTCAGAAAACTACCCATGATAACAGGTCTCTTTTGATAAGAGGCAATAATCTAATTTACAGCTCAGAGTGCTGCGTCACGTCTGTGGGTAGCTGCTCCACTGCTTGAATGTCCTCCTACTGAAAATTTATCTTATTTGAAGTCTGAGCTTCTCATGTTACCATGCTTGTCACATGCCAGTGTGAAGAGGAAGCACTGCGCTGTTGGTGACTTCCGTATAGCTATAGTGCTGCCCTGGTATCTTCCCCCAAACCTTCCCTTCTTCCAACAGAGCAAACCCACTTCCCTCAGACTGTCCTCACAGGGTAGGCTCTCCAGCCTTATGAGCAGCTTGCTGTCCCTTTGCTAAACCTGCTCCAATTTAACAATTTCTACACGGTACTTGCAGTATTCCAGATGTAGTCTGCTGAATAGCAGATAATAATGACTTCTCTAGTCAACTGGCCATGCTCCTTTCCTGCAGCCCAGAGTACAGCTGGGCACAGTGGGCTAGGGCATGCAGACAGCTCAGCTTCCTCTCCATCAGGATGCACAGTTTCTTTCCAGAGTACTGTTCCCCAGTCAGCACTCAACCTATCACACTGCTAGGAGCTCCCCTCTTTCAGGTAAAAGACAACACATTTGAGCCTGCTGAATTTCAAGAGGTTCCTTTCAGTTTTGCTCCAACCTCCAACTGTCTGAATGGCAGACTGATCCTTCAGTTTGCTGTCATATGCAGACCTGATATAAGAGTAGTGTGTTGCCTCGTTCAAGTTTATGATAAAGAAAAAACTTTTATATTGCTATCATCAGTGAACTGAACAATTTAGTATATAAAAATTATAAATTAATTTTTATATTCACTGTGATGTCTGTCTTACTGGCTGTAGTGCTCTTATCGAGCTTTTGGTTTAAATGCTGAAATCTGCAATAAATTTACACAGAGATAAATTGTAAGAAGTTTTTTGCAAATCCATAAAAGCTGATTCACTGAACACACTGTGCATGTGATGCAAAGTCCCTCTGTACACAAAAAAATCAGCATCACGTAGGCAACACAGCATGCAACACACAGTAATTGCCTTTCAATATGTCCAACACCTTGTCTACCAAGAATCTAGAAAAGCAACTGATGACTGAGAATTTGAAAAGCCATGACTGAAGCCTTTCACGGGTAACACAAGATTTTATGCTTCTTATGCAAAGGAACATTCCTTTTTATAAGGCAGAGTGGTTAGGAACCACCGTTCTTCACTGTTACACAAGGTTTTTGTTTTGTGACTTTCTTAAGGCATTTAATAATATAAGAAAAAAACCATCATGTACAGAAAAAAACAGTGCGGAAATCCCAAAACGTGATAATGCCACTAAATAACATACATTTCTTCTGTTGAAGCAGGAAGTCTAAAAAAATGGTAGCCCTACAGTTAATACTCCTTGCTGATCAATTACCAATTTTAACTACTGGCACTACTACCTAGAAATTATTTGTACTCTTTTGAAACCTTATGAACTCTCCAAGCAACTGGGATGGCAATATATGCAAGTGAAACAGAAGTCACTTAAAATGAGGACAAACAAAAATAATTTAAAGAAGTTCTTGTTCTTGCCTCTCTTAGGAGGCTTTATTCCATATTGCTCACCCTTCCAACATACATTTTTTTCAAAATTATAAATGATAATCTTTTTTTAATTTTTTTTAAGCTATCTATATAAACCTGATATATGCAATCTAAATAAACCTAGGCTCTAAGCTCCTGTATTACATATTTGTTCACAAAAGCCCTGCCTGAATTAACATATCATTTGACCTTTTACTGTTAATAACTACAACTAACACTCCTCACTTCTTCCAAACAGAAAGGAAGAAACTGCTCCTTTGGAGTATTTTTCTTCTATGAAATATCATAAATATAATTCAAACAAAAATTACAAATATTTACGCCTGACAAAAAAAGATACGACAATTTTACTCTGCCTAAAAGAAAGAGAGGAGATATTTTTTTCCATTAAAATAACACCCACTGGAATTCAGTGGAGATTATGTACTATTCAAGTTTTTTTTACAGCTACTATTCCTACGATTAGTTTGAGTTCAAAGACATAAATGTGGTGCCTCTGTCAGAAATGAACAACAATCTCCTGAATCTTAATAACCAAATAAAAATGCATGAAGCAAGTTACCTCTTGCTATCTTATAGATGAATAATTCAGCTCTTAACAATTAGAACACAAACCAGAAAGCCAGCTGGTATATCATCAAATAATCAAGTTATTGAGAAATAAAACAAGACAAAGCTTTTAAAATGAAGTAAGAAATCCACAAAGCCACATTCCGTGAAAGGAAACACATTTTTACATGGGGAGTTACGCACATCTAAGATTTTTGCTAATTCTTTAAATCTGAAATTCTATTTACTGATTTCATGAAAAATAGTCAAAGGCTACTGTGTCCAGTCCCTCTAATAAATTCAGATCAAAGCTAGAACAACTTGTGTTTTCTGTCATGGGCTGCTTATTTCCCTTCAAGTAAATGAATCAACAAGCAAAAAGCTTTTGGGAGGACACAGTGAGCTTAGAAAACGTTGTCGGCCTGTTCAGACATCTATTATTATTCCGTAATTATTGATTCACAAATACAAGCTAATTGGTGAGTCTCAGAACTGGGATGCATACAAAAATGGGGTGACTAATCGCATGCTTCACAAAACAAATGTTGTTAGAATGTGGGAATTGTGAAGGAATTTTGATAGCCAGTTTGTAAGCAGTCTTTTAAAAAATCACTAAGTACATTATTTGCTGGCTTTGTTCCTTTCCCCTAAACTACAACACGCTAAGTACGAAACAGGCAGAACACCATATGACAGATTTTAAAAATGATTTACAGCAAAACCTACCCTCCTAATTTAAAATCTCTGTATTTGAAAATTAAATTAAGAGTGATAAAACAAAAATAATATGCAGTAATTGAAAAGCATGTTCTCCTTTTTCACCAGAGCTCTGCGAACTGAAAAATTGGCTTCCTTAATGCTGTTGCCCTTCACCATCCCAGTTCCCCTGACTGCAATCCATATGGCCTTGTTGACGATTGCAAAATATGCACTATCCTTGTGAGAGCATGTCACGGATCTAAATACACAGTCTATATACATTTTAGATTAAACAAATGTATTCCTTTAATTATAAAGAGCACACCACTCTAAGTTTTTAACATGCATATTTATGACACATATTATAGTTACTGTAATTCTCATTGTAACTTGTGGAATACCTGTTCTTATTGTAATAGCACAGACACTGAAAAACAGCTAACTTCAAACAAAACCTTGAAATATTTAATTCTATATGGTATGTGTATCAATAGCCAACATGAGAAATCAGCTTGAAATTATTAGAATATTCTAACTCAATATATATTTTCCTATTGGGTTTGTATCTCTTGTTCATGTCTACTTCCCTGTCTCTTCACTTAGTTATCATAGTCTCAAATTCTGTCCACCACTGGCAACGTCTTGCACTGCTCCTACTTTCTTATCACCAAATACTTCTAAAAATCATGTTGCATGATAATTTTTTTTCACTTTTTTCATCTCCTCAGCTGATCAAATACTGTATTTCAGATGTCATCGACTCTTGCTAAATTATAAAAAGATTCTTTAATCTTTCATATCATATTATTGTAATAACCACCCTTGTTAGTTTTATTCCCAACTACTTATTTCTTTGCAGTTTCCATCTGTTAGGAATGCTATGATAAAAAATGTGTCCAGGCAACAGCTATTGATACTTATAGGAAGGGTTAATGTAAAAGCTCAAGATTGAATAAGTATAAAATAGTGTAAATATAATATCATTTGTCCCCAGTTCAGTGGACTTAATTTGTCTTCATCTGCTATTTCTTGAATTGCATTATTTCTATATTTTCTTAAAAATTATACTGGTATAATATTACTGATCAGTTGATAAAAATTTTGAAGAGTTTTGCTTACCACAAGACTTCCAGTGCTTAAAGATTTAATGTTTTAAGCCAATTTTACTGGAACACTAAGATAACAGTAATGCAAATACTTTTTTAAGTAAAATGATTGGCTCTACTTCTGTGACAGTGAAGGCCAGAGACAATATACAGTATAGGCATGCCAGAACTTCACTAAATTTTATGTAAATAAGACTTCTGTTGCCACAAAATCATTACATTTGCACATCCAGCTGTCTGGCAGCATGCCTCTTGTAACCTCTTTGGACAAACTGGTGAATGACCTGTCTTGGAGCCATGCCATTGTCTTCAAACAGATTGATATTCAAATTTGTAGCCAGTGTCAATTCAGAAAATTCCTACTTCTCATTTGAGCAAACAAAAGAAATATGAATTGCTCCAGGGAGTGAAAAATACACAATGCAAAACCATATTGTGAGAAGGCTGGCATAGCTTTTTGAGTTCAAAGTCTTGTAATACTGGCATTACTTAAACAGTTTTTAGGAAGCTGACCAACATTTTACAGAAATAGCTTTGTGAAAAGCTGTCATATTTGTTCATTGAATAATTAAAAATAAATTTTCACCAAGAAATGTTACTTAAAAGTATATCAAGAAAGACCTTATTTAAATTTAAAATAAACTATGTTTAAGATAAATTATGTTTATAAACTGTTAAAAAATCCTGACAGATAACAGAAAAAAATATACATGTTCAACTTTTGTTGTTGTTGTTTGTTTGTTTAACAGCTGAATGGAACAGGCTTCCCAGATAAGCTGCAGACGCTGGAGGTGTTCAAGGCTAGGCTGGATAAGGCCCTGGGCAACCTGATCTAGTAGAAGGTGCCCATAGAAGTGGGGCTTGACTAGATGACTTTTAAAGGCTTCTTCCAACATTTTCTACAACCTCTTCTCAGCCCCAGATTCTTCTTTATTTTTACAGTATATGGGATTTCTCTAGGTCATCGAATCAAATCTCTGATCACTGAGCAAACATAACTTTCAAGTTAAGATATTCTTACATCAGTGGAGACTCTCCATGGGCTACTTTATTACAATCTGCTCTACTATCCAGTGCATTTTAGTGCTAAGTGTATTGAAGGAGTGTACTGGAGAAGCATGTCTGCCATTATCTTTATTAAAGATAGTTCACAGCCAAGTGAATATTATTAATTTTACTGGGCAGGTTCGGAGGCCACAATCTATTTATTTTCCCATTCAACTTGGCCTAGCTGGAAGGACCATTCCTCACTTCCAGTAAAATGTACAGAAAGATACTTGCTAATCCCTGCTGGTGATGAAGACAGAAGGCATCTTTGCTGGCACATGTTCACAGAAATCAGTCACAAGCTGAACTAGTCTCAGCAGACTCTTACATAAGGCATAAAATTAAGCCAGTGGTATATATTACGCTCTGAAGAGATTCTATGATGAAAGAGTACCATTGCAAAAAGATAATAGTTCCAAGTTTAGCCAGGGTGGTTTAAGCAGGATTATGTACTGTTCTCAATAGTTTCTGGAGGGTAAATACAAAGTATTCATGCAATTCTACTTGATAAATACATAAAATTATTTTATGATGTCTAAGTAAAAATTGTAACTGCCAGCAAATTATAATTATAATTGCCAGCAAACTGTAAGATACCTCAAAAGAACAGTTGTTCTGGAATACACTAAAGACCTATCACCCTATTATTCTTTCTCTAACAAGGTCAAATAATGTGAAACTGACGAACAGTGAGGAATGAGTATAAGAATGGAGCAAGCATGTTGCAATCCTTTCCTGGTATGTTCTCTCAGTTCCCATGGACACACAGCTCAAGGATCTCCACAGCCAAATGTGTTATCTTTGAGTTTAATTTAACTTTACTGTCTAGTTTAGTTTAGTTTAATTTCACTGTATTCTTTTTTTTTCAAAAAAAAACTGCCATGCTTTGTAAACGTCCTGGATTAACAGAAGTTTACATGCTTTTTATGTGGCAACTTGGAACAGTAAGTTACATTGCCTGATTACACATTGTAAGTCTGTGGATTTTGTTGATTTTGAATATGCCACATGACATTTCTATTTAATGTTCCCTACTTCTTTTATTATAAGACAGTGAATAACAGCAGCTTGTTCACTTCTGCCATGCCTCTCAAGATTTTGCTTACCTCCAGAGCCTTCTCTCTTAATCCTAATCTCTTGTTCTGGCTGAATAATCCTAATCTATTTACACATACCTCATTAGGACAAAATTCAAAACTTCATAATTCCTTATTTATCTTCTCTCTACCTTTCCATTTTACTACTTCTACAAAGAAAGCAAAGGAATATAGACATTACTGAAGATCACACAGTATCATGACAACCTTATGCAACTGCTTCTATACTGCTTATGCTTTATTATCCTGAACACTGCAGATCTCTAAGAAAAGTTTATCATCTTCATTCATACTTACAAATAAACTGGATTGTGCAAGCTGTATCACAGGGCCATTTAGGATCAGACTTCTAATGTTCCTCCAGAATGAAAACTGAATCATTTACTTCTATCCTTTTGTTTGTTATCCCATAACCATCTACTAATGAATGATAGAACATTCCCTTCTGTCCTAAACACGGGATATTGAGACAAAAAAGTCTCCTTAAAAGACTTTTGGAATTTGTAAGCAGCAGGGTGAAAATCATAATACCTTTAACTCCCCTACAATTTCAGTTTGGTCCATCCAGTACAGCTGTGGGACCACAGTTGGGTAAGAGGTCTAAGCTCTTAACTTGTCTTACTGGTGAGCAGCTGTTTCTAGCTAAAATACTCAGTTCCCTATGCCACCACTGATGATGTTCATTACAGAGATGTCATAAAATATACGTGGAAAGTGAGGGAATTTGATTTTGCTATGGCCAGTCTATCACAATCCCGGGTGTTGCATAATTATAGCTATTGATATTCTTGACACAGCAGGTGTATTAGTTAAACAAACATCTCTGATGACACATGAAAATGACTTAGCATTAGTTTTTCTTTAACACTTTAAGTAAGGATTATCATTTAACACATTAAGTAAGCACACCAGTAAGCACTGTATGGTACCACAGATTGTGTCAAAGGAACAAACAAAGAAGTGAGGGAAGAAATTAATGGAAAGCGAAAAATGCAATAAGAAAGAATGGAGTAGAAATTCTAGGGAAAGAAGAGACTGGATAGTTAAGAGGAACGAACGGTAGTACAGATTATGCTTTAAGACTAGAACAACTGCAGGTACTACTGAAGTTTCGAATGTCTGCAGCTAAAAACTATCAAAATAAGAATGGATGTATAATAGTTGCTTAACAACAGAATATCTTATCGTGTCCTATCCTATGCTTTCTCTGTTTCAGCAACAAAGAGAAATAACTTATGTAAGTCTGAATATGAACATGAGAGTTATATGAAGACATTTCTTACTCTCCACTATTACTGTTTCTGGCTAAAATCAGTGCTGCACCTTCTATTTTCAATAACAACTGTTTTGTTTCTATTCTTAGTAGATCACAGCACCAGTAACTTGAAAAACGGTATCACTTTTCTTTTTTCCTTCTTTATAAAAAGAGAAATATGATGAATTCAAAACCTAGTTGATGCGATTTTACATGTATTTTAATGGCTGTTCAGCATTCTTTTTTGCTGTCTTTCTAGCCAAAATCACTGTAAGAACCTTGAATAAAGAAAGATTTTTGAGTGTTGTACCCCAATGTGCATTTTTAAAGACAGAGATAACGGTATGTATCAGTAGGTGTTATTAAAATCTCACACTATATTTCTACCTTTTTTGAAAAATGCATAGAAATCTGAGCACTCTTTTTCTCAAAAGAATGATTAGCTAAAACAATATGGCAGATGTGGCCTGCTGCAGTATTAGAAGCTCCCACTGGTAACAGCAGGAGTTGAAAATGCTGTTCTATCTTGCAATCCCTTCCTGATGCAGAAGCCAATAGCTTTTTATTACATTACTAAACAGATGCGATCAGTATGAATAAGGCACAGATTCCATTATATGTAACATTGGTGGAATACTTTCTAGATTAAGCATTCAAAAACCATAAAAAGAACTGTTCTATTTCTAAACTGTCTTTCCCACTTCCAGTGTAATGACTATATATTAAATAAAAATCTTAGCATGAGAATGGTCAGAGTGAATTTCCCACTACGCTACCAAATCCTATACTTTTAAATAGCCACTAAGGGTTTTAACACAGTAGCTCTGTAATTCCCATCTCTCATTCTGAACACTACACATGTCATCTTCGGGTATATCCAAAATCTTCTTCCCCACACAGGTAGCCAGCAATACTTTACAACCTTTCCATCTCCATCTTGTCTAATCTACCATATTTTGCTGCTTTCTCTAATGTATTTCTATCTCAGTTATTATGTGAAAACTTTTTCAATAACTATTTGAAGCCCAATCTTCTAACTGTCTCAGTCTGTTTTTGACATTCCTGTGTCTCACTACAGCAAATTCATTATCATTGTATCCTCGATATAAATGATTGCAATCACTTTTTCTTTAATCCACAATTATGGAATCAAATTACTTTTGGAGATTTTCCCTTTGTTTATGAACCTTCTGTAATTGTGTAGTGTTTACAGAATGCAGTTCCAGTCTGGCATTGCATACCAAAGGCTATGCTTCAGATATTGTTAAATCATACGTTTTAGACTTAAGTACAACAGACTCCAGTGAGGCATATTTGCTATCTAACTGTTCTATCAAAACTACATCACCTATTTTTAAATCAATTTAATGACACAGTTATTTGAGATGTTATTTTTATTGCGCACTTACATTTTTTGAAGTTACCAATACTCAAAGTAATTGAGTAATGTAATGCACTAATTTATTTCATAAAGTAAAATTTTAGAGGCAGATTTTATAGAGACAGTGTTAATAGTACACTGAAATTTCAGTTGTTGCTGAGTGATGGAAACATGCCCAGAGCTAGGCAGGGCTGCTTGGTCAGGAAGGCTTGGTGCCTCTATGGCACAGGGGGCAAAGCCAAGACAGGTGGCCTGAATTAGAAACAGGGTTATTCCATACCATGTGACATTGTAAGGAGGGTTATAAACCTGTGGGAGTTGGCTAGGGACAGCCAGTGCTTGAGAGTTGCTGGGTGTTGGTTAGCAGGTGGTGAAATGTTGAGTTGATAGCAGGGCGTTGGTTGGTGTGCAGCTGTATTATGACCCAGGCTTTAGTTGGCAGGTAGCAATAATGTACCAACACAGAGATATATATCACAACATTTTTGTTTCTGTTTTCTTTTTGTGTCTTAGTAAATAGTTTTTACCTCAACCCACAAGTTCTATTTTGTTTCCAATTCTCTCCCTCATCTCATTGGGGTAGGGGAAGGGGTGAGCAAATGCAGCATGGAGTTGAGCTGCTGCCAGGTTAAACTACACCACCACTATACCTGCTAGATACAAACCAAATGAAAGAGCGTAACCCACCAACTTTCTTCTTGGACAATGCTGAAGTATATTAGGCAGATATCCTCACATCTAGAATTCCATGTTTTCATCTCCTTATTTGCACCACCATCATGTCCTTAAAAAGCCCTATCTTTACTCCATTTCACATGTATAAAACAATAAAATAAAACAGTATAGTTGGTATTATTCTAAATTTTAATATGAATTTACTAATAACAGAGACCAATTTTTTGGGGGTGGTCTTTATTGACTGGACTCCAAATTGGGAACTATTTATCCAGAGCAATTTTCTTTCTTCCACCCTGCACCCACATTTTTTTCAAAACAGGAAGCCACATATAATTATCTTGATAATGTGTATAAAATTAAAGATTTAGGAATAAATGGAAATTTATACACACAAACTGCCTTTTTGAAATCTGCAGTATATGTTTAGATCCAGAACGCTAGGTATGAAGCACAGAGGGAGAATTTAACTCAACTACAACAATCATCCATTGCTGGTTTCCTAAAGCACAGATTAGCTACAGACTTATTTTCAACTAGTGTATTCAAGTCTGAATGAAGATTAGAAAAAACTTCAACAAATACAGATTCTAAGTCTAAAAATTATTCTTGTCTAAAATGATATGTAAGCAATGTTCTTACCTTCAAAAACTCTGAAAGCTTTCTTGCAGCTCGGTAGGGGCCATTTTGCAGAATTAGATTTTTGAAAACTTTCTTGTAACTTCAAATATTCCGTAGGGAAAAAGGACTTTGTAGAGTTGTTCAATTCTACAACAATTAATGGGAAACAACACATGTATAAATGCTGTAAATATAGTAAAAATGGCTATGCAACAATTTAAAAGTGCCTTGTCTACTGTGAAATGCACTTTTATGATTATAACATCTCTTCAAGTTTTCTTGAATCAAAAATCCTTTCCAGACATGGCAAGAGTAAGATTTAAACATGTTGTTTCCTCAGAAATAAAACGTTTAGAAAAGATGACGTCAAATGCTAACTAAACAAAATACATTCTAAATCAGTTAATTTAATTTACAGGCCTATGACAACTTCCACGAATCTATCAGTCTGACAATGGTCCTAATTCTCTTGTCTTGAATTGCTTGTGTTGTTTTTTGTTTTAACACTGTCACTCAGTAACAGACAGTAATGCAGAGAAAAGAGAAGTCTTACTTCGAACATTTTAAAAATACAACGTTAACAGGAACATTCATAGAATGAGTAATGACAGGTTGTAAATTTGATAATAACCTATGAATCTCAAGAGCTTATCAGCTCATGAAGATGTAATTTCAGTTAATATCTACATGGTCTGCAAATAAAAACTGGAAAAACTAACTCATCCAGAGAAATAATGGAAAGAATGGAAAATAAAGTTTAAAATTAACACTATTTTCCCACTACAAAAAAGAATTGATCTCATGATAGCAGACAGAGTTGTAAAGTTAGCAATTAGTATGAAAAACTTAAAAACCCACGTTTTTGATTGCTTAACAAATATTCTATCTCCTGAATGTCATGTCTCCAGATAAATACTAGTAATATAGCTGCTACCACAATTCCTTGTATGTCTTAAAAGATAGAAAAGGCCCTTCAAGGACCTCTGAAAAAGCTTATGTACTATTACTTTACTTTATTCATTGCAATTTTTATTTTCAAGGATAGAAAAGATAGAAAAGGTTCATTAGATGTAGGCAACAGGACAGATGAATCACAGAATCACTGAATCATAGAATGGTTTGAGTTCATCTAATTCCAACCTCCTGCCACAGGCAGGGGCACCTCCCTCTAGACCAGGTTGCTCAAAGTCCCATCCAGCCTGGCCTTGAACATCTCCAGGGAGGGGGCATTCACAGCCATTCTGGACAACCTGTTCCAGTGTCTCACCACTCTCATAGTAAAGAACTTCTTTCTGGTATCTAGTCTAAACCTACTATCTTTCGGCTGAAAACCATTCCCCCTCCCTCATCCTGTCACTACATGCCTTATAAAAATTCCCTCCCCAGCTTTCCTGTAGGCCCCCTTCAGTACTGAAAGACTGCTATAAGTTTTCCTTGGAGCCTTCTCTTCTCCAGGCTGAACAGCTCCAACTCTCTCAGTCTGTCCTAATAAGGGAGGTGCTCCAGCCTGCTGATCATCCACACAGTCCTCCTCTGGACCATTATGTTATTATTGTGTATGTACACTTCAAAGTGCTGCAAAGTCCTCCAAATACCACAGAGGTACTTTGTGGAAGTGGAATTTCATTTGTGGTGTCCAAATTTACCTTTTAAAGCTCCAGGTACAAAAGACTGATGTATGCTGCTCTATATAAGCCGATCATTACTCACCATGTGTTCCTACTGCTTAAAGACAGGAACACCAGAGAGAAGAGCGCAGAGGCCAGGAATAGAGGATTTAAAAAGAAGATAGGAGTATTTTGTAGCTCTGTAACTTATAGCAGAAGTAAAATCATAAAACCAAAAAGTTTTTTTTTTTTTTTGTAATTAAGTTAGCCATTTAAAAATAACTCCAGTGAAGTATTTTGATACAATGTATGTTTATAATGCTTGAAGTTTGTAAGATTTATTCAGCAACAAGAAAGCAAGGAAATACAAAATATCATAATATCACTTCAAATATCAAAAAGGTTTAAGCCTGAATGAAACAGTCCTAGAAAGAGTTAAACACAAAGAAATCCTCACAGTGGATAACGAGACTAAATTTTGCTCTCAATGGATTCTGGATGCAATCATTGCACATTATGATCTCTTTGGACAAGAGACTAATTTTATGATTGTACACTGTACTTTTAACTACATAGTCATTCAGATCTCTTGAAGTTCAACAAAGGCAAGAGTGGGGTAGTGCACCCCTGGTGGAATAACACCCTGTAGAGACACAGTCTGAAGCTAATGTAACCCTGTGGATAGAGACATATGAGTCTAGTGGACATCAAGTTGACCGAGAGCTAGCAGTGTGCTCTGTGATAAAGGTCACTCGTATCCTGGACTGTATGAGGAACAGCATTGTCAGCACATTGAGGAAAGTTATCCTCTCCCTCTACCCTCCCTCTACTCTGCTCTGTAAGGCCTCATGTGGAGTACTGTGTCCAGCTCAGGGCTTCCTAGGACAAGAGAAACATGAAGCTCCAGAAGAGGGCATAGCAAAGGGCAGTTAACGATTAAGGGACCAGAGCATCTCTTTTACAAGAAAGGCTGAAGGGGCTGGCCCTGTTCAGTCTGGAGAAGAGAAGGCTCAGGGAAAATCTGATAAATGTGTATCTGAAGAGAAGGTGTCAAGTAAATTGGGCCAGACTCTTCTTGATAGGGGCCAATGTTAGGATGAGAGGCAATGGGCACAAACTCAAACACAGGAAGTTCTGAGTGAACACAAGAAAAAACTTCTTCTCTATGAAGATGACTGAGTGCAGGAAATGGCTGTCCAAAGAATTTGTGGAGCTTCCTTCTGTGGAGATATTCAATAGCTGTCTGAACACAATCCTGGTTTTGCTTTAGGGGATTCTGCTCAGACAGGAAATATTGGAGTAGATGATCTCCAGAGGTCCTGTCCAACATCAACCATTCTGTAATTCTCTGTAACACACAAATGAAAAATTAGAAGTAATTTTCTACACTGGGAAAACTTTCTATTTGTTACCTGCTTGGAAAAAGACTCTGGCAATTGTAGTGCGACACAGTGGACATGGAGTGCTGGCTGGATTGTCTTTGGCAAGCATCCTTAAGCATGGTTCACAGAAGATATGGTGGCATGGGTAGCACATGTAAGGATTGAAATAAACATCCAGGCACACTGCACAGAGATAACTTTCCTTATCTCCTCTGAGTTCAAGCTCATCATCTGTATGCAGATTATCATTTGCAGTCTGCAAGAAGAAAAAGAAAAAGAAAACATTTCTGCACAGCTCATCTCAAAACTGTTTTGGATAAACTAATCAGCAGGAAAGTGTTTTAAAGAATGGTTAAGAAGTTAGTATACATTGGTGATATTAATTTTTATTGCAGGTTACTTTTAATGAGGTGATGAAACATATTGGTAAGATTGGAATGTCATAAGTATTCTGATGGAGAACAAAAATCATATGAGACAGTAAAAGAAAGAAATAACAAGAGCAGCAATTTTGAATACAGTTGCACTGTGGTCACATTTTTTAAAATAATATTTAACGATACACTTAAGCTATCATGAAAATAACTGAATACTTTCCCAAGAAAGACAAAACAAATCTAAAATCTAAAACCAAAAATAACCTGAACATTGTTCTTCATTAGAGAAGTCATTAGTGAAGTGCATGCTTCAGCATGAACAATGATTCATAATTTGATGCAAGCCACAATTTTATTACTATAATGCAGAAACTAAACCATAAAGTAGAAAGTTCAGTTGAGTCAGGGATTTCTTGCAGGTTCCAGCATGCATACTTGACATTCTAAATCGGTACGACTTTAAGTTTGAAGGTGGAGGGACATGATAGCAAGCCTGTACATAAGAAGGTGTGGGACAGTACAGCTGGGTTAGTGGGACAGGGTGCTAGCAGGTGTCTCAATCTGCTGCCCTGACACATGCTGGCAACACTGCAACACATCTGAAATCTTATGATAATATGAGCCAGGGGACACTGAGGCAACAGGAGAAAGCAATGGGGAAACTCAAGGAAAACACTTCAGAGGAATCAAGGAGTTATCCTCCAAGAAAGCAACAAGGTTGGCTCCCAGGTGAAGTGCCTCTACAGATACTAGCAAACCCTGATGTATTTGCTGTCACTGAAACCTGGAGGGAGGATTCCCATGACTGGAATGTGGCTATCAGTCGCTACATACTGTTCAGAATGGAGGGGCAAGGAAGGAGGGGAGATACCGAACTCTACATCAAGGAAGGAATGGAGTGTGAAGAGCTATCTCTGAAGAATGGCCGTGAGCAAGCCAAAAGCTTTGGTTGAGAGTAACAGATCAAGACAATGAAGGGACCTTTGTGTCCTGCTGTCCACTAAAGGCCATCTGATTAAGCAGAATCTGTTGATGAAGGCTTCTTTCTCCAGCTACAGGTGGCACTTAAATTATAGGCTCTCATCCTGCTGGGGGGCTTAAACCATCCTGACATCTGCTGGAAAAATAGCACAGTGAGCTGCAGGTAGTCCAGAAAGCTCCAGGAATGCACTGAGGATAACTTCTTGAGCCAAGTAACAGCCCCGCAAGGGGAGATGCAGTACTGAACCTGCTGCTGACCAACACATCTGAACTGATGGGTGACATCAGATTTGGGGGCTGTCTGGGCAGTGGTAGAGTTCATGCTCCTGAGGGATATCAGACGGACTAAAATCAGGATGCTATGTTTTAGGAAAACCGAAGTCCAGTTCTTCAGGAAGTTAGTCAAAAAAACTCCCTGGGAAAGAGCCCTCAAGGGCAAGGAATAAGAGTATAGCTGGCACATCCTCAAGGATGCTTTCACTCTTGTAGGAAGTCAGGAATGGAAGGCAAGAGACTGGTATGGATGAACCAGGACCTGCTGGTCAAACCGGAGAGCAAGAAAACACACAGGCAATGAAAGGAAGGATAGGTATCCTGGGAGAAGTATAGGGATGCTGCTAGGCTGTGTACAGGCAGGGTCAGGAAGTCCAAGGCCCAAATGGAACTGGACCTGGTAAAGCCTGAAAAGAAGAACAAAAAAGACTTCTAAGGTACATCAATGAGAAAAAGAATGTTCAAGAAGGTGTACCACTCCTAGTGAGTAATATATGTAGGCTGGTAAAAATGGACAAGAAGGCTGAGGTACTCAGTAACTTTTTTGGCTCGGTCTTCACTGGCAGCTGCTCTTTGTATATCCTTTGAGGGGAAGTGTCTTGATGAGGTGCATCCCAGAGTCCTGTGGGATTTGTCTGCCAAGATATTCTCAATAATATTTGAAAAGTCATAGCAATCGGGTGAAGTCACTTGTAAATGGAAAAAAAGGAAATATCACACCTATCTTTAACAGGGGTAGAAAAAATAACACAGGGAACTACTGCTCTTTCAGCCTCATCCTTGTGCTGGGGAACACCTTGAAGTAGATCCCCCTGGTAGCTATACTAAGTCATATGGAAATGAGGGAGGTAATATGATACAATCAGCATGGCTCGGCCAAGGACAAATCCTGCCTGACCAAGTTAGTGGTCTTATATGATGGCATAACTGCATCGATGGACAAGGGAAAAGCCAGTGCTGTCATCTATCTGGATTTCGGTAAGGCCTTTGACATGGTTCCCCATAACATCCTTCTCCCAGAATTGGAAAGATGGATGGACACCATTCAACTGATGAGGAACTGGTTCCAAGATCATACCCAGAGGGTAGTGGTGGCCGGCATCTCAATGCCTGGATGAAGATCAGTAAGGAGTGGTGTTCCTCGGGGGTCAGTAATGGGCTCAATGCTCTGTAATATTTTCATCAATGACATCAACAGTGGGATTGACTGCACCCTGAAAAAGTTCGTAGATGATGCCATGCTGTGTGATGTGGTCAACAAGACTGAGGAGTGAGATGTCACCCAGACAGACCTAGATAGGCTCAAGCAGTGAGCCCAGGAGAAGCTAATGAATTTCAGCAAAGTCAAGTGCAAGGTTGTGGCAATCCCCACAGTATATGTGAGCTACTGGTTGAAAGGACAGAGCACAACCCTGCCAAAAAGGTGGATAGCAAGCTGGACATAAACCACCAATGTACTCTTGAAGCTCAGAAAACCAACTTTATCCTGGGCTGCATCAAAAGAAGTGTGGTCAGCAGAGCGCAAATGATCCAAGGGACAAAATGCCTCCCCAACAAGGACAGGCTGAGAGAACTGGGACTGTTCAGCGTGGAGTAGAGAAGGGTCTAGGGAAACCTGACAGTGGCCCTTCAGCATTGAAAGAGGGCCTGTAAGGAAGAATGAGTGAAACTTTTTAACAGTGTCTGTTTTGATAGAACAAGGGGAAATGGTTTCAGACTAAAAGACGGGAGATTCAGATTGAATATGAGGGTTTTTTACAGTTAGGGTAGTGAAGCACTGGAAGAGGTTGCCTGAAGATGTGGTGGATGCTTTGTCACTGTAGACATTCAAGTGTCAGGCTGGACCAGACTCTGAGCAACCTAATATAGCTGTAGATATTCCTGCTTCCTGCAAGGGAGCTGTAGATGATCTTTAAGGGCTCCTTGCTATGATTCCGAATGCCTCTTGCTGAAGCATTGCTCTGCATCTACCTCTGTGGTAGCTCTTCAGAAGTCTTTACATACTAATATTTAGCATACCTCATGATACAATTCTACTCAATAAATACTACTTTGTGCTGAAGTAGCTGCTTCATTTGCATTTAATTTGCTTGACTGCTAGTTGTTTGTTTTGCAGGCCACTTCTGATACTTGTGGGCCATGCAGACAACTACCGTCTGATGCTGGTATAGTAAATATTAACAAAACTATTATTTTATGCCTACTGTGGACATGAGAGTCTCTGCTGATTTCAGGGGTGACTACATTTATAGCTTGCTGGTTTGGATTACTGTCTTCTCTCATTACTATCATCCAACTGTTGCCTGGGACACGGAACAGTGAAAATAATGAATAGGCTCAACAATATGGATACTGTGGAAGGCATTTAAGAACACAAATCAAAAATATTTAATCAAAAAGAATTTATCAGCTGTATTAAGTAGTAGTCCTACCAGACTATCTCAGCTCTATATGATCTGCTTTCCAGAACAGTTGCCAAAGCACTCAGAAATTCTGGTCTTCTGTGACTTAAGTGCATGGAGACATCTTGAGTTTAGCACTTCTCCAGTCATAAGATCGTGTGAAACACAGAGTGTCAATGCATATGTGGCTCTTGTAACACTTATCTCAGCATTTATTTCTCCGGCTTTCTCCATTCCAGATCTGAGATGGGTCCAGAAAACATTTGCAAGTCCTGAAATTTACTGCAAATGCAACTAGGCTGTCCTGTTGCACAGCCAATGTAGTCTGCCTGGGACAGCCGCTATGTAATTTTAAAATGAAGGAAGCTTCACAACACAATTTCATTGACATAACATGGAAACGACACTGGCACAGAAAGCAAGGAGCATAGTCACAGCTTGATACATAACACAGATGACTTTGGTAGATAAAAGGAAACTCTGATTTGTTGCAACAAAAACATCCCCCCAGTCCCAGCTCCAACCCACAGAACTATGCCACGTAAGGATAAAGTCATAATTAAAAGCTAGCATAAATCTAAAAGTTGTGGAGTGGAAGCAATTTTTGCTGACTGGCTTTGATGAAGGCTGACTTGAGAGGAAATACATGATGTGTAGTTGAGCTATCTCACTCAGGGGCTGCAAGTTTTCCATGAACCAATTAAACAAATGATGGAAGTGGTGGCAAAATGGCTGAGCATTCAAGGGTACTTATTGGTTCAGAGACTTAGAAATCAGGGTAAGATGAACAGACAGGAGAATCTCAGAGCCATTTACAATTAGAAGGCATATCAAAATCATCCTAATATCCCAACAAGACTCCAGTTACGAGTAATTCGATTCATGAATCAGAGCTGAAATATCCTTGGTTCTGTGCAGCTACTGCACAGCAGCAACTAAAACTGTGGATTTTTCTCACAAAGCCAAAATATAGTATCACACCATAGAATCATAAAACCATAGAATGGCTTGGGTTGGCAGGGACCTCAAGGATCATTAAGCTCTAACCCCCCTGCTGCATGCAGGGCCACCAACTTCCATATCTAATACTAGATGAGGTTGCCCAGGGCCCCATCCAATCTGGCCTTGAACGCCTCCAGGGTCGGCGCATCCACAGCCTCTCTAGGCAGCCTTTTCCAGCACCTCATCACTCTCTCTGTACAGAACTTCCCCCTGATACTGAACCGAAATCTGCTCTCCCTCAACATAACACCATTTCCCCTTGTCCTGCCATTATCTACCCTTGTAGAGTTGACTCTTCTGTTTATAGGCTGCCTTTAGGTACTGGAAGGCTGCAACGAGGTCACCCTACAGCCTTCTCTTCTCCAGACATCCTGAAGAAAAAATCAACTCTGTCCCAGCTGAAACCTGGATAACAGCTCACACAGAACAACACGTGCACCAAGATGACAAAAAATGAAGAGGAAGCCTTAAGAGAAACCTCATTTTAAATGAAGTAATTTAGAATGCTTTTAAAGTTATTTTATATGTACGTAATTACAGAGAATGATAATGAAGAAAATATCAGTTCTGCAACTCACAGAATTACTTTGCAAAATGAACTGCCTGAAATAAAACCTGGAAAAAAAAGCCACACACATAAAGCTGTATTTCATACAAATATTATGCCAGCAAAGATTAATGATCAAAGGTGGATTTTTGAAGGGCTCTGAAGCTAAGTAAACATTACAGAATGTTTTCCATATATTTCACCTTTTAATCATTAGTATAAAGGTATCTATGAATGCTTTAGGAATGTAAATGTAAGTCCAAATTAATTAGCAGTTGACTTATGAGCACATAATAATGTAGCAATAAATTGCCCTGATATGATAACAGCAGATGACTACACATGCCTTACAGGGCTCCATTCTCTAATACTTCTAACAAGGAGCTAAAATAGAAGAATGACGTAGACTCTCCCATAACTTCCATGATGGAAGTTTCAAGGGTAATCCATTCAGCCTGGACATGCTTTTATAAGGTGACTATTTTGTAGTGTCGTGGTGCTAAGAATCAGAAATAATCCGTATATGGGAAGTGTTAAGAAGCATAGTACTGTGCTGTATGGTGGACTAGAAAAACAGCTAGCAGTGTGAAGTGCTGGCTTAAGTCTAGTAAAGCACATGATGAAATAGCTGGGCATTGCACATTGAATGAGACTGCGTAAGAGCGATGGAGAACTCTGTGGAAAAAAGACTAGGGAAAAATGCATTATTAGTGCATAGCTCATCAAATACTTTCGAAAATTCTTACTTAGTGCTTAAAAAAAGTTCTTCATTTTCTCCATAAAACTTCGTAAATCCCATTCCAGACTGAATTTGTAATATAATAACCACAGTGATCTGCAGCTCTAAAGACTTCATTCATATTATATAATCAGAACTGTGCACTAGCAGTCTGAACAGTTTGAAAGAATGAATATAGGTTCTCTTTTGTACAGAAATAGATCAAGAAGAAATAAATACTTCATTATTACTGGAAAAGAAACATCAGTTGTTTTAGCCTAATTTCCTACAAAAATACAACTCATCAGATTGCCATACCTGTCAGGTTGTCCCACAGCAGCTGTGAAACCTATTAGTCAATTGTAACCAAATCTGACATAATGGTAGAACTCCCTGAAAATTTAATAAAAATTGACAGGTAGACTGAAATGAGTGCCATCACTTTAAAACTATCTAAGAGAGTTGGAAGGAGGGCGATAAAGATAGTGAAGGATGCAGTTGATGTTACTTGGTTTGTTCAGGCTGGTGAAGCCTCATGATGGCCTACAGCTTTCTCTGGTAAGTAGCAGAGGGGCAGGCACTGATCTCTTCCCTGTGGTGACAGTCATAGGACCTGAGGGGATGGCATGAAGCTGCATCAGGGAAGAGTCAGGTTGGTATCAGACTAAACACCTCTTCTTCACCAGAGGGTGGTTGGGCTCTGAAACAGGCTGTTCAGGGCAGTGGTCACAGACCCAACCTGCTGGAGTTCAAGGAATGCTGATCTTTTGTGTAGCTTCATGTAGTGCCAGCAGCTGGACTAGATCCTTGTGGTCCCTTCCAACTACGATTCTGTGATTACTGTGGGACAATTTGTAAATGTCTACAATGAAGACTTGGAAGAGCGAAGTGGGGAAATGGTGTAGGAGAGCAGTACCGCAAGGAGCTTTAACATCTAAATAAGAGCTGGGATTCTTAGGGGTAGAGAGAGTAAAGGAAGAGCAAATGATCATAGAAGGGAGGAGGCATAAATATGTTAGTTCTAAGGTACGAAGAAATAGGAAAGTAGGCTTTACCTATTCACATCACAACTTTTAGTGATGATAAGAGCATTAATATGTTGTTGCTTTGATCAGAAATCTTGTAACCTGATTTCTGCAGATTAATCTGAAGCAAACAAATCAAGTCCAAAATATTGTAGGAAAAATCATAAATCTCTGCTAACTAATCTAGCAAAACCGATTTTAGATTAGGTCAAAAGGTCCACTGGGGATTGTATGTCTTTAAGCACTCTATTTTTGTTGACTGGTATGATGAATACACATCTTTTCAGGCTGCTAGCAAGCCTCCTAATAGATGAATCATAACAGGGTGCAAGCACCAATGACCACAGCTTAGATATCTGTACAAATCAATAATTCACTCTGAACTACCTGCACTCTACAATACAACATTTTAGAAAAATCCAAAGGCAAGCTAAAAACTTCAAAGCATGGAAAAGCAACTTAACCAGTTCCACAGAGCTGCCTACTACCAGGAGCCATGGCCTCTCTTCAGACTCTCTCTGCTGTATTTGGGTTGGATAAACTGCTCAAGGGAAAAACAACTGAGGAACATTTTCTTCCACAGAGAACTTTTGTTTAAAGCAAGCAGCATATTTATTTTTTATCTTTATTTTGTGTCATTTAGAAATAGCTGCAGGCAATGGTTATCCATCTCCTTCAGTGAAGTGCTCTGCAAACCACAGCTTCTAAGGCAAGTACTGATGAGACACCCGTGAGGCTTTAAAGAGACAACAATAAATGAATAAATAATACAAGTGAAACTCAGGTTATTCTGAACAGATATTTGCACTCTTACCTCCAGTGACCTTCGTCTTTGTTTCAGAGAAAATAACAAACTACCTGTCTTCCTTCTTCTCAGAGAAGATATCCTCCTTAAAACCCAAATTCCCTTTCCCTATTAACTGAAAGTTATTCTTGGTTTATTCGTGAAGGCCATTACTTATCTGAAGATCTGAAAAGACATCCTTGTCCCACATTTTTTTCCCCATCCTCTAGCAGCCTGTCTAATCAAATACGTTTGATTTGATTTGTCCAATCAAATATTTGTGCACAAACTAACTTTACTGTACCAATCTCAGATTTTTTTTCTTTCTTCAGTTAATGATGGCTACAATAGTAGAACTACAAACTTTTCTTAATACTGAATGATGACATAATAAGCAAGATAGGCAAGCAATATTTCTCACTGTGTTAAGTTTACTCAATCATTATACACAGAACAGTTGAGAAAATTAAGTAGGTTTTAAATGACAGGAGTATAGATCAAAAGTGCTGACGGGGCTCTGCATGGGCAACAACTCTTTAAGAGATACTCTGAGATCAATTCTCATAATTTCAAGGTGTTTTGCGCATCCTGAAATATAAATAAGTCTTGACTTATGCTGGAAAATGTTCAGGTAGAAACATCTGTGGTAACTATGAACTAGAAACTGAGCAACTGTTAGGGATGGATACGGGGTCTTGGATCAGTCTGTACAAACACTGGAGCAGTGCTTCTGGACATTATTCACCGTGGTTTCTAAGCAAGAAGTCAAGCATCTAGAGCCAAGGAACCACATGCATTTCACTTATGTTATGTCATGCTGCCACTTCACTGAGGCCGTTTACAATAGCACCAGATCAGAGGTGCCGCCAATGGATGATGCAAGGAAATGACAAATCTGTCAATTCTACTGAGCCTTGGAGGACCAAAAAACTCCTCACACATTTACTGAATGCTAGGATGCCTTCATACCCACAGGGAAAATATGGTTATAGAAAACCATTTAAAGAAAATAACTTGTGCTTTCCCCAAAGAAATTTCACCTCATACTGCTTACACAGATTGTTTTTAAAGACTCTTGAAATTCAGTACCAGTTGTTATTGAGACCTCTGCTAGAATATAATATCCAAGTCTGAGAGGCTACAATTTAAAAACTGACATTGAAAACTAGAAAGGGGACAATGAAATACAAGCCTAAAATACATCTTACAACAGAAGGCACAGCAATTCAATCAGCCTGAAATTTTTAAACCGCTAGACGGAATAAAAAGATGACACATCTTATAGATGCAATTAATAGTTCAAAGTGAAAATAAACCACACATTTTGTGAAAGAAATGAAAAACAAAAAACAAATCCCACACATACAGGTAAAAAAGAAGAAAAGGATCTAATGTTTTTTCCTTTTATTCCAGTAAAGACCTCCCAGAACTGGCAATGAGTATTTTAATGTACTACTGATTTATACTGTTTTAATCAGGTTGAGACAAGCCACCCACACAGATAATGGAATTGTAGCTGGTTATTTTATACATCTCCTCTTTTTTCACAAGCATCTGTTTCCCATTATAATGGATTTGAAATTATTTACACATTTTTTGTAGAGAATCATGGACAAACTCCGTGGTTCCTTTTATGAAGCAACTGAACTAATTTTAAAGTAATTGTTATGATTTTGGAACATAAATCTAAATTGGCATTATCATCCTCTTGGAAATTTATCTTAGGAGAATCATATTTATTGTCAAAGGAACACCTACAAACAACTTTTATGAAGATTTCTTGAAGGTGATGAGATCTACTTCATTTGATTAATAAGAAGTATTTTTCCTATTAGAATAATTTAATTACCAAGGTGAATTCAGAAGTAGGCTACTGGAATACATATTACTTGAAGAACTCGAATAACAGTCATTTCAGTGCGTCACTCTATATTCATCCCTGAACAAGTATAGAAGTGCAAGCCTATCTTCATTTGTACTTTTAATTTGCATTTAATTAAATACACACACTGTTTATTTCAGAATGTAATGAGAACAATGAGAAAAAATGAGAAAAATGAGAAAAATTTAAGGAGAAAAATGTAGGCCTTACATTATCATCACCATATATTACCACCATCCCTGGATGTGTTTAAAAACCATTTGGATGTGGTGCTCAGGGATATGATTTAGTGGAGGGTTGTTAGAGTTAGGATAGTATGGTTAGGTTGTGGCTGGACTCGATGATCTTCAAGGTCTTTTCTAACCTGAGCTATTCTATGATTCTATGATTACACCTAATTTGGCAAATGTGGCTTCACAGCAGATATTAATATGCAGAGAACATCCAGGCACAGCAATTAGTTAAGCTACACCTAACACTAAAGCAAACGTTAACAGTAACTCATCTTTATAACAGCTAGTATTTCAAATAGTATGATGAATAAATTAATTCCCAGAAGTCTGCAAATTCTGCACAGAGGAAGCAATCACTACATGTGGAAAGTTCTCTTCTGCTAGCAGTTTATTCTGGCACATGGTAAAAAGAAACTGTCAAAAAAAATCCTGTCAAGTTGCATCTATAAAAACTAGAGAATCAATAAAGTTATTTTTTAAATTGAAATATTAGGATTATGTCTCATAAATCTTTTAAATAAAACAAAAAGATTTTCAGCACCGAAATAACAATCGCATGCATTTATTTTTCCATCTACTTCTAGGCTTTGTAGAAGAGTACATACTGTTACTCTTTTAAGGAAAATGCTCTTAACAAAATGTCTGTGAAAGGGTGTTTAGAGAAGTGCTGCTATATTTTGGCAGCTTTGCATAAATACAATCATTGTATGTCAAACAATGCATCTGAAATTCTTCTTGTCATTCAGCATAAATCTAAAGCAATTTATAGTGATGCATGACACAATCCCAGTTAATAGCGTACAAAAGGCCCCTTTGTGCAGAACTCCTACTCCCATCATTAAAATAAGTCTCCATGCACTGTATGGCAGACCACAGAGCAGATGACATAGAAAGAGGTCTGTCTGGAGAGAGAGTTCCGCAACTATTCTAAGCAGCTTTTACAAACCGTCTCCAGTGCATCTCCATTTCTGGAGCACAGCTTTATAATCAACAATATTAACTGACTGATTTTCAGTTTATTACCAAGGCTCTCTCAGTAGAATGAAGGAGAGAACAAAAAAAGTGGAACTCATAGGTTGAGATAAAAATACTAAGATAGGAAAAAAGAAAAAGGAAGATATTATGCTAGTTATGGTTTTGTTATGTATAGTTATGACTATATATATATATATATATACACACACACACACACATATAAAAATGTATATAATAAGTGATGCAATTGCCCACGACCCTCCCACCAATGCCCAGCTAGTCCCCAAGCAGTAGAAGAGAGTCAGATGAACTCCCACTCCCTTCAAAACTCCTTCCCCTTGATGTCATATGGTATAGAACATCCCTCTGGCCAGTTTAAGTTGGTTCTCATAATTCTGTTCCCTCACAGCTCCTTGGGCCCTTTGCTGTCAATGGCCTTGGCTCTGTACAACACTGCTTAGCGGACAACTATAAACACCGGTGTGTTATCAAGACTTGTTTTCTCCTAGAACCAAACACATCGTATCAGACACTCTGAAGAAAATAATTCTGTCTCAGCTGAAACTAAGATGCATGGAAACTACAACAGATACAAAGAGCACGATAGCACTATTTATTAGAGCAAATTCTCAGCTACAAAACACTCTTTTTCAGCACAGACACCACCATTAGCTGACTCATGTGGATAAGCTTATTGAAACATTCCTCTTTTTGTGGTGTGATGGCTGTGCACAGATGTTTGGAATACGGTTTGTTTTTCACCTTGCTGTCACCACTGCTGAAATACACCAGCCACCACCTCACTGTGCTCACATCCATTGGCTGGTCTCCTTGAATACTCTGCAAATGTCTACGAATATCAGTAGGTGTGATTTTTTCCACATGGAGTAATCCACTGACACACTTTGCTTCATACACTCCTACATGTCAGATGTCATGTTGCCAGACCGACCCTGTGCTGCCATCTGTCTCGTGACAACAAATGTAATGGAATACTGGTTCATCCTCTACTACCATCCCATCAACACTTGTCTCTCCAGTGGGTTTTCATAAGCCAACAAAGTAAAACAGAATGCATTACTTTTGGAGCAACCTTTGTACATTAATTGTGGTTCTGCCTGCATTCACCTGGATGTATAACACAGTATTCCCCTGCTGTAATCAGCTAGGCATTCACTGGAATGCAATGTACTTCCATCTGGGCTGGGTGTCCAGGGTGTCCTTTAGAATCATAGAATCATTTAGGTTGGAAAAGACCTTCAAGATCATTGAGTTCAACCAGGATGTAACCATACTACCCTAAATAACTACACTGCTAAATCATGTCCCTGAACACCACATCCAAACAGATTTTAAACACATCCAAGGATGGTGACTCAACCACTTCCCTGTGGAGCCTATTCCAGTGCTTAACAACCCTTTCCATAAAGAAGTTTTTCCTGATATCCAACCTAAATTTACCCTGATGCAACTTGAGGCCGTTTTCCCTTATCCTGTCACCTGTCACCAGTGAGAAGAGACGCCCCGCTCTCACTGTAAACACCTTTCAGATATTGGAAGAGTGCAATAAGGTCTCCCCTCAGCCTTCTTTTCTCCAGACTGAACAGCCCCAGTTCCTTCATTTGCTCCTTGTAGGGCATGTTCTCCAAGCCCTTCACAAGCCTTGTTGCCCTTCTTTGGACCTGCTCCAGCACCTCAATGTCCTTTCTGTTACTGCGGTGCCCAGAACTGAACACAGTACTCGAGATGAGGCCTCAACAATTTTTTCTACTGGCCTAGGGCACATCTCCCTCTCACCCTAAAATGAAGATACAAACTGAACACCTGCTTTCACGAACATCCTAATACTTTTGGTTTCTACAATTGAAATGTTGTGTGTGACATATTGCAAGAGAAGATCTACTGAGTGAAATGAATTGCTTTAAAATACGTCATCCTAAAATTAGGGATCTAAATCAGTTAAATGATTGTCCCAGTTTTCGATAGTTTCCTTAACTGGATGGAACAATTGGGTGATCAGCTTGCTTGGAACAATCAGGCTGTCTATTTAATGCATCTTGGCTGAGTTCCTTAAACTCTACTTAGTTATTTACTACATAAATAGATTCCATCCATAAACAGTGTTGAAGTACAATGTTCATTTACATTCAAGGAAAATAAATACAAGTGAAAGTAATCAGATTTCATCACTCTTAATTTATCTCCTTTATGCCGTAAGATCACTACTCAATAATCCACACTACATCAGACTTGAATCCTGGAATTTGTTTCTCATGCATTTCAGGAATGATCTGACAAAATCATGAAGAGTTTTTCTTTAAAATGCAAACAAACAGATAACAGAGGTACAAAAAAATACATCCTCACTTCAAAAATATGAAGAAAATTAAGATAAATAGCCCATTATATGGAATTTGAAAGTTGTTCAAATCTCTTTGATTTCCTACAGATTTCCTATAGCCTTTCAGAAAATTTTCAGTTGTAAATGATACTCTGAAAACTGATTTAAGCTTAGAACTCCAGGAATCATCTACAACAAAACTATTTGTAAACAGGCCAAACAAGATATTTTCATTGTTCTGACTCAGTAAAACTTGCAGTTTATAGTCTGAAAGCGATGAACGTGAATAGCTTCAGACGGGCCCGTTGTCAGTATGCTGGTATTTAAACAAATCCTCTTTCCAGACACTCTATTTAAACAGCTGTTATCCAAATCTTTTCTATAAACAGAGCAGAAATTACTGCTTATTTTTTATTCCTCAGTATAAGTGGAAAATCTTGTACACATGCATGCATAACAAAGTCCTAATTATTACAAAAATACCTCCTTATACAGCAAACTATATTTGCTGTGCAGATATTACAACATTTATACCCTATTTTATGCAAGACATTAATTATCTGCGTTGTATAATCAGCATATCACATCCTACTTCATTTTTTTTCCCAGAAGTTATTTAGGAAGATGATAAGAACATTTTAAATTTTAGGGTGGCAACATTTCCCTTCTTGTAAGCCTTTCTTCAAAAGCCTTGAGGGGACTGAATAACAAGCTCTAACGATTTCAATCTTTTCTTCCTGTTATGATTTAGTATTGCAGATTGTCTTCAAGCGAAGCCTCTCACAAAGCTTCTCAGAAACCTAATATTAAAATCCACCTCCCCTCCATTAAAAATCTGAGAATTTAAAGCTCCTCTTTGAGAAAGATAGGATAACGAAACAGAAAATGGAGCTGAACATCTGCTTATTTCACATTTCTCTACCTGGATTTAAAAAGTAGGATTCAACTATTAATATTGCTACAACATATTCACCAACAGAAGAATTTAAGAATTACCGTGCTGAAGTGTATAACTGACTATAAATAGGAGTAGTTGTAAAATGACAGAACTACTAGCAACCTCAAACTAATTGATAACTGATTAAGAGAGAGACTAGACATTAAAAAAAGAACACCCACCAATCACTTATCCCATAATTTCTCAAACACCACTTCCTTTGCAACAAATTTTTTACAACATAAGCCTTACTATAGGTATAGCTAGTCCACAAATAGTAGCTTCCCAATTTTTAAGTAGCAGATTGCTAACAAGGAAATCTTTCAAAAAGCAGTGCCAGCTATCCCCCTTCCTCAAAGAGAATTTACTCCATCTGTTGGCAGTGGGCAAGGCATGGTACACGGTACTTCTTCAACTGGCATTAAGATGTTATATGAACTTTCATTTATGATACATGTCCTACTCTTCTAATGATTATGTCTTAAGTCTCTGTTTAAACAACATTTTGCTTCAAAGTTTTTTTTTGTTGTTGTTGTTTTTTTTAAATTAAGAAACTCCAACAGGAATGATAGATGACTTTCTTTTCTGCATGCATTGCAGATGTAATTTCATTAGTAAAAGAAACAACCATTTGATATAGGGATGATATTTTTTAAACCAACATTTCTCCTGTTTTTGTGTCTTTGTGTAAAAGAAACATAGCCCTCTAGATTACATGGAAGTGGCAGAAAAAGTCTGGCAAAGTACAAGCTGGATGAGAAAACACCAAAACCCGTCTTTGGCTCAAGTTATGGAATGTACTTCAAAAGGCAGTATTTAGGATGTAGAATGAGACTGCATGCTTAGGAGATTCTCGACACTATACCTTGATCCACTGCTTTTAACATCTGTTTCATTCTGCTTAGGTCTATGGCTATTAGTGGATACTGACGAAACAAAATTATTTTTATCTGACCCATAAGATATAAAAGGTATCAGGCCCAAGAAATGCTCTTAAGTCTCTCTATTCAGAGGAGATGTGAGATGCTAAGAGAAGCCAGCGGAAGGGCACCATGGACTACTGCTACTGCAGTGCTCAGCAAAATAAGATTAATTTTCTGGTTATCTTTTTGCTATAACAAAATGAACTGACTGTGTAAAACAGCGCTAACAAGTGTTTATTTTTGAGAAAGTGAAAACAGCAGGAAGTTAGGATTCTGCAGCCAGGGATGTTCTTTCCTTCAGATGTACTCTGCGTAATTCCTCAACATTTATATTCTTACTGCACACTTTTATGGAATTTACCTTTTCATTATTATCTTTCTGCTATTAGCAAAATATAAACAACGATGTATTTTGTTAATGAAGCGATCTGTATAGAAATGCTGTGTTCCCATTTTCACGTTTGATAAAATAATGCCTTTCTAAGAAAATGTGCTTCATATGTTGTGCACTGATTGCACTGTAATAGTAACTGTATTACAGCTTTTTAATCACATCATCTCCAGAAACTGAAACTACTCTGACACATTCTGTTAAGTTGTAAGAAATCCAACTCTGATAATTTTATCCTATGAGTACATTTTGTCTGTGTTCCTCTTCAGATAGGGTTCTAAAAAATCCTTTTTGCTAAAATGCACAAATAATGAATAGTAGATAAACTTTCTTTACAAGGCTCACACCTATGCAGGAAGATTAAAACAAAGCTGCAAAATTAAAGCAGAAAGAACAGTGATAAATCTTTTCTTCAAAAAATACATTGGTAAATGACAGTCAGAAATAAAATGTCACCAATAAAAAGGTAAAAAGACCAGCAGAAGAATGTCAGAAAATGCTTAAGTACCATTTTTGTTTTCCAAGAAAACAGACAATGCAAATAGACAGAATTTTAGAACAGTGCTTATACTTTTAGCTATCACACAGAGACAGAGTGAAATAAATAATCTGATATTCAATTAACCAGGTAGCTATTATCTAGAGAATATTCTAGCCAAATAGAACTAGCAGACATATATAGACTAAGTTAAAAAAGAGATTAATGGAATAAACATTGGGAGGAAAGAACAATCTTCATGGTAGCTATTGCTAAATTTAACTGCTCCTCTTTCTTTCCTCTCCTCTCAAAGCCCATAACAAACAAAAAAGAAAACCAAGTTGCTTTACATTACTGAGTACCCTAGCTTGGACTTTCATACAGAAGCAAGAACTAAGAACCCGAAAGCAGTAATGTTTGTGCACAAGCTAATGAACTGCTTCTCTCAATGGAGATAATTAGTGTGGCCATAAGGCAATCTTACTATGGCTAGAAAAACTGCTGTTCCACAGATAACTTGAGTTTATCTAGAAACATATGTATGTGTACACAAACATCTACACTATCCTTCACTGTGAGCTGCAGACATAGTTAATACCATTTGCTGATGGTAGCTCAATTCATTTTTTTTAAGAACATTTTTAAGAACTACTTATTAGGATTTTTTCTTTTTTTTTTTTTAAGAAATTCATCACACACAATTTCATATAGACAAACAGGAATTCAGCACTGAAGAGTGTGTTCAGGCCTGACAACTATAGAAAGCAAACTGCATACAGAAAGCTTCCTTCATATTTTTAATTTTTTCTCAGAAGTAGAAATATATATATTACATATAACCTTCCTATTATTGCTATTATCATTACAGCTTCATCAGATGTAAAAATTTCATGACATCCAGTATAACTGGATAACTAAAGTTAAGCACAGTGCTGATTGAAGCTGCCCTGATCAAGAGTTCTGACACTAACTTAAAAAATAATTAGTGCCAGTCCCAGCCTTATCTTGCCCTCTTTTGCTGTCAGTGTCTGCAAAGATGCAGAATACACTAGAAGGTGATGATTTGCTCAGACTTTCTCTACTGCTGAAATGATCATATGGAAACACTGGAAGAAGTTACCTGTGTAATTACAGAAATGTGTACACACCAAAGAAATAGAGAAAAACACTATTAGGTTTTAAAACAATAATTTAAAACCATTTCTGTTCTTTCACAGGAATTTATATTTCATCACCGCAGAAGAAAGGCAATGATGAGATGCTGCCTGAGAAAAGGATACAATTCATTCTAGTGCTGTCTCTCATTTCACTCAATTTTTTTGTCTGTTACTGAATTTACTGGGAATTTACTGATTTAGGCAAAAAGCCCTTTTCTAGGGATATTAAAAAAATTATACTCAGGCAATCTCTCACATGAAGAATCCACTTTAGATCCATCTCACATATGAATATTTTCATAGTTAAGAACCGTAGACAATGTTGGTTGGGATTTTTCACTAATTCCCTGTGTTTGAAATTCCAAGATTGATATGGCAGAGATCAGCTATTAGAACAGAATTGATTTCTTTTACTATAAAACTGAAGGGCAATTTCGAATGAGACTATGGGAGACAAAATGATTTAACTCCAACAAACATTAAGTAAAGATTCATAAAATGCATAACATCTGTAATTCTAACAATGCATTTTAAAGATGTGGTTCTTTTGGCACTTAAGTAAACAGCAGAGTGAAGCCAACACAACACTAAAATCACTGAGACAAGTCTAGAATTTTACTCTGCTGCACCAGATGAGACTACACATTACTAGGAGTTTATTGCAGCAGCACAGTGTGTGTATTTAGATCTACTACAATAATTGTGTATTCATAAATGTACACATTCTAGCTACACATCTTACGATAACTTTACGAACACCTTAAACATCATAATCTCATTTTATGGATCACAAGCTCTTGAAGCTGTATTAGTACCAGTACACCTTACCTAAAAACCTAAAAACCTTCTCATGCAATTTCATTATCAGTAGACATTACAAAAAATTCACTGCTGCCTGTCATAAAGTTCTTGCCGTACTAACACAAAGAAGGTAAAAGGGGAGTTTGGAAATTTGTAGAAATACAAGACAACAAAACAGAATGCTCAGCTTACAGTGAATTTTCATGTGAAAAACATTTTAAAAAATGTTTAAGAATGAAAAAAAAAAAGGAACATTAGAAAGGGTTATTTATGAATCACTGCCCAAAGTTACGCAAAATTAACTGCAGTTGTTTTTTTTTTTTTTTTTTTTTCTGGGAGGAGCTAAAACACTGTATTCTAATTTGTGATCAGAATAAACATAATCCTTTCTGTAAAATGCAGTAGAATTCCAGTTTGAATGTGGCAGTGTAAGACTGGCCACTCCTATTACCATTAGTTAAATATGGCTTTATTTTTAATTATCTACACTGACATTAAGAAATTACTCTATTTCCTGCTTTCCATCTTTTTGGACAGTGTAGAAAAAAAGAGACAAATTGTAGAATAGTCTGACAAAACTTCAGCAGTGGGCAGATCTCTGTGGGACAGCATCCCACATTATCCAACAGTCTCAAGTGGGGTCTTGCAACCTTTCTAGTGCTAGCTAAAAAGGAGCATACTGTCCCGGGACATACCACAGCTGCCTAGATATCCTGGATATGACTGCTATGACACAGCACGTGGGGACGTACCACTCACCTTTGCATGTAAGATCTCCAAAAGCAACAACAAGAGAGAACCCTTTGTTGACCAGAAGAGGCATTCAGCTTCAAAAGTGAGGTGTTCATTTTAACAGAAATACCAGGCTCCCAACTGAGGTATGCCATACTTGCTTTGTTTCTTTTTTTGTGAGTAGGTGTGTTCAGGGTCTTAGGTAGCGGAATGAAATATTTCCTTCGTTGGGAAAAATCACTCTTTGATACAGAGGTTAATGGATAAAGTGAGTCTTTCTTTAGGTTAGCATATTTTAAATATTTTAAAGCCTCATAGATTTGATGTATATTCTAAAACTTTTTACAAATAATTTCACTTTTATTCCCTTAATGTAGGCAGCATCCTGTGACCTACTTTAGCAGAATGGAAAAAGTATTTTCTGATGAGGAAATGTAATGGCCAAAGATAAAAGACCCAGTACAGTAAAGCACACAAAGCAAAGCAATGCTGTTTAGTTTGACTCTGATGGATTGCTTGCCTCCTTAATGTATGCTCATAGCTGATAAACTGTGATCATTTTAGATGATTATTTATGTCAGTTCCTCAGGCAAATACAGGGCAAGTTTGGAGCAATCTTATTCAAGGATCTGGTTATCTTAGAAGAATAGAATATTATAAGCTACACTTTATTTTATGGCTTTCAGAGTGGATTCGATGAGATGCTATTACTTTATTTTGGGTTCCTAATAAAAGCAAGCTACAGTCCTCGAGCAGAAGATCCAACATTAAGCCTTTGTGAAGAGAATATCTAGAGCACGCATGAAAAAATCAAATCCTCTAGTACACAACATTTTGTTACTAGAAAGTAGTTGTTAGTGCTCATTCTGCAGATAAGCCTTCAAAAGTAATAAAATTTAACCAGTAGAGACAACTTGAAAGAAAAACTCAGCGATGTGAATTCTGGCCCTCTTAAGCCTGACTGCAATATTAGCTCTGAAGTCCATCAATGTCAACATCAGCCACTCAACCACAGATCATTTAATAAATAAAAGGGGGCATGAAATGGTAATAAAAAGACTCAGATCTCACCAAGAGACGCCACTGGGAAGAAAAGCACAGAGGTGTGACAAAAGGCAACTACCAGTAAGAGAAACAAGAAACTTTCTCTGCCCACCTCACAGCAAGTACATTGGGTATGAGCTTGAGGCTGGGAGAGGACACAGCCAAAACAGGTGATCCAAACTGATCAAAGGGATATTCTCCATCAGCAATAGAAGCCCAGGGAGAGGAGGAGGGAGGGCATTCAATGTCTCTTTTTTGCAAGCAACCACTATGTGTACCGAGACACTGCTTTCCAGGAAGCAGCTGGACATCTGCCTGCAGATCAGAAATAGTCAATGAATTCCTCTTTGTTTTGCTTGTATATGCAGCTTTCATTTCCTCTATTAAGCTCTTATTATCTCAAACCACAAGTCTGCTTGCCTTCCTCCTATTTTCTTCTCAGAGTGAGAAGAGTGGAGTGATCAAGAAGCTGAGTGTTTGGCTGCTGACCAGATTCACCCTACCACAGCCCTAAAAGTACTAATTGTTTAGCCATTCTTCTATGACTGTATCCTTTAAGGAACAGGGAGGTCTGCAGATCATAAAATACATATTAAAATGTATATTAAAAAGTACTTATCAAAACATATATTAAGTCAAACAAAACCATGTAACCTGTTGCACAACTGTGGAGGATAATTATGTGGATAAAAAAGCATTATAAATGTTTACACATACTGTACTTTACATTACAGTACATACACCTGTGTGTTTCACCAGCTATTTTCTAAATACCATAAGAGACAACTTGATATCAAGAACAAATGACTTTAAAAATATTATTTAAAAAACAAACACTGAAGTGCAAGAAAGCAGTTTCTAAAGCAAAATGTTACCATAAGCCCTCCCAAATGTTGGTTTTAATTTAGTTTCTAAAAAGCAAAAACATCTATCTTCAAAAACTACAAGAAACTGTGAAAACAATTCTTTTGTACTAGCTTTGCGCAGCTGCGGCAGAAAACAGTTCAACTACACCTCCTCATTCAGGTGGATATACTATGCACTACTAACGTAGTTTTCCTAGGTGGTAGAAAGAAGCATTGCAAACTCCTACACATAATGAATGCTTTATTTAATTCTAAGTATTTCTAAAAATATATATTCACAGTAGTTAAAGCTATCCAGCAACTGAATACTAGTTTATTAGGCAATAATACAAAGATGAAGTCTATACAGCAGCTCTTCTACGATCCATGCATTCACTGCAAAACAAATGGCCTTACTAGATAAGACTTTATACAGAAGTAATCAGTATGCCTGCATAAAGATGCCAAGCAAATGAAAAAAGCATAGAACAAAATACACATTAAGAAATTTAATTGCAAATATACAGAACTAGTTTAAATTGCAAACCAAAACATTACTTCTGACATTTTACCAGTTCTAAAAAGCTAAACACTAAGAAGTGGTATTGTAGTTTACACGTGATAAGCACTTAGAGGCACTGCATTCTGGATACATACATCAATAAGCCAATTTAGAGGTGGATGAACAAACAGCAGTAACAAAAACCTATTTTTTGCAGGAGGAATTTTTGTATATGGGAAAGGACAGAATAATGATACAGCTTCTTCTACACTGTTTAAGGTTTTGCATTGGAAATGTTACCTCATATGCTCAGCTCACACTCTTAGCTATACAATATCTACTTACAATTTGACGTGGTAAAAATCAATGCACTTACACTTTGCATGCATATGGCCCTTTTCTACCAGCTCAGACACTTGGAGCTGACAGAAGAAACATCCAGTATCTGATTACATCTTCAGAGTGTGGCGCAGCACCTTGGTCTCAGACCCAGAGCAGTACTGCTGAGTGAAAGGTATCTAAGCAGACTGCACAGGGCCAGGGCCACCATGCTTCAGACTGAACGATGACTCCTTGGCTCTTTTCCAGCAATTACAAATATACCCATTTAGTCCCTCACCTAGATCTACTCAAAGTAGCACAAGGTGGCTAAAAGGTGATAGAATTATAAGAAATAGAACCAGAACACTCCCAAGGTTGCCAAGTCCAGTATTCTAAAATCATGAGTAATAAGACGGGAGCTCGTACTTCATAGCCATTGATCCAAAACTACATTCCTTCATTCTGAAATAACTTTTACATTTATACTGAAAGGCAAAAGGAAAATCAACGACCTAGCAAACCAAGAGGAAGAAAATCAGTAACAGATAAAATTGGCACGGAAACTAGGAACTGCTTTCACCTTTACAACCTGTGTGAAAAAAAATACTCTGGCACCAAATCTGGTGATTAGGTTCACTTTATGAGAGTACACACATAGTACATCAATCAAACATCTGAGAAACCAATGACAAATAATTCTGCCTACCCCACTTCTGCACCGGCAAATTTCCAATACTTAGCGGCCTTGTAAAAGCCTGAGTGTTACACAAACAAAAAATGGTATAAAAGATAAATAGTTTAGACTCTTTTTTTCCTACCTTTGTCAAGCATGGTAATCTGAGAAATTAGGTTAGAAGGATCTCAGACATTGGCTTTGATAAAAGGTTGATTCAGAATATAAGATGACACTGCTCTTATTTTTCAGTAAATGAATATTTAATTCCCTGTGATAACAAGAAAAGCATATAACACATAACCTAGCAGTCTGAACAATATACTTTTCTTGCTTTGCATTTCAGAAGGACAATTTTGTAGACTGAAAAGCACACGCGCTAACTTGAAACAGAAACTGATACTTTATTTTTTGCCTCACTAAAGATTACTTGCGTACTTTTAGATCTGGGGCTCTCCAGCCTAGAAAAGAGAAGGCTCTGGGGGGAACTTATAGTGGCCTTCCAGTACATGAAGGGTACAGTCTGAATTTAGCTTCTTAACTACTTCCCATTTTTTAGTTTTAGACTGCACTCCATTTTCAAGCATGCTAATTTCTGCAGACTGAATATTAAATATTCATCATTGTATTTAAAAAGTGCATAGAAGCCTACATCACTTTTTATAAAAAATCAATTAAGAACTATTTTATCTGCCAAATAAAACTCAATTAAGAATTCAGACTTCTAAATAATATCAGTCAGTAATACTTCAGCTTTTAACTTAGCTAAGAAAAATACTTCATAAGACTATAATCACTCAAATTTGAGATGATGTGTGGTTTGTAGTAGGCATACACACATACATATACATTTTCATAAAAAGCAAATTATTGATATTAGTAAAGATGATCATGAAGAAAACAAGAATTCCCCAAATGCCATACAAACAAAATATATCATTACTCTATTAAAGTTAACTTTTTGTAACAGTGTAAATACCTAGCGAAAATCATTTGCCACTGTTTGCTATCATTCTCATCTGAATTAATCTTGTATTTGACATTGGTAATTATCTTTCTGGGACACCTGTTTGGGTCATCCAGAGGGTTTTTAGGTTTGAGAGGTAGACCCATGCCAGCCTCATGAAGTTCAACAAGGCCAAGTGCAAGGTTCTGCACGTGGGTTGGGACAGGCCTAAGCACAGATACGGGCTGGGCGAGAATGGCTTGAGGGCAGCTCTGAGAAGAATTTGGGGGTGTCAGTTGATGGAAGACTCAACATAAGCAGCCCAGATGGCCAACTATATCCTGGGCTGCATCAAGAGAACTGTGACCAGCAGGTTGAGGGAGGTGATTCTGCCCCTCTACTCTGCTCTCGTGAGACCCCGCCTGGAGTACTGCATTCAGTTCTGGGGTCCCCAACACAAGAAGGACATGGAGCTGTTGGAGCGGGTCCAGAGGAGGGCCACAAAGATGATCAGGGTGCTGGAGCACCTCCCCTATGAGGACAGACTGAGTGAGTTGCGGCTGTTGAGCCTGAATAAGGCTCCAAGGAGACCTTTTAGTGGCCTTCCAGTACCTGAAGGGGACCTACAGGAAAACCGTGGAGGGACTTTTTATAAGGGCATGTAGCAACAGGATGAGGGGAAATGGTTTCAAGCTGGAAAAGGGTAGATTTAGACTAGATATTAGAAAGAAATTTTTTAATGTGAGGATGGTGAGACATTGGAACTGGTTGCCCAGTGAAGGTGTGAATGTCCCCTCCTTGGAGTTGTTCAAGGCCAGGTTGGATGGGGCTTTGAACAACCTGGTCTAGAGGGAGGTGTTCCTGCCTATAGCAGGGGAGTTGGAACTAGGTGATCTTAAATGTCCTATCCAACCCAAACCATTCTATGATTTTTTGATTCTGTGATCAACTGTCATATCTGCAAAGACAACAGGTTCTTTACACAGTCACTTTTATTTAGCAGGTCTCATAGGACATAACCAGAATCACATCAAAGCTAATCTTAAGTTTCCAGGGCCTGTTTGACATATGAGCAGTCTAACCACCATGATATGGTGTGAAGAAATAAATTTAGCACATCAGAAACACTTCTGTGCAATGTTAGCTCAAATACTTCTGCATGATGATCCAAGAAACAAATATATGGTGAGGACATCTGACTGACTGCCTGTATTCAAACTGATTCATACAGAAGCACTTAGATATTTTCAGTATCATGCTCTTTCCTGACAGTGCAAACCATGAATTCAGCTTGCATGCAACCCTCACTGCATTCACATCAAATGTCCTGTGATACAAGAAAGGACAGCAAAGAAACTGTAGAATATGTGCAGAATTCAGCTTGCTCCTGGACAGGCTTATGGGGTCCAGATTAGAGGGGCATGATCCAGAATGATTATGGAATCACAGAATTGTATGAGTTAGAAGGGACCTCTAAAGGTCACCTGGTCAAACTCCCCTCAATGAACATGGACACCTACAGCTAGATCATGCTGCTCAAATCCTGGTCCATCCTGGGACATAGGTTCTACCACATCTCTGGGCAACCTGTTCCAGTGCCTCACTACCCTTATCATAAAACCCTTTTCCTTATATCCAATCTAAATGTCCCCTTTTTTAGTTTGTAACCATTTTCTTTGTTCTTTACCAACAGACTCTGCAAAAGGTCTGTCCTCTTCTTTCTTACGGCCCCACTTCAGATAATGAAAGGCTGCTGTAAGGTCTCCCCAAAGTCTTCTCTTCTCCAGGCTGAACAGCCCCAGCTCTCACATCCTGTCTTTGTAGGGGGGTATTTCATCTTTTGGATCATTTTTTGTCCTCTGGATGCGCTCCAACAGGTCCATGTCTCTCCTGTACTCAGGACTCCACATCAGGATGCAGTAGTCTAGGTGAGGTCTAACCAGCAGAGAGTAGACGGGCAGCATCACCTCTCTCTGCTTCTGCTGCGCTGTGTTCTCAAATAAAAACCTCTACCTGAAAAAAAAACTGATATGCTTAATTTGCATCAGATTAAATTTAAAACTGAAAGCATGGAGCAACTGTGACTGCTCTTAGCATACCCAATTTCAAATCCTCAGTCAGTCAGTGTTTTTAGACTGAACATGGCATGGCTTACTGGGTCTATTAACTCTTCTAGTTGGCTGTTCTCTTCTACTGAATCGTTTCTGAAAATAGCAGTAGCATGCCAATGAGGCAAGGGTTATTGATTGTACCCACAAAGAAAAGCATCTATCAATTCTGAAGTGCTCCAAAGCAAATAAATATGTTAGGATACCCTGCCTGCTGATGTCTTTATGAAAAATACAGCAAAACACTTCTATAGAAAAGCTACACAATTAAATAGATATTGTTTACAAATCCAGTGATTCACAGAGTATGAACCCACATATGTGTAAAGTAAGTGCTACAGCAGTTTTTCTGTTCTTTGTTGTTCTTAGGCTCTTGTTTTCAGTAACTGTACATTTAATACAACTAGATACTGTGCATTTGCAAATTTCTACATTTCACTTAATTTCTGTCCCTCCATAATGCCCTATCCTCTCTTCTGAATAGTTACTAGCATATGAATGCTTATGTACTTTAAAAAGTAATGTATTTTTTGGGCAACAGTTCAGCTGTAATGAGAATTATTGTTTAGATATAGGGCAGCCTTTTCCAAAACATTCCTACTGAAAAAAAAGTACGTAAAATAATTTTTATAAGCTTTGGAAAGAATGTCTAATGCAATATAAAGAAGCTCATGCCAAGTTCTTCTTATGGAAAGAATGAGACAAGCACAAAAATTAGCCATAATGCAGTGGCAAACATTTTTATGTCAGTTGTGTAATCATCAGTATCCACATGTTTGGCATCATTATAATTTGGCATTATTGATAGAGCAGTATTCCATGACAACTATGCAGCTTTGAAATAAGTCTGCTGCATACTTTTTGCTGATCTATTGATGCATGTACTGCTTTGGACCATGTTTTCCTCAAGTTTGTTATTTCTAAGAAAAAACAGCAGAAAAAAATCCTACTGTTGGTCTTACAATATAGCATGCTATATAACTGTTATGAGACAATGCCATAGCTAAAACTATGCAACGCTATGCAGTACTCCCAAGATGCATTATCACTTTCTGGGCACATTTTTCTTGTTCTAACTATATATAACTATATATTTTTCTTGTTTCTAACTATGTTTAAGATATATAGTCTTGTCCACTCAAACTTCATTGAGCACAAAAAGGAGGAGACAAGCACAAGAATGAACACCTGTTTTACCTAGAAGCAACTGAAGACTGAATTAGATCTCAAAGTGCATCTTCAGATTATGGTTACCTAGCATTAGCAACATTCAGGTGACTCAGGTACAAGTACTCCCCCTAGAATGGTCAAAACCATTACTCAGTAGAAATTAAATGTACCCCAAAGAATTAGGTATGTTAGTTTCTTAGGAAACACTGAAGTCATTAGGTATGCAGTCTGAACTAGATTTCAGCTGTTTGTTTCCATGCCTATTTTTTTTCACCCAGAAACGTGCTTTCCTTGTGTAAAGACAGTTAAGAATCAAGCAACTTACTGCATAATAAGTGTTTTGTAAAATGATTGCTGTCATTACCTTTGGTTCTAGAGACACAACACACAGCTGTATTGGTTTCTCAGATTTGCTTACTTACAGTTATCCAAGTCAATTGGTGATCGGTACTGTACAGTCACTGAAACTAACCTTAAACAAGAATTTAGTATAAACTTCCCAAGGCACTCACTCTAACATTCCCAGAATACAATATATTGTGACAGCGACTATAAAAATTGTTTTGCTTTTAATTTTAGAAGTTCCCTGCACCAAAGGTCTGATCATCTAAGAAAAATCTGTTTCTATTTCGTATTTCTTCTAACAGATAAAATCAGCATTCAGTTTGCTAGTCCAGCAAAGAAAGTATCTTAATTTTTACTGTAACATAATTAACATTCTCAACTTAGTCTGGATTATAGACTAAGTTCAAGGAGACAATTACATGCAGTACAAGCTATGTCATTACGCAACCAAGAGCAACTGCCAGGTTTACATGTATTTAATCTTCTCTGTAACTTTTCACACAACCTTGCCTCTTCCATAGTAAGCGAGATAGTACAGACTCCACTTAACAGTGGGGAAGAAAAATGCAAATTCTAAAAATTCACAAAAATCTACAAATGCCCATAAGCAATGATACATTTTCCTATTGTCTGTTCTAGAATCCCACTTTTCCAATGTAATCAGTGCTACAAAAACAGGTATATGAACCAAAGACAACCTGCCAACTCTATTGTGAATGGGAATGAACACAATTAGAAGCATTTGCTTTAAGTGTCAAGATTAAGTCTCACGTTAACAGGTCTAAGAAGTTAAATGCACTCAGGACGCTTCAGACTTAAGAATATAAGCAAATTAATCTGATTTAGGAACAAAAGGCCCTACTCAAGACACTCTTCTAGACATGCTAGTGTTAGCTTGGTATGAAATACCAATAACAATACAGTGTTGGAAATAGCTGGCTTTAAAAAAAAGGATGTTGTCACAGCTTCAAAGGCATTAGGGTGTTACATTATAATATAGAAAACTTTTGCTTTACTAACTGTATTAGGTTATTTTGGTATATGCTTGTACTTTTGACTGAAACAGGTGTTCATATTCTCAAAGACTACTACATTCTACAGTTTAAACAGTAAATTCTACCTTTCCTTACATTTCATTCTGAAATGCAGCTACCATACATCTCTTCAGAATTTTGCAGTACTATATATAATAAATCATTTCACTGATACTTTTTTTTTTATATTTCCTACTAGAATCAGAATGCTTATCACTTCAGAACAGCGAGGTTTTACGAAATCTCTTATTTCTATTCTAGCTGTGTGAGATCGTTTTAATGTTTAGTGACTTCTCCATGCACACCTGAATTAAAAAAAAAAAAAAAAAAAGTTGAAGAATTGTAAAGAAATCAGTTCTTCTCACATAGTGCTTCCTGCCACATACAGACACAGTAAGTGGGGAGGAAGAAAACAATTACAAAAATAAACACTAGCATGCTTGATACCATAAAATTGAAGGGGATTGTGAATGAGAAAAAATCAGGTATCCTGAACACAACAATGCATGAATGATTAGTTCTAGAAACAGAACGAAACATAGCAATATAGAAATTTAATGCTCCTAGATGTTTGGAATTTCTTTTTTTCTGAAAAAAAATTCTACTTGCATTCACAGAACCAAGGTCTGCTCTCAGTTTAAACCTCCAAGCAAGCTTCCAGATCTCAAATTTGCCATCGTTTTATATGCACTCAGAGAGTTTGATAACATGAAAACCAATCAGAGATATCAAACTGACACAAATGCAGAGTCAGTGAATCATTAACAGAACAATCTGGAGATGTGAAGATACAAAATTGTGTAACAAGACAAAAACCAGTCTTAAATTCTCTCCTTACTGTGTATTCATTGTCTTTCTATTAAACTTCAGTCAATTTCATAAATGTGAAAGTACTTCTGAATTCTTACTTGTATTGTTGAACTTTCATTTTTGTGTGCCGTGAGCCATTTTACATAACTGTGCAATTCAGTCTGCTTTTCACATTGTGCACGGCGCTGTAACATACCTCCATTACAGGATCATTGTTGTTCTTAGCTGAGGGACAGCGTGTCTCATAAACTGCTATTATCTAAGCTGTTTGTGAGCTTATAAAATAAACAACATAATATAAACTTAGTAGTGAATGCTAGAAGGAAGTATGTAGTATTTCTGTAGTTCTCAGCTGCTCACCAATATGATATTGAAGTAGCAATAACTACCTAATATTAACAATGATGTACGCTACCTAAAGAACGCTGATTTTGACAGTCAACAATAAAATACAGAGGAGCAGGAGACTGTGGTGTGTGAGAGGGAGTCCTGAAATTGACAAGTAATGGTGCAGTTTATACAGCAAAAAGAAGGGATGTCAAAGGGAACTGGACAAGTTTGAAAAGTGAGCCCATGTGAATCTAATGAGGTAGTTTAATAAGGTCAATTGCAGGCTGTTGCACTTCAGTCAGGACAATCCCGAATATGTGTACAAACTGTGAGCAGTCCTGTGGAGAATGACACAGTGGCCCTGGTGGATGAAAAGCTGGATGTAAGGCAGCAGTGTGTGCTTGCAGTCCAGAAGGCCAGTAGGCGGTGCTGCATCAACAGAAGGGTGGCCAGCAGGGAGAGGGAGCAGACTGTAGCACTCTGTTCTGCCCCTGTGAGGTCCCATCTGGAATAGTGCATCCAGGCCTGGGGCCCCAGCACAAGGCAGATGAAGAGCTGTTGATGTGGAGGTCCAGAAGAGGACAGTGAAGAGGATCAGAGGACTGGACCACCTCTCCTGTGAAGAAAGACTAGGAGAGCTGGGCCTATTCAGATGGGACAAGAGAAGCCTCCGGGGAGATCTCATTGTGGCCTTCCAGTACTTGAAGGGAGCTTATAAACAAAATAGAGACTGATTTCTTATATGGTCAGACAGTACAAGGGAGAACGGCTTTACTAAAAGAGGAGGGATCTAAGTTAGAAATTAGGAGGAATTTTTTTTTACTCAGAGGCCCGGATGTAAGGTCCTGGGACAGGCCAGAGAAGTTGTGGATGCTCCATACCTGGAGGCATTTGCCAGGTTGGATAGGACCCTGGGCAGCCTGATCTTGTGAGTGGAAACCCTACATACTGCTGGGGGTTAGAAGTAGATGATCGTTAAAGGCTTTCCAACCCCAGCCACACTATGTTTTTGTGGTTCTAAGATCACACAAAGAGGTTGGGTCACAAATGACCCTAAAAAATTGCAATCATAAATCATAAATCATAAATAATCATAAATCAAAAAAATCTGAGAAGACTATTGATAAAAGTAATTAAAGTTTAAGGTGCGGGGATTTAAAGACATGCAAGAGGAGTTCCAAATGCATCTCAAAAATCAGTAGCTTTTGCATGCTGTCTCCCTCAGATGCAACTTCCTCTGAAAGTACAACTGCAATTTAAGAAAGGCAAGTCACACATTTAGGCACAAATCCATCACTGCTAATATATCTTCCTTACTCTATAGTATATGACAGAATAAGTCTCTTAATTACAAAGGTATCAGATAATAGTCACAATAAAACCAAACAAAGTACAATTCTCCCTCTGAACGTACAGTTGCAATTTAAGAAAGGTAAATCATGCATTTGGGCAAGAATCCATCATTGCTAATACCTCTTCCTTACTGTAGTTTATAATCTGTGACAGAGTTAATCTCTTAATTACAAAGGTATCAGATAATACCCACAATAAAATCAAAAGATATACAAGTTTTGGCTCAGATGCTCCTCAACAGTCTTCTAAAATGTACTAGCTAAATAAAGATACTGCCTTATGTTTGCAACCGCATAGCCCTGTAATGCAGTATTGCCATTGCTAGCAACAGACATAAGCTTTGTTCTCAGCCTGCAAGGTCTGAACTGAAGCTATGTTAGGCTTGCTCTGACTGAACTTTCCCTGCCTGTGGCTTTGTTTTACTTGGTTTAGCTGTAAGAACAGTTTATCTAAATTATCAGATATCCGTGTCTACCATGATTTATTTTTGTTATCGTTGAATGGGACAACCACAGACAGCTGTAACAATGTGTTATTTCACATAAAATCATGAAGCAGTGTAAAGAAATACAGATCTGCTAAGAAAGCAGAGAACTTCAGAAGCAGAGACAGAGGAGGCTCTCAGAACACTCAGTGACATGTTTTTTCAGATGGACCAGGATGATTTCCAAAATCATCTGATACTGATGAACCAATAAAGCAGTTTTGAAGCTAGCTCAGTAGTCTTCTTTCATGTAAAATTATTCTGAGCAGAAAAAAACTATAACTGGAGGAGCAGCAGATGATGTCTCTGTCTGAGATATTTTAGAATACAAGTATAAGTTTCAGACCATGGCAAACAATGCAAATATAAAAAGATGTACATAAAAGAATAGTTTGTAACAAAAATCTTCTTAGCTATAGTAACAGTTCCAAGAAAAAAAATATTAACACTAGCAATTCCCAGGCTTAAATACTTTATACTGTAAGAATACATTGCAGAGCTAGAAATCCCTCCTGAACACACAGATGCCTGCATGTGTGTGCATAAAATGTTTATACATTTACAGGCTTTAAGAGCTCTCCCCTGCAGAACAATCAAAGGAAGCTTGGGTCCCTCTGCTGTTAGCTGGCCAGCTCAGTCCTGCATGTACTCCCAGACCTCCAAGTGCAAGCGTATGCCAGAAGCTCACAGAATTGTTCCTATTCACAATTTGAGGTTTATATAACATATTTTAGCTTACTGGAAGACAGGAAAACAACTTGACAGGCAAAATTACTATGAAGCAAAAGTAGAGAACTGCATAATGCATTTGCAGGTCTGTTCTCTCAAACTGCTTTTCGGAAAGGCTTTAACTAAAGATAAAAATGAGATACATAGTACCTATAGTGAAAAGAGTTTAGAAGACATGTACCCACATAAGGATTCTGCTGCACTGAAGAAGAGCATTTAAATGAAACGCTCCCCAGTGTCATTTAACAAAACTCTCTCATTCTATCCAGACAGAGGTTATAATGTTTTTTTTTTGTTGTTTTGTTTTTGTGAGGCTTTACTATCTCACTGCTTAAACATACGAGATAAGTATGCTGAAAATCGTGGTTAAAGAGTCCCACAGCTCTGTTTCTTATTCTAAGCAGCAATGTAATAATATGTACGTAGTTGCCAAGAGGAGTATCTGAAAGCCAAAGAGAAATGAAAGCAAACTTGAAAGAGTAGGGAGGACACCTAAGCAGGAAAAATAGTAAGAAGCGTGGTATAACATGGGAAACATTTAAAGTTTATTTTTTCCTCTCCCCAGTTACCACAAACTAGGAAAATTTGTACAGCGCTTCAAAGTAACATCTAGCAAAGATGAAGATGGCTGCAGAGACTGCAGATGACATGACCATGCAAATGCTCTTATGCATCATGCCTTTCCATTGTCACTTCATTCAACAGAAATAAGACCTTGAATCTTTAAAACCATTTAAGGGACTCTGACATTCTAATAATTCTTAAATTTGTTAGAAAATAAATATTTAATATTAAGACATACAAATCTTAGAAAGGTTCTTTACTCTCAGTGTCAGTCTACCATAACAAAAATCAAACATGTTTTCCAAATTTGGCAATATGAATTTAAACAAAACCAAAAAAAAAAAAATCCCAAAGATAAAAGAACACACACACGCAGACTGAAAAAGTCTTATGATATGTCCCTTCATATTGTCAAGCTGGTTCTTAAATTTAGTTAAGAGTCAGCCTCTAGGTAACTATCTCTCAATCCTGAATTCATTGTTCTGCTTAGATTCTGTACTGTACTCTAAAGGTTCTACTGACAGTATGTAGGAAAGAACCTGAAGTCACTTACTGCCTGAGTAGTGTAGCACTGTACCAAAGCATTAGGAGGGAAAATCATTTATGTACAAAGGACCGACCCTATATAACATATTTATTACACACAAACCAACAAAACCAATTTAATACTTAACCTAAGGTATTAACATGTTATGGCATATTCTAAGACTACCACAAAAACACACCTGTCCAAAATGGAACAATTTCTTCAGTAGATACTTCTCTAATGTGAGTTAGTATGTTTGCTCTCTACGGCCACACAGTCTTTTATTGCAGGAATTTTATGAAGAGAAATTTTATTTTAAAGGCATACATAGTACTAGCCTTTCTACTTAATCCCTGAGCAAACAATAACTATATTATTCACTTTAATATATATTCCTGGTCTCCATCTTCTTAAGAAAAAATTGCTATCTACTTTGGTCTTCATTAGATAGTCTGCAGAGGGAAACCATAGCAGTACATGAGTTAAAAATATGCAGCTTCTTTTCAGATTTGCAGGTAAGACATTTAGATACTCAGATTTATATCTTAAACAGCAACATTCGATTCTTTACCCAAAGAAAGAAATGTTTATGTTACAATAAATAATAAATGCAAACACCTTTAAAAATAAAGTTTGCTGCAAAGATAACCCAGAATGACATTATGTAGTAGTTAGGAAATTCTGAAATACTACTGTTTCTCATTTAGAAGATTTGAATGTGTAGGCTGCCTTCAATCACATTGACTAAATTTTACTGTATTTCTTCCCACTTCAGATTTGCTGTTACATCACAAAACACATATCCATTACAATTTGATTTTATACAGGAAAAATCAGATTGGATTGAATTGGACAAATTATATGCAGAAAGAGGTTGAAATGCCTTGTTTGCAGGATAACTAACCCTATAAAGCAGCATTACATTAAAACCATATTAAGAAACTGTATCAAAAGTAATTATCCTGTAAAAGTAAGCCAAACAAAAAAAAAGTAGCACAAATCACTTTAAACACCTACTTGCTTCTGTAGCCACTGTTCTCGACGCCTCTGTTTTCTCCTTATGCTTTTCAACTTGTTTTTTTCTCTCTTACTCAGGTTTTGGTTGAAAGAAATACTCGTAGACTGGACAGGACTCTCAGGTGCAATATACTGTTCCTCTTCTACAGCACTTGCAGATGAAGCAACGTTCATCAGAAAAGGTGAACCATCAGCAATGGCATTCCCAGAAGATTGTCCAGTAGCTTCAAAACCACATTCATCACTTTCGGTGTCTCTATGTACCAATGTGGCACAGGACAAGGCTCGAAACCTTTTTTGTAGTTTGCCAGTACTTGAATGATATTGGACCTGAAAAGCACTGTTATTAGACTCCAACTGCAGGTCACCTGGTGTATAGAGCGATGGATTTTCAGTTTGGCCGTTTGACCATTTCACGGAGTAAACTGGTCCCACACTGGAAGTTTCAAATAACACAGGTGACAAAGCAAGTCTCTGTCTGATATTTAAATCCAAACTGAGTGATCTTCTGTGAAAAGGTTTTAGTGTGCATGCATCATTCAGACAGGAAGCAAAAAGATTTCCTTTTTGATTTAATGCCTTTAAGGGAAATTTTTTACTTTCCATCACAAATCTGGGAGATCTTACCTCTAGACAAAGTGCTTCTGTAAATCTTTCAGTATCGCTGTTATTCTTTCTGGTGATATATGAAAGCTCTTGGGGGCTGATATCTGAAACTGCTGTTACCATCTCATGGCGGCTACTCTTGCTAAAACCAGACTTAATTTCACAGGGAGGTAAGCATTTTCCTGCTGACTTTGCCAATCTAACAGAGCGAGATGCTTGATAATCAGTCCGACTTTTGCAGAAATGTATATTTACTAGCTGTCCACAGGAGCATTTTGTGTTGCAGACAAAGTTAAAGCCCCCTAAACGGGCCTCACAAAATGGACAGTGCAGTTTTCCAACGGTCCACTGTGCCTATTAACAAAAAACAAACCATCATTCAACACATTCATTACAAATCTAAGATTAGGAAATCGTTACTATATTTACTTTTGTCCTTCTACTAAAGGGTTTAGCTATTATTTTTCAAACACAAGAAAAGAGACTCCGAAAAGAAAATCCACCATAAAAAATGTTCCAGAGAAAATGTTCACTGCTTACTGAAGTGATAATTAATTCTAAGTGATAACTATTCTAAATGTAAGAATTCTAGTACTAACATACACTTCAAAATGTAGGGGCTCTAAAATTATTTAATAACTTGTTCATAGGTAGAACAATACCACTGAAAACATTAGATCCTTTTAAACAAGGAAATTAATTTACCATGTTAATCTGGAACTGGCAAGCGCAGTTTCTCAGCGGAGTTTTCTGAGCACTGATACATTTCTTGCATACCAAGTACAGTGGAAGGAGATTTCTCACAAGGAAATATAGGTTTTTCTTTTGCTTATCCATAGAAAGCTTGTAATGGTTCCTGCATTTTGGTAGTATAACAACATAATCTGTATGAACATACTATCATAAATCCCTAATACTGTATCATTAGGGACATACTTATTTATATTATCAGAACTTTTATGAATCTCATTTCAAACCTAATGTCACTCTTTGAAAAGGAAATACATATCAAAGACCTAAAATCTCCTTCATACTTGCACAACTATACTCATCTGCTTAGTAGAAACTTTTTTGAGGATTAATGACATGCTAGTGTTCGCAGGATCACAGCCCAGATGAGAAGCATAATTATCAACTCCAGTCACATGTTATTCACTAGTGTGCCTGAAGTGAGGTTAGCAACCAATACAGAAGCTGTCTAGCATTTCTAGCAAAAGCATTGCTTTCAGTTGCAAATATCTTTGCAAGGTAGTTTAGCAAATGATTCCATGATCAATACTTGTCTGAGTGAACACTTTTGGACAAGCACTTTCGCAGTTTCAGAAAAGACATGTATGGAAGAAAAGTATTTTTCACATGTGGTACTGTAAAAAGTTACAGAAACACTTATCTGAGAAACACTTCTGTGTAGTGTGTTAAAAACATAGAATTTCGAAAAATATCAACCTGTTTAAATCTGGACATGTTGTTAACTAAGAGAAAAATAAACCTGTTAACATATGCCTAAACACAAACAAATCCCACAAAATTCATTAAGCATGCAGTCCTAGTTTGTAAGGCTAGTTTGTAAGGCTATGCCATTTCCTAAGAACAATTAAGCCAACTCAGAGATTTACTTTAATTCTCTCATACTCTTGAATGCTTACGACTAGGCAATAAAATTAAGGAAAAAGCACTTTTTAATTCAGTAGTAACCTCAATCTATAGACAGGGAGAACGAAATGATCTACAAAAGTTAGGGAAGACAGCTAAGAACCTGGCAAACTGGAATACCAGTTTCCCTTGAACAGCAGGGAACTTCAGTGTTGCACAGAATCATACAATCATAGAATGGCCTGGGTTGAAAAGAATCTCAAAGATCATCTGGTTTCAATCCCCTGCTATGTGCAGGCTTGCCAACCACTAGACCAGGCTGCCCAGAGCCACATCCAGCCTGGCCTTGAATGCTCCAGGGATGGGGCATCCACAACCTCCTTGGGCAACCTGTTCCAGTGCACCATCACCCTCTGAGTGAAAAACTTCCTCCTAATACCTAACCTATCTAACGTAAATGTCCCCTGTCATCACATTTTAAAACCACTGCCCCTTGTCATATCACTATCCACCCTCAAAAACAGCCATTCTCCCTCATGTTTATACGCTTCCTTCAAGTACAGGAAGGCCACAATGAGGTCTCCCTGGAGCCTTCTCTTCTCCAGGCTAAACAATTCGAGTTCTCTCAAACTTTCCTCATAGTAGAGGTGCTCCAGCCCTCTGTTAATCTTAGTGATCCTCCTCTGGACACACTCCAAGAGCTCCATGTCCTTCCTGTACTGGGGGTCCCAGGCCTGGAAGCAGTACTCCAGATGGGGCCTCACAAGAGCTGAGTAGAGGGGGACAATCACCTCCCTCTCCCTGCTGGCCACCCCTTTTTTAATGCAGCCCAGAACATAGTTGGCCTTCCAGGCTACAAGAGCACACTGCCTGCTCATGTCCAGCTTCTCATTCACCAGGACCCCCAAGTCCTTCTCTGCAGGGCTGCTCACAAGGAGATCTTCCCCCAGTTTGTGTAAATACTGGATATTATATCTGTGCACTGGCACGGATTACACAAAGAGGTTGTGGTGTCTCCTTCTTGGAGATCTCCATCATCTGCTTGGATACAGACCTCGGCATCCTGCTCTGGGTGTTCCTGCTGGAGCAGGGGTTCAGCCAGATGGACCCAGAGGGCTCTGCCAACATCAGCCACTCTGTGATTCAGGCAAAAATGGGAAAGCTAAAGATTGTAGGGAAGAAAAAGTACATCCCAATTTCCAATGTGCAGGAAAACTGGGATCAAGTGCAGTACAAGGGAGTCTGGGATTGATTTACCATGAGCTTGGTAAGGGACTGATAAACCACTGACTCAGTTTAAGAAGTAACAGCAGAGGCGGTGGCAGTGGGAAAACCAGCAAGATCTTAAGAAGAGCTTAGGATACACAGGTTTAAAAATGGCTTCCATAAAGACAGAAAAGTAGGAGAGGTTACCCTAAGAAGCCAAACAAAATGAAGATTGATAGGGAAAACAGAATGCTAGTAAATAATGGGCACTAGCAACACTGATATTTATAATTATTGAAGATTTTCTATATATTAATGTGTGCATGAAACCCAATGAGATTGGTTAAGTACAGGGACAGATGGCAAAAAAGAACTGGCTGGGAAGCAGTGGGCTGTTGCAGGCTGCAAATAGACTTTGTGCTTATGTAAAATGATTTAGCCTTTGATTCAGGAGTCATAAAGGAGAAAATAACACATGATCACAACATTATTCAGAGCCCAGGAGGATCTGCGGATAAACCAAAATTGTTTTAAAACCCCATATATATATCCATAAACCTGCAGCATCTTTCCAGAGAGGTCAGAAGTGAATGAAACAAGAGTTCCCAGGACATGAAAGAGAAAACAAAACACTGATACTGAAGACTTTCAAAGAGTTCTATGCCTTGACAACCAGAGAAACATTGCTCTTCTTGAGGAAATATACTAGATCTCTTCTAAGTAGTCACTGTTTACAGGTCTTTTATCTCTCAGGCCTCCAAAATGAACCTTTGGGTTTTCATATGCAGAAAGATGAGCATTTACAACTAATGTAACATTAATTCAAATTATACTGAAATAATTGAACATGCAAACTGCTGTAAAAATTGGGTCACTGTGATCGGGCATTCAAGATTAGGTTAATCTGTAAGGTACAAAAATACCTTATCACCCTGCTTTTCTTTTTCTTCCCAAAGATTAATATTTTTGGAGCAGATGCAGTATTCTGTTATGCACTATTTAGGTCCAAGATTTCATTAATTTTTAGAAGAGATTAATTAATGTTTAAGAATACAAAACAGACAGGAAAACATTGAAGGAGAATGAAACAAGTTTTCTTAATTTCTGAATGCTTAGTTTTACAGTCATCATTTTCAGAGTGGATTTGCTTAGACCAGAATTGTTACTTGAGATACAGATTTCATCAGAATAGAAGACAACATAAATATATATGCTTCTGTATATATAAGAAAACTTGGATACTGAAACCTAAGCAGAAAGAAATGCAAATAGAACATGCTTCTTAAAATCAAACATTAATTTGTTTGCAGGGCAAACAAAAAACACTGTTTTGGCTTACTTCTCCTATACTAGCAGAGAAAGACTTGGGTGGTTCCGGTGGATGAAAAGACTAACACAAGCTGGCAATATGTGTTTCCAGCCCTGAAGGCCAACTGTGTGATGGGCTACATCAACAGAAGGGTGGTCAGCAGGGAGAGGGAGGGCACTGTGCTCTTCTGCTCTGCTCTCCTGAGGCCCCACTTGCAATACTGCATCCACGCCTTAGGCCCACAATACAAAACAGATGTGAACTGAGCCATGAAGATAATCAGAGGGCTGGAGTGCTTTCTTACAGTGAAAGGCTGAGGGAGATGGGCTTGTTCAGCCTGGAGAAGACAAAGACTCTGGAGAGACCTCATAATGGCCATCCAGTACCTGAAAGGAGCTTATAAGCAGAAGGCAGAGCAGCATTTTACAAGGTCTCATACAAGATGAGAGGGAATGGCTTTAAACTAAAGAGGGGAGATTTAAGGTAGGTATTAGGTGGAGATTCCTTACTCAGAGGGTGGTTTGGCACTCAAACAGGCTGCCCAGAGAAGCTGTGGATGCCCCATCCCTGGAGGTGTCAAGGCCAGGTTGGATGGGGCCATGATCAGCTTGATCTGGTGGCTGGAAACACTGCTAATGGCACGGGGTCAGAATTGGGTGAGCATAAAGTCCCCTTCCAACCCATGCCATTCTGTGATTCTACCAGTAACATTTAAGTTCTAGACCGAAAGAAAAGAATATAATCAATAGAAACAATAATTTCAACAGTAGTGAGATGTCTTATAATTTTCAATGGGCCGTTAAGACTCAAACGCATTGACATTAAGTTGTCATCAGACCTTGGAATTTCCAAGTAAGCAAGTACTTTCTATCATATAAAAATTATCACAACATGTAAAAGAAAGAAACTGCATCATATTCCAATAACAGATCTCTAAAAAACCTTCAGTGTTACTGTCCACATGTGCTAGTACTAAAAGATACAATGATCAGCACAAACCAAAAGCCAAAGTATAATTTGTACATAATTTATACGTTTTTAATATATAGTCACCATTGCTAGCTATGCTATATAGCAATCCAGCAATGAACAAGAACCCGTGTCACTAACCCAGAGAGCACAGGCAAACTGTTTGCACCTGTGCTCCCCGTGTGACCAGAAGCTGTGCACCCAGTGGGGATTCATCCTGGGCTCATACATGGGCCAGCCACTGAAAAGAGAGCATCATTTGGATGTTGGCTTTTTCCTGTGAAGAAATGCTGTATGGCCAGAGGTCCTCCTTACCAGTTGGGTGACTTCAGCTCTTCTTTCTGTATGTGACTATATGGTCTACCTGTGAATATTTTGTCTGGTTTTGCCAAGAAACTGTCAGAAGCAATTTTGCTTCTTCATGAAGTGCATTTTTTCCTCATGGAGAAATTCAGTTCCTCACCTTTCCTTTGTATGCATTTCCATGTCAGATGTTGTTTTGCAAGTCTGCCCCTCTGCTGCCATACATTGTATATCAACAAAATGTAATGGTATATTGATGGGAAGGTTTAATCACTACTGACATACCATAACCATCTGCCTATATCAGGGTGGGTCAACATCATAAAGTAGGAGGCATTAGTTTCAGAGCAGCCCTTGTACATAAGAAAATAATTCATATAAAAGTCTTCCATAATAATATAGGTCACAAAAAAAAATAAAATCCTTCAGTTACAAAGTCTCCGTAATATATATAGATCTTTTCAGAAGTATCCTTCAAATTTATTCCCTCCTTATTTGACGTTTTGTTAAATGATAAAGATACAAGGAAAAATATATCTACCTTGTCAATGACGCATTTAACCCACTCTGGTATAGCTTCTAAGCTCACATGCCATACGTTGCAAGACTCCTGAGCAACAACTGAATACCGTGATATCTATTGAAAAAATAAATACCGTATTGTTATTCAACATTCATGTAGGCTTTTTTTGTTTGAACATAGTCAAATATCAGCCTCTCAAATTCTGTAAATATTTTTATTAACAAATGATACTCAAAGATGCTGGTACATCCTTTAAGCCAAAAATCAAGTAGATGCTGTCAAGAATATACTATTTCTGAATCTAAGGACATTGGACAGACTCCACTGTAGAGATGGAGGCGTCTGGAGGTGTTTTTATTTTGTTTGCAAGAACAGAAAGTATGCAGTAGCTGATCTCCCAATTATATAAGGAAACTGATTTCACATGCTCTATCAGCTAGTACAATTTTCCATAAAGGCAGGAAAAACTTAAGTTATAGTACATGAAGGCTGGTCAGTACCGGACAACTATTGCATTATCTGTATAATCACTTTTCAAATGTGTTCAGAAAAATTATCTGAGAAACCAGGGACTTTGTTAATTTTTGAGTTTTTTGTGCAATGATGTGACTAAATAAAGAGAAAAAAAAAAAAAAGTTGGTAAGAGTAATAATTCAATAACTGGCACTAAAATAAATAAAATTACCTAACTATCCTTTAGCACAGTAATGATATAAGTGTAGTTAAAACATTTTAATGTAGTTTTGAATGTCAGTAAAGTTCTAAGGATGGCTAAGACGTAAGTTCTAGTAAATGTCAAAGTCCAAAAATCCTTTGTTAAAGGTGATGAATGTGGAAAACACACTGACTACTACGCTATTGAACTAATGGGAGTAAAAATTTTATTCCAAGAGTTGAAAGTGGACTATATACTGTGGACAAACTTATAGAAATTCTCCACTTAATGACAGTCGAACTGAAACAAATTCATTTGCCATATCTATGATATCACCTTCTTCTTCTCTATGAAATAGACTGCATGTACTTCAATAAAATTCTGATTCAACTTAGACATAACTCTGATGTATTTATAATGTATATGTAACTTCAACATTTGGTTTTAAGATTTGTTCTAGGAGTATTCTTTTACTCGTATTTAAGCAACATATTCAATTGCAAGCCTAAAATTCAAAAGGGAAAGATGACATACTGACAATATTACTACCCTACTATTTTTTTTTTGTCTCCTGCTGACTCAGAAGGCAGCATTAAATTACATTCATCTGCTATCTACATAATTAGTGAAAGAGCACTTTCAGTTCTTTTCAAAATAAAGATCGATCTTTACCATCAATTTAAAGTTCCACCATATTTTGCCATGAAAGGAGTGGAAATCCACTGCAAACAAAACAAACAAAAACCCCTTAGTATATACAATGAAAAATATTCTACACCCCCATGCTCTGCAGGCAAGAGGAGTTTAATCATAAAAGAAATCAGCAAAAAATTAATCTTCTTTCTAAGATTACAATATGTTAGAAAGCTAAGATGACATCCATAGTATGGGAAGTTGAGTCCACCCTGAAATACAGGAAAGCATATTGCAGTGACAACCAAGTCACTCGAATCTTGATACATCTGTAGTGAACTTAAAAGATTCATTTGAAGGTATGCCTTAGTACTTTGATGAAGTAGCACAGGACACATTTGTACTTCTGCTTGGCCCCACAGGTTGTGTCAGAAGAACTGCAGAGGAATGCACTAGACTTGACTTTGCAAAGATGTCCCCTTCCACAAAACAAAGTATAATGTAAAAAAAAACAACTGCAAAAAGAACTAAAATTGAAAATGTGATCAGTGTACTTTGCAGTATGAGAAAGACAAGAATATATTCTGTGAGTTATTTTAATAAGGTACCCACAAAACAGAAAAGGGGAATTTCCTACTATGTATGCAGCAGATGAGTCTTTTTTGCCTTCCTACTTGTAGGTATCTTCTTACATGCTTGTCAACTACAGACACACATGATCTTCTGGAATAACAGTGTTCTGGAACTGAAGTTTTCCTTCTAAATTTATAGGTATTTATATAGTCATAATTTGGGCTTCAATTTACAAATGCAGTAACTCCACTAATAAGGCACTAGCAATACAGTATTTAAGAAGAAGCTCAAACAACTGATTTAATTGCATTAAATATGAAAAGATCTTGATTAGAACAAAGTTATTATTGTCAAGAAATATCTCCATTCAAATACTGCTGACTTTGGAAATGCTTTGCTTATTTATTCAAAAGGGCTAACGTTACTGTTAAATTTTTGCTTCAGAAAAAGCCATTTAAAATTTTTACTTTTGTATTGCTGGAGAGGTACATAATGAGTACAGCAGACTACCATTCAAAAATATTGAGCATTTAACTTTAAAATAATGAAAAAGTATGCAATACTTCCAAAAGAAGATCCTAAATACAACACAATAATTAGTTTATCATTTTTTTGTTTGTTTTGATATCTAGCCTTCTTCTAGAAACAGTTTCTAGGTGAAAAAACAGGCTCTCTTTCCGTTATTTGAAAAGCTGTCATTAAAAAATGCTAAAGACAATGAAAATTCTTATTGCTGAGTCCTGAAATGATATACCTGGTAGACTTACAGATCAGCTATCAACTCAGATTAAGATGCCAGAAATTTAACAACTGAAAGTCACAGTGATTGCCAAAAAAAAACCAAAACAAAACAACAAAACACACAGAAACAAACAAACAAACAAACAAACCAAAAAGATGCTGCTTTTAAAAGGTAGCCTTCTGAAAATGTTCCATGTTACAGATGTACACAAGGTGAGAGCATATCCTGCTCTCCTGCAAACCTGTGTGTCAAAAACATTTGATTTCTGACTACTGACCTAAATGCATATAGATTAATAAAATAGGGTTTATTATTAATAATAATTATACTAGGGTCTTAATAGTAACTTTGTTTTAAACTTTAATGGTTATGCTTTTCTCCAGTGCTAAAACAAATGGTGCGGTATTTCACTTCTAGTATGTTCAAAAACAACTAAAATTAACATATTCTATTTATTTTTTTCTCTCTGATTCAACATGATAGGATGGAAGCACAGTGTTCTTGGTGTACTTGGAAGGACTCTAACTCTTTATGATAACTAACTTACAAAGCAATAAGAAATATTTTGTCAAAATAATCATTTTTCTATTTTTCTATTTTAACAATAAGACAGAAGTTACGGAGTGGTATTTAGCCTGGCAGTGCATCAACAGTTTCTGTGCACAGACTATCCCCTACTCTTTCAAAACTAATAGCAAACATATCTGATCTGGGAATATTTTACACACAGTTAACTACCAGTTAACTGGAAATCAGCATTTAAAATACACTTCAGAAATAAAGAGTACCCTGTTAAGACAAATTATAACAAAACATGATGCAAAGATAAAACTGATTTTTGTATGTAAACCAGAGCCAATAAATACACAGGCAAGTGGACAAATGTATCACAAACGTCAGCTGGCAGGCTGCAGAATATTAGGTGACTGTTGATTACCTGACTTTGATAGCACTACTGCTTACATCTTTCTCCGTGGAATTGTCCATATTTTAGTACTTATCTTCACAAGCAAATTTAGTGAAGGAAAGACTAACGGTTCTCCTTTATCAAAAACCAATAGCAGTAGAAAAAGCTAAAAAAAAAACAAAGCAGCCCTTCAGACACTATACTTACATCAGATGGCTCTTTTCCATAACATTTTGCAAGGCAAACAGAATTTGCAATGTATTTTCTACATCTCCAGCAACGTAGCACATCAGTCTCTTGGTTACTCATTTCAATGTGTGATTCTTCAGCTTTGTAAGTCTATTTGAAAAGACCATAAAAATGTACAATTCAGTCACCTGTTAAAAGCACACGTTTTTTTCTTTTGCAGCTCTGAAGTCTATCTACTTCCTCTTCATGACGGAAGAGGCTAATGCTCTGTTTACAAGCATTCCCTGACTTTGTACAGCACATCATCTAACCACTTTAAGAAAGTAAATAAAAACATCTGATCTAATTTCCAGGTTGCATACAGAACTGGAAAAAAAAAAACCCGAAACGTAAAAAAAAAAAAAAAAATCAAAAAAAAAATCTCCTCAGTGCTTACAGAAGACATGAGAGAACTTCAGCCTTCCCAATTACAATCTCCTCTTCCACATCATACTATTTCCCAGAGCACATCCACAGCAACAAGTCATTGTTATCCGACACATCTAATACAGACATGTGGTCATTTATGTGATGTCACATAACAAAAGTTAATGCTGACATGAAAACAAAGGCTGTTTACTCAAAATGCCCCTAGAGGCTTGTTCTCTTTCGTAATGTTACGTAAGATGATCAGTGCTACTGGTACAACCAAGCTTTTCACAAACCTAAATCAACTTCCTTGTAAAACAAAGTTAAGACTCAAATTAAGGCAGGCAAATATGCCTTGCTATCTTGCAATATTTCTCTGATGTCCTCTAGCCTTATTCTAGAACTTTCTCTTTTGCCACGCTTTCTCCAAAGGTTTTCCTCTTTCTTCCTGCTTCTGTTTTATCCCTTTGTGCTATCTGCCTGGAAAAAAGCAAAAGATCTTTTATGCATACACAAACAACTGGAAGATTATGCTACAATTATGCCTGCTTACACTGCTAAATTGCAGATTTATACCACAGTCCTTCCCATAAAGGAGGCTGTGGTATAAAATCTAAAACTAGTAATAAAATAATCACAGTTCTTCCACAGTCCAAATGTCTGACTTTGCAGTTCTTTCAATTTTACTTCAGTCTATATTTTGCTCTGAGGTCACCAACATTTGTTGTCTTTATAGGTCTTTGCATTTTCCCTATTTCTGCCTCGTCTTCTCCTGCCTTGTTTTCTCAATGAACAGAAGACCAGGAAACAAACACACAAAAATTGTCATTTTCCATTTATGTCTGAGCTTTTCCAGCAAATTTCCTATATTTTCAAACATGTATGGAGTCTGAATATGGTTTAACAAGGAAGAACTAAAACATGACTTTCAGACATTACACTAACAGAAGTGTGTACAGAACATTCAGTAAGTAGATCCAAACTAAGAAAGTGAAATCAAGACAAACATTAAATCTGCTTTTTCAACATCATGATAAATTAAGATATAATTTTATGAAGATTCCATTTGTCTTCTTTTCTAGATAAATGAATGGAAGTTGTTAATGTACATTTAGATGGCCAAACAAAAGATTATGGAAGAGACACTTACAGACAAGGTAGAATTTACACTGGAAAGTCTGTTCTGTTTGTGACAAAAATTTGATTATTCAAATGTCTGAAGCAGAATCTCTACTTCTTATTATTAACCTCAGTCTGTGAAACAGTGTGAGAGGGACGAACATTAGAAAAAAAGAACAAATTCAGGTTTCACAAGGTTTTAGAGGCAGTATGTACCAATTTGCAGTGAAAACTATGCCACTGGACTTTGGAGAAATGATCACCAGTTACAAGTGTACATCACTCAAACACCTTAAAGTTGTTGTAATTAATCTGTTCTTGGCAGTTTCATAGCACTCCTAAAATTAATCTAATCTTACAATTCTTACAGTGGAACCTCAAATCTAAGACTTGGTAAGGCCTGAAAAACTCTTTGCCTAAGACTAGCTCAAATGGGAATTTTAGATGCAGCCATATCCTCATTTACTGCTGATATCTGTCTTGTACAGCATACGTACTTAATCAAATTCAAATTGCATATATTTAAGTCTCCGTATATAGCCTATTTCCGTTATGCTAAGTAGGAAAAAACTGTTTTGTCATCTGATCCAAAAACCACTTCATTTGAAGGTGGTGATACTTGCTGAAGTGGGGTATGAAACAATTAGTGATAGAGCTCTGAAACAGACAACAGGCTGTTGGATAAATGCAGTTGTTGCATTTAAAAGACACTTTAAATGCAAGCCATTTAAAGAAAGGTTGCTTAATGAAAGCATCACATCTGAGGCGATGTAAACATTCTCTTTACCTGAATATTGCCTAGCAAGGAATCACTGCTATCCTGCAAAATCTAGGTTTTGTTTTCTTGTCAAACACTGTAAGTATTTGCTTAGGTCAATACCTTTATTTAAAAATAAATGAATGTATAATATATTATAGATTTAATAATCCTCATACCACAATTTGCACAGCATGACCAGGAATGCTGACACTAACCTAGATGAAAGAAACCACCAACCTTGAAATTCATATACTTTTAAAAACAATATTACAGTGGGTGAAGTGTTCTTCTGGCCTCGCAAAATTTAAGAAGGAAAGTTTCTGTGACACTACTAAAATTCTACATGTATATCCCTTTTTGCAATCTTGCTGAAGACAGAAGAAATGCTACAAATTAAACTAAAACGTAAAAGAGGTTTCTGTGCGAACCACTTAAGAAATCAACAAATGAAACATACATGATTTTTTCAACAAGCATTCGTTTCTATTTGATTTGCAAATAACTTAAACTGGAATTCAAATAAAAGTGGGCACACAGAGTTCAGAAGTGTTTTTATTAATCAAATGCAATTTAGCCATGGTGTTCTGGATACATTTCAATATATATACATTTTATTTCTCACAGTTTGCCTTTAAAACTGTTACAAGGCACCTTGTTCTCACCTTGTTTTACCTTTCAGCAATGGCGCTAATGTAAAGACCTGAGATTTTGAGAGGCAGACAAACAGAAACTAGATAATGTCCCACTCAGTGGGCCTTTCCAGGTTGCCACAGGGCCGTGTTTGTTGTGGCTGTATTGCTTCAAGATTATTTGCCTTGTGTAAGCTCATACTTGCCTCCAAATTAGCATGCAGATATATCCAAGTGTAAAAAAGCCTATACTCCTCTATGGCTTGTTTTTACGTCTTTCATGCTTTTGTGATTCATTCTCAGAAGAGCATGGAACAGAGAATTTCTTCCCACCTCAGAGAGTCTATACTCTCTTAAAACTTTTTTCTAATCTTCTCTTAAAAGGCTTCTGATGGAGATTTTTAAAGCCTTCTCTAACTATTTCATTATTTTGTTAACTTCTATTATTATAACCCATGTCTAATCTAAATTTTCATGCAATTTAAACCTTACTTTTCCCCTTATTTGCTGTGAATTCAGAGGACAAAATGTCTTTTTTCCTTCCACACAGGAACATTTTACAATTTAAAGCTTCCCTTCAGACTTGTCTTTGGGTTAAAATAAAATAAATTCTTTAACTATCTCCTCACAGATCATGCTTTTTTGATCTCCACCTGTCACTGCAATCCCGTGAACTCTTTGAAAAGGGTCATCTATTCTTACACATCTGTGTTCCAATCTGGCTGCAGAACTCAATATGAACTCAATATGTAGTGCTACCAGTATTGAGTCGACCAGACAAATTCTCATGAGGAAGAAGAGGTAAGGACATTACCCTCTTAAGGTGGAAAATAACATAAGATTCACTAGATTTCTTTGTAAACAAGACACAGCAGAAGATTAAATAACTACTGTGGTGAATAAACTGGTAAATAATTTTCATGTGCAGTCTCTGTGTGAGCTCCTCAAGATTTTTAGGTTCATACATGTATGTTAGGTGAAGAAAAAACAATAAAAACATTTTTCCCTTCTTCTATCCATCTGAAAATCTATGAGCAACAACACAGAAAGCTAGTGGGATTATTGTGAAGAAAACAGTAGGAATCGTGTGAAGGATGAAGCAGCAGACAAATTGAGAAAATACTGGTAATCACCTCCCTGTATACTCACCATTCCTTGAATGGGATGCTTTGCCTACGGGCAACCTCTCGTAAGTAGGAAGTCCTGTTTGATATTTTATTCAAGTTTCTTATACAATGCAAACTCCATAATTTATTCAGCTTTGGTCATCTGCTCTCAAAAATACTGCTACAAATCATGAAGTAAAGCCCCACCAAAGTTTCTCAAATGTGCAAAGCAAAAGACTAAACATAACAACGTATTTCTGTTGAAAGCCTGATCTAGCATGTCTCTTCAACTAGGTCTGCTCTCCTCTCAACTACATAAAAGTGGTTCTCAATGCTTTTTGTTCAAAAGTCACCTGTGACCCCATCAGGATACTGTAGCCATGAAGATGACAGTAATAATTAGATTGCAGCAAGGAATTAGGGCACATTAACTGAGCATTAGTGACAGAGAGTCTAGAAAAAATAGCATGGAAGCTCTGAAGTAGAGCGACAGAAGCAAGATGAACTGTGTTGGGCAACAAGTGTACGTACCAGAAATTCCTATTCCTGAAAAGGGAGGAACCAACACTTTGACGAACAGGAAAACAAGGAGCTCAAGCACATATGAAAACTCACTGCTAGGTTGCAATCCCCAGAGTTTTTCTCTTTTAAAGAGACACTTGTAAAAGTACACTTAATCTGCATTTCTCAAAAAAGTCATGTTATAAGGGGAGAAAGAAAATGAAGTTCAGGCTGCCAGGGCAGCAGAGCAGCAACACGTGTGAGTTGATGTGCACATCTCTCCTGCAGGACTGCAAACTGCTCCACCAGTGCAGCTGCTGTGAACTGAGCCCCAAGTCACGGTCCACTGCTGATGAGAGGGTAGCGGGCATCGATAACACTCCCTTCCAGCAACAGTAGTAAATTAAAGGCAGTTAACCTTAAAAATAGGAAGGAATGTCCCACTTGCAATGCGTTACTTAATTTCCTAAAAGATCCTGATGCATACTGCTGAAGTCGACAAGTCTACACTGTGCATCAAGAGAGCACGGAGCGCTTAAACTGCTTTGACACAGCAGACAGAACGGGTCAATGGAAAACCAGGGTCTGGCACGCAAATTTCTTCTTACACGAGATCCTATTGACTGTTCCAGGACTGTTTAACGGTTCTGCACATACACACACCGTCCGCCGCGCAAAATAAGGCTCCGAGCCATCGGTAACGCACGTCCCGCTGGCACACACGCTCCCCACCACCAGCCACCGGCCCGCAGCCGAAGCCAAGCGAGCGTCCCGGCCCAGCCGCCATCCGCCAGCGCACGTCCCCGCCGCGCCCGCCAGGCCCCGGCCGGGCACCGATCGCCTGGGAGCGGGGCCGGGGGACGGCAGCCGGGGCGTGGGCGGCGCACGGGGCGCTGGGCCCCACCGCCGCGCGTTGCGGGCGCTGTCAGGCGCGGCACCGCTAAGTCAACTCCGACGAGAAGCCGGGGCTCCCCCCGGGGCGGGCGGCACCCCGGGGGCTCGGTGCAGGCGTCCGCCCCCTACCGCGCCCCGGCGGGGCCTAAGGGCCGGCGGCGCTGCCCCTCCCCGCGCCCCGCTCCGCTTACCGGGCCGCGCCGCTCGAAGCTGCGAGGAGGAGGCGACGCCGCCGAGGCGGGCGGGGAAGGGGCTGCGCAGCAGCAGCTGCTCACGCGAACGGGAAGAGACAGGAGACAAACGGCTGCGGAAAGCGCTCGGCCGCCTCGGTGCCCGGCCGGCCCTGCCCGCCGCGGAGGTCACCCGGGGGGGCCGCTGCTCTCGGGCGCTGCCGCGAGCCGTCCCCGCGGGGTGCCGGCGGGCAGAGGGCGGCGGGCCGTGCCGCCAGGAGGCCTGAGAGTGGCGCCTCCGCCGTCTCCTGCCTGGCAGAGGGGGAGCCGGGGTGCGGTGTGCCGGGCTGGGTGCGGCAGAGGTGAGACGCGGGAGTGGATTAGGGAGAGCCGAATAAGAACTTTTCAATAGGAGAAGGAACGGTCGCAAAGCGACAGAAGTGCTTTGCGCTGCTGCAGTCCTTTCCATAAAGGCACTCAGATGCATTAGGCTTCTCCAGTGAGCAGCGATGCCCGCCTGCGTGCAGAGTTTTTCAGAACTCAGGAACAAGCTCTGTCCAGAGCGAGCGCGGCCAGACTGGAACCAGTGTGAGAGAGCAGCCGCAGGCAGCAGGGTGCATCGCGTACAGCAGTGTGCCAGCTCCTCTGCCGATAAAGTTTTAAATGAAATAGGTGAGTAGTTTTGTGAGCTTTTACACGGGATTGCTGCAACTCACGTGGAGCAGTCTGGGAGAAAACCTGGACACACAACTGGGGGGAATACACCCGAGGACCCTGCTGTCATCGAAGGGGAACTCAGCAGGCTGGGGTGGTGGGCTGATAGGAATCTCGTGCAGTTCAAGAAAGAAAGAAGTGCAAGTTCTGCATCTGGGGAGGAACAGTCCAGGCATGAGGACATGCTGGGGACATCCAGATGGAAAGGAGCTCTGCATTAAGAGAAATGTTGCTAAATGATTGAGGGAGGTGATCCTTCTATTTAGCCCTGGTGAGGCCACACCTGGAGTGCTGTGTCGGTTTCTAGGTTCCACAGTACAAGAATGGCATGGACATTGTGGAAAGAGTCAAACGAAAGGCCTTGAAGATGATGAAGGGTCTGGAGTATACCTGCAGTAAGGAGGGGCTGAGAGAGCTGGTTCTGTGCAGTCTGGAGAAAGGGGGGCTTAGTGGGGATTTTATCAATGTATACACCCCAAGATGCAAAAGGATAGAGCCAGGCTCTTTTCTCTGATGACCTGTGACATCAGCTCGGAAAGAAAATGGGATCCTGGGCTCCATTAGAAGGGGTGTGGCCAGCAGGGACAGGGAGGTGATTGTCCTCTCTACTCTGCTCTTGTGAAGCCCCATCTGGAGTACTGTGCCCAGGTCTGGAGCCCCCAGTACAAGAAAGACAGAGAGCTGTTGGAGAGGGTCCAGAGGAGGGCCACGAAGATGATCAGGGGACTGGAGCATCTCTCCTACAAAGACAGCTGTTGGGAGCTGGGCTTGTTCAGCCTGGAGAAAAGAAGGCTGCAGGGTGACCTCATTGCAGCTTTCAGTGCCTAAAGAGCGCCTACAAACAGGAGGGGAATCAACTCTTTGAAAGGGTAGATAACTGCAGGACAAGGGGAAATGGTTTTAAGTTGAGGGAGGGAAGATTTAGGTTGGATGTCAGGGGGAAGTTCTTTACAGGGAAAGTGGTGACATGCTGGAACAGGCTGCCCAGAGAGGTTGTGGATGCCCTGCCTCTGGGTGTGTTCAAAGCCAGATTGGATTGAGCCTGGGCAGCCTGGTCTAGTATTAAATGGGGAGGTTGGTGGCCCTGTGTGTGGCAGGGGGGTTGGAGATTCATCATCCTTGAGGTCCCTTCCAACCCAGGCTATTCTGTGATTCTGTGATGATGAAACAATGGACATAAACTGGATGCAGGAGGAACACAGAAGGCTTTGTCAGGGTGTCAGGTAACACTTCTTCACTGGTTAACCACATGTTGTCCAAAGAGTTAGAATAGTTCACATGGAGTGGACAAAGATCATGGAGTAAAACTACCTGGCCTGACCAGCTAACCAAAAGTTAAAGCATATTATTAAAGACACTGTCTTGAACATCATGAGGCACAGAGGTTGAGAAATCGCCTCCCTTGGAGCCTGTCATAAGCTGCCATGGACATGGACATGGACATGGACATGCTCAGGGTGTCGCTTCTTGAGCAGAGTGTTGGACCAGATGATCAGCCATTCTGTGATTCTGTGATTTTATGATAACACTAAGTTTTGCTCTTTGCTACCCTGTTCTAGCAGACTGCAGTATAACTATGGAACTAGTCTGTTGGTTTTTTTTTTCCTTAAGACATAGCATAGGTTTATTCATTTCCAGCTATGTGGTGTCCTACTAATGTGTATGTTTAAATAAATAAAAATACAACAAAACTTATTCTGGCCTATGATCACCTGTTTTCCTGCTTTACTGTTGGAATATTTATTTATTTATTTATTTACTGAGGACACCAATGCTACGGTCTTTTTAGTAATTATTCAATTTGGTGCTGCTGCTGCTTTTTTTTTTTTTTTTTTTTTTTTCTTTCCCTTTAGTAGAGAAGGTCTGCACAAAGACATTCACAGGTAGAATGCTCACAGTAAATAAGTTCCACTGCGTTCAGCCATGGTTGCCTAGGGGAAGAAAGAGACTGTTAATTTGAAGTAATTCCCAGTGTGGTACAATGTGCTCAATTTTTATCTGAAAGGACTATTTAGGAAAAGCATTGTTTATCAGTAATGACTAGTTGTGGTTTACAAGGTGTTTTAAAAGCATGTATAGCAAGCAAAGCAGGAAAATGAATGGAGTGCATAAAAGACAGCTTTAAATGACTGCTTGCTAATTTAGGTCTTCCCATCCTTAGGTAAAAGGATGTTGAAAGTATTAGAGCAAGGAGATTTTAGTCTTTTAAAATATTATCATCTCATTTGATTCTTGTTAAAGAAGATGTAGGTTTTAACTACAGGAATCTTATGGTATCTCATGCTTCAGAAGAAATAGCAGTGAAGAAGGCACTGAGGAAAATAAATGAAAGACAGTGTATGGCTTATGTCACAGAATGAAAAAGGAAAGATAAAACCATGGTACTTCTATGAAATTTTGAGAGTTTTTGTTCAGCACCTTTGATTTTATTGAGCAAGACATTCAGCTGCGTGGTTAGCTTTTCTGTTGTTTTACAGGTAGTTTTTGTCTCTCACAGCATGAGGACAGAACAGTTGGCCCATACAAGATAAGAGAGGATAAAGTGATCACTAAGAAGGTGAATAGTTATCACTCACACTGTAGCTTTAGGATATATGACAACCTGGTGTAGAATTAGTTCCTAAGTGGGTGTATATATGAAGTGTTTTTTACTGAGATATCCCATGGTGATCTGGATGTTCTATGGTGGGCTCTCAGTCTATCAATACTGAAAAGATGAGCAGTAAGATAGAAAACAGGGACTATTTTTGACCTACTAAGATAGCAGGAAGGCTATAGTGAAGGCTGTGTGTATTATCTTTGAACACTGAAGCACACTGCAGTGGGTCAGTGATTTGTACAGGCTACTTACTACCCTGTAGTAGATATTACGACCTTGCCAGCAGTGGTGATGAATTAGAAAATAAAAGTATTTTCTACTTAAGAAAATAAATAAATAACCAGACTTTTACTTCTGTAGAGTTCCTTTCTTTACCAAAATACATATTCTCCAATTTATTACTTTTAATACAGATGTTCAGTGTTGAACTAATGACTAACCTAGGCATTAACCCAGTAATCCTTGGTTCGACACATTATTCTGGGTTCATCTCCCAGACCTGCATATTGTCATTTGTGCTGGAGAAAGTATTGTAGGAAGTGGCTAGAGACAGATCATTAGAAATGAGTGAAGATACAGAATATGTTAGATGGAACTTCAGGAATATGATACTGAACACAGGAAGATATGTATTGTTGCTCTTAACATTTTTTGTCTGTTTTTATTTTTGTTTTTAAACTCAAGCATAATGCATATTTGAAAAGCAAAATTCCTTCACAGTAGGTCTCATTTCTGCAAAAACTGGTGACATTAGGCATTATAATAACAGTAAAGCATAACATTTCTCTCTATGGTGAGTACCATCTAGTATTTTGTATTCCTTTCAAAAACACAACCTTATGTTCAATATGATTTACCATTGAAGAATCTTTCCTATTATAACATTAATTGTAAGAAAGTGACATTTCTTCTCCTTTCCCCTGAAGATAATGGTTTATATTTGCTACTAAGCTTCCAAACCAGATCTGTGAAGCTCATCTTTCTCATATATGAAATCTAATGTCTATACAGAAAATCCATCTTTAAACAAATCTTTTGATTTTGCTTCTCATCAAAGAACAACTAAGTCCAGAATTGTTTTGTATGGTCACAGAACAAGTTGGAACTAAGACAAAAAATTTTAAATGTGCAAGTCTGTCAGAGCTAATAATGTAGTTCTTAATGTCACTTTCTTTCCTGGTGGTCACTTGTTCCTTGGAATCCAAAACTGTGTTAGATGCGGATCTTCTTCAGTGCTTCAGAATGCTGCTGATCAAGGAATCCTGCTGTCTTGAGTTAGGGAAAAGAAAATGCCTTGAAGGTGGTGTGCTATGAAAATTATTATTGGCAGTGAAGCTTATTAGTGTTCTGTTTATCACTGCTAGGAACTAACTCCTACAAGTGAAATATTCATGAAGAAAATAGACCTCGGGTCACTTTTCTCAACAGCCTATTTATTCATAGCACATTTCCTGTGACCTGGGAGAACACACACATTAACCAGCTAAAGATAAAAACACACTGTCTTTTACTCTGTGGTATCCCAGCTTCGAAGAATTTATAATCTACCAGACAGTTATGGGATGGAAGAGAACATATCTGCACAGAGGGCTGTAAGACTTGCATAGGAAAGGGAATTTCAGGGATCTCAAAGGACTAATATAATTGTTTTACACTAAATAGACATGTAAAAATACATTAAAAACCCTTACAAGAGGGTCGTATGTTATTTTATATCTAGTTTGAGTTAAGGTGTAAAAAAAAAAGATATTTTTTTTTGGCAGATTAATCTACCATTATATATTTTAATCAAGGTTTTTGATTAAGTCATTTTATTTTAAATTAAATGGAAAGATCAACAAAGGTATTTCTTCAAGTGCAGTGCTTGACTTGAGGCTTAGATAAGCTAAAGAAACTGAAAGACAACTGCAGTTTCTTTAGCTCTACCAGTCTGAAGTGCACAGGAATTTGAATGGAGAGGATATCTGGAATTAAAGTAAGATTTATTCAAACCACAGAGGTGTAATTTAAGCAAGTAAGGTAAAGACTTGCAAAAATAATGCTGGACAATCACTGAAAAGATTTTAGAAATAAATGGATGAGTAAAATAAATAGGTTGAAAAAGAAAACAAGAATAAAAGAATACCAAATATGGGAACAGCAAAGTTATAAGTGTACAGAATAAAAGATGTTTAAATTGCAGCTGAGTTGAAACTTGCAAAGAATATTAAGAAATATGTAGGTGACCTTGGATATTAAAGAACTGGAAAATGTATGAGATTCAAGTGAATAAAATGCAGTGCTATACACTTGGAGAATGATGTGTTGGGGACCTACAGTCCTCTAACTGAAGAATGATAGCGAGATGGAGCAAAATATTGTGACAGTTTTAAGGAATCTATTGCAAAGACAGCTGACCTTGGTGGTTAGTCTTGTTTTTTCAAGGACTTGTTTTGCAAGCAGGTGTTCTACCTGGGCTCCATAACATACACTGGTCATGTGGATACAGCGTGCACGTGGAATAAGCCCTGCAGACACTGGGGAGAATAAAAGCAGAGGAGAAATTATAGTGGGAGAGAGAGGAAAAATACACTTTGAAGCAGGGGATGCCTTGCTGGCACTAGCTATCAAATCCACTGCTGGCATGTTCCTTCTCTCTCCTGTTTGTTGGTTTGCTGTCTCTCAAGGGTTGGTAAGTAACAGTGCATTTGTTTAGAGAGTTTCTGCTTGCCACTTGCAGGGATTATCTCAAATGGATGCCTGTGTGTGTGTGAGTGTGTGTATGCTGAATAAAACTCATAATCCTCTCTGCTGCAATGAGTGCATAGCTTGCTTGCCTCTGCTCCTGAGACATTTTGTCTCTCCGATCCAAATGTACCCTGAAACACATGGTAGCAAAAGTTTCCACTGTAATTGGAGGGGACTTGTCCAGTGGAAGCAGTAAGAGGGAGAATTGTTGGAGTATACTAATTGGTCACAGGGTGTCTATGCCTTGGCAGTGTATTGTAGCCTGGAAAAGTCAAATTGTAACCTGGTCTGTGGAGCCTATGAGATATATGTAAAAAAGAATATATGAATTGGCCATTAAAAAATCTGTGGTGGAAATAAAAAGGCTGTATCTGTCCCAATAAGGAAATTAATGAAACTGCTTCTTAAGGGAAGTATTAGAGAAAAATACTAACAGAAGAGGAAGGAGTATAGCCGCATGATTTTCAACTTTACAGCAGCTGGTGGTGGGATTTAAATATCTGGCAGCTTCTTTCAAGTCCTCTGTTGTTACACTTACATAAGTCTTTTTTCTTTTTTTTTTTGTTTTTAATATCTTCCCATTTCTGGAAAAATATTATCTTTGATTATTTGTTAGCTTGTGATTGAGTATGCTTCTGTGTACTTAGACCTGATTTTCCTATCCTGTAAGAAGCTCATCAGTTCTTGAATACATATATGAAAAAAAAAAACAATTCTTAAGGTTGTAAAAATATAATTTATATCCTTCAGAAAGGATCTAAAGGATATAAAATATGTTTTTCTTGTTTTGTTGTTTGTTTGCTTGTTTGTTGTTTTGTTGTCAAAATGCTGAGCATCTCTGCACAAAACTTTGACTTGATGAAGTTTAAGCTTTCGTAGATTCTAGGGCCATCTGCTATGTTACCATTGTCTAAATTAAATATTTCCAAATATATTGTTTTATTATTTATTGCCGTGTAATATAGTTTCTGAGACTAGTCTGAAATTCACTCCTTTTCTAGAATTGTCAATTTCACTTTTTCAGTAGGAATCGGTAGGAAAAAATTAAAGTTTCTTTCATTCATCAATGCTAAATTGCATGTGTACCAGGCTGGTTTTCTTTTTAGAAGCCACCCCAGGTTAAATTGTTTCATTCTCCTTGAAAACAGATAATCTAAAATTACTTCAGAGTTGTTTGCATACATGTCTCTGCTGTTACATAATTAACATTCTCAATTATGAAAAGCTTACTTGTTTTATCCTCACTTAGTCATCAGTTTAAGTTGTCATAAATCATTTTAAGGTAATTTCTAGCCTTCCTTTTTGGAAACTTGTGTTTATTTTTTTACATGTCACTGTTTCTGAATCAAGAATTGTAGTCTGATACATTCTGTTGTGCTTAGAATATGCAATTTAAAGATGTAATAAAAGGTAGGACTTTAAAGCTTCATCTTTCTAACATGATACTGTATTCAAATATTCTTTTTGTTGTAGTCAAAAGAACCTCCTACACTCATGCCTGATTATTCATAATATTTTCGCCATTACTGAAATACAATGTCTGTGAATTCTGCTGCCAGATCTCAGAGAGATGCAAAATTTTCATCTTGTCATATAATCATCTAAAATATGTAATATAATGAGATGCTACACTAAATAATGTTGTCATTTTAGTTAGATAGGCTTTACTTAATTTGGTGTTACTGTGCTTACTTTTGCTGTAGAATCCGTTCTGTAGTCCTTAAATGTAAGCTTTGGTTTATTCCAAAAAAAGTACCTGCGAAACAGTATTTCTGATGTCAGAATTAAGTACCAATTGTCTGGAACAGAGTTCCTTGCTTTAGCAGCATGATTCAGGGCAGCTTCACACCTCAAAGAGTGAGCAAAGAATGAGACTCCCAAAGGGTATTTCTCTGTTCTAGTGTTGAGAAGAATGCCATCAGAGCTAGTGAGTAAGAATGTACACCCACATAATTATGATGCTCAGTTCTTTTCAGGCAGAAGTACTGATGCTATGAGCTATCTGAGAAGTCACTTTCAAGGCCTTTGCCATAGTTTAGTGACACTCCTATCTCAGACTCAAAGAGCAGATCGCAGAATCACAGAATCACAGAATAGCCTGTGTTGGAAGGGATCTCAAGGATGATGAATCTCCAACCCCCCTGCCACACACAGGGCCACCAACCTCCCCATTTAATACTAGACCAGGCTGCCCAGGCTCAATCCAATCTGGCTTTGAATGCATCCAGAGGCAGGGCATCCACAACCTCTCTGGGCAGCCTGTTCCAGCACGTCACCACTTTCCCTGTAAAGAACTTCCCCCTGACATCCAAGCTAAATCTTCCCTCCCTCAACTTAAAACCATTTCCCCTTGCCCTGCAGTTATCTACCCTTTCAAAGAGTTGATTTCCCTCCTGTTTGTAGGTGCTCTTTAGGCACTGAAAGCTGCAATGAGGTCACCCTGCAGCCTTCTTTTCTCCAGGCTGAACAAGCCCAGCTCCCAACAGCTGTCTTTGTAGGAGAGATGCTCCAGTCCCCTGATCATCTTCGTGGCCCTCCTCTGGACCCTCTCCAACAGCTGTCTGTCTGTCTTGTACTGGGGGCTCCAGACCTGGGCACAGTACTCCAGACGGGGCTTCACAAGAGCAGAGTAGAGAGGACAATCACCTCCCTGTCCCTGCTGGCCACACCCCTTCTAATGGAGCCCAGGATCCCATTTTCTTTCCGAGCTGATGTCACAGGTCATCAGAGAAAAGAGCCTGGCTCTATCCTTTTGCATCTTGGGGTGTATACATTGATAAGATCCCCACTAAGCCTCCCTTTCTCCAGAGAGGACAATCACCTCCCTGTCCCTGCTGACTACCCCTCTTCTGATGGAGCTCAGGATACCATTTGCTTTCTGAGGTGCAAGAGCACACTGCTGGCTCATGTTAACTTTTTCATCCATCAAGACCTCTGGCTTCTTCTCTACAGTGCTGCTCTCAAGTACCGCTCCTTCCAGTATGTATAAATGCCTTGTATTCCTCCAGTACAAGTACAAAACCTTGCTCTTTGCTGTGTTGAACCTCATTCGGTTCACCCCGACCCATCTTTTAAGTATGTTGAGGTCTCTCTGAATGGCATCCCTTCCTTCCACCGTGTCAATCTCACCACTCAGCTTGGTGTCATCAGCAAACTTACTGAGGGTGCACTCAATTCCATCATCAATGTCATTGATAAAGATGTTAAAGAGCACTGGTCCCAAGACAGACCCCTGGGGGATACCGCTCATTACCAGCCTCCGCTTGGACACAGAACCATTAATCACCACCCTCTGTCTGCGGCCTGTCAACCAATTTTTTACCCATTCAGTAGTCCACTCATCCAATCCGCATGCCTCCAGTTTGGAGATAAGGATGTGGTGGGAGACCATGTCAAAGGCCTTGCTCAAGTCCAGGTAAATGACATCAGTCGCCTTTGTCCACCAATGCTGTCACTCCATTATAGAAGGCTACCAGATTGCTTAAGCATGACCTTCACCTGGTGAAGCCATGCTAGCTGTCTCAGATCACGCATTCATTCCTCTTGTGATCAAGCATGTCATCCAGAAGAATCTGTTCCATGATCTTCCCAGGTATACAGGTGTGACTCACCAGCCTGTAGATCCTCAGGTCCTCCTTGCTCCCAGATAACTTGAGGACAGTGCTGTTGCTATGAGACTACATTTTCTTAAGGAAGGTATTAGGCTTTAACATTGAGAAAAGTAAGTGGTTCATAATCTGGAAATCTATAAACTTCAGGCACTATAAGAGCTGATCAATTGGTATTCTAAATATTTTTAATGATTTTTACATGAAGTTTGATTTAGATACCCACAGATGTCTTCACTGCTTAAGATACTCAGATCTTTGCAACAGTGGCATATATGACATGGCCTCTGGACCAATAGTTGCAGATCAGGTGGAATACCTGAGAGCATCTCAAATTTTGCTAGGACCATAGTCACTTGCAACTAAACTGAGTTGTATCAGTCCATCAAGATGTATCTGAGATACCCTCAAATAATTGTTCTTATCTGCCAAAGTATTTTACTTTGTTAGACCTTGAAAGGTAGAAAGCAGTGGTAAGAACTTGGAGAAGGTAGATCTGCCTGGTCTAAGATAAGATCAGTTTTGAGACCATCAAAAGAATGTGAAGGTGCACAAGGCTGTGGGACCCGATGAGATCCATCCATGGTTTCTGAGAGAACTAGCTGATGAAGTTGCAAAGATGTTATCTGTCATATTTGAAAGGTCATGGTAGTCTTGTGAAGTTCCCACTGATTGGAAAAGAGGAAATATAATGCCCATTCTCAGGAACAAGAAGAAAAGAATATCTAGGGAACTACTGGGCAGTCAGTCTCATCTCGGAGCCTGGAAAGATCATGGAGCAGATCATCTTGAAGGCCATACTAAGGCTCATGGAAAATAATGAAGTGATTGGTGGTAACCAACTTGGCTTCTGCAAGGGTCATGTCTGACAAACTCCGAGAGTCATACCTGACAAACTCGGTGGCCTTTTATGATGGAGTGACAGTGTCAGGGAGTAAAGGAAGAGCAACTGATGTCATCTACCTGGACCTGTGCAAAGCATTTGACACTATCTCTCATGACATCCTGGTTGCCAAACTCAAGAAAAATTGATTTGACAGATGGATGGACCACTCACTGGATTCACACTCAGAGACTTGTGGTCAATGGCTCAATTTCCAAGTGGAGAGCAGTGACAAGTGGCATTCCTCAGGAATCAGTGCTGGGACCGATGTTATTTAACATCTTCATAGGTGACATGAATAGTGGGATCAAGTGCACCCTCAGCAAGTTTGTGGACAACACCAAGCTGAGTAGTGCAGTTGACACCAGTACCAGTCTGTTCTCATTTAAGCTCAGTAAAGTCAGCAGTGGTTTGTACATGGATTTACAGAATCCAAGAATTATTCTTTATGGGCAGAGATGCAAAAGTTTTAAGCAGAAGTAAAACCAGGAAAAAATATAAAATTATAATACTTTTAATATTTATGGAGAGCATATTGATTTTTAAGAGCCTTGGATGGATACCCAAGCTTGGGTGGTAGCTGTGAAACACACAATCTTTACAACATAATCTTTGCAATCAAGATAGTCTTCACAGTCTTTATAACATTAGTTTACTCAGCTTTCCCACTTCCCACATCGATTTAGATGATCTATTCCCATTCACTCCATCCACACAGATGATCCACTTGCATTACTGAAACTGAAAATCCTTAGGGCCAATTGTGACAATTTTTATCCCCATTTTGCCCCAAATCAGCGTTTTCCGCAGTTTTGCTCTGGTTTGGGGATTCCCATTATTTAACCCCCCTCTTCTCTCCCTTTTCTTATCCTTCTCTTTCTCCCAAACAGGGACTTTTCAGCCCAATTTTAACCAAAATCTCCTGGATCTCTGGTTTCATCCCAAAACAGAACTTTTTCTTCAATATTTACCCATTTTTCTGCTTCCTTCCCCATTTTTTTTTTTGGAGGGGAATCCCAAAATAACACAATTTTCCACCACCTCCTAAACTCTTTTTATTTTTAAAGCGTTTTTTTTTTCATTTTCAGCTCTTATTTCCTTCATTTTTCTCCCATTTTTTCCTTACTTTTCCCATTTTTTTCCTTTTCCCACCAATTTTACTTCATTTTCTCCCTTCCCTCCAATTCCCTCCATTGCTTTTTCCCAATTTTTCCTATTTATTCCCTATTTTCCCTCTTCCTCTCCCCCATTCCCATATTTCAAACCTAGTGCTTTGGGAATAGGCTGAAAAAAGGCCAAATCTTGCCAAAACATGGACCCCAAAATCCCATTTTTTCATCCAAACTTCATTTTTTTGTGAAGTGACTTTTGTGTATCTTCAGTGATGAGCATGAGAAAGATTGGACCTATGATCTGTGACCGGAACTCTTAAACAGCACCACAGTGTAACAGTGACAATGCAATATACAGTTGGCATGTAATCGTAATTTTACATTAAGTGGCAGTCTTCAGCCAGTGCTTTTTCCTTTGGACCATGATAATGCTGTTTCAGAATGTTCCTAATTCTTGCCTCATCTATTATTCTCTGCTGCCGGAATCTAAGATCTATGATTGTATATGTTTCAGGTTTATGTTTTGTTGCATTCCTTGTGCTAAGCTGATGCGTCAAAGTGGTAAGAAATGTTAGTACTTACAAGAAAATTTAGTTTACTACAGGAATCCTTCTCCAGTTGATGGGGATACAGAAATGCACATAGTAAAATTTTACCGTTCCTTAAAGCTGAAGTGTAAACAATGTGATTCTGCATTAATTGAAGTAAGAAAGGAAGTCTTTCCATATTATGTTGAAAATGGGCAACTTAAAAATATTGGAAAAAAATTATATGTCTATAAAAGCAACTGAATATGTGGCTAAAAGAATCTAAATAATGTTAGACATCCATTCGCACTCCATGTGTTCACACTGCCAGGCAGCAGGAGGGGTTACAGAATCATATTCCCCACCCAGAATATTGCCTGTGGTTGTTAGAGAGTGCCTGCCTAGTCTACTGCTTGTAGGCCTGCAGGGAAAAACAGCTGGAGACATCTAAACATAGGAGTTCTCCCTCCTGAGTACAAACTTGCCCTACAGTTTTCTGCTTGTGATCAGCTGTCACTACTATGCTGTTTCTGTATGATCCTGGGGCAGAACCATCTGCCCATGCAACCCACATGTGGATTGGCACTCAATTGTCCTATCTTTGACCAAATGAGTTAAAGATACTACTTCTGCCTTTGATACAGAAACAACTAGACATCATTAGCAGACTCATGCCCATAACCACGTTCTCATGTCTTACAGCCTGAGAAATCTGATTCATGCTTTGGCAGATTTTGACATGAAATTTTAAAAATAATGTAAAAATTTCAGGAAAATTTGTTTTTTTCAGCTATCCTTAAAAGATCAAACTGCCAGTGATCAGGAACACTACTACCCTGGTCTGCACTGACAATCCTACAATCCTGTGCTACAAGGGACAGGTACTTTTGTCACTGCATCTTTCAGAAAGTGCAGTAGATTCAGTAGTTACAGAATCCAGGTCTGTATATCTCCCTTTGTTTTCATTTTTATTTTCCATTCTCTCCTAACTGTGTAGTTTATACACTTCTTGGTACCCACTTTGCCTGTGATTTTTTTTTTTTTTTTCCCTGCACTAGCAGTTTTTTAAAAAATCCTTTTTACCCTTTTAAACATTTTGTATCTCCTGTTAAGGTACTAATATTTATTTATTTATTTATTCTCTGTGTGTGTGTGTGTGTGTGTGTGTGTGTGTGTGCGTGCTATGGTTTTTATTTACCCTGGTCTTATTTATAATCAGTATTTTTTAAACCTAGAATGGGTTTTCTTCTTCTTTTTTTTTTTTTATAATCCAACATCTCTTTTTTTTTTTTTTTTTTTTCATGAAATCTCAGTTTTCTGAGTTCAACAGAAATATGTGGCCAGTATCTGTTTGCTTTCTATAAAAGTACGTATGAGTCTGCTTTATGTAAAGCAAAAGTCCTGTTCCCAAACATTGCGATCTGCAAAAACAAGAAGCTCAAATATCCAGTAGAGGGAGTGATTTCCACAGTCAATGCTCCTCTGTTAGGGATGCCCCGACTTCAGCCCCTTAGGACAAACATTAGAATACCAGCAGAGGCACAGGCATAAGGCTTATGACAAAAAGTGCAATAAAAGGAGGTGGAGCAGTTAGTGCAGTATTTGGCAACTATCTAAACAGAAAGCACTGCCTTGAAATGGTTGTAATTCTTAGTTAACTAGCTAAAAACTTAAGAAAATTAGGAGATAAAAATGCAGAAATAACGGTTAGATTATTAGAAGTGTGAGATGTTAAAGAGGGAAATATTTTAATTATTAGTAGAGGCATTTATCTTTATGACTGCTACAAATCAGATATTTATGAAATGAGATTAGATCTTCAATAGGGAAATTAATTTTGTTACTTATACAAGTAATTTTTCATATTTGTTCATTAGAGTGTAAACTGAAATCTTGCTGAAATTGTTACTAGTTAAAACATGAATTACATCACTACCTGTGGAGAAAATATAAGTAAATGTAAGTAAAATAAACAATTCATAAAAGTCAATCTATGTAATGAGCGATTAATTCACTGCTAATGACTGGGACGTTATGAATCTAATTTTGATCAGCATGTTCTGAGCAATTAAGGTAAAAACCTCTAGAATTACCATGAGCCAGCAATGTTTTGCAGGCTTTGATTTCTTGAGTTCTGAGGAGGATGTGGACTGTGGTGAGATACTTAACTATTTGTTTATCTCATTTTTACTGAGAACAGAAAAGGATGTGGTGCAATACAGGCAAGGTGAACTGTGCTGAATAACAGCCCAGGAACTAAACAAAAGCCAGCATGCAATTATGTTTGATATATTTCCTTCCTTCTACAATTTGCTGAAATTTTTCACTTCTATTAAAAGTAGGACTTTTAAGATCAGTCTTATTTCTAGATTAGGAACAAAATTAACACAGTTCATTACTGTAAGCGCAAACGAATTGTGAGAAGATAAGTAACAGGTCTGTATTACAGACAATATTGTTCAGTGGGCCTTCTTAATGTTACAAATAACATTTTAGATAATGAATTGGCAGTGTTTTAAGATGCCATTTTAGATCAAAGCACGAGATAGAGGGAAAATACAGAATAGCTTGTAATTTTCAGAAAGCATACCATGATGAATTTTATTGGCAACAGGAAAATGAAATCACAATTTAAAAGACACCCAAAGGAGTTCTGGGCAATTAATTGCAATATGTACAAATATGTACCTGTAATATGGTAGAAAGAATAAACTTGAAACTTGGCTGAGCAAGGTGGTTCACCGTTCCTGATCTTTAGGTCATGTCAAACACCAGTAAAATACGTACCTTTGCAGTATCTGGGATGGGTACTGAAAGGATACTTCTCTTTGTTAAGAGGGGCTCACTTTGTTATGATAGCATTTTCTCAATATACTGTAGCTACATTATAAACTATGCACATGAACTACTAATCTAATATATGGAAATGCTTCTACTATGCAGCACAAAGAAGATGGAAGAAATGGAGGAACCACCTGAAAATGAGTAGCTTTACTTAGTTACTTACTATATATTTACACAGCACATACCAGAGTAGACATCAGCATGGCCTTTTTTAGAAGGTACTTTTAAGATTATCCAGTAATAACAACCAACAGAAGACTATACCAGTGTCTTCATCACAAGAATTAGTTACAAAATCTTATGGTAATTTTTCAGTCATTGTATCTGAGGAAGAGAGAACTCTTGTGATAGGTACTATACTGGAAAGGAATGCTTCTCCTAAAAATTCCTTCTCAAGTAAGGAACCAATAATGAACAAAATCCTATAAGAAATTGTCTTCTAATAAAGCAGAAGCATGGAATCAGTCATTATTGTAAAAGGTAATGGATGTCTGTAACTTATCTGAATGGTCTCTTGCAGTCTGAAAATCAGACTCTGAATTAGCAATTTGATAATGTCAGATCTTTTTTTTTTTTTTTTTTTCTTTGACTGGAAAATAGGCAATTCTGATCTTAACAGAAAACAAATACTTCAAAAGATGAAGATTTAAGTTGTTGGCAATACAAAATGACACTGAAGTATTAAGAAATGGCAAAGAGTGCATGCACCAACACTGAAGAGAACACTAAACGTAGCATAAATATTTCCACATTATGTCAAAGTATTGTGTCTGGTCAACATGTGATATGCACAAGAGGAATAAACGAATAAACATCAGAAGGGAGATGACTGATGGGAGACCTACTCAATAGTTTTGGTTCTAGCTGCTCTGATTATTTGCAGAAAGGATTAGGGAATTAAGTTATTGTGAATTGTTCAAATAGATGCAGGGTTTGAAAGACATGGTATGATATTAAGTATGTGAAGGAGGGGTTTTTTTTCTGACAGACTCTGTGTTGAGAAATGTTTTGCCAGCAAATGTCATTTTTAGGATTTTTCTTGAGACTGTTTCTTCTGTTTTGAGGGGAGATCTGAGATGTGAAGAGGTAATGATTTATATTTAACTGACAGGATTCAAAAGAAAGCAAGCGGTGTTTCAGAAGGCTGACCTTTAAAAAGAGGTGCAATCAAACTGCATAGAATATCTCAATACCATGATATAAATGGCCTTAAGTATTTATGAAAAAAAGACCAAGATGGAGACTTTATTTAGACATGTCGCAATATTTATTTACTTCATCCTCATCCAGAGCAGTATTTTCGTCAGTGGTAGGAATTTTCTCTGACTTTTGAGCAATTAAAAGCATTTTCTACATGGCCTGCCCTATGGCTAAGTAACTTTTAGGTAACTGTCTAATGGTATCTCTTTTTTTAATTAGAGATTTATCAGTGACACTTTAATCATACATATTGACTCCTATTGTTTTCTCATCATAAGGTTGTCCCCAGAGATAACCTCTAAGACACTGACTTCATCCAGTATTATTTGTATTCTGGAAATATTTTTCCAAGGAAAATATTGTATGATAGAGGAAACAGCTAATGCAAATTGACACAAAAGAATAGATTCAGCTTCTTCTGTTTTCAAAAGGACAGTCAAACTGACTGGCGCATAGTTTTTTTAGTTATTCACCAGTTTTTCTGTGAATTGATAACTTATCATTTAGTGGATGCTTCTGGCAGTTTTCGTAAGATGCTGGAACCCACTGACTGAAATGACTAAGCAGTCTTACTATCACTAGTTCTCAAGTTAGCTTCTTTAAAACTAGCATGATGATTTCCAGTACTGGTGCTCAATGGTGCTGAATGATGGAGATATTTATACTTGTATGCATCTACTGTGGCATATGATTTCTCATTCTGCTATTGTAATTTGTTTAAAGTCATAGAATCCCACCCTCAGCAAGTTTGGTGCTGATATTGCTGATGATGAAGTTGGGAGGATTGGCTGACACGCCCGAAGGCTGTGCTGCCATTCAGCGAGACCTGGACAGGCTGGAGAGCTGGGCAGTAAGAAACCAGATGAGGTTTAACAAAAGCAAGTGTAGAGTCTTGCACCTAGGGAGGAATAATTGCATGCACCGGTACAGGTTGGGGGATGACCTGCTGGAGAGGAGCTCTGCAGAGAGGGACCTGGGCGTCCTGGTGGATGACAGGTTGGCCATGAGCCAGCAGTGTGCACTTGTGGCCAAAAAGGCCAATGGCATTCTGGGGTGCATTAAAAAGAGCGTGGCCAGCAGGTCGAGGGAGATGATCCTCCCCCTCTACTCTGCCCTGGTAAGGCCTCATCTGGAGTACTGTGTCCAGTTCTGGGCTCCCCAGTACAAAAAAGACAGGGATCTCTTGGAAAGAGTCCAGCGGAGAGCCACAAAGATGGTGAAGGGCCTGGAGCATCTCCCCTATGAAGAAAGGCTAAGTGATCTGGGTCTGTTTAGCCTTGAGAAGAGAAGACTGAGAGGGGACCTGATCCAGGTCTATAAATATCTAAGGTGTGGGGGGCAAAGTGGTGAGGCCAGACTGTTTTCAGCAGTGTGCGGAGACAGGACAAGGGGAAATGGCCAGAAGCTGGAGCATAGGAAGTTCCGCACCAATGTGCGCAAGAACTTCTTTACGGTGAGGGTGACGGAGCACTGGAACAGGCTGCCCAGGGAGGTTGTGGAGTCTCCTTCTCTAGAGATATTCAAGACCCGCCTGGATGCCTACCTGTGTGACCTGGTGTAGGGATCCTGCTTTGACAGGGGGGTTGGACTCGATGATCTCTGGAGGTCCCTTCCAACCCCTACGATTCTGTGATTCTGTGATTCTGAATCATAGAATCATAGAGTGGCCTGGGTTGAAAAGGACCTCAAAGATCATCTAGTTTCAAACCCCCTGCTAAGTGCAGGGTCACCAACCACTACACCAGGCTGCCCAGAGCCACATCCAGCCTGGCCTTGAATGCCTCCAAGGATGGGGCATCCACAGCCACCTTGGGCAACTTGTTCCAGTGCTTCGACAACTTCTGGGTGAAAAATTTCCCTCTAATATTTAACCTAAATCTCCCCTGTCTCAGTATAAAACCATTCCCCCTTGTCCTATCACTATCCACCCCCATCACATCTGTTTATAATCCATAGATAAGAGATAAGTGAACTTAGGGTGAGGTCCTGTGTTTTTGATTATGGTGTGGCAAGCATCTTCCACTGTTGTACTTAAGAGAAACAGAAAATTGAAGAATAACATTTCCTTTGTCATGTCTTGGTATCTCGTGTCTGTTTTAAGTAGAAACTGTAACATCTGTAACATCACTAATACATATTCTAAGTGAGGATTAATTAACTGTTACTGGCTATGCCAGTTTTCATGTGTAAAGCATATACAAATTTGAGTGGGCTGTGGTTGCCCTCTCCAGCATACCTGCCAGTAGTTTTAATTTTTTACTTCACTAAAGAAACATAATTAATTCTTTGATTATTAGTTATCCTATGCTGTCCAGAAACTACAGAAGTTTCCTTGAATAGAAAAAAAAAAAATGTAATGGGACATCAATAATGTGACTTGATCTGTCTTATTCCAGAATATTGATGTGGGACAATGGGGCTGCTCAGCCTTCAGAAAAGAAGACTAAGGGAATCTGATCAATGACTGTAAGTATCTAAGGTGTGAGTGGCGAGGGGATGAGGCCAGACTTTTCAGTGGTGCACAACAATAGGACAAGGAGAAATGGCCCCAGACTGAAGCACAGGAAGTTCTGCACGAATGTGCTTAAGAAATTCTTCACAGTGAGAGTGACAGAGCACTGGAAAGGCTGCCCAGGGGGGGCTGCGGATTCTCCTTCTCTGGAGACATTCAAGACCCACCTGGACACCTGGTAGGTACCTGTGCAACCTGGTCTAGGGAGCCTGCTTTAGCAGAGGGATTGGACTCAATCTCTAGAGGTCCCTTCCAGCCCATACAATTCACAGAATTTTTGAAAGGCAGATTCCCATTCTCATTCCCATCTATGAAGCTAAAACAGATAAAAAAAGAAAAAAGATTTTTGTGGGTCATTCTATGACACTTTATATCTTAACATTTGTAGTACCAAAACTATAGGTGCTGGCAATCCTTTTAAGGATAGGTGCTGGCAATCCTTTTCCTCATTATAAAGATATGCAGAACACTGAATCGTAGGGTGCCAAAAAGAGGATCCTGTAAAATGTCTGAAATTGATGCTGGAATCAGATCTTTTCTGGCCTACTTTTATTGGGAAAATATTTCTGACTATTAAGAGGTACAAATTCCCTTTTTCTTATCCTGAATTCTAATTTACTTGCTTCTTCAGGGAATTAAGGGTACTTTTATTTGATTCTTTTTTGGGGGGATTTTTTTACATTTTGCCTTCTCTCATCCGTTAGATCACCTACCTGAAATGTACTAAGAAAAAGACAGAAGACAATGAGAGGATGGAGTGGAGTATAAATAATACTACCATATCTTGGAATGAGGGCACACAAAGTAGACACCTGTATAGCAACAAACCCAAGGAAGCTTTCTGAAGTTGCTATCTGCTCCATGGATTTCACTGTTTACCCAAATGCTAATAATAGTGCTAACTGATGCTAATTAAAGGCATATGCAACCCTCTAACCCCTTCTTAACAGTGTTCAAATCACTGTGTTGAATATCAAAGAGTAGTAAACAATAAATTTCATAATTTCTTATACATCATTTTAACTTTTGATCTGCTATCATCTATACATTAAGGATAAGCATACTGCTTATTTCTCTTTTGGAACCTGACTTGGTTTCACTACACTGAGCCCTAATCCTCCTTGCATTCAAATAGAGTTGTATCAGTAATCAAAACAGAAGGATGGTAAAATAGAAACAGCACATATGGTAATAAATCCCATGGAAAGAACACAGACTGTAGCATAAATCTACCATCTGTTGTAAGATTTACAGATTCCCTTTTTGCTTACTCGATGACAAACAGATTACCCACCCTGTTAACCCACATTGAAAGTGGTTTTTCTACTGTCTAGTAATACAATTAGCTTGGCTGAAATGTGCTTTATATCTAGAGTTGTCCATTTGAAACACTGCACTGCCTGGAAAAAGTCTAAGGCGTTGGTTTAGCGAACAATCTTGCCATCCCAAAGCTGAGATGTTACTCAAGAGTCATTGTGACATCAAGCAGTTCCTCCAAGCATGGCGGAAGGGAAGACCACACATTTCTATTAATAAGGCAAAGCAGCTGTCAACCTGAATTCACAGTGTAGAAAGGCAGCAGGAGGAATGACTTAACTTAGTTGTTTCTATATATAACTAAAATTTCCCTCTGTGCAAAAGGTGGTCAATTCTGGGCTTTATACTTTCCAAAAACAGTTTAAAGCCCTCTTCGTTTTGAGCTGGATTTTCAGGCAGCAGAGGTAAAATGGAAGAAATCTATTTTCTACTTCTTCAGGAGTGCCAGTGATTTGCTTGCCTTTCACAGAAGTCTGCTCTATGCCCATGCATTTGCTGCCAGGACTACTGAAAACATGTGGAACATTCTCAGTTTCTGTGGGAGTAATCTGAATCAGTATCTCCAAGGCTTAACTCTTCCAATCCTGTTTGTTGCTGCCTGTCATCAATTAACTGGAGGACAGGAGTTCCCAGTCAGCATCAAGTACAACAGTTCGCATCTACACTGCCTTGTGTTCTAGAACTGGCAATTGTGCTCTTAGTGAGACACAATGCCCTTAAAACCTCATGATTTGTCAACCCTCTGCAGTGTCCTTTCAGGTGAATTTTTCACCTCAGAATGTAACATAATTTACAGTATTGGTATTTCAAATATCTACATTTAACTCCAGAGTTAAGAACTCAAACTTAATGGTGCACTTCAATTCTTTTCTCAGAACTCCTGTTCCGCATCGCTGATCTGCATTCTCATTTGGAATATACATAGGTTTCAAGCACGGAGCCACAGCTGCAGATAGATGAATTAGAATCTGAAAGGACTGATCTGCAGAACTGCTAAGCACACAGAACTTAAGCAAGCCCTTAAAAATCTTGGGAACTCAGAAAACATAGGGAAAACTGTTCACCTCCAGCAAGAAAACTAAAAATCATAACCAAACAGAAAAGAGAGAAAGACTAAATACTACCTGAAACACTGAGGGATACTAAAAAATGCAGATAGATCATGAATCTTTTCTGTTGAACTGGATTTCTATAACATGTTTTTCCCTAGAGTATAGTGTCTTTGGTTAAGGAATCATATACACTTCCAAAATGAAAGAATCTTGTTTAACTAAGATGGTATTTTATTTGTTCTCATTCCTCCTTGAAGTTTTCTGCTAGAAAGCTTATTTGTTCTACTTTTCCCTTGTTTGTAAATTCCAGATGCTCAAAAAGATGGATGGAAAAAAATATTTTCCATTGAATACATCCTTTTGATCTCAAAGATATATTTTATTAATGCAACTTCAGCATTATTTCTCTAAATACATCATGCTCCAAATCGAAACTTCTAGATAAATAGCAAGGGGATAAATAGCAAAGACCTAATGAAGTCAGACAGACTTCTCTAATTTCTGCCATTACCGTTTGGTCAGAATGTTCACTTTATACAAGTGCTTAACCAAGAAAAATACCTCAACAGTTCTAAGGAACAAAAGAATCTCACTGTTCTCATTATTTGTCTTAACTGCAACCTGCTAAAAATTTGGGTAATGCAAGGGAACATCCTGGACACTGAAATTCAATTGTCAGTGCTGTGAAATTTTTAGCATGGTTTCTAGCATGTTCTTTCAAACAAATTCCAAGCTCAGTTTGTGATACAGTATAAACTATTTCCAAAAGGCAGACTGTATTTGTCTGTACTGCTTTTTAAAGTAGATGAGATAATTTAATAATGAGGGAGAGAGTTGTTCTCAGTCTCAGTTGATCTCAGAAACAGCAAATGGTCTCAGAAACATGTGATAAACTTGCTTTAGTTGTATTAAGTAGTACTAGGAGGCTATATCATTTTGTTCTTTGGTATATGGAAGGCCTAGTAACAATCTCAGTCACTTAGTAAGACTTAGTCATTCCCTCTTTCAGCATACCCATCCTGCATCACTTTGGTTCCTTGATATCTTGCTGGACATCCTAAGACTGGCTGATACACACGTCCTTACTTTCTTGCTTTGAATCTCAGCCAGCAGTAACAATGCTCACTCTAACAGAATCTTTGCATACTAATGCATGGAAAATTTTGACAGCTCTCAGCCACAGGATTTGCTAGTGTTAAAGCATTGATCCTGTTTTTAAAATGCATCTGTGAGTGCATTTTCTCACTCAAACTAGGCGGGAAAAAAGCTGAAGTGCATATGCACTAAAAATCACAGGCAATCTACATTATTGCAAGATACTTTGTAAGCATTATGAGATAAGAGAGAAATCCCAAAGATGTAAAACAGACAGAGTAAACCTGTTTTTCTGAATATCACTCTAGAACAGATGCCTGCTCTGTGTATGCTCATCCTGTTTAGGCCAACTGGCACAGATGCTAAATATGCCAAATCCTATGACTTAATGTACTCTGAGAAGATAATTTAGTTTTGCTTGAAAACAGTTAATGATACAGTGATGTAGTTGAAGGAAAGTGATTAACTCATGCTCTCAGAGGCAATTTATGACTTGTTTAACTATAAAGGTATCAAAGAAAAACTTGAACACATAAGAGAAATAGAAGGCAAGATACATAATTATAAATAACACCTATCTGAGTTAAATGGATTCTGAGATAAGTAGTCAAAAGTTTTCTGTCCTCACTAGTGATAAAAATGGAATTCCCTGTTTAAGACCAATTGAATTCTGACTGAAGTCTTGAGTTTCACACTGTAATTGCTAATTGTTATCTGTTATTTTGATGTCTTCTCACATTCAGGAGTGGTCTTATTCCTCATCCTAGATAATGCGGTGTGCTGCTTGTCACACATTGTGTCTATGTCGCTTCTTCTCAGATATTTTTTCTGTATTCTGCAGAGTCTGTCTGAAAGAATCAAGGAGCCAAATAATGAGAAAACAAAACCAAGAGCAATTGAAAGCTTACTGTCACAAATATGGGAAGTATTTCCAAATGGTAGTTCATACTCTTGTCAGGAAAGAAGTTTTGAAGTCTTCTGTCATTTCAAAGATTATCTGTTTGAAGACTTCTGTTTCATGGGTCTCCTTCCTTTCTGCTAAATGCTGTTAATACAAGGCATAAATGAATACTGAACAGGCTTCACATATTAGTATGTTATCTATCAATTAACAATATCTATATCAGCTTTTAGGCTGCTTGTTATTTTTAAAGCTGAACATATTTTCTTCATGTAACAAAGTCCAGACAGACAATTGCACAGGGGTGAGATATTAAAACCAATTGTGCAATGCAATCAATCTTTGTGATTTTTATAGAAGGAGAGGCAAAAATGTTACTGTTCTATCTGCAAGTCATTTGGAGCAAAAAAGAAGTTCTGTTTGTCCTCCTTGCTAAAGTGTGCTGTATGGCTCTGGAAAGATGTACTGAAAGCTGACTGATCATTACAGGCTCAAAGCCCTAGTGAAAAATACGAGAATCCCTGTACTAAGAAATTTCAGTTTGAATACACAGAAAAAGCAGAGGATGGGGAAAAGAAGTGCATTACTCTATCACAAACGCTAACTTCTGTTTGTGGATACATGGATTGTGAATTATAATAAAAAAGAGAACACTGCTGACTTTGCACTAACATCTTAACAGCTGGGCTTGATCTCATCACGATAATTGTCTTCGTGATATCTGTGGGAGTCAAACTGATTCTATGGTCTAAGAAGTCTAATAGAAAACAAAAGGAAACGTCTACATTTGTTTTTTTCTTGTTGCTAAATAAGGAAAGGGTAGATCAGCAGAATTCTGATAATATTTATAAATATAATTCCTTCCCGTATAAAATATAATTCCTTTTCATAAAGAGCAGCAACAAAAGCAGAGGAGCTTTTACAACAATAGTATTTTGACTGTGACTTTTTATATGAACTCTGACTTTTTAAAATGGGTTTCTAGAGCTGACCTTTCAAGCCTAAATCCAGGTACTACATTACGACCTCAAAACAAAATAAGGACTGCAAGCAAAACATTTTTATGAGGACTGTCTTTGGAATAACAGCAAACCAGATTTTGTATTACATCTTAGAACTACCTATCTTATCTAAAATCTCACTGGAAGGGTACTTTCAATAATGACATTACAGGTAGAGAAGAAATCCCTACTCACCAGTTTGCTTACAACAATACTGTGCCGGTGTTGAACTTTTTTTTTGTTACTCCATTTAATAGATTATCTCTGAGTACAAGAGTTCTTATTTTTGTAAACAATCCATCAGTATTACTAATTTCTGTCCTATAAAAGAGAATATTGTAGAATAAAACAAATAATTTGGAATATAACCTACAAGTGATATAACTGGTGAAAAAGGAGACTATAAAAAAAAGTATTAAAAAGAGAAACATCAACAGTCAGTCAGCTTATGTCATTAAATCATTCGTGTTTGTATCTTCATTTAGTACTAGCTACTGAACTTACAGAAGAGAGAATTTAAATCTTTCTTGTCATCCTGGTATATACCTATCACTGTGGTAGTCTGGGGCTTTCTCCCCATTATCTAACTTCAAGCCTACCTATAAGCAGATGTAACTTGTGCAAGTGTACCTGATACCATTCTCAGAGGAAGTCTTTGCCCATTGGATATATTGACAAGGTTTAGGTGGGAGGTGGGTTGATGATTAACTATTAACAGAAAAACTGCAAAACTTTATTCCTTATTTCTTAGGCAGAAGAAGAGATTGGCTTATATTGTAAATAATTCAGCTGGGTTTTATTCTTATTTATTTAGTTTAATGCAGCATGCAAATGATATATTTTGCACTTTATAATAATACTGTTGGATTTGCTGCATAATAAATGATGCTCTGGTGTTTCCTGGCTTTCTGAGACCTGACTGACAAGAAGTGGGACCAAGCCAAAACTTCCAGGTATGATGCATGTGCCATAAGATGTCATCAGAATCCACAGATCATATGAGCATCATAAAATATGGCAAAAAATTGATTTGATTTGATGCATTCCGTATCTCTCAAAAAAGGCAGAAATGTTCAGTTTGGCTACTCCCTCTTCAACTTCCTTTCTCCTTTTCCCACCTTTTCCAGCTCTGGGTCTCCATCATTTCTACCACTTTTCATAACAAATGTAAAATAAATCCTTGTCTTGCTCTCACATTACAGCAATTTTCCTCATCATTGGAGACTGTAATCACTAGAGAAACAGATCAATTAGCAAAGAGCTGATTGATGCTTCCAGAAAAAGACAACACCTCGCTGGAAGTTCTCTGCAAAATACTTTTTTAGATTCATTTATTTTCAAGATAGATTCGCCATTGGTATTTACCGCCTTTGATACATTTTCTTTTAAGGTAGTTACATATCTAAAGAAATACCTGCCATTGTACATTTTCGGGATGAAAAAGTGAAGAGGAAATACTTAACTGGAACAAAAATAGGAAATACCTAAAAATTTAATGAATGAAAATATATTAGTGTGGTTATCCTAAAAATGTGATGTGTTTTTTTTCTCCAGTATGTTGGGTTCTGGTTTTTAACATCTCCATCCAGCTATTAAGAAGAAGGTGATCTCAGTATCCCTGGACCTGCTCACAACTCCCAAGATCTGCTTGCAACTCCCAAACTTGGAACTGAATTCTAATGTATTTTTAGTGTGGAAACCTGATGAAGTTAAAAAAAAAAAAAGGCAGAATAAAATCCTGCAATAATAGAACTTTTGGAACTGTGGAAGGCAGTGATGTTTCTGCCAGTATTTCCTATGCATTCAACTGCCTAGGTAAATTTAAACTCCTCCTATGTCTTCTCCTTGTTCTGTTTGTTCCTCATCTTCTTCTTTGGCCTTTTAATTTATGTCGTATTAATGTATCCAGTGTGAGATTCTACTACTTTTTTATAAGTAATTTTTATGAGCAATTTTTTATGAGTAATTTTTACATTTGATGGGAAAACAGTTTAAAATAGAGGCTTTTTAATAACCATCCAAGAGCAATATACATTAGCCACAATTATTTGAACAAAATCCTTTGGAATGGATGTCTTGCGTACAAGTAACAACTTGTTTGGGTAATTTCTGCAATCTGATTTCTTAAATTCCTCCTTGATTTCTTCATTCTTGCATTTTATGGTGTTTTTACAGAATCATAGAATCATACAATATCTTGGGTCGAAAAGGACCGCAATGATCATCTAGTTCCAACCCCCCTGCTATGTGCAGGGTCGTCAACTACCAGACCAGGCTGCCCAGAGCCACATCCAGCCTGACCTTGAATGCTTCCAGGGATGGGGCATCCACAACCTCCTTAGGCAACTTGTTCCAGTGTGTCGCCACCCTCTGTGTGAAAAACTTCCTCTTACCATTCCCCCTGTTTATATCACTATCCACCCTTGTAAACGGACATACCCCCCTGTTTATACACTCCCTTTGAGTAGTGGAAGGCCACAATGAGGTCTCCCCGGAGCCTTCTCTTCTCCAAGCTAAACAATTCCAGTTCTCCCTACCTTTCCTCATAGTAGAGGTGCTCCAGCCCTCTGATCATCTTAGTGGTTCTCCTCTGGACCCACTCCAAGAGCCTCATGTCTTTCCTGTACTGGGGGCCCCAGTCCTGGCCGCAGTGCTCCAGATGGGGCCTCACAAGAGCTGAGTAGAGGGGGACAATCACCTCCCTCTCCGTGTTACTCTGAGCTCTTCCTGGCACTATGAAAACAAAGTTATGAATATTGAAAAAAATGTGTTTAATTACAAGAGGTAAGAATTTGGGCATTAGAAGACAGAGCAACCATGCTTAATTCTGAGGTTGAATTTTTCTTTTTCTTTAAAACAAAAAAGGAAAATATTTGACTTTAATCTAGGACAATGAAGCCTCTATATTTTTTTTAACTGTCTAGGTAGTAGATTTATAGGTATATAGAAAGTTTACTTCACTCAAAGCTGTACTGTACTATGTTTTTATGGACCTTAATGAGCAAGAAAATGGACCAAAGCCTTTGAGCAGAATAAGTTGATTCAGAATTTCCAAATTGTACTTGTCCAGAGGTGACTGTTTTTGGAAAGTAACAAATTGGAATAAATGTTTAAAACAAAAATGAAATTGCTGCAACTTTAGTATTAAAACAGAGAGATGCTGGTATTTAAAAAGATGACCCAATTTTGCTTTGTGATTTTATGATGTTGTGCTGGTAAACAGCAGAGATCAGATTAAAATATAAGTGAAGAAGACACACTCCAGGAATTTCAAACAAATAAAGGGAAAGTGTGCAGAATCACATTTCTGTTAATGAATATAGAAATTCTTTGGTGTGGGAAAATTTACTCAGCTATGATCTAAACAGAATAAAATCCAGTACTGTGGAAACAGATAAAAGTTAGAAAATGTGCACTACTTCCATTTCATAAGTAAAACCTACTCGGACCAGCAACTACTTAATTGTTTTTACTGATGAGAACAGTGTACATAGAAAAAACAGTAGTTGTTCATTTATATATTAATTTATTGTTGAATGTTCTCTTTATATTTTTCTACAATTTTATAAATGCTTAACTGTCCAAGTTTCAGTGCAGTTTACTTTGTTTTCTCTCTTCTATCAGTGTTTGAGCAATTTTTGTATTTCCTGTATTTATTTCACTGAAATCTCTGTCCTTCAAGTCAGACCCTTGCCCTCTTACATGCTGGTTGCATAACAATTTACTTGTTAGCATCTGCTGATGTTGCAGAGTTTACCTAGTTCAGCGTCAAACACTTAAGGGGAAAATTTCCTGACTGAAAGAAAAATGGATCCTGAAGCTCTCTTGGGAATTGCAGCCAAAATGCATTAACGCCCTTTTCGGATCACATGCAACATCAAAAGTTTAGTTCCTAGAAGACTATGCCACAGATATCCTTATGAGGATCATTGTGGATGAAAAAACTGACAAGAATGTTTATGCTTTCAAAGTTAAATACATGCCTTGAATTATAGTTGTATGAAGTTGACCATATGACTGTGGTAAATATCAAAATCAAGAACACAGGGAGAAGGCTGATAATGCTCAGCAGTCCAGGGATGGAAAGGGGAGAGTGAGCAAATATCTTCTCAAGGATTAGTTTAGTTTTAAACATTTTGATTAAATGTGAGATTTGCACCTGTGATAACAGGGCTATTTCTGAATGTGCCGTGCCACACGACTTCAGCTTCTCAGAACAGATGATGATGAAACAGCACACAAGATGGCATCTCTAGAAGCTACTGGATGCATTTGTGGAGATTGGAAAGAAAAATGAAATTGGTATGACATATAAGATTCATGTTCAAAACTATCTCATAAAGATATGCTGGAGTCATTAGTATTTTCGTTCTGAATTTATAACCTAATATATTTGAGTAGCTAGGGAATGGATCCTTCCCATAGACTAAAAGTACAGACAGCATACTATACAGCAGAGGGCATGCGGAAGCAAGCCTTGTGAAAATGCGGATAAGAGAAGAGAAGACTTGTGAGTCCTGCCAAACATGGGGGCCCAACATTCTCAAAGGAGCTACAGTCCACCTGTGACATTGGCATAGTCTTTGGGATCCTGCTTACTAAAATACAATGTCAGCTCTATTTTGGAGGATACTGTGCATGGGATAGTGAGAAAGATAGTGAAGCAGTGTTAGGGATTTCTCTTCCTCTATTGATGGAATTGATTTTTAACAAGTTTGATGTTCACTAATAAAAAGAGAATTTTATTTTTATGTTGCTTGTCTAGCTGAGTGTTTAGTAATGCTATGGATGTATAAAGTCAATTACACTCTTGAGAAGGTGGGCCTGCCTTATTCTTTCTGATATCCAGTTTAGTCGAAGATAAATACAGAGAAACAGTGCGACAAATAAATCTTTGGTACTGTATTCTATTATTTTGTTTGCCTAAGGTTTAAATCTTGACTAGTTATTTTATTACTTTAGTGATTTCAAGCAGATAAAGATGGTTCAAGTGGAAAGTAATTCATCACTGAACATGATTTCCATTGTAGAGACTATTATAGAATGTCTGAATAGATCTGTTTTAAAAAATACATTCTCTCCACATTTCATGTATTGTATGCAGTTACACTTCATAATCAGTAAATACTGCAAGAAGAATTCTGAAAGACTATTTGCCTGTAAGAGATATTGCTGGCAGCCTTTAAGTATTTCCTAACAGCAGTGATTAACAGCATTAGGCAGACAGAAATTACAAACTCTGTGTGTCATGTATAATTTTATCACCTCCTCCCATACTAAGATTTTTTCCCTTTTTTCTCCTCAAGACTTTCCCAATTTTACTGTGGGTAATATTCTGTATACAGTGTACAAATGGCAAAGCTGACTTAAGTGACTCCTGCCCCTGACTGTTCATTCCTGCTTTATTCTGTAAGGCATCATTCCTCAGCTGTTTTTGTACAACACAGTGGGATACTATTGCAAAATAAAATGATCCAAGGTAAAAATAAATAAATTAATTTAAAAAGAAAATGGAATAAATCATCATAAACATGAAGATGATCAGAGGGCTAGAGCAACTCTCCTACGACGAAAGGCTGATGGAGCTGGGAATGTTTATCTTTGAAAAGAGAAAGCTACTGTGAGACTTCCATGGCAATCTTCGTACTTAAAAGGGGCCTATAAACAGGAGGTGAGGGAAGCTGGCTGTGTCCTGGCAAAGGACCGGCTGGAAATGCACCCTGCACCTTGGCATATCTCCCCTGGCCTTGTGTGCCAGGAGGATTGCAGGCGCTCACGGAAGAGTCAAGTGCTCTGACAGGGAGAGAGACCGGCCTGAGCTGCGAAGGGAGTAAGGAGCACATGAACCAGAGAACTGACCAATGGGCTTGTGAAATACAGCTTTATTGTGAGGCACGCTTGAATCACTGTGGATCAATCCCTAAGGATAACTGATGTTTTCTCAGAGAAAAGAGCTAAGACACTGATGTGCTTTCCTCCTTGACGGCCTCGGATGAAAACTGTCCTACTGTGTTCCTGGCAATGTCTGAGCACACGGTGCGGTCTGCACGGAGCAGCACAGGGTACTCCAGTCTTCTGGTCTCCTGTCTCATGGAATTGTCCTGAGGACATGACGGTTGGCTCACGCGCTTTCATAAGGCTCTGTGATTCTGTAACCTCAGAGCTCATTGTGCTATCAGTTTACAGATTCCTGAATACACAGAAAGGGTGTTAAATAAGCACAGGTTTGATCTCTTTACTCGTATCATAGGTACGCTTTGTCCATGTCTACGGGCACACACCCCACACACAGGCACACATGTGTAAAGACGCTTAAATATCATAAGGAAGGAAGGACTGCACAAAGGAGAGGAAGAACTGAAGGATTCATGAATCGAAGCTTTATTGGAAGGCAGACTCTGCACTGTCTCACAGGAACAGCAGGGGCCAGTGGTGCAGAGCTCTCCTCACCTACTGATGGCTGCAAGGCTGACACCAGGAGCATGCAGTGCTCCGGCTGTGTCCCTGTCCTGGCCTAGAAGACAAAGAGCCCTCCTCCACCACCTGTGTTCACAGGTGATGTTACTGGGATGGGAAGCCCCCCCATCCTACTCTTCGCCTCCTCACAGCCCATCCACCCCTCCCCATCCCTTCTCACTTCAGCCCCCGCTCCACTGCTGCCCACTCTGCTCTGGGCTGCTGGCTTGCTGGCACAGCCCTTTATATACCTGCTGGGGTGAGATTCACTGTTCTCCCCTGTGTGACATGGATGCCATCACCATGGTGGGTTTATAGCAGGAGCTGATGGAAGGCCGGCCCCTCACCTGCCAGCATTAGAATAAGGCCTTCACTTTTTGCAGTTTTAATGCAGGAGTAAAATAACCCAGTCCTAACTGATTTTATTTTTCACCAATCGTAAAACACACTGTAACTTTAAATCCAAAATGTTTAATATACAGTACCATAAATACAAAGTGTTTCAACAGTTATTTCATTAAAACCTGTTACAAAACCACCTCAAAGAAGCATTTTTTTGCTGTAAACCTTAAAAGGAGAAAAGATTTTGAATGGACCACACATTATTCTGGAAGCAAATCCTCTCCTAGTTCTCCATCAGCAAAGTAATCTTCAGTTCTTTTTGTTGCTGCAGTTTTAGGTCTTTCTGCTTGTGGGTGAAGTGGGTCTATGTAGGAAGCATCTGGGATTTAAACAAGTACATTTGAAACAGTTATCTGCAAGTACTTTTAGTTTGGTTTTAAACACATCTAATCAAACACAAGACTGGTTTCTAACATGACACATCTGTCAAAGCATCTTCTTTGAAATGCAGACTAGAAAGATCACTGAAGGAGATAACACATTTAGATTTTTAAGATATCTTTTCCTGACTAAACCTTGCTGCAGATAAATAACAACATAAATATTTAGTTGGGCCATGTTCCTTAATATCTACAGATCCTTTAAAGTGAGCTGTGAACAACGAACGTCATTCATCACAATTATTTCATGGGGAAAATGCTTTCCTAATTCTGTAATTATTATACTTGCTCTTCCAATAATGTAATTTTTCTAGTTCCCCTCCCTTCGAGGGTCTGAGAAGTCGCAAGGTATAAGATGCCCACTTGCCTATTCTTTACTGCTGCTGCTTTCATAGGGCTCACTTGTTCCAGGCAAAGATTTTAGTTTGGCACTCACTCTTTCCCCTTTGCTACCACCTGTATCTGGAAGGGAAAAAAATAGTGAAAAGGCAAGGAAAATTCTGTCATGTGCTGTGAAATCATGACACGAGAACAAAATATCTCCAGTTAATTTCTTTCAGACAAGATTTGGATGAAACCTTCCTTTCACAGTGGAGTCAGCACTCATTTGTAACTGTAATTCTTAAAACACAACAGACACTGTGTATGATGTTTTTAATGAATTTATTTATTTTTTATTCTGGAGGAAACACATTAAAATATTTCTACTTCCAGTGCTGAAATATCAGTTACTTACAAGTTAAAGTAGTATGCTGGAGCTAAAATAATCATGATAAACATTAGCATGGTCACACTGCATCCAGTTCCATTTGTAAATACAAAACATTTGTTTAAATGGATGGTTTTACATGGCAGAAAAATTTATAAAACAACATGTTGCAAAAGAAACCCTATCTTGAAATAATCCTATTTAAAGGAGTGATACCTCTATCAGAATTTAAATTGTTATGTTTCTGTATGTCCAACTTTGGAAGATACCCATGTGTGCAACAATACAAGACATTAAAGCCAATATATTTATGTTTATATTTTTTAAAAATGCCATCACCTCCAATTACAATGATGAGATTAATGCATCAGAAATTGAGCATCACACAAAGGACATAAATCAGAATTTTTAGTTTGGCAGTCTGCCTTCATAAAATGTTTAAGTAATGAAGCACACAGTTAGCCAATGCTTTTAAAGACTACAGAAGTTTCACTAAATACAGAATGTATTTAAATGGAGCTCTTGGCACCTTACACATTTGGGATGAAGGCACCATCTTTGGAGAAAAGGCTTTGGTTGGAGTTAGCTAGCAGGGTTGGACTAGATGACCTGCAGAGTTTCCTTCCAATCCCTACAATTCTGTGACCCTAAAGGAGGGAGGCTGGCTTTTTACAAAAGAAAAAGGGGAACGGCTTTAAATTAAAAGAGGGGAAATGTAGGTTAGATGTTAGGAAGAAATTCTTTACTCAGAGGGTGGTGAGGCACTGGCACGGACTGCAGAAGCTGAGTATGCCACATCTCTGGAGGAGTTCAAGGCCAGGTTTGATGGGGCCCTGAGCAGCCTGAGCTAGTGGGGGGCAGCCCTGCCTACAGCTGGAGGTTGAAATTGAATGAGCTTTATGGTCCCTTCCAACTCAAGCAATTCTGTGATTCTATGAACCTTTGGGGAAAACTTTCTTTCAGTCCCCAGACTGAGACATAACAGCACAGCTGACAGATTCTGGCACTGACAAAAGTGAGGTGATAACAAATAACTTTGTGAAAATAAGAATGCACATCCATAAGCAAAACAGATTTTTAATTTTAATTTTTTATTTCTTTATACTACCTGGAATATACTTGGAAAAATATCTACAACCGTGCCCTCAGGTCATGTTTTCACAACATGCATAGTCCAGAATCAAGCTTCAGGGCTTCCAGTATTAGACCAAAGCCACTTCCATTACATGACACAAAAGCACTGATCCACTGTAAACTCATGTCTGCTTGAGTTGCTTTCACACATTTGGGTGATTCAGTGTTCTGCCACAGGCCCATTATTCAACCTTCTGCATCTGGCTCTTGGCAGAACGTCAGTCATAAATTTCACAGTGTGCTCCAGCTAGACCAGCATAAACACAGCCATAGACTGCATGCTTGGATCATTTTTTCATAAATGAGTAATTCATTAATGTGTTAATTTTGTAGTAATGATGGTGAAACTATGGCCTCAGTCTGGAGTGAGAAGGGCTACTAAATTAAAATTACTTCATCATTTTACTAACTTTGATATCTGATGTGAATTTCCAGTGTGAGAAGCCACTTCTGTTTTATAGGATATAATGGAATTGGGTAGGGTAGAGTTGGGTCAGATGGATAGGATAGGATAGGATAGGATAGGATAGGATAGGATAGGATAGGATAGGATAGGATAGGATAGGATAGGATAGGATAGGATAGGATAGGATAGGATAGGATAGGATAGGAT
>JAPSGF010000003.1:21384051-21445018 GCA_035772895.1 Perdix hodgsoniae
TCCTTCCTTCCCTCCTTCTTTCCCTCCCTCCTTCCTTCCCTCCTTCCTTCCCTCCCTCCTTCCTTCCCTCCTTCCTTCCTTCCTTCCTTCCTTCCTTCCTTCCTTCCTTCCTTCCTTCCTTCCTTCCTTCCTTCCTTCCTTCCTTCCTTCCTTCCTTCCTTCCATTCTTTCTCCTTCTTTTTCCTGTTCAGGTTGTTTCCTACTGCATTCCACCAGCCCAATTTATTTCCAGATATTAAGATATATCTTATCTTTTCAAAGATGTGCGCTGATTTAACTTATAGTGTTCATATTGGAAATCTTGCCTGGCTCTCTTGCCTGGCTCTGACTAGTAGAGCTGCTTACATGTGTACTTGGTGTAGAGTTTTGCATTACCGGCTAAAAGTGATGAAAACTATGGGTTTTGTAGGAACAAATGTTTTCTTTGCAAGTTTTATACTTTTTTTTTTTCTTTTCCTTTTTACCTTCCTACTCCTCCTCTCCATTCTCCTCTCCTCATCTTCTCTTCCCTCTGTTTTTTCCCTTCTGTAACTTTTCCAGTTACTGTCTATTGTTCAAAACTGTGGCACCTCCGTTTCTATATGCATTTTGGTGTTGTCAAGTTTTCACATATGACATACTGTGTCTTCACAGAAGAAAAGTAGCTCATGGTGGAGGTCCTGGGCAACAAGTAAGACATTTAGTCTTAGTTGCATAAATCACAGTGGCAGAGCTGGCAACGCTTGCTATCTTACTTCTGCACAGAAGATGAAGAAACACTGGCAGAACTTTTCATGAGACAATGGTCACTGAAGTACAGTGAATGCATCCCAAAAGATGATCCATATCAGAAAACACTTTTTTTTCCATTAATGAATAAAACATAATGAAATAAATATTAAAAATAAACATGTTTTTTAAAGTATTTCATCTTTACCTTTTCCTTCTTTCAATTTTTATTTTTTGTGTAGTAGTGTGTGCACATGATTTATCACTGAAAACATAAAAATACATATAGTGGGGTATGTAATCAATGTAATCAAAAAGTTTGGAGATGTGTTAAGGGAATAATCCTGCATAATCCTAGCTGGATACCAGAGTAGTTTACAAGACATTGTACAACTGATTTTGATCTTATTTCAATTTGAAACCAATGTGTTTCTGATATAATTATTTCTGATTTATTCCAGTATGAAATCATTGTCCTGACACTTCTAACAGGAAAAGAGAGGGCTTAACGCAAATGGAAACACTACCTTTGATACTGATTGGCAGCTGCTGAATCATATATATGTTTTCTATCTCTGCAGCTTTTTATGAGCTTGATTTTCATCTGCTTATTGAAATCTGGGAGAAAATGCACTGAATTACCCTGGAATAAATCTGATGGATGGGAAAGAAGCAAATACCTAGTAATTGTTACACTATTTGTGGATGAAGTCCTCTAGAGACCTGGAAGAGACTGTGACCCTAGGAGTTCACTGAATCATAGAATCATACAGTACCTTAGGTTGGAAGAGGCCTCAAAGCTCACCCAGTTCCAAGCCCCTGCCACAGAAATGACTGCCATCCATCAGCTCAGGCTGCCCAGTGCCCCATTCAACCTGGCATTGGATGCATCCAGGGATGGGGTATCCACAGCTTCTCTGAACAGCCTGTGCCAGTGCCTCTCTGCCCTGTGAGTAAAGAATTTTTTTCTAATATCAAAACGAATTTTCCCCTCTTCCCATTATAGCTTCTATCTTCAGTAAACTCATCTGGAAACGAAGTCTAAAGAATATGACTTTGCAGAAAAAAATTGTTGACTGCAGGAATGATCTTGTTCCAAGATAGCTGTGCAAATTCAGGGCTAATATCTGTGGAAAGGTCAGTAATATTTAAATGAAATGACTTCTCCTTTGAAAAGGCTTGAAACTGATTCTGTAATTTTGTAATTTTGTACACAATTTTGTCTGACAGTGGAATCATCAGAATTGATTCCTGGTGTCTTGGCCATGTAAACTCACATCCTCCTAGCTCTGGTTTACAGGACGGACTTGAACTTAGGTCTTCTCCGTGCCCAGTGGGAATCCTAATAGGCTACTGGCTATACTGAAGCAAGACATTATCATCTCTTGGTGGAGATACTAAGCAATTTGAAGAAGCATTTCTGCTTTGTATAAACAAGTCAGTGGTCACAAGACTAGGGATTTGAAACCACTTCTTGACTTTACGAGTCACATCGCTGAATGATTCCTCTGTAGGGACTAATGGATATTTACAGAAAGTAGAATAATTTTAATTTTTTTGAACAACAACAACAACAAAAACAAACAAACAAGCCATATCCAGGACTTTAATCACAAGAGATACAGAAAAACAAATAGTGACTCCATACTTTCCTTTGCTATCTTCTTTCATTTGGAAAATTCACTTCTACCAACAATATATTAATAGAAGCATTATTATTTGGTGTCCAGTGGCTTTTAGCATTTTAAATATAATTTTCTTTTAGATTTAATAAAACAATTTGTTTTCTTTTAATGTTAGTCATTGGTACTGTTTTCTATTAAGTATTTTTGGATTGTGAATTTTAATGTCAGGAAAGTAAATAGAATCTTTTCCATCATATAGAAAACCTAGAAAGAAAATGTTGGAAGAAATTCTAATCTCTCTGAGGACAATGAAAACTTAAATGTAAAACTTAGTTTTGAAAATGGCCATATTTTATTCCTTGTTTTCCCCTGAGTTTTAAATAATTAAATGAGAAAAAATATTATGAAGCTGTCCATACATATTTGGTTAACCTTTGCCCTAATGATGCAAAACTTTCATTAAAATTTAAGGAGATTTTCCTTCAGGGAAAAACTGCTTTAACTTGTCTAACTGCCTTCATTCTGCGGACACCATTCTATGGAAGCCTGGGGCACCCAGCTCAGGTATGAGAGAAATAAGCAACTTAATTTTGCCAGACAAGAACAAAACTGATCCCTTTGCAGCAACTCTTAAGGGAAGACAAGTGAAAAATGAAAAATGGAAAAAAGAAGTTAGAAAATTACATATATGTAATATGAGAACTTCTCTTAAGGTGGTCTTTAATACACTGATTCTCCTATAGAACAGGCAAACCTAACTGCTGTGCAGGTGAAAACTATTTTAGAGAGAATGTTTGTTAATAGCTGAGTAGAATTTCATAGATAAGCATTGTGGGAAAATCTGGGAGATGCCCAAAGCCAGGGCAGTAGCCCTAACTAACATGGTGATTCCAGAAGTGAAGACTGATGGTTGCAGAGCTACAGCTGCCATGTAGTGAATCAGATCTTTACTGCCTGTACTTAAAGTGAGCGATACATCTGCATTCAGTTTCTTATGTCAGGTGATACCATCCTCATCTGCACCTCATTAAGAAAGATCGAATGTGCCTTATTCAGTGAAAGATGGGAAATTATTACAGTCGTATGGAGTAACAAAGAATCAGTTTCCTTTCAACAGCAAATTTCTCAGTCAACCTTCTTTAATCTTCTTTTACTTTAGAAACAGAGAATACTGGAATATTATTTACAGTGGGTGAGATTTATGATCTACACACTGTTACCAAGTACAACAGAAACCAATGTTAATCTTTTGTCTGTGCTTGTGTGAAAAAGGATTTTCTATTTTAGCTGTCATAGGCTTTTTGAACCTTTCTGTGTTCTCAGCTTTTTTTTAATAATTTGTGGCCATTAGTAATCACATTTTGATTTAACTGTCTTGATTTAAAGCAGTTAGGAAACCAGTTCAACATCTTTTAATAGTGATGATAATTCTAACCAATTTCCACTGTTCTTAATGCAGGAATTTTTCTTACACTTTTTTAATTTAAATGATTAATTTAATGATTATTCATTTGTAACTACACTCTCAGTTAGTAATATGACCAATGCTATTACTTGCTTTAGGGACTTGAAATCTATTTCTCTATCTAGACATCAGAAAGAAGCATGCAAGTAAAACAGTGTAGCGTACAGCATGCATATGCATTGGGTAGGGTAGGTCAAGGGTGGAACTAGTTACTGATAATGCTCTTTGGACTATTAAGACTAGAAAGAATAAAGAAATTAGTTTCCCAGGTGAAAATTTCAAAGTTTTTGAAGCAAACCTTTTCAGTAAAAATAAAAATAAAAAAATAAAAATTGATGGGTCTCTTTTCCTGAAACAGTGTTTCCAAGAGATACAACTCATCCATATCCTAGATTTTACCAATGGCCTATTTTCCTCTGGTAACTTCTTAGGTCAACTTGAGAGAACTCATGAGTTGTTGCAATGAATGCGCAGAACTGATTATTTCCTGGCAATGTCAGTCTCACATCTAAGCTCCAGTTGGATTCATGGACTACAAAGTCTGTGGTCTCTGGAGCTCAGACCAGCATTCTACACTGAACTGACTTTTTACAAGGGTGAATAGCGACAGGACAAAGGGAGATGGTTTTAAACTAAAGGAAGGGAGATTTATATTAGATGTCAGGAAGGTTTTTACTGAGAGAGTGGTGACATGCTGGAACTAGTTGCCCAAAGAGGTTGTTGATGCTCCATTCCTGGAGGTGTTTAAGGCCAGATGGGATGGAGTCCTGGACAATCTGATCTAGTACTTGGTCTAGTGGCTGGCAACCCTGCCTATTGCATGGGGTTTGGAACTTGATGATCCTCAATGTCCCTTCCAAACCAAGGCATTCTATGATATAATTCTATGATATGACCCCATATATGCATAAGGAAGAAAAAGTGGTGAACTGAAAAAGTCAAGATTTTTAAAACTGTTAGAAGATAACAACTTCCTGTGGTTTTTAGCTCTGCTGATAGGATTAGGTGCCTGAACTACTTCATTGAGAACAGGATAAGTTAACACTACATAGTGTTTACTTCTGAGAGGATTAAGAGATTGTGTGCTGAGAGAGCTAACTTCTACTAATCTTTGTCTGGAGGGGATGTCAGAACTTCCTCTGTTTCATAGAAGTTCTAAGTGCTTAATTGAACCTGAAATTCAATTAGTAGGATACTTAAAACTGTAGACTCACAGAATCACCAAGGATGGAAAAGACCTCCAAAATCACCCAGTCCAACTGTCCACCTACCACAAATATCTCTCACTAAACAAATATCTCCCTCGGTACAACATCTAAGCATTTCTTGAATATCTCCAGAGACAGTGACTCCACCACATCCCTGGGGAGCCCATTCCAGTGCCTGATCACTCCTTCTCAGAAGATATTTTTCCTAATAACCAATCTGAACCTTGTCTGGCACAACATGAGGTTATTCCCTCTACTCGTATCACTAATTATGTGGGAGAAGAAGTCAACCCCCACTTCACCACAACATCCTTGCAGGCATTGCAGAGAGCAAAAAGGTCTCCCCTGAGCTTCCTCCTCTCCAGACTAAACAATCCCGGCTCCCTGAGGTGCTCCTCATAAGACTTGTCTCCAGACCCCTCACCAATTCTGTTGAACTCCTCTGAACATGCTCCAGGACCTCAGTGTCTTTCTTGTAGCAAGGGACCCAAAACTGTACATAGTACTCAAGGTGTGGCCTCACCAGGGCTGTGTATAAGGGGATGATCATCTCCCTGTTCCTCCTGGTAGCACAGTTTCTGATACAAGCCAGAATGTCACTGGACTTCTTGGCCACATGGACACACTGCACGCTCATATTTAGCCAAGGATTGACCAAAACCACCAGGTTCATTTCATTCTTCTTAACCAGCCTTCCAGCCGCTCTACTACAAGCCTGCAACATCGCATGGCATTGTTGTTCCCAAAGTGCAGGACCCAGAACTTGGTCTTGTTGAACTTCACCCCACTGGCCTTAGCGCAGCCATCTAACTGAGCCGGATGGGGTCTTTTCATCTCCAGGCAGATCGACACTTCTGAAGTCTAGGTAGACTACATCAACAGCCTTTTACTCATCCACCAGGTAGGTCACCTGGTCACATTAAAGGAAATTAGGTTGGTCAAGCAGGACCTGCCTTTCATGAACCCATGCTGGCTGGGCCTGATCTCCTGGCTATCCTACACTCGGCATGATCTGTTCATAACCTTTCCTAGCACAAGGTCAGGCTGACAGGTAGTTCCCTGTAGTTCCCTGGGTCCTCTTTACCACCCTTCTTGAAGATGGGAGTCATATGGGCAAGCCTCCAATCCTCTGGGACCTCTCTCATTGACCAGGAACACTGATATATGTTGGAAAGCAATTTGGTAATTACCTCTGTCAGCTCCCTCAGCATGCTTGGGTGGATTCCATCTTGCCCCATGGACTAATGACAGTCCATGTGTAGTAGTAGGTCTCTAACTTTCTCCACCTGAATTGTTGTGCTTTATCTGTTTCCAGGTTAGGGAGTAGAGTACTCTAGGGACAAAAATTAACTTGAAAGTTAATGAGCAGCAACAGTGAGTATACCCTTACAAATAGACAAGTATGGACACTGCTAAAAGGAAAACTCCTGTCTTCCACTGTATTCTTGACCATACTCATCAGCCTTCAGTTACCTTCAGCACTGGCATTTGGACATGGAACAGTAGTTGCAATGAGGAACAAGCTCATGATGCAAAGGAAGAGGTTTGCCAATGAGTAATTCCTCAAGAGCACATTAACTTCTGATAAAGACAACAACCCTTCTCCATGTTCCACATTCCGGAGTAGACATGGTGGTTTAGTACTAATGCTATGTGTAAGGGAGATTAGTAGATCAGAAAACACAGTATCCTGGTGAATTTTGTTGAGGTCACTTGAAATACAGAGTTGTTGTGGGCCTCTATGCCTAGACATGATTTGCTTCTGTACAGAAAAAATAAATTATTTTTTATTTCACAGGATATTAGGTCTGAAAAGATGAGGCAGAAATTTAATTTCCACACATCATATTTTCTTTTTCAAAACAATATTTAAAAAATAATAATATTCATTTTAAACTAGGGAAATTAAAAATATTTCATAAAAACATCTTTTTAAAAAAATAATGTACGCAGGTTAATATCAAACAGCAGACAGTTAAGCTCTGGTCTTGCACTGTGCATCAGAAAGGAGGGTCTATACACTTACCAGCAATGTTGTTGGAATTGTACCTGCCATCTCTACTGAACAAGGAAACAGTGATACTATAGAATTTATTTTTGATCTCTAGTATTGTGTGAAATCTCTGATACAGTCAGAGCAGAGGAAGTTATTACACTACAACTCAGCTGTAGCTTTATTTTGAAAAGCAATGCTAAATTAATTCAGATTTGTCTGATATTTAAAGCTGAGGCTTACAGAAGATGAGCTAGGAAAATGAGAAAATATTCATTTCAGAACTTGCTCTTATTTCTGAATAATTTTTCTCTTACTTTGCCTGCTTTGAAATGAAATAATACATGTATATAAAAGAGCAGAAAATGGCCATTGCAATAAAAATCTTTGGAGCATGATCATCCTTAAGCTAAATTCATCTGGGAATGTTCTGATGCTCACTGCATTAAAGTCCTTCTCATATGGAAGCTGTCCCATATTTTTCTTTAGGTAGGGGAAAGGAGAACAAAACGAAAAGACTTGAATGTACCCACTAAAATATATCCATTAAGCACAGTTTTAAGAGACTAACAAGTGAAAAAAGGAAATAGAATACTTTAAAAATGTTTGCAAATCTTAGGTTACATTGTCAGTCCTTACTTAAACAATCATTCAAATATTGTTTAATATCTGAAAGAAGTGCTTAACATCTAGATTACTACTGGAATCTGGAATGTAATGTTTTAAGCCAGTTGCATATTTGTTATAAGACGAATGTGAGCACTAAATGAATAGATAATCTTAATTAGCAATGAGGAAGAGCCTGATTTAATCAAGCTGCTCAGTGCTAGTCAGCAATTTTAGAACTGTAGAACAGGTGTTATTAGAGTGATCTATTTTGCAAATCTCAGAAAGAAAGAAGTAGTTGTGATATGGCATTTTTAATGCAATTAAAAATATCAGATTATAGCACTTAAGAAACCATTAATGCAGAATCTGAATTTTCAGGGACAGTATTGCACAATATAGGTGATTCATAACCAGCTACAGAACATTTCCTCATGGAGAGCAGTTCCCTTGCACCAGCCCTGTGTACCGCTCTCCCTTGTCTCTGACACAAGAGATGTGCTGATAAAAACCTCTGAGCAGGAGGAACATTGTTTTGTTCTCCACAGTGTGATTAGAGTTTGCTAAGTGGATTGTCCCAGAGTTTCTCTGGAATCAAATCTGTGCTTAGAAACTTAAGTATCAAGAAAAAGTACAGATGGCTAGGAGAGAAACTTCCAGCTCTTTCTCCATCATTATTTGTACATGCATTACATACAGAAGGGACAACACAGGAAATTTAGTCTAAACTCAAGTTTTCTCAGAATGTCAAAATTCCAGTAAGTTTCTATAAACTTGTAAAAGCCTACATTTGAACAAATATACTTGAAAGACTTTTTCCTTCACAGAGAAATAATACTAAATGTAACTTGTTTCCAAATTTGTCTTAAATTTCTAGACCTGATAAAAGCTGCCCCATGATTTTATTTAGCAGGAACCACTGGTAACGGCTTCATTCTGTAATGCCACTTGAATAGACATAGCCCCCTTCCATAGTCCCTTTTGGAAGAAGCAATTATGTACTGTGCTAATACATCTGAGGCTGTGAGGTGAAATGAATGAACCTTCTTGTGGGTTATATGTTTGAGTTATGCTATAATTTTAGTTAGTGTTGTAAGCTCTTGGCAGAGGATGGCAGAAATAGCAAAGAAATACTTGTGTACCTAAAAAATTTATTTCTGTTCTTAATAAAAATGATGACTCTGAGAGCTGTGATAAAATAACTGAGTAGAATGAGAATAAGACAGTAGAAGTCTCAGTCAACTAATTATTCTCAGGAGTGATAGAGAAGACTGGGAGAATTCAGATGACGGAAAATGACATTATTAGCCATCAGATGCTCCAGCATTCTGAGGTGGCTACTCCTGGTTATCCTTCTGAGTTACCAGATAGACACAAGTTAATCTTGTCTCAAAACAAAACAAAACAAAAGCCAACAAGTCACACAAAACAATCAAACAAACAAAATAAAAGCCAAAAACAAACAAACAAACAAAAAACCAGTTATGAAGAGGAACAGAAATTGGGCTGGGTTCAGTGCAGAGATACCAGAGACTGCGTGAGCAGACAACTGCTTGAAAGGCCTGTTAAAAAAAAAGCAGCATGACTGCTTTTGCATGACTGCCACCAGATCTGGCAGATCTTGCCAGGTCTGAAGTTGGATTATACTCTTTTGTTTGCATAACTAAGAACATTATGGAGCAGGATGAGAGACACCACAGTATCTTGCAGGACCTAATACAGATCTTAAACTGAGAGCTGTGCTGGTGCTGTTACCTCTGTTAGATCCAAGCTGATTCTTGCAGAGCTACTGGAATATCTGGGCACTTCACAGCTCCTGCTGGGCCACATCTAGCCATCTCTGAGCTGGCTTGGCTGGACAGAATTGTACAGAGAAGTAGCAATGAACTTCCACATTTCTGAAGGTGGCCTCTGCAGAACTGTAGAATCACAGAATGCTTTTAGTAGGAAGGGATTCTATAGAACATCCAATCCCAATCCCTCTGCTATAGACACGGCCACTTTCTAGCAGCTCAGGTTGCCCACAGCCCCATCCAGCCTGGCCTTGAACATCTCCAGGGATGGGGCAGTATCTCTGGCCAGTGTGTGCTGGTTCCTCACTGCCCTCCGAGTTAAAAATTTCTTCATAAAGGCAATTTAGAATCAGACAAGTGCCTTAACTCAGCTTTGCATCTGCCTAGTGCCAATTGTGATTCAAAACGTAGACCAAATCTGTAGAAACAACAGTGTAAATTTGAGTAGGAGAACGGTGTAGAGATGCTAGGAGTTACATTATCAATGAAAAGACTTCTAACTAGTAGACATGTTTTTGGATAGCTATGTGAAAATAGAGAAGAATCAGTAGCCATTCAAAGACGGAACCTGATAAATTTAGGGAGAATATGCAGACGTAGCACAAAGATGATCCAGAAGTCAAGTTTAGAACTCCTTTATTTCTGCTGCAGCACTGAATTTGTAGTCCACTGTTTCTACGCAGACTACTTGTAGGATTCAAAAAGGATTTATTTTCCCCTGTAGATATAAAGACAGAAGGAATGGTTCTGCTACTGGTACTGAACATTGCTTGGGTTCCTGGCTGGTTCATCTTTCCCGCAAAGCCAGGAGTAAGCACACTGCAAAATTCAGGCTTGTTTTGCTTTAGACCAGTTTAGCTGGTCTAGCTAAACTGTGACAGCTTGTGCGACTGCAATACTAGAAATGGCCTTCAACTCTTCTATGCCCTTCTTGTAGCGTTTGGCCTTTAACAGGGTAAAGCTTTATTTTGAGAAAGAATTGTGATGAATTTGAGGTTTATGAAAGGTGGGAGACATTAAGCGACTATCTCTCAAGTGAATCTCTCACAGTGAAATGCATATGCCTTTGAGGAGAGGTCATGTTTCAATTATACTGTCACTCCAGACACGAAATTTCCACTGGCTTTTCTGTATTTTAAAGTTGTAGCTGTTTTTCAAAAGGTTTTGAACTAGGAGAACTAGTGCTAATTCCTGTCAGCTGCATTTCCAAGAAGTCTAATAAAAAAATTCAAGAGTGTAGTTGGTGGATTGTCTCCTGGCACACTTTCTCTTCCACCTGTTTGGAACTTCTCCCATAGAAAACTGCACATACTGGATCCCTTTCAGGGAACATTAATTTCCTTAACTCCCTAGTGAAGCCCATTCATTCTATAATTATTACTTAAATATATTCGCTGGTACAACATAAAAGCTGTATCTTATCCTAGTGAATGGTAAATAGACAAAGCCAAAACACTTTTCATAGTAAAGTAATGTAAGCAATCCCATGAACAGCACAGCATGATCAAATTGCATCATTTTAGTTTCTCATTAAAAAGTAAATAGAGTCACAATCAGAAGACAAATGTAGGTAGCTCACTCTTTTTCTGAAAGGTGTAAATCGAAATGGCTCAGCAAAGCAACTTCTATCAGTGTTGTTAACACTTTTTCTATTTTATTTACCTCTTGTTTTCTGCAGCTGTGTCATAAATGAGTAACATTAATATTTCGAATGGACTTCTGAAGGCTGTGCAGTACTACGGTTTCATTTACTCTCAAGCTGGCACGGATTTTATGAGGTTATGGCTTTCCTTAAAGAATTTCCCTAGGTGCTTCACACAGGTTGTCTAAACACATTAGCACCTCATTAAGTTGTTTGAAAATTTAAACAGCATTTTGCTGTTTAAATGCTGAGTAGGATTAAAGGCGCTATCACATCACAAAAGTGAGCTTTTCCTTCATATAAATCTCCCACCTCCTACTCCCTCCCCATCTTCCCTGGTTGCCTAAATTGCCTCGCAGTTTAATTCAGGGTGAAATGGCTTTCAGTCTCTGAACAAAAAATGAATCTGAAAACTAAAGCCGACTTAAGAGATTTCATTTGGAAAAGGACCCTATCAACTTTTCTCCATTAGAAAATATCGGCGTAAAGCGTCCAAGATTTACTTCCCACGGCCGTGTCGGTGCAAACCATCTCTGAAAACATTTTCACCGAGAACACTTCGAGGATTTCTAAACCCCGCATCCCCCGTGGCTCTGAAACACAAATTCAGGCTAATCTAATTAGGCTAATGACTTGCCCACCACCATGCAAGAAAGCTGGGACCTGCCTCCCAGAAATGCACTTTCTTCTTTTTATCAGGCTGGCTCTGAACAGCCAGAAGTCTCAACTTTCATTTCACCGAAGGGAAAGTCTTTAAACATCCAGCCGAGCGTGCTGTGCATCTGAGGAGACATTTAGAATGAAATAGATTATGGTTGTGAAGGAGTAAAGCATACTTATATTTCAGTTTACCAGTGAATATTGTCTTATCTGTGTCTCTAAAGTGTTAAGTGTTCATTCAATCAGACACAAGTAATGTTGGCAGGGTCAGCTACCGCGACGGAAAGGCAGGGGTACTGATCGGTTCTGCATATCCACACTTACCTTGTATCTCCGTGCCTTGATTTTTTAAAGATTGCCAGTTCAGAGGCAGAGAAATAGAGCCTCGTCCGTTCAGAAAAAGGACTGGCTGAAATCCATCCAAATTTTGAGAAGTTACGAACTCAGCCTTAAAAATAAGTGCTGACAGAGAAGATGAGGAAACCTGAGTGCATGCAAGCCAGGCTCTGTGGTACTCATCTTAAGTCTGATTAAGTTCAAATCTGGCAAAATCTTACTGTCAAGCAATTACTTGGCTTTCTGAGTTTTCGGAGCTTGCATGACACAATCACAGACTAGAGAGATGTTCTCACATAGTTAAAAATACTGAGCAACAGGACTTTGGAAAGCCTGCCGTGCAAATCCAAGGACTTTATTTTACCTGTAGCGGATATATAAAGTCTGGCAATCGCATTAGTTGCTTTATTCGTTTGCTTGTATGTTTTCTTTTTCTTTAAATGGCAAATGTTTCTCAGGTGCAGGACTGCTTACTTTATATACCAGTCAATAGCAGATTTGTTAACGATGTGTCAATCTGATGCTTTTAAAAAAAAATTCAAGATCGTTCCCAAAGATATTTTTCTCATTTCACTTTTAGTCTCATCATTTCCCCTACCTATCAGGAGGAACTGCAATGCAATTTGTTGTTGTTTTCTTCACAGGATAGTGATTTCAATAGCATGTTGCACTGTAATTTCCGCCTCGGCCGCCCCGAGGAGAGGCTGGGCAGTGTTGTGTTTCTCTTTGGACGGACACGCGGAGCCGCACGCCGGCGCGGAGCCCCCGACGACAGACAACCGCAGCAGGACGCTGGGGCGATGGCATGAATCATCACGAATGGGACTTTACTGCTACCGCGCTCGTAAGCGACTGAGTAGGAAGGAGCCTTGCCCGGCACTGGATTCTAAAGCAAACTCTCCAGAGACACCATGCGACGCTGCTGCCTGTGCTTTCTCACCCCGCACCTGCGGAGGCAAGCTGAGTCAGCGACAAGCTTGCTGTTGCTCCCCGGATAACCCCATCAGCATAGTGCCGGCTGCGGCCGGGTAGGGGGCGAGAAAGCAATCCCGCGCGGGATCTCGGTGCAGCCCCTCAAAAAATGCGGGTGGACCCGCAGCCACGGGAGTCCAGCAAAGTCTCCCTCGGACTTAGCGCCCCGGGGCCGCCGCCGCTCGCCTGCAGATGGCGATAAGCGCCTCCAAGGCGCCCCGGCACCCCCCCCAGTCAGCGGGCAACGCTGGGTGCGCTGTGCCCCCACCCCGGGAAGCAGTACCCGGCCGCAGGGAGACCCAGCCTCGTACGCTCTGTGCCGGCAATCGGTGCCGGACCCTAGGGGAAGCCTCGAGTCTCCACTGTCCGGGGTGATGCTGCCAGGACGGGTTTTGGAAGCAGATTTAGGGGGGCGTGGTGGGTGTCTTTGCCATTCCCTCCACTGGGAGGGGGCGCTGGTAGCCGCGGACACCCCGCCCGCTCGGACTGCCGGCAGCGCCGAGGACCGATGATAGCCAGGGAGAGCCCTCCCGAGAAAGGGCGGGATGGAGGGAGAGGACGGAAGAGGAGGGGAAGCAGAAAGGGAGGGAGAAAGCAAAGGGAGAGAGGAGAGGCAAAGAAGGAAGGAACGGTGCGGGAGAGCGGCGGAGCGAGGGCAGCAGCACAGCGGGGAGGGAGGGGCCCCCCCCCCCCCCCCCCGGGCTGCGCGCTGGGCAGAGGCGGCGAGGATGGGCGGGCGCGGGGCGGCTCCGCCAGCCGCCGTCCTCCGAGCCTCGGCCGCCTCCCGCCGCTCTATATAGGGGTGGGAGGGGTGGCGGGGGGGGCCCGGCATGGCCAAAGCGGCAATGCCTCCTGCCAGGGGAGCGCACAAGTGACCGTCGCCTCTTCCCATGCCCGTCTCCTGAAGCGACCCCCCCCGCCCCGGCATGGATGTGGCCAACAACACTACCTCCCCAGAACGCTCCCCCGAGGGAGAAAGTGGCCACGGCCTCGCTGAGGTGACCCTGGGCTACCAGCTGCTCACCTCCCTGCTCCTGGGCACGCTCATCCTGTGCGCTGTGAGCGGCAATGCCTGCGTGATCGCGGCCATCGCCCTGGAGCGTTCCCTGCAAACCGTGGCCAACTATCTCATCGGCTCGCTGGCCGTCACCGACCTCATGGTGTCCGTGCTGGTGCTGCCCATGGCGGCCCTCTACCAGGTGCTGAACAAGTGGACTCTGGGGCAGGTCATCTGCGATATCTTCATCTCGCTGGACGTGCTGTGCTGCACCTCTTCCATCCTGCACCTGTGCGCCATCGCCTTGGACAGGTACTGGGCCATCACGGACCCCATCGACTATGTCAACAAGCGGACTCCCCGCCGGGCCGCCGTGCTCATCAGTCTGACCTGGCTCATCGGCTTCTTGATATCCATCCCGCCCATGCTGGGCTGGAGAACGCCCGAGGACCGCTCAAACCCCGACGCCTGCACCATCAGCAAGGACCACGGGTACACCATCTACTCCACCTTCGGCGCCTTCTACATCCCGCTGCTCCTCATGCTGGTGCTCTACGGCCGCATCTTCAAGGCGGCCCGCTTCAGGATCCGCAAGACGGTCAAGAAAGCGGAGAAGAAGAAAATAGCCGACACATGCCTCACCCTCTCCCCGGCCGCCCTGCAGAAGAAAAGCAACGGGGAGCCCGGCAAGGGCTGGCGACGGACTGTGGATCCCCGGAGCGGTGCCTGTGTCAACGGCGCGGTGCGACAGGGCGAGGACGGGGCGGTCCTGGAGGTCATAGAGGTCCAGCGCTGCAGCAGCTCCTCCAAGACTCACCTGCCGCTGCCTAGCGAAGCGTGCGGCTCCCCGCCGCCCCCCTCCTTCGAGAGGCGCAACGAGAAGAACACGGAAGCCAAGCGGAGGATGGCTCTGTCCCGGGAGAGGAAGACTGTCAAGACCCTGGGCATCATTATGGGCACCTTCATTCTCTGCTGGCTGCCGTTCTTCATCGTGGCGTTGGTCCTGCCCTTTTGTGACAGTAAGTGCTACATGCCCGAGTGGCTGGGGGCAGTCATCAACTGGCTGGGCTATTCCAACTCCCTCCTTAACCCCATCATCTATGCCTATTTCAACAAAGACTTCCAAAGTGCTTTTAAGAAAATTATCAAGTGCAAATTTTGCCGGCAGTGAAGCCCGCCGCTCCGGGACGGGGCTCCCGCCCTGTCACCATCCCGCCCGCCCCCACCGCCGCAGCGTGCCCCCCGCTCAGCCCCTCTCCAGCGGGGCACCGGCATCCCCTCTCCGTTCGCTCCCCGTCGGTCGGACCAGCCGCGGGGAGGGCAGCGCGGGGCAGCGCGGAGCTCCGCTGGAGCAGCGCAGCGCCGGATGGCGGCCGCCCCCGCCTCTCCTCGCCGGGGCTGCGCTGCCGCCTCCCGCCTCCTCCGTCATCCAGGGCAGACGTCGGGTTTGCAGGTCGTTGGTTGCTTGTGGTCGCTGTAAACCACGCTGTCTGCCCGAGTAGCAGCGGTAAAAATAAACCACCCTATGCAGAAAACCGCCGCGTTGGGGATATTACTTGGATTTCAGAGGAGGCGGCGGGGGGCTCCGAACCCGCCCCCCCTTCGGCGCTGTAAGTGCGGGAACGGACAGGTGCTCTCCGACCGGAGGAAGGGGCTTTGGGCTTGGAAAGGCCGAGCGGATTTACCGAGAGGAAGCGCGGCTGCCGTGTCTAACCTCGCCAGGTACTTCCAGAGCCGTCCCCTCTGCCTTACGTGTGTGTAGCAGCTCTCCTGCTCTGTTCGGACCTTTCACTTCATCGGGCTTCCCTTGTTACACGGCGGGGAGGGAAGGGCAGTTACCCACGCATTACATGGAGATATGTACTATTTTAAAAATGCCTTTGAAAAGGGCGCCGTGCGGCCGTCCCCGAGAGCACCGAGAGCAGCAAGGGGAGATGGAGCAGCCGCGGAGTGGAGGTTCTTTTGGGTTTGGTCTCTTTTGGAGCCGCTTGAAAGTTTCTCGGGAGACTCTGCGGTTGCACGTGTTGGTGGGGGATAAACAAACAGAGCACAACAGAAGGAACCAAACCGATCAAACAAAATATTACCATGTGCTCCTGACAGCAGGGGAGGGGCTGGGAGCATCCCGGCGACGGCCGCAGATGGCGAACGCGAAACCTCCCTGGAAAGGGGCGGCTCTCCTCTCCCCTGGGCCAGTCCCGGCTAGAGTAAGAGCGACCACCTCCCAAAATTAGAGCCGCAGCCAAAAGAAGTCAGTGCCACCGCGATGCCAAGGGCAGGGGCGGCTGCGCAGGTGAGCCCCGACCCGGCTTCTCCCCGCTCCGCAACCTCCCCGCAGAGGGTGCCCCTCTGCCGGTAACCCCCGCTGCTTGTCCTCGGGGTGCTCCCTGTCCCCGCCCCGCCCGGGGTGGTGGCAGGACAGCCCCCGGCCCGCCCCGCCGTGCCCGCCGCTGTATCCCTGCCTTCCCATGGGCACGGCCGGGAGCTCTCGGGCCGGACCGGGCGGCTCCGAGCCCTGCGCGCACCGCTGCGAAGGACCGCCTGAACCGAATGCTTGACCAAATATATATATAGATATATTCCTGTTTAGTTTGGTGTAGTCCGTGTTAACTGTAGGTAAAAGGGAATGTTACATCTGCGCGTCACGTGAATGTAAGTGTCCACTCGTTTCCGAACTTTAGCCGCTTACATTAAATGGCAATAGTGCTCTTAACAGCCTCAGAGATACACTGACTTTCTGAAAATCTCATTTGACCTCATTTTCGCAATTAAAGTGATCTTTGATCTTATGTGCTCTTTGATCACTCCAACCCACGTGCATTCTGGGTGCCCTCTAAGTGCCGGCGGCGATCGGCGACCAACAATTCTGCGGAGCAGTGACGGGGGTCGAGGGCTGGGGCTCGCCGGGGCCTCTGGGAACCAGGGCCGAGATGCGGGGCGGCATCGGGGCTCGCTCCTCTCCCTGCCGTCGAGCCCCGTGGCCTCCCGCGAAGCCACGTTTCGCACCTTTTATTTCACACCTTCCCGGAAACCACCCGGGCTGGAAAAGCGCGGCCGCCGCTTAGGGCGCCTCCTTGTCCCCACATTCTTGGGCATGGCTCCGAGCCGGGGGCTGCCGCCGAGAGGCCGCCCGTAGTCCGCCGAGCTTCCCCGTTACCCCTTACCCGTGGGGCTGGGCAGGGCCGGGAGCGGGATGGGGAACAGCCGGGAGGGAGAGCCGATTTCTTGGGCTTGCTCAGCGGGGCGATGCGCTGGGAGTCGGGCAATGGGACCTCCACCCGCTGCTGCCCGGCCTCACTGCGCGGCACTAACACCGGCCTCAGCGGGGACAGACGTCCTCGGAACAGCTCTCAGTCGCGCGGCGCTCGCATTTCTGTATCGGGGAAGAAACCGATCGCTTTCAGAGGTGGGGTTTTTTTTTTTTTTGGCTGTGGTTTTCACATTCCCAACTTGATTTCTATTGAGAGAAAAACAAAAGAACAAAGCAACCAAACGGGGGATTTAGAGTTTTTAAAAGGAAACATCAATTCAGAATCGAATCAATACTTGTGGTTTGTTGCAATATTGGATTTGCTCCCCTAACGAGCAGCCTCCTCCCAGCACTGAAAACTTCATTTCAGTTTTAAAAGGCCCATGGAAAGTCGAGCAATGAATAACTAAACACCCAAATAATTAGAAGAAAAGATTTCATTTTTTCAAACAGAGCTGCAGAAAATTGAGTTTTAACTACTCGAGTCAGTTGTGGACCCCAAGGACAGGCACGAATGTGTTCCGGTTTACTTCCCTCGAAAATGCCTCTTTAGACTGCTGCAAGATGAGAAGAAAGTCTCATAACGTTGAGTTTCCTCTTGTCTGTGACTCCATGACACACTAGCTGAATTGAATCTGGGTCTGTGTCTGATGAGGTACTGACAGAAATCTCCTGAGCGCATGTAGACCAGGCATCTGCAGTTACTGGGGTGGGGTGGGAAAGGGGTGAGAGAAAGATGCCCTGAAATTATCTAAGGTGGAGCACACCACACAAAAAAAATGGGCTTTATGAAATGCAGGTACATGTGTTTAAACAGAAAATTTCCCCGTAGTATATGTGACTCTCTACTTTCCCCTTATATTCCCATGCTGGCAGAAACACTACATATCAAGCAAAAACAAGTCAAATCCCCTAAAAAAATGCTCCCCACCATCAGTGTAGTTAAAAAACTCCTTTTCAAAATCTACAGTTCCAAACTTTGCTCAGGGCAGCATTATGAATCTTACATTACAACACATAACCAAGAAATTCAGTCCTCAAGAGAGAAGTGGAAAAGGACGCTGCAAGAGAATTTCATTTTCATGGTTGCTCAGAGAAACATTTTTAATAGTATAGGTGAGTATTACCTCTTCAAATATGTCTGGAGAAAATCCTAAGTGGCTATCATGGGAAATATCCCTGGGGGCTCTGTGAAAGCTAGGAATGATTGCACTGTTCATACTTTCAAAACAATGCTCTCTGTGATCACTGCATCGCCCAGGTGGGTGGATCCCAGCTCAGGATGCTGCTGGGTGCATGTTGTTGTGAGCCTGACCTTATCTTGCTGCCTATGTCTGTGCTCTTATCCTCTCAGAGAAGTCACTGTGGCTTCCAGCTATGTGAAGAGCTCAGCAGGAAGAGATTCCTTTCGTTAGACTGGAAACAAAAATTTCTGGTGCACAAGTCTTTCATAGCTAGAATGTAGCCAAACTATTTGACTTAATGAGGTGGCTTCTTGACTTGGGTGATGGGTGATAGATTTGTGAGTGTTTTCATACCTCTTTCAATTAAGAGAAAAGGAAAATGCTCAGACAAGCAGAGGACCAGAGACTCAACCCTTAAAAACACTCACAAGTGGCCACAAATCCCAGCCTTAGAGATGTCTGTGCCAAGATGGTTTGGCAGGCTGTCAGCATTGTCCTGCAGAATGTAGATGAGGGACAGAAAACAGATGGATTATAAAATATTTTAAAAAGCTGAACAAAATTTAGTAGGACTAAAGAAAAATGAGAAAAAGGCACATGACAATTCTGGTGGTTCTCCCAGGCTTCACAGGACCTGTTGAAAATGGCGATGGTCTTAATAAAAAAAAATCCTTTGAACAAGCAAGCAAATAAACAAATAGAGAAATGAAAAAGGAACAGGGGTCCTGTAATGAAAATGCTGGAAAGCACAAGCAGAGGTCAGTATCTGCTCCCGCTGTAATAGCATCTTGTTTTATTGTTTGCACTACGCAGTATTTTCCTATTAGACAAAATCAATATAATACTTGCAAATCGACTTTCGCATTTCAGAGCTATTTACACCCATCCTGCTGGTCCGTAATGTACACACAGAAGGGATGAGATGATGTAAGCACAAGGTGTTTTCTGCGGCCTATTTTAAATTGCACATTGTTCCTCTTTCTTGGCATCCCCATGGTGGGATCTGTAGCTGGAGAGTAGGCCTGAGGACTTGAAGGAATCGCATACAGTACAGATGATGCCATCTCTAGGGAGTGTTTCACATGTGATCTTTTAACTGAAATCCAAAGACACCTTCCAGCTTGGTAGGACATAGAAGGATTACGCTGTAATCTTTTGTTCAAGTGGATCAGAAGGAAAATCTTATTTTTCGATTTGATACCTAAGTGACTGGTTATGATTTTAAATTATCCAGTGACAGAGGAAAAAATATATACTGGTTTTCTATTTGAAGCAAGCACAGGACTTACAAACCAAAGTGGGTTGAGAAATATTTGGGAAGCTATTAAATTTGACACATAAGCATTATGCCTTTGAAGTAAAAATCTCTCTAGACATTCATTTCTAAATGGGCTTTGAAAGAGTGCTGCCAGGTGAAGTGAAGCAGGCTTGCATCTGAAAACAGACACGGGAGCCATCAGACACAGCACCCGGGTAGCACTCAGAGGTGCTGGCAGGACTTGGGTTTGGGTAGCTGCCTGTCGTGCAGAGACCAATTGCAGGCAGAGATTTTGGAAAAGTTACATCTGGTGCAGGTGAAAGGACAGGCTGGGTGTTGTCTTCAAATTGGTGGCTGTTTGATCTCCATTATCTTCCAACCTCCCTCTCCAGTTTCACATCTGTAGTGGATAATATGGGTATTTGAATTGTGTAGATGAAGGCACAGGGGGAATGCTGCAAGTGACAGACTTGGGGTTTGCCCTGGGGAGATTTTCTGCACTTACTTTGTCTGTAATACAGGACAGAACAAGTCAGTGAAGGACAGCATTCATGATAGAATCAATTCGGCTTGCTTTGGAGAAGGGGCTTGACACTGTGAACAGTGTCAGGATGTTCTGCCGCTGATGTGGAAATGTCTAGTCTCTTCACACTCAGAAGATTATTGTATGCTTCAGGTTAGGCAAGGGCTAACCCAAAGAGAGTCTGATCTAGTCAACATACCAGTTGAAAAGTGCTTTCAGCAAACTTTAGTCTTTTCCTCTGTTGTATCTAGCCCTAAGAGCTACTGCTAGCTTTGCTCTAGTCAAACAGGAGTCTTTTCCACCTCCCTTCTCATGCTCATCCATGGGCATTCTCCCATCCTCAGTCTCTGGAAGGGGATTTCTGTCTGGTTAAAACAGTCTTAACTGTCTGAGCTTGCTGAGGCACCTATGGTTCTGCCTGAGAAGACCTGCAAACTTCTGGTTGTACCCGAAGTGTCTTTTTTGCTGTCATGAGAGCTAACACAAGCAGAACAGTAGCAGAGTTATGGGTTGGGCTTGAGTCGCTACTGTGGATATCCTCAAGTGTGCAAAGTACACAGACTAGCATTTTCTTACACCGTAAGAGGGGAAATGATTTCTAACAAATCAGCAAAGCCCACTTTCAATTTAAATGGTTGCAGTGATTTCCTTTTTTGACAGGAATTGTAGTTAGGCTATAAAGTTAAGTTCTCTAATAACCCATTTGTCTTTGTTCTTGTGACGTACGTCTGTTAAATGGCAACACACTCAATTGTAACACTGGGAACTCCCACATTCAGAACTCTTCTTGCAAAGACTATTTCTCTGTTTTAACCACCTTGCATACAGAGGAGAAGATATCCAGAGAGCTAAAAAACAAGCAAACAAACAAAAAGCAGGGAGTTCACTGGATGAAATCCATTTCTTGAAAAATATTGCTGTCTTCCAAAGAATTGCAGAAGGCATGAATTTGGTTTATTATGCCTTAAACCAGCAATGACGCTACCTTATTTTTTTCACAGTTTAATGCACACAAATTTAATCAAAATACTGTGCAGGTCAAAAGGGTTATTTTTCCCATTGTATTTCAATTAATGGTACCTATTTTGAGCACCCTTCAGCTAGTTGCCTGAAAATGCCATTATCATTGGCCCTCATAATTTATTTCCTCTCATTTCTACTAATGCTCAAAACTGCTGCATAAAAGTTCTTTGGTTCCTCAAAATTACTACGATGAAATTAGTGTGATATCTGTATTTGAAACTTTATGGTCATCTATAATTCATTAAGACATAGAAAACAATTGGGTTTACACAAATTCTAGTCAAATTCTCATTGGCTTCAGTAAGAGGAGTGAAAGACTACATGAGATCTCTGTCTTTCTATTAACCCCCTTGCATAGCTGTGGCTTTTTTAGTAGACATGGGCAAAACAAATGTTTCCCTCTGAAATTTAAGTAAATGTGTGTGGGATGTTTTTGAGATTGTTATAAGGCTCAGGTCATTACAATAGCTTGTGTTATGTTGTAAAGGTTCACAGGAATAATTAAAAAAGACTATTCACATCATTAAAATTAAAGACAGATAACATTTGTCTTTTAATTTAGTCATCACCTTTATGAGCTATTTCATGGTGAAAAGTATTTCAAGCATTACAAGGCAGCAGCAGTGTTTAGTGACTTAAAAAACAGGCAGCTACACTCTATAATACAATGCTAATATTGACATCCTGAAATTATGTGAAAATAACAACAAAAAAAGTCATTAGCCACATTTAGAACTGAAATGAGGTACTGATGCTTTAGAAGTTCGTGTTTTTTTTTTTCATGAAAGACATCGTATATTTTTTTTACCACAATGGTGTTTTGGCTAAAACTGTTTCTCCTATCTATCTCCTATCAAATTCTGTCCAAGCAGAATAATTTTGGAGACAGCTGTGCTATTTAACAGAGAAGAGTGCTACTAGATGTACCCCACCACTCTTCACTTTCTCGGAGGTGCAAGGTCTCAACCTGTTTTTCTCACCTTACACATGGGCATCTGAATCAGTGACTTGCTTTCAGAGCACAACTTCTTGCACAGTTCCCAGCTAACAGCAAGAAATTGCTGCCCACAGCACCATTAAACACTAGTGCTGTGATGCTGTTCTCAGAAAGCTGCATCACTCTGGCTGTAAAGAAGGAGGTATACATACCCGGGCATGTAATCATTGTCGTAAATTTACGAAAAGCACATGAAGAATGTTATTGGAATTTAATTATTTTGTATATGAAAAAAAAATAATAATGTCTTTTACAAGCTTTTTTTATAGTAACCTCACAGTCAGTCTGGTACTAGCCCATGACATATCACCGGGTTGCTGAAGACATTGGTGATAATTTGTTTAGAAAGAAAAATAGAAGTGGATTAAGGAGTAATTAGAAATGTGCCTGCATGGCAACAAGCAGAGAACTTCAGTGGCCTTCAGATATGTTATACAGATACCTTATGATTTCACTCAAATAAGGAAATTCCTAATCTTGACTCAACTCTTTAGATGGAATTTTCAGTAGCCATATTTAATAAAATAGAGGAGTAAAAGAAGAATGGTGACATATATTCTGGAATGAGAAACAGTTATGTTTCATTCTGAGAACTTTCTTCAGATTTTGACAAATAAAGAAACTGTTCATAAAGAAGCTTTCAGGATTGAATTTCTCCTTTACTTTCCTTGGTGGATTTTAGGATTTACTGCATGCAGAAGATTAGTAACAGTAGTAGTAATGTGGAATTGTGTAATGCAGAGTCCATTATGATAGAGAGCAAAATAATTCACACGTATGATCTCATGATCTCCAACAGAAGTCTTTACAACCATAACGATTATTTTCTTTTTCTTTCTTCTTTTTTTTTTTCCTTTTTCTTTTTTTTCTTTAATTTTTTTTTTTTTTTTAAATTTTATTCTCGCGTTACAAAGCAGCCTGGTAATTCTACATTCCTAAAGCCAGTTATTGTGATTATTAGTCTGGAAGGCTACTGCTTTTTGGCATCACTGGCATCTTGTGAGTAGGGATCGTAGTTGCTGTAAGGAAAATTTGTCAGCAAGATTGTAGAGTGGATTGTAGATCCATACTGCATACTGCTTGTTGTGAACTTGTTTTGTATCTTCTGGGTGTCATTCCCCAGGAAAGCGTGCAAAAATATCCCCAACAGCTGTAATTTTGTGTGCCTTGTATTACACTCCCTAAGAGATTACTTGACTAACTTAAAGAGTTTACATTCAAACAGAACAGTGTGGATTCCTCCCAGAGTGTCTTATATGAAATTTGTTTTTCATTACACACTTGATTTCTGCATCCTGAGCCAGAGTGACCAAGGGTCCTGATGACTGCACAGCTGTCATTATCCTAAAAAATCAATTCTTAATTAATCTAGAATGTAAGGGTTATTCAGATTAAGTCACAGATATGACAGCTGGTACCTTATAACTGAAGACTACAAAGATTGATATTAGAGTACACCTTCTGTGTGCCATTAAATGGAAGAGGAAGGGAGAAAATGAAATGCTTCTCCTCCCTTGTAACATCATCCCCCTTTTCCTAAGGAGGAAGGGAAAGAAGAAAGGTCAAATGAAGCTTGAATTCAAACCTAAAATTTGTTATATGGTGATATTAAAATATGGATTTAGAAAACCAAAATCCATCAATTTTGTTGCAAAAGCTGTTTGCATTACTAAAAGAATCAGATAGTTCTAATCAACATTTTACTTTGTCACAAGCATGGTAGCACTTCCAGTGCCTACTGGCTAAGGGATTTTGTGCTGTGGGGCTGACTGGAGTGAGTCAGAAGCAGGAGGTACCTGCATCAATTCCAGTGAAAAATTGTTTGGCTTGAACTTATGTGAAAGCCTAGAAACTTTTTTCACAAAATTAGCATTGCTGCTGAAGCTAGAAGATCTACTTGTGCTCAGAATCACTAAGCACAGCAGACAAATCATAGAATCAGTAATCTAACCATCAACCCATCACCACTAACCATGTTCCTCAGTACCACATTCAGACATTTTGTGAAAACCTCCAGGGATGGTGACTTTCACCTCCCTGGGCAGCCTGTTCCAATGCCTCATAAATCTTTCCGAGAAGAAATTTTTCCTGATATCCAACCTGAATCTGTTCAGTTCCTTGACATCAATCATAGCCAGGTCTGTCCATGCATCCTGCTTCCTTTCCTTCCATCAAAATAGGAAAAAGGATAAATTGGTGGAATCACAATTCTTCCTCCTCTTCCTATTTCTCTTTCTATTTGTTCTTTACAGTAAATACAAGGGCATCAAGAAGCAACAGAGGAGGTAATAAACGGTTAATCCCTGCCCCTAGGCAGAAAAAGTTTAATAAAAAAGCGCATCACAGCAGGATGCAATTCAAATGTTAAGGCTGGGATGTAGGCAGCCTCTGGAAAAAGGAATGATGAGGAGGTGAAGGGAACTACCCTCTTGCACTCAATGCTAGCAGTAGATGAAGTAAGCATCAATTATCAAACATTTCATTCCTGCTGACTTTTTTTTAGATCAGACAGTATCATTTATTTATTTATTTATTTTTAAACACTTAGTCTAAGTCTTTCTCTCATTGGTATTACATGGTAAAAATATAACAACAAACATGAGAAAGTTAAGCAGCATGACTTAACAGTGATGCCTTAGAAGAAATGCCTGTGGCTCAGTGTACCTGTAGATAAACATATCTGCATAGTGGAATTTTTAGTGAGAATTTTCAGGGGACAAGGTAGAGCAGGCCACATTGGAAAAAATGTACCAAATCCTTTCCTCAGAGTGCACCATTTCACCTGAACATTTATGGCCAGTGTGAGTAGCAGAAGGTTTAAAATATCATGAGGAAAGCTGTTTGTATTCTGTTGCTAAATCCTGGGACAGGAATTATTCATGTGCACTACCCAATCCATTCCTTTGGGCAAGAAGGAGTCACATAGTTAAGCTCCAAATAAAGACCAAGTGCTGGGTGCTGGACCTGAAGCCTACAGCCTGGTAACCTTAGTTTTGCAGATCAGTTTTTACCAGCACACTGAGGTTGTCTCTTTATCAATATTTCAGTGAAAAGGAAGCTCTGTAAAATCATATACATATTCATTTCTCCTTAGAGTGCATGGCCACTGTTATAGATCTTTATGCTTCGTTCTCTGCAGCTGTGGTATCCTGCAGGATGGAATACATCCTTTGGAGACAAGCTGTTTGTTATCTGGAGCTGGATCCAGTTAGTCTTTTTCATTTACTGCAGTTTGGATGAGGGTTTATGACTGCAATTCTTGGCAGACAGGCAGTCAAACCACATTAACTCAAGTGAGTTCAATATAAGGTTGGCTGGACTGCATGACTAGCAGTATGCCAGCAGACATGAACTCTATGATGAATGTGGTACGCTGCCCAGCACTGAAGTCTTACATTTTCATTACAGACCTCCCGTAACTGTGAAATGCGTAAGTCAGAATCCAAATTTCTGGAAAGGAAAACAACCAAGGGGATTATTTTCCACCCAGTACAGAAGGCGAATTGAGACCTCATTTGGTTGTATTTTACCATTTGTCTGCCAGAGATGTCAAGGAATGTTATTCAAGTATCTTCATGTTGTTGTATTCAGATTTACTGTGCTGACTTGCAGTCATTCAGAAGGTTTAATATTAAAGATCTATGTCCGTTAATCCTTGGTGAAGCTGATTTACAGTTCAGCAAAGCTCAGTTATGTGGGAAATGCAGTGCTGTGTACCCAGGGGACACTTTCCAAGTTGAAAATGGCCACTTCTATGAAAGTTGAACAGAGCACAGATCTCTTCACTTGCATCTTTTGGGATGAAGGAGAAGTTTCCAGGGCAGGGCATTGTGGAAACTGAATATCTGGAGTACTTGCTTTCTTTGCACCTTCATACAGAGGAGGCATCAGTATTGCTGAGAACAAAAGGTTGAAACATTCATTGTGAATGATTTACTGAGTTTTTGTTGTTGTTGTTGTGTTTTTTCTTTCCTTTCTAACAAGCTATTCATGAAAAGGATGTGTGCCATTTTTACATCCACCTCTTCCTGGTGTCATAGCATTTCCACCGGCTTTGGAAAGCCATCTTGGGTGTTTTCTGTTCAGCATTTGACAGAGATAGTCTGTTGCTGAGTGTGCATGAACAGTGATGTTGTCCATCTCCCATTCTTCACCTGTGAGCTCATCTGATTGCAGTGGCTCTGCTCAGGGATTACAGGACAAAGAAACAGGCAGTGCAGAAGCAGCAGAAATACACAGGTGGCTGTGGATAGATATCCTTTCCTCTGGTGTGTTGCCTACTCTTGTGGGAGGAATTGTCCTTCCCCAGACAGTCACACACAAGTCACAATGACAGTGATGTTCACAAGAATGAATTACAATGCATGTCTGGTGTAGGTGAGCAGAGATCAGAGTAAGACTAGTAAAAAATATTTTTTGCAGAATTAAATCAGCTCTATGTTTCACATGACTCTTTATTTAAGTTAAATATCTCTGCCATCTTAAATATGTTTAAAATGAATGTTGCATTTCTGTATGATCAAAACTAGAAGAAAAAATGACAGAGCTGTTTATTCTTTATTATTGTCTATTCTTATATAATCTTATATAATCTTATATAATCTGTACATGCCATGTAATGTTGAACAAACTGTTAATGATTTCCCTTAATCAAATGTAAACTTTTGTACTGTTAGTGCCCTCAAACAAGCAAATATTTCTTTTAATGCAGTCTCTTTTCCTGTTGGTGAGGCCTGGTGAGTTACACTGTGAAATATTTAAGGACTCTCAAAATGTGAATGAGGACTGCTACCACCACTGGTAGTTTGTATGAACTTTCTCCTAGCATTCTTATAAAATAAGATCATGTTAGTAATATGAAAATAATAACGAGCAAGAAAGGGTAACAGAATCTGCTTTTATTCTTGGTTGTGTGAATGCAGATTTTTTTCACTGTGTGTTTCATGTACACAGTATGTTTGCCCAACAACACTGAATTTTGTTTAAGGCTGTTTATGGCCATCTCAGATAGCTAAAATAAACTGTGCCATTTTGAGGACAGACCAGTGCAGAGAACAAGTACATTCAGAAGCTCTGTGTTGGACAGAGTGTCCCTTAATGACTCCCTCTCACCCCAGTATCAGTCTCTCTAGAAAATATAACAAGATCTGAATGGAGCAAACACATGAGAATACCTGGTCTGACTTACATTTTACCTTTGTGGGTGAGATGCTGGTGTCAACTGTGACATCTACTAATTTTCTGTAACTTTTATCAGTTAAAGGACCGATTAGACTTTTAAAAATATCACCTGAGGATAGAGTAATTATTTTCAGTATAATTCACTTACCATTTTTGAAGTGCTCACAGATTAGCATTTATTTCCATCCAGATATAAGCTGGCAAGCATTCTGTGTTTGTTACTTTTCATCTTCTCAGATTTTTTTTCCTTGCTCATTCACAAATAGGTTTTTGTATTTTCACTGCATTCTGCAGTTGTAGCATTTCATTATTTATGGCCCACCAGTGATTCCCCATGCACAGATTGATAAATTGCTAGGTAAGGACAACGCAGGGGATTTTTTTTTTTTTTTTTTTGGCTCTTTATTTTTTGGTAGTCCTGTGAACATGTTACTTTGTATTTCAGAAATATGTGGCTATCAGAATTAATTATTAGAAGATTAATAGCTTTGAGTCTGTCTGTAGGTTTCTGAATAAAGAATACAGAGGTATTTCAACTTTTTCTGCCATAAGCATTAAATGGCAGAATGAAGCAATTTCTTTTCTGTGAAAGAATATATGCAACAAATAAGAAAATCAGTGGTGTCTAATATAGTAAGACATACTCATCTAGCAGTGCAGATTGCAGCCCCTGATGTAAGATGAGATCGCTGTTGGTATGAAGACAGTAAGGCTTATTTAATGATGCTATCACTTTATTGTAAGGAGGTTACATACAGTGTGAAAGCTTACTCACTTTGCATAATGTAAACAGAACAGGCTATCAGGGAAACAAACAAACAAACAAAGCAGTGCTAAGCATGTAGCTCTTATGCTGCAGTTATTGAGCAACTTGAACAATCTACTCTACTTCCCCTCTACTCTGCCCTTGTGAGAACCCACCTGCAATACTGCATCCAGTCCTGGGTCCCCAATGCAAGAAGAACATGGAGCTGCTGGAGAGGGTCCAGAGAAGGGCTATGAAGATGATCAGAGGGCTGGAGCACATTCCATACGAGGACAGTCTGAGAGAATTGGGGCTCTTCAGCCTGGAGAAATGATGCCTCTGAAGAGACCTTATAGTGGCCTTCAGGGGGCTTCCAGGAAAGGTAGGGAGGGACTTTTTAGAAGGACATGTAGTGAGAGGATGAAAGGAAGTGGCTTTAAACAGGAAAAGAGTATATTTAGACTGGTTATTAGGAAGAAATTCTTTACTGTGAGTGTGGTAAGACACTGGAACAGGTTCCCAGTGAGGAGGTGGATACCCCCTCCCTGGAAGCATTCAAGGCCAGGCTGGATGGGGCTCTGAACAACCTGGACTAGAGGGAGGTGTCCAACCTATAGCAGAGGGTTGGAAATAGATGATCTTAAAGGCCCATTCCACCTCAAATCATTCTACAATTCTATGATTCTATGGTATCTTCCTATGTTGGCAGCACTTGCTGTAAAGCCAAAGAATCAAGGTGATTCATGATTGTTCAGAGAAGCGCTCAAGAAAACTAACCTTTAGATCTCCCTCCTCTTTGCCTTCCACTTTTCAAAGAACTTTGTGCCATGACTGCAGTGCACAGGCTGGCTGTGTGACATCAGCCATATTCTGTCAGGGTCGGAGGATGGCCCTTTTGGGACGGGACAGGAAGCCTGGTTGGGCTATCTTAGTGATTTTACCTGGATTTTGCCAGTTGTATTGTGTTGGTATGTATTTCAATAACATGTGAAACATGACTAGATGGCATTAAAACAGTGTTGCAAAAGGTTAGACAGATTTAGAGGTAGATATTCCTCTTGTCTTGGGGTTAGAATGGATTCCTTTTGAGTTGTCTCGTATTTCTTAAATAGAAGCAATATAGTGAGTGGATGTTGCCCAGACAAGCTGGACTTTCCTGTTCCTGATTAGAATTGGTCACTGCTGTTAGCCACATATGAATCTGTTTAAATGAAAGCAACATTACTAGTGGCTATTCCCACCCATGCTTTCTGTTTCCTCCCACTGCCATTTGTACTTAAAGGAACACACCATGGTATAATATTCATCAAATTTTGCATGTTTAATGCGGGGAATGAGAACATTTTCCTAGGCTTTATGGCCCAGAAATTGAACAGATTTTCTCTTAAAGTTATTGTACTATGTTTTTTTTTTTTCTAAAAAGTGTACTGAAGATGCATTATATGGAAGTAAAGCAGCTACAAATCTGATATTTTAGAGAGATAACTGCATCATCTTGAAATGTTGTCTTGTATGAAATGTTTTTACTTTCCGCCATTACTACTTGTTTCCTTCAATACATACTCTTCAGTACATACTGTATAAAAATTAACCTCCATCTTCTTATTGCTTTGCTATTCTTTTTTTCTTTTCCTCTATTTCACAAATCCACAACAAATTTGTCATTTGGCTTTATGCTAACATGTCAGTTAGGGACAATTTTTCCACACATTTAACAGGCATGCCCGTTGACAGGGGGGAATGCATGGTTGCCCTCCAGGTAGGCATTCTTCATTCTGATAAAATATTATGTCAAATTAACAGAGAAAATATGGTCTCTTGTTTGACTTTCACCGACAGGCTGGACTTCATCAATTACAAGTTTTAACAGAGAGTCTTCATAAATTATAGTTATATTTTGTATATGGCTGACTAGCAAACTCCTAAGGACTATTCCAATAATAGTATCTTATATTTTGTTATGTTGACTTGTGACTTCAGAGGCTAATGTTGGTGATATGGCAGTAGAGTTTGAATCTTTCCTCGCTGATGACACGAAACTGGGAAGAGTGACTAACACACCAGAAGGCTATGCTGCTGTTCAGTGAGATCTAGACAGACTGAAGATCTGGACAGAGAGAAACTTCATGGGGTTCAACAAAGGAAAGGACAGAGTCCTATAGCTGGGGAGGAATACCCACATGCATCAGTACAGGTTAAGGGCTAACCTGCTGGAGAAGAGCTCTGTAGAGAAGGACCTGGGTGCCCTGGTGGACAACAGGTTGTCCATGAGCCATCTGTATGCCCTTGTGGCCAACAAGGCCAGTGATATCCTGGGGTAAATTTAAGAATGTGGCCAGAATATTGAGCAAGGCGATCCTCTCCCTCTACTCTGCCCTGGTGGGATCATATCTGGAGCACTGTGTTCAGTTCTGGGCTCCCCAGTTCAAGACAGACAGAGAACTTCTGGAGAGAGCCCAATTGAAGGCCACAAAGATCATCAGAGATCTGGAGCATTTTGTGTATGTGAAAGGCTGAGAGACCTGGCATGTTCAGCCTGAAGAAGAGAAGACTAGGGGGGGGGAATCTCATAAACACTAATAAATGTCTAAAAAGTGGGTTGCAGATGCCTGGGGCTAGGTTCTTTTTAATGGTGCCCAGCAAAAGAACAAAGTGCTATGGGCATGTGCTAGAACACATGTGAACATGAGAAAAAATTTATTTATCTTGAAGGTAACAGATCACTGCAACAGCCTGCCCAGGGAGGTTGTGGAGTCTCCTCTGGAAATATATAAAACCCACCTGAATGCTTTTCTGTGTAATGTACTTTAGGGAACCTGCTTTATCAGGGTAGTTGGACTAGATGATCTCCAGAGGTCCCTTCCAACACCTACAGTTGCGTGACTCTGTGATTTCTACCAATATCCCATTATAAGTTTTTGCTGTGCAGATGGCATCAGAGAAGTGGTCAGACAGAATGTCATCTGACATGGAAGTGCATATGAAGAGAAGGTGCGTCATTGACTTCCTCCATGCAGAACAAATGGCACCCACTGACATTCATTGATACTTGCTGAATATTGATGGAGGCCAAACAGTGAGGGGTGGGTGGTGTGTTTCAGCGGTGGCAAGAGTGGGTCACCTCTATTGGTGCAGATTTTTATGAATGCATCACATAGACAATTGTTCAGTAGTGATGAAAACACACAAAGTTAATGGTGGTGACAAAACTGAAAAATAATGTTTTGTAGTTGAGAATTTGCTGTATCAGAAAGTGTCATTGTGTTCTTTCATCTGTTCTAGTTTCCAAGGAAATAAATATGAGGCATTACTTGCAGAGTGACCTACATAATTTTCTCTAAGAAAACTAAGGTTAACTTTTCCCCCCTCTGATGAATCTATATATATAACACATTACATAGAAATCTCAATACTAGAGCTAGGTTTTGGTGAGCCAGCTTCAAAGCATCTTGTGCCTTTAAGACTGGGATAGATGGATACAAATATTAATTTAGGCTAATAGATTTCATTTATTTATCAAGAAAAGAATGACTTGCATATTATCGAATTACAGTAATTGGCACCTCCAATTATGTCTGTCTTACATACTCACAGATTATTTAACAACATGGAGGCAATTTAGAAAAGATCTTAGTGGTAGAAGATAATTGTTTCTGTTGTAGATACTTAGGGCACTTAGTTTATCTTTTTAAAGGCTGAATTCAAGGAAGAGGAAAGTAAGTCAAAGGAAGGATGCTATTTATATGTAGTGTAAAGCATAAAAATATAATACCATTTGTGATTAACAATCATCCATTCCTTGAAGACTGAGGATTTAGTACAATAGCTTTTGAGAATGTTGATGCTTGACCTCATCTCCCCCCTCTTTTTAAAAAAAATCAGGTCTTTAGCAATCCACTATATGTTACAGATTTGGAATGGACAAAATCTTTTTGGTTGATTAGAAATAAAAAAAAAAAAAAGGAAATTCAAGGCTGAGGTGGAGTTCTGGTGTCTCTTCCCTGGATATCAAATGGGTTCCCCATAAATGCAAAGGTTTAAAGATAAAGAGTGAGAAAATTTTTAGATGGAAACATTTTCAAAAGGAAAAAAAAAACAAAAAAAACCCAACAAAAACAAACAAACAAACACAGCAACACATAAACAACTACCTAAACCATGACAGAAATTCAACAAGGATAATCTCTAAAATTAGTATAATGATGCTCCATCTTTCAAGCATGTATCTTAATTACTCCCTCAAATAAATCAAAATTTTGTGAAAACAATCTTTTAAAAAACACGGGAATCCCAGTTGACTTATATTCTACGTGATATTTCTTAAGCAATTTTAAAGTAATACCCATGTAAGTTAACTTTAAAAAATAGTTTGCATTTTTATTATATTAAAATGATAGAAAACTTTGTTTTTGTAGAAGCTTATTCTTATCTCTATCAATTTTAATGGAAATCAGAAGGCAATTAAAAGCACAAGGCATGAGATTGTTAATTAAGTGAATTTTCTGATTGCAGTCAAAGTATTTTCAATGAAACAATGTGAACAAATTTTTTAGTGAATAAAAATTCATATTAATAATTTGTTTTTAAAATTTGATAATTTATTCTACAAGGAAAATAACATATAAGAATCAAAAATCTCCAGACATCACATCCTTTAGCACTTCAGATTAGAAAGTATAATTCTCTGTTGTTTCACTCATGCATCATAGGAAGTGACACATTTCTTAATAAATTCTTAACCATGAATGACTCAGCTGTTAAGATTAACTTTAGGACCATGGAAGACCAAGAAAATATCTGGTTTAAATGTGTAAAATGAAGTCTTGAGGCTGTACTCTGTTACTGCACCCCAAAATGTGATTTGCCCCTTGGCTTCCTGGGCATTCTGACTCATGTTGAGCAGCTGGCAGCAGCACCCCAAGGTCCCCCAGCTACTCATCTCCCATCTGTGCCTCTGTCTGGCATTGCTCCATCTCAGGTGCACCTGGCATTTTCCTTGCTTGGAATTCATACTCATGGTTGCCCAATGCTCCAAAGCCAAAAAGTCAGAAGGATCGTGAGGCCCCGCTTTCACGGTCTGTATTCGTACTGAAAATCAAGATCAAGCGAGCTTTTGCCCTTCTGCTCCACGGGAGGTTTCTGGCCTCCCTCTAGATCCCTCTGCAAGGCTTTTCACCCCTCCAAGTAGTCAACAGCATCTCATAGTCTAGCATGACCAGTGAACTTGTTGAGGATGCATATCTCTCATACATGACAATCACTGATAAAATAAAACTGTCCTTAGAACTGAGTCTTGGGGAACACCGTTAGTGATTGATCTACCACTGAGCTGGTACCCAGTGTCGCATGAACAGTCCTAGCAGTTGGACCTTATGTCTGGAAGGATTCAGTGAGGGACAGTATCAAAGGCCTTACTAAAATACGGAAAGATTCCATCCTCTGCCTTCCCTTCATTCACCAACCACATGATCTTACTATAGTAGGACATCAAATTGCTAAGGAATGACTTTTTATTGGTGAACTCATGTTGAATATTCATGAAAATTCTGCCAGTCCAATACACTAAGTTCTCTAAGTCTTTGAAAATAAATTTGGTAAGATATTGATATCTTTGCTTTCACAGTAGACAGTAAATATTTTTTATTTAAATTATGAAAATAATGTAGAAAGGAACTTAGCTGTTTGTCCAGAGCAAAATATTGGAAGTTGTCCCTCCAAACCAAAATATAGAAATAATGAAAATCCTGTTACTCTATTTAAGATATGTCTGTAACTACTGCTTGTGACAGACCGTAAACAAAAGACCTCAAGGCCTTTGGAGGCTGTAAATCCAAGTGGGGCACAGTGTGTATAAGGAATCTGAGAGATTATACAGGCAAGTGGTTGAAGTACAGGCATGGAGAAGCTTGGAGACTTCAAGAAAAGAGAAGATAAAAACATAATCAATTAAAATTTTGAAAGCTGTTCTTCACATGAGATTGAGGGAAGCCAAACGCAGCCATGACTGAGAATGCCAAAAGCTGACAGAATGATATATGTGTACTCCTGGCTTTCACAGCAAGCTCAAAAGGGTTTATCCATGCATCCAAACTTTTGTCCCTCCCAAGGTCTATGGGTATTACTGTGACTTGTAGGTGGCAAGATCAGAGCAATGCTTAGGTCTTCCTAGAATCATAAAACCATTTGTGTTGGAAGGAATCCTTAAGGATCAAATTTTTGTTTCTGTAAAGAGGAATAGTTCAGATTTTTTTTTTTTTTCCTAATATATGTGTTCTTTTGTGTGGTCACATCTGACTGCCCAACTCTCTGTGACTCTGATAGAGTTGACAGGGTTCCTTAGAGCCTGCATTTAATCTTTCTCAGCCTTGTGAAAAAGAACTCACTTACCGTGTCTCTGCAGACAGCAAGGAGGAAGGTCCCTCAGTAGCAGCCATGGGCACCAAGCCCACAGGGCTGAATTCAGCCCTACAGGCCTGCCTTGGAGAACAGCTGTCCCTTCCTCATCACCATCACAGAGCAATCTTCTAGTGAGTACTCTTCAAAAAGGCAACTCTGCTTTTTTAAAGAGCTGGTATCAGCTCTTTTTAATACTTGCTTTAATTAACACAGCAGGAGGCAGTAACATTTTAGGCTTCCTCAAAAGGAGATTATCTCCAGCCTCAGAGCTGCTCTGAACTTGTTCCAGCCCTACTCTCTCTGCTAATGCTAACTGTGATGTTCCCTTTGTAAATCAGCACTTACTCAGTGGAAGCTGGACTCGTACCTTTCATTTCATTTGTTTTCATTGTATTGTATTTTATACCAGTGTCTGCTCATACAGCAGAATTTGGCTCGCATAATTAACAGTGACTCCCTGATGTTTTCTGGAATGGCATCTGTATGCCTATTCTCCTTGTCCCCCCATTTGGTATTATTATTTTGATTAAAATAGCAAAAGGAAGGATTTCATTCATGATAAAGAAAAACAGAAGGAAGAAAGATCATAACTGTGCCTTGGGAAGCTGGAGCAATCATGGACTGCTGCTGCTTGAGGAGAAAGCAATGAACAATGAGTTGCCAAACCCAAACCTGCCATTTTATCCTTCATTCTCTTCAAGAGTTGTGTACTGGAACAAGTGCATCTGAATCTGGCTCAATTTGAGACTTCTATGGGCCATTTTCATAGCAAAATTTTATGAAGCATAAAGGGCCAAAAAGCATGAATAATGCAAGTCTGCCCTTCCAGAAATCAAGAGCATACTTGCCGTGAGGGTTAAGGAGCTGCTTGTTTGAGTCTTGTACGGTAGCATCGTACAAGATACCCAGAACTGTTGCTGAGGAATGTTTCAAAGTCTCTTCTGTATTTTGGTATCTGACTTCTCCCCCATCAAAAATGACAAGCATCCAGCTCAAAAATAGTCGTCTTTTTTTTTTTTTTCCTTCTTTCTTGTCTTTGAAAAGAAGATGAAGTATTGCTGCTGCACTGTGGGCAAATGGAGAGCATTGTTGTGACGGCTTTCATGTAACTGAAGCTGCAAATATCATGCTGGCAAAGCAGCTCTCTGCTTTCACTGAATTTGCTCTTCACTGCACTATGGTTTGGGAAAAGCTGTACCAAAATGTATGAAATGCTCAAAAGAAAGGAGACATTTAGAACAGAAACAGAAATGGAAAATAATTGACCAGAGCTAGCAAAGCCCTGTATTAAATTACCAGTGATAGATCAAAGGACAACTGCACAGCTTTGAATAATGGCACTTTGCATCTTTCTCTGACAGTCAGGTCAAGATTTTCAAAGCTGATTTAAAAACTGAGGTTTTCAATCCCTATTAATGGCACCTTTGAAGAACTCCAGCTGCATTCACTCCACAGTTCATGTGAATGAAAGCCTCCTCATCTTTATCCTAGAAACCAATGGAGGTCATCGCTTAGCATCAGTATTCACACCCAAAATTCAAAATAGTCAGTACAGCTGAGTATTGCATCAGAAGTGAAACTCTGTTCATTGCCACTATAGTAAAAAAACAAAGTGTGTGGGGGGACTGCTGCTCTGAAAGTAACGCCTCCTATTTTATTCTGTTGGCCCCAAACATAAGAAATGGGTGTTGGTGGTTTGGCAGCAGAGGTTGAACCTTTTCGCCAGTGTTCCACTACGTTTTATTGCCATGTGACAGGTGGCAGCAAAGGGGCACTCTGACAAAATAATGTCTGATATGGAAGTGATTGTGAAACAAAAATGTGTCATTGAATTCCACTGTGTGGCAAAAATTGCACCTATTGATATTCACTAAAACTTGCTGAATGTTTATGGAGATCAAACAGTGCATGTGAATACAGTGTGTGGTGTGATGCATTTCAGCAGTGGAGACAGCAATGTGAAAAACAAACCATGTTCTGAATATCTGTCACCTCCGCTGGGGCAGATCATTACAAGTTGCAAGCAGACTCTTGTTTGTCACTGGTAAAGACGCACAGCTAATGGTGGTGACTTGGTTAAAAAGGCTGTTTTCTAGCTGAGAATTTTCTCTATCAATTAGTATTATTATGCTTTTTATATCTGTTGTAGTTTCCATGGAAATAAATAGGAGGCATTACTTTCAGAGTGACCAATGTACTATCATCTCACCTTACTCTGTTTCTCTGCCCTCTGCCATGCAGTGGGAGTATGAAACTTTGCACTGGAATAGTAGATAATTCCCTCTGTACTTTTTTATTTTTTTTTTAAGTTAAAAGTAAATATGAATATTTAATATATTATATAACATATCCTTACCTTGTAAGTTTGCAAACTGCTTGAGGAAGGGGAAAAAGGAGTTTGGCTTAGTTTGCAGTAGTAAAACATTTCTAGACCAATACTCAGCAGAGTAGACAGACACTGTAACATCTGAGTTCACGGTGTATTCAGGAGAAAAGATTAGCTGTGTCAACTTCCATAGGTTTAGTCCGGATTGTTTTAGCTTTCAAAAGATGATAGATTCATCACAGACTAAACCGATCTGTCAAGGGAAATAAGCTAAGGTAAATCCCTGAATAAAGGTAAAATAAATCTGTGATTATTGCTTGAAACTTTAAGCAAACAAAGAATTTCCCATTGGCTGTACTTTTTGCTATTTTTCTCATTTAAAGAAACCTGTGATCACGACTAGAAGCAGATAGATTGGATAGATAAACTATTCCAAGGGAACTAAATACCAAGGGTTATTTATTGGATTTGGAGCACTATGGCGCACATGGCTGTATGCTGAGAGCTCCATTTGAAAAGAAACTCATTTCTGATCTGCTCTCTTGCTGATAAACTGTAATTGGGCGCTGATTGAATATGAGAAGATTTTCATTCTTTTCTATCCAGTCTGACCTGACAGCTCTGGTCATTTCCTGCCAAAAGCTGGAACGGGTTTTCTCAATCACAAGCAAAATGCATATTTCTTGCTGAGAAAAAGCACTTGTGTAGTATCTTGAAACACTTCTCATTTACTAAGCAAAATGGAATGCGGCACACGAGGGAAGCATCTGAAAGGTAGACCAGCATTTTAAGTAGGGATTCAGCAGCAAATCATCCACTAATCAGCACTGCTTATTTGATTATTTTTCTATCTTTTTTGCAGATGCTATCCGAAAGTCATCCGACAGCATCAGTGGTGGGATCCTTCATGACTCATTCTCCCACTGTCAGGACATACCAAGCAGCTCATGAGCTTCTTGTATTATGCAAACAGAGGTCAAGCAAACAGGCAGTAAAAATACAAGTGTGGCATTTGGTTTACTCCTGGCCTTTTCTCTCATGCTGATTCAGAGGGTGACAAGGGAATTTCAACTCTCTTCTGTGACCTGAAAGGATTTAGGGAGGGATTTTGCTGAGGTTTGCAGCTTCTGAGGTGGCAATGGGCGGGTTACAAGGCACAACACCATACTGTTCCATGGCTGGCTGCCAGCTGCAACGGGGCAGGAGCGCAGTGACAGGAGAGGCAGCACCATGCAGTTTGCTAGGGAAGTTCACACTGATGCTGACCTCCATCTATTGTGGCCCCGTGCTCTGGTCACATATCCCACCCTTCCCAGTTCCTTTATCCCAAGCTATGACTGCAAGCGCTGCAAGCTGACACGTCTCTCAGCTGTGCCTTCACCCTGTGCTGTCATGTGAGCATAGTACTTGCAGCTTTCAGAGCAGAAGCATGACTGAACAGATTTTATAATGTCTAAAAAACCTATTTCAAAGTACACAGAGTCCTCCTATGCAATCCTCTCCCACAATTTTATAAATCCTCCACTGACTAAACCAACTCCTCTTTCAACTTGAAAAACAACATGTTGAAGACAGAAAAGGCAAGTGGTATCAAGGTCTCAGGACGGCAACACCAGCATGTGCTGGCACTGCCAAAATAAATAATTGTGGGAGCCTTTAGCTATGCATTCAGCATCTACAGTCTGCAGCTGAGTTCAAGCTTACTCTTCTTGCTTTTCAATGCCAAGGAAGTAATACAACAGTTAAATTTTTGCTGTCTTTCTTTTTTTCTTTTTCTTTTTTTTTTAAAATTTCTCTATTAACATTACTCTTGTTGGCTGACACTCCTTTCTCTGCATGATTCCAGCTTTCTCGTCACACTCTTCTCAAGTTTTTTTTAAGATCATTTCAGTATCTGATAAACACCACAGCAGTATTTCTTTCACTTCACCCAACTTTGTAATAAATCTTTTAGGAATTCTTAACTACCTCACTCCTGTCTATCGTGGCTGGGACTTCCTGCCATGTAAGATACTGTGGTGCTCCAAAAAAACACTTGTGAAAATCTGTGCTTTCAGTCAAGAACCCTTTATTGTTAAACATTACATTCTTTTCACTGTGAAGTCACATTAGGGAGCCTGTAGTGTACAAGATTTATCTTTAGATCTTATATTTGACTTCCATTTTCCACCTAGGGTGAAGTGTCATGTGTACTTATGTTGTCCATAAAATCAGGTGATACAGTTTTCTTTAGCTCACAGTGACATTAGTGGGAAGGTAATTACTCAAATTCAGTGAGGAGAACTCAAGCTTTGGCATTTATTCACATATTTATGCATAGCAGATGATAATAAGCTTCCATTAGCTGCAGGAGCACAAAGAATTTTAGCAACTCCGTGTTGTGTCTATTCTTCAGTGATTCTTGAGACTGAGTCATAAAAACATGCATTTTGAAGAGGAGGCATCTGTTTAGAGGTAGAGAGATGGCCTATATGCTTAATCTGCTTGTTCTTTTCTAATGAAATATCAAGTGACAGCGTACAATAACGCATACATTTTAGTAAAAAATGGAAGCAATCTGAAAGAGATGGCCCTAGAATTCACCTGTTAATGAGAGAAGGCTTAGGACTAAGAGTGAATTTAGGTACTTTGAAGGGAAACTGGAAAAATATTTACTGAAACCGAACACCAGGTAATCTGCCTAGAGTTTATGATTACTAATATGTAAATAGGGAGTGGTAGAAGGCAGAAAAGGCATGGGGTTCTAGCCTCCTATTTTGTATTTTGGAAATCACAACTAAATCATTCTTTTCTTTCGAGATATGTGATATGGGAAAAACGTAGAGTTCAACAACATTCCCTTGCAATGAAGATTTGATATGAAATTTTTGTTTTCTACAAATTTTCAATCCTGTATTCTCATTCTGGCTAAAATCTACGTGTTAAAAAGAAATCCACACATAATAGTTTAAAACTTCACATTAACTCAACACATTAACTCAACAATTAACATTACAACTTAACAATTAACATTAACACATTAACTCAAATTAAAATATGTATCTGTAGATCAAAGTTATCTGTGTATGCCCATGACTGGCTCTTCAAGTCTGATTGGTCATCCCTGGATTGCTCTCCCTGTAATTAACACTCAATAATACTATCTTCTGAGTAGGAGTCATTTGGAGAAAGATACACGTAGGGGCAGGAAAATAAGAAGCAATTAAAATGCTCATTTTTACTATCAGTAGCTCCATGGGTGATCATGCTGCAGGCTAGCCCAGGCTGACATCATCACCTCTTCAGTTCTGTCTATCTTCAGCAAGAAATATCTATACTTACTCACCTTGAAATATGAAAGCACCCCCAACCTAATTACACAAGGAACTTTTGACTTTTGAATCCCACTCCCCATCAATTCTCTGTATCGACAAAATACAGAGCTAAAAGAAAGGACAAAAATGGCGTAGCTGCCACACAACTACTTCAGTAAGTAGAGTACGAAAAATGTGGAAAGAAGGATGTAGTAGCTTATCCCTGTAGGCAAATAAGCACTACACAGCTGTTAGACCTGCTCTGCTAACAGTGGGGTGGGGTGGAGAACTTAGAAAAAAAAGTGAAAGAATGTGTGTGTTAGATAAGAACAGTTCAATAATAATAGTAATAATAATAAAAGTAATAATAATAATAATAGTAATAAACACCAGAAAGAAAAATCACAGGCACAAACACAAAAAACAAGTGATGCATAACAAAACTGTCCAGCACCAGCTGACCGGTGCCCTGTTGGTCTATCAGCAGTGTCTGTGCCCATTGCCAGTTCCCCAGTTATGTTGTTGAGTGTGACACCATACGGTGTGGGACATCCTTTGAGACAGTTTTTGCCAGCTGTCCTGGTTGTGTCCCCTCCCATCTTCCTGTGCCTCTCTACCACGCAGGCAGGAGAAGCTGAAACGTCCTTGGCTCTGTACGGGGCTCCTCACCTACAGCTGAAATATTGTTGTGTTATCAGCGTTATTCATATCCCATATCCAACATACAGCATCACGCCAACGACTATGAAGAAAATTAACTCTACTCAGCTGAAACCAGAACAAGAGACAATGAGTAAGGCTAAGTAAAAAAAAGTAAAGTAACCCAAAGAAGATGATGGTGATGAGAGTTATGTGCATAAAACAAACACTACCTCCCTGAACAGCACAGTTACTGAAAAGAAAATACTACTTCAATTAAACAAGATTTCCTGCACCAGTAACAAAGGAAAATTGAAGTATGTGTCCTCTCTAGGCAGTAAAGTGAACAAACAAAAATCTGAGAAGGCCAAGAGTAGAAATAAAACCAAGTACCTGAATATGTGCTTCAGATTCATTCAGCTCAAATCTGCAGCCTTCTTTTGAACTGCTTGTCCTTTGCCCTGAGTATCATTTGGCCTTTGAATATATATTCTGCTCAGAAATTTCATCTTGTTTATCGTTGTTAAAAGGAATGGTGAGCACTGGGCTTCCAAACAAAGGATGTGAGGAACCTTGCTGCTTAAGACTTTTATCCATTTCAGCATTAAAGAATTAATTCTTGTTCTAATCCAGCTGCTTCTCAGTGACTGACTGCTTTTTGCTGTGGTGGAACAATAGAACAGGACAGCCACATATCTACAGCTAAATTTCTTTAAACTGAACTGTGTCAGCTTATGAAAGAATGATTCCACTGTTATTTAATGCCTTATACCCCTTGATTTTGAATTCATTGTGCAGCCATTGTGGCCTAAAATAGACTGACAACAGCAGAAAGGATTCTGAGTTCTTTTTGCTTTTCATGTTACACAAACCTGTCTTTGAAGCAGCTGTATGGACAATGCCAAAAAACCCAGTATTTTTATCTAGTGACTTTCATCCGGTTAAAATGGATTGCATTATTTTCTCTATTATTTATGTTATTTTTAATTAATGGAAGGAGTTGTTACACACATTCTGCCATAGAGGAAGTCACCTTTAAAACATAAATTCACCTGTATGTCTATTGTGATCCTACTAGATTGCATGGCTTAAATCAGTATTTGAACTCTATTATTTTTCCTACCAAATCTGGATATCAGAGAAACCTCTGACCAGTTGTTCACAGACCATCCTCACATTTCCACATAAGAAGGTATGCAATGCAAACAAACAGTTCTGAGATTTATATCTTTTTTTTTTTTTTTTTTTTTTGGTTGCTTTAGTCAGCATGAGTTAGATGCATGTGCCTGTTTAATAAATGTGTGGTGCTTTACAAGTCAGGTGGATCATCCTTTTCTATACCACTCACGATGGGATTGAAATAACAGGTAGGTGCAGTCAGGAAAATGTTGCAGCTCCAAAATTAATGCAGAGATTGCTCTGAAATTAATGTCTCCTATTTACTTCCATAGAAACAACAACAGATACAAAGAGCACGACGACAGTGTTTGATATAACAAATTCTCATCTACAGAACAATGGTTTTCAACAATCACCACCATTAGCTGTGCGTTTTTGCCAGGGATGAACATGTGTAAAACCTGCACCAGCAGAGGTGACACGCTGTCACTGTCTCCTCTACTGAAATGCACCACCCACCTCCTCACTGTGCTCACATCCATTGCTTGGTGCCCATGAACATTCAGTAAGTTTCAGTGGATAACAGTGGGTGCAATCTTTGCCACACAGAGGAATTCAATGACACATTTTTGTTTCACAATCAATTCCATGTCAGACGCCATTTTGTCAGACTGCCCCTCTGCCGCCATCTGAAAAATGTCAACAAAATGTAGTGGAATATTGGTGAGAAGGTTCAACCTCTACTGCCACACCACCAGCACTCATCTTTTGTGTTGTGGGCCAACAGAATAAAATAGGAAGTGTTACTTTCAAAGCAGCCCCTGTACACCTGTTATTAGATTTCCACAAAATTAATTTATTTCTTTACAAAAAAAATTCTTTCATAAATATAAAATACTGTTACTGTGTGTAAGAAGCTTTTTTCAGATTATGATGGAGAACTTGCTGTATGTTAACTGTCATTTCAGAATGATTATAGAAAGCAATCCCTTAAATCTTCAGTGATATCTTGCTGACAGGCTTATAATCTCTGCAAACTGTTGGTAAGTGCAGAGAACAAACCTGTCAGCAATTCTTGCTTTCACTACTCTAATTTGAAGGAATCTGCCATGTGCTGGAGAAAACCTGGAAACTGCAAATAGCCTGTGAACTGCAGCTAAAAAATATATACTCTGGTGATTCTCAGGTATCTGCCAGATTTAAAGCGATACCTGACTTAGGAGGGAAGAAAATTTTGCTCCTAAAAGTACATCTGTATCCTATCAAAACTGAAGCACTCAGTCCAAAAGAAAAGAAGACTTGTGCAGAAACCAGCAGTCATGCAAATGACCCATGCCCTGATGGTTCCCCAGAAAGACTGACAGCACATGGCTGTGGTTAGGGACTAAATTGCCTTAGAGTGCTTCCATGCGTTATGCCATGTCCATGCTGGGTCTCTGCACCAAGAAAGGCTGCTGGCAGATCACTAGTGAAAGAAGGGAACTGGAGTTGGCTTGTGAGATCATACAGGGTGGCTACCAATCTGCAATGAAGATCTGAGAGATGTAGATGCCCTGGTAGGGGGTCAAGGAAACAGCAATCTTTTTGCATGTCATAAGAAATCTATCCATACAATGCATCTAGGTAAGTCTCAAATATTAAAAACCTGGAGCCCAGTGGCCTATTTTTTTTGCTTTTAAAAATTTATAGGCCAATATATAATGATATTTAGCTCCATATAAACAAACAAACAAAAAATAAACAAAGAAAAAAAAAGAAAAAAAAAAGATTAGGGAGGCTTCTGTGCCTGAGGGCTCCAGTACTCTCCCCAGGGGAAATTGCCTGGGTCCTCCACCCTCACTGTATGCCTGTGGGCCTGAGAGACCCATTTCAGCTTAAGGTTGGGAACCAGTCTGTGCCTGAGCCATGTAAAGGTCTTTTCTGTCTCCAGATCTGATTCTTGCGTGAAGCTTGGGCATGCTTGTGAATATCTTTCTCTGGGTTGTACTCCAGGTGTATATAGCATCTTGTCTCCAGTCATAGGATGGCTTAGATTGGAAATGGACTATAAAGATCATCTAGTTTCTGCCCCTCTTCCATTCAAGAATGAGATCAGACTCCCACTCTCTGCATAAAAATTTTCTTGCTCACATCTAACCTGAATTTCCTGTTTTTTAGTTTAAAGCCATTCTCCCTGGTCCTGTCACTAATAGAGCATGTAAAAAGTCAGTCCCCTTCCTGCTTCCTTCCAGTACTGGAAAGCGGTACTCCCTTGAGTATTTTACTTCTCCCTTGAGTTTTTACTTCTCCAGGCTGAAGAAGCCCAGCTCCCTCAATCTGTCTTCATAGGAGAGGTGCTCCAGCCTTTTTATAAACTTTGTGCCCCTCCTCTGAACCTTCTACAAAAGTTCCACATCTTTGTAGCAGTGGGGACTCCAAACCTGTATGCAATACTGCAGATTAAGTCTCATGAAGGCAGAGCAGAGAGGACAATCACCTTCCTCTCCTTGCTGGCCACCCTTTTGTTAAGGCAGCCCAGAATACAGTAGGCCTTCTGGGCTGCAAATGCATGCTGCTGGCTCATGCCCAGCTTTTCATCTACCAGAACCCTCAAGTTTTCCTCAGCAGGGCTGCTCTCAAGGAGTTCTTCTCTCATTCTGTACACATATCTGGAATTGCCCCAACCTAAGTGCAAAAAACCTTGCAGTTTGCTTTGCTTTGCTGTATTGCATTAGGTTTATGCAGGGCCAATTTTCAAGCTCATCCATGTGACATCTCTGGCTTTGGATGACATCTCTGCCTTCTATTGCATCAAGTGCACCCCTTAGCTTGGTGTTATCAGTTCTGCATTTGGCTGTGCCCCTGTGCTTGCAGGATGAACTCTGGACCTGGGGGTCTTGCCTCAGTCCTTCATTTGGTATTATCTTCTTTTGCTCCTGACTAAATTTCCTGGATCTGGTTCATCTCTTGCTCACTGTGCCCAGACCTTTTGGGATTTCACCCACAGGTGAAGGTATAGCCTGCCCTGGGCTCACCCTTTGCTGTTGGGTTGCCTGCACTATAATAGCCGCCAGCCCTTGCTGATCCTTACCATGCAGCTTCAAATCTCTGCATGCATTAGAAATGTAGTACTTGTGCTGAGTTTGTGCAGTAGTCTTATAGCACTGATAAATAGTATTTGGATAGTAAGCCAGCTGAAAGTGTAAGCTAACCATTTGAAAAACCCAATAACTGATTGTTGTATGCAATTTAAGTAATGTATAGCAAATCTGACAATATTATTGTGACTAGGATGATGGCCATGGCCATGTCTGTTGTCTCAGTCAAACTAGAAAGGTGGGAAACTTTCTTTAAGTAGAGATGCTTTTCTTTATCCTCAGAGTTTTTCATTCTGTTGTTGTTTCTATATTGGATGACTAGAAGGCTTAGTGTATTAGCTTTAGTCCCTAAAGTACCCAGGCTTTGCCTCTTTCCCGTGGTGATATTCTGATATTTTCAGTCAGCAGGAATTACGACAATCATCTAAGCTGTTTGAACTAAAAAGCTTCTCATAAACAGAATGAACTTGTGTGCTGCTTAAGACAATCGTGGGCTCCAAACTGTGTCAGGATTCATTCATGCAAATCAAGAGATTGCAATGCAGCAGGTGGCAGACAGCATGGGAATTATTTCTTTAAATTCTGAAAGCAAAACAGAGCAAGGAAAGGCTCTAGATGAAAATTATGCAAACATTATAAGAATAAAGCTGCTTTCTTTAACTTACTAAGTATCTTACCTAATTTCAGGCTAGAATGACATTCTTGCAGTTCTTTGGCAATCTCTTGACTGTGTTTGAGTGTTCAACATTTCAGTAACTAAAAAAGCTTTGGAACAAATTTATTGCCTACAAGAAATACAATTAACAGGTTGCCCAGAGATGTGGTGGAAGCCTTGTCCTTGGGAACACTCAAGGCTGGGATCAATGGGGCTCTGAACAACCTAAATTAGCAGTTAATGTCTCTGTTAGTTGCAGGGGAGTTGGACTATATGATCTCTGACTGCCCCTGTGAATTCAAACAAATATGTAATTCCTTGTTTCTATGATTCTATGATTTGGACTTGGGTGGCATCTCCTATTTCCATTGCTGATCCATTTGGTGCCTCAACTCTGGCATCCCTACCTGCACAGTGAATGATGCCCAGTTCTTCGGGCTGCCAAATTCACTAAGCACTGCAATGCTCGGGTAAGTGGTGCATCTTCACAGCATTTCTTGGTTTTCTCAGTCCCTTTGTAAGTGAAATTCCGCAGTTTCCAACCCTCATTAGGTTGCTTTCTGCAAACAGCGCTGTCAGTGCTGCAGTCCCACAGACGAGCTCCTGGACTGGCTTCACAGGATAGCTGAGCCCCAGGTAAGTAAAGGCAAGCAGTTTGTCTCTAGCGTCTTCTTCTTGGAAGATTTTTTGTAGATGAACTATACCAGCAGCTGATCAGAAACATTTGGACAACTGTTTCTGAACGTCGTTATTAACAAATAATGGGGGGGGAAAAAAAAGTCAATAGATTAATAAAATTAACATGCTATGACTTGGCCTACATTCAGATTCTTGAGACCCAATGATTGCAGCAAACCCAGCTGTCTTGGGAAAATAGTTTAACTAGAGGTGCCACTGAAGAGCCTTTCTGCCTATATGTTCAGTGACAGACTTTCATTTTACGCTACTAGGTTTGGAAAATTTGGAACAAATCTTAGTTCTCTTAATCTTTTTTAGCCTGAGTCAACTCATCCTTGACAATTGCGTTGTAGGAATGATGAGTGAACTGCAAAAATGCAATATATAAAAATCCTGAGCTTGATTTCAAAGAATAATCAACACTGATATTATAATCAACATTGATACAATAATTTTCACGTATTCTCACTGCTTTTCCACCAACTAAGAATCCTGTTTTTAAGATAATTCAGAACAATCAAATAATCAGGAAGGGAAAAGCATTGTGAAATAATTGGGAAATCTTTTTTTATTTCCTCTGTGAAGAGAAAATTATCTTGCCACACTATATTATTGATTTTATCCAATAAATATATAAGTCTCTCTCTTCTCCTCTACATGTTATTTTGGAAAATTTTTAAAGCTTCTTTTTGGGTGAGGATGGGTGTTACCGAATCAGTTTACAATTATTATAAAGTACCAATCTTCACTCTTGGGAAAGTACTGGCTGAGACTAGGTCTTGGATCACAAATAAGTTATGTAGTAATGTAGAATCATAGAGATGTTTGAGTTGGAAGGAAGCTTTAAATGTAATAGAGGAAAGAAAAGATACACCTACAGATAGACAGCAGGCTGCTTAGAGACCCCTCCCGCCTGACCCAGAATGTTTTCAGAGGACAAGGATGCCACCACCTCTCTAGGCAATATATTCATTCATTCAGTAATAAACTTCTGCATATCCAATCTAAATCTTTTAGTTAGAAGCCATTTCTCCCACTGTCACAACAGATTTTGCTAAAGAATCCATTCTCTTCCTTCTTATAGCCTCCCTTTAGATACTGAAAGGCCACTCTCAGGTCTCTCTAGAGCCTTCTCTTCTCCAGGCTGAACAGCCTCTTCTGTTTCATTCGGTCCTTGTTCCACCCCTTAGAGCAATTTTTCAGCCCTCCTCTGGGTGTGCTCCAACAGGTCCATGTCTCTCCTGTACTGAGAATTGATCTCTGGATGCAGTACTCCAAGTGAGGCTTCACCAGCGCAGAGTAAAGTGTCAGGATCACCTCCCTTGCCCTGCTGGCCAAGCTTCTTTTCATGCAGCCCAGGATCTGGTTGGCTTTCTGGACTGCAAGAGCACATTGCTGTCTCATGTCCAGCTTGTCATCCACCAGTACCCCCAAGTTCTTTTTAGCAGGGCTGTGCTCTATCCTTACACCCCCCAGCTTGTATTGATAGTGGATGCACTTGCCTGCATATCCCATCTTCAGTCTTGTGAAAAGCTGAGGCTGGTGCTGGTGCCTACCGAGTAATAATACCAACAAACACAGTGTGGGAAGGGAAGATGACCTTTGGAAGTTGGTTTTGCATCCACTGTATTTTGGAATGTAACTTGAAGAACTATTCCTCTTAAAAATAGCTGCCTTGAGTAGTAAAAGTATTAATTCATTTTCTTAGAGCTAAGATTTTGCTATTTTTTCTAAGAAGCATTGATAGCATTCTACTAGGGAATTTGCTTTGTCAGCATGGCTGGCCCAATAATTGAGATAATTGTGAAGCCATTGGCCTAGATGGTCTTCAGAGGCCCTTTCTTATTATTCTATGCTATTTTTCCACACTACTATTTCAAAAGGAATTTATGAATTTTGCTTAATGGAAATTACCCAGTCTTCTTTCCTGCACTGTCCAGGCTGTCTCCAACTCATATTTCATTTCTACTGTTATTTCTACTGATACCAAGCAGTTTTCTTATACACAGCACTCTATGCAATTTTTACCTCCTTTCTGTTGTGAATTTACAGTCATCTATGGCAGTTTTATCAATTTCTTGATGCCAGCTTTATCCTTCCTTTCAGATAGTTATTCACTTTCACTTGTAGTTATCCATTCAAGGTATTTATAGACATCAATCACTTTTCTTCTCTCAGCCTTTGCTCTACTCTACAGTTATTTTGTCTTGGTTGCATCCCAGTGATGCTTCCCTGTACCTTTCCTAACTTGAATTAATCTTCTCTTTCATAACTGACACCATATACAAAATTAAAGAAGCACTGCAGCCAATTTCTGCTACAATGGCATTAATAATTCTCTTAGGAAATATATTTCCTGATGTATCCTCAGAGAGTGTTTTCTTTGTTTTGTGGCTATATCACACTAATATTATAACAGAGAAGTCTGGCACAAGCTAAAATGCTTTATTTCTTTTCCAAACAACCATCTGTGATTTTATAGGAGAAATTCTTGCCTTTTTTTGGGGAGGGGGTTATGTTCATAATTTTGCAACTTGTAGGAATTCACTATACCTGTCTCTGTCATCCTGACCTTGAGGTCAAGTATTAATTTCTGCATGATATTTAGTCTTCCTTTGTTCTCATAATGGTTCCTAATATTATTTCACCAGCATACTTATATTATCAGCTGAGGTCACCAATGACCTTACATTCTGTACTGATTTCGTACTCTGTATTTATTGTAAACACCATGCAGCATTGTGTTTCACCTCACTTCTTGTATTACTCCTTCTCCATTCTGTTTGTTAATAGATCATCTTTATGTCCCTCTGTTGGTGGGCTGCCAGCTGTTTGGTTATACTCTCCAGGCAATTCCAAATGAAGGAAATAGTATTAATGTCAGTAGAGAAAAGTCAAGAAGGAAAGCAGCAACCTTCCCTTTTTCTTCCTCCACCCCAACAAGAATAATGCAAGAGATACTAAAAGCTCAAAGTTGAATCTATGGTTACATGCTCTTGCCTGGTGAGAGGGACCAAAAAGAAAGAATCTCAGAAAAAAAACCCCATGATACTGGTGAGCTGCGATTCTGTTTTCTCTGCTTACTTGTATTGTCCCTTTCCTCTGACACTCCTTCTGAGCTATGGAGTTTGCAAGTTGTTTAGTGTTAGTGCCTGTGCTTACATATTTATTCAGCATTGTTTTGAGAGGTATCTTCTGAAGATGTCTGAGAGCAAATTAAAAGGTCTATCTCTCATCCTGTCTTCAGTGGTTAGGAAAACTTCCTTAGAGTAGGTGACAATATACTCAGCAGCTGTAGAGTGCTTGGAGTAGGGAACCTGCTTTAATCCTGGTATGTAACCTGAGGATGGTTCTCTGGAGTCAGTATTCCTGTATTAATGTATTGAGAGGTCCTGACTGTGATGAGATGGTTAGGAGATTAAGCTAGTTTAAGTGGTGGACACTTTATTGCTCACATTAATTAAAATGGATACTGAACAGTCTTTTATTACAAAATTTCAGTGAAATTGACAATACAAGTGAAAAATAATTAAAAATACATCCTATGTGCTGTCGTAGAACTGCCCCGAATTTTTGCTTGCTTGTCACAGAAATGCTCAGTTTACAAGAAACAGCATGAATGCAAGGCTTGTATAGGATGTGAGAGGTCATATATGTAAAATATATAATGTAGCATAGTAATGTGAGAAGTAAATTCCAAACTTCGTCTTGGAAGCTCCATGTGGCATCTACCTACCCCTGAAGAGGCAATGTGTATGAATATGTTTCCAAATGGAACTTAATTGCTTGGCAGAAGCTAGAAACAACCTTTTTTTTTTTCCCTTAATTGTTTATTGAACAAGGGACTTCTCCAGCACAGTGTCTTTGACAACTACCCTGGGATGTATCTCCTAACCTGGTCCAAGTAATTTTCTTGGAGAATATGGCTATTTAACATGGAAAACCTTCCATCCTGAGCCTTTTGTAAAGCTCTCTCTGGAAAAATCCACAAGATAAATTAAAAAAGTTCAATCTATTCTCCTCAAGGACGAAAGAAAGCTTCTTCTTTCTTAGGTTGGATGGGATTTTTGGTGCAGGGAGACTGTGGAAACAGTTGCTAATTATCTATTATAGTTACAGTATGTAGAATCTATTATAATCTATAGATATTTACTCAGTGTCTATTATTTTGACTCTGTAGAAAGCGAACGTAATTATCTTAACTGGGGCTGTCAATGAGTTACACTAAGGTTATGACACAAAAGTCAGTCCTTCCATAGATTTCAGAATTACCTGTGTGCTATCATGTTAAGTAGTCCAATGAGGAAACATGAGCTATGTGAGAATTCTGTAGGGGATGCCTTTGTCATGTGTGTTTCCTGCCATTTTAAATACAGAGGACTCACCTCCACCTGCTGTCCTGGAAGGAGGACTGACAGTGAGCACAGCCTGGGTTCAGATACAGTAGGCTGCCCAAAAGCCTTACTGCTCCTTACATACACAGGCTAGGTTCATTGCATCCTCACTGAGCTTCCACTACTTTGAATGCACTTCTTGCTGCTTTCTCAGCAGCAGAATGGCAGAGGGAGCTTACTAGGGCTGAAATGTGATTAGTTCATGTGAAATATAACCACTGTACAGTAATACTAGCAACTTCTTATTGGAAAAAAGAGAGCATTCATTCCTATTGCACTGGTATATAAATGTATGCTTTACGCTGCTTCAATTCTGTATTAACTATCATAGAAACTACATAGTATACATGTAATGTATTACTCACTGATTGCTGAGGCCAGATTTGGATCTCTAATGGTTATGTTGACCTTTCCTTGAATGTATATATTTTCTGTAACATCAGTTAGACAGGAAACTGCTGTCCTTTCCCACATAAAATGGTATGGAACATGTCTGAAGGACTGTGTGGACCTCCAGACCAGACAACTTCTTTCAAAGTATGTCAGCCTTGCAAGTTTCAGTTCTTCAAACTTTTTGTAATTGGAGATCTGCTGTGTCGGAGCTGGATCAGCCAGAGAACTTACAGGGAGACGTTTATGGCTAAGAGGAGTAACAAAAGGGCAATTGTCAAACCTTAATGATTCATCTGAATATTCTATGTTCTACCTATGTTACAAAAGGGCAATCTACCTGTGTTACAGTCAGGCAGATCTGAGTGCTCCTGCCCAGGTATTTGCTAAATAATATTTTACTTCATGGAGCAGAGTTCTCTGTCACATTAGTAAATGTTTGGTAGCCTGAACCTTAGGGAGGAACCTAACTAGTAGGCTACAGCTACTGTTCCTGAGGAATTTCTAAGTTCTTCTGTTTTGTTAGTTCAGAAAATAATGCTGTGACTATTGTGATTTGCTTTAAAGGGTAGCGCTATTCTAAGATGAGAGACATTATAAGTTTTCCCTCCAGCTACTCATAAAAAGTAATTTAGACAAGGCTTTGAAAAATGAGAAAGCAGCATAGCACAGAAGAAACAGAAGAAGGTTACGTACACAAGCAGTTATGTACACAAGCTGTTCAAATTAAATTTTCAAGGAAGTTAATACATCTGCCAAAGTCAATCTTCTGTCCCCCATGTTTTTTTTTCCTATTACTGCATTTCCTATTACTGATAATGGGAATATAGGGTGAATTCTGAATTTAGGTGAGGTGAACTTTACTACATTAACTTTGTAGCTAAACATAGTTAAGGGACTAAAACTGTTTAAAGGGACCAATATACATTTGGATGGATAATTCATACACCTTAAAACAATCTGTCTACCTAGTCCAATTCCCCTGTAAAGTAGGTTCCCTAGAGTACCTTACACAGGAAAGCATCCCGGTGAGTTTTGAATATCTCCAGACAAGGACACTCCACAGTCTCTCGGAGAAGCTTGTTCCAGTTCTCTGTCACCTTCAAAGTAAAGAAATTATTCCTCATGTTCAGATGGAATTTCCCACATTCCAGACTGTGCCTATTACCCTTTTTTGATCTTTGGGCACTGTTGAAAAGAGCTGGACCCTATCCACTGTATTCCCACCTTTTAGATATTTATAAGCACTGATGAAATCCCTGATCAGTGTTTTCTTCTCTAGACTGAAGAGTCCAAAGTCTTTCAAGCTTCTCCCATGAGGGAGAGGCTTCAGGACCCTAATATTGTTTGTGGCTCTCCACTGGACACTCTCCAGAAATTCCCTGTCTGTATTGAACTGTGGAGCCTAGAACTGAACACAATATGACTCCAGATGTGGACCCACCAGGGCAGAGTATAGGGGGAAGATCACTTCTCTCCATTTGCTGGACATGCTCTCTTTAAGTGCATCCCAGGATACCATTGGCACACTGCTGGCTCATGATCTGTTTGTTGTTCATCAGGACACCCAGATCCTTTTCTTCAGATCTTTTCTCCAGCTGATCATCCCCTAACTTGTGTTAATGTGTACAGTTACTCCTCCTCAGGTGTAGGACTCAACCCTTGCCCTTGCTGAACCTCATAAAGTTTTCTAGCCAGTCCAGGTCTTAGTGAATGGCACAACAGCCATCAGGCACTCTTTCCACCTTCATGTCATCAGCAAACTTGCAAAGGATGCACTCTATCCCTTCATCCAGGTAGTTGATGAAGATTTTGAGCAAGAACCAGAAAAGAGACACTACAGGCCTCCAACCAGACCTGTGCCACTGGTCACGACTATCTGATCTCTGCTAGTCAGTGAGTTCTGTATTCATCTCACTGTCGACTCATCCTACACTTCCTAAGGTCAGCTATGAAGATGTTATGGGAGAGTGTGCCAAATCATTTCTGGAGTCAAGTTAGACAATACCCACTGCTCTCTCTTCATCTACTCAGCAGGCCATGATATCATCATGAAAGGCTACCAAGTCAGTCAAGTATGATTTCCCTTCAGTGAATACCTGATAACCTTTGCTTCCACTTGCTTGGGATGTCATCCACAATAAACTCTTCCAACAACTTCCTGGGTCTGAGATGAGGCTGGCATGCCTGGATCATTCTTCTTGATCTTTCTGAATACTGGAGTGATACTGGCTTTCTACCAGTCTTCAGGCACCTCTTCTGTTCTCCACAACATTTCAGAGACGACAGAGGACCATCTGGCAATCACTTCTGCCAACTCCCTCAGCACTCATGGGTGCATCTTTTTGGGGCCCATGGATTTGTGCTTGTCAAATTTGCCTAGATGATTTTTGACCAGATCTTCCTTGACCAAGATTTAGATTAGATGTCAGGAGAAAATTCTTTACTCAGAGGATGGTGAGGCATTGGGACAGTTGCCCAGAGAAGCTGTGGGTGTTCATCTATAAATATCTAAGGTGTGGGGGGCAAAGTGGCAAGGCCAGACTGTTTTCAGCAGTGTGCGGAGACAGGACAAGGGGAAATGGCCAGAAGCTGGAGCATAGGAAGTTCCGCACCAATGTGCGCAAGAACTTCTTTACGGCGAGGGTGACAGAGCACTGGAACAGGCTGCCCAGGGGGGTTGTGGAGTCTCCTTCTCTGGAGATATTCAAGACCTGCCTGGACGCCTACCTGTATGACCTGGTGTAGGGATCCTGCTTTGGCAGGGGGGTTGGACTCGATGATCTCTGGAGGTCCCTTCCAACCCCTACGATTCTGTGATTCTGTGATTCTGTGATCTCTGGAGGTGTTCAAGGCCAGAATGGATGGAGCCCTGGGCAGCCTGACCTGATGGGTGGCAACCCTGCAGAGGTTTTGGAACTACATTATCTTTAAAAGGTCTCTTTCAACCCAAGCTGTTTAGTGATTCTATGCTTCTGTTATATCATTCTATAAATATTACAGCCTATAATAGAAGATTTTAACACTAAAGATGAGGCAGTGCAATGCAGGTTCCTGGCAGCAAGCAGCCTGTGACCTGGTCCCTAACAAAGGTAGTCTGCATTGCGCCCATCCAAAGTTGACAGGCTTTGTGCTGGGAAAGATACCTTCACTGTTCTTGTGACAAGCTTTGGTTAACTTTCTTTGATGTGATAAAGAAATAGTTTTTGATCCTGGCTCTCAAGCTAGCTCACCATTTAGGAGAGCGGTGAAGCAAGCAAAAAGAGTGTCTTGCTGGCTTAAATCCACAATAGTGTACACTGCTAAAGACTTATTAGAAATAGAATTCAGAGAGACAACTGTAATGTGTCTTCAGGACTGAAAATTGTAACCTGTGGCCAGTAACAAGGTCTGCCAAACACTTGCTTTGAAAATTCCCCAGAACTTCTGTCAGATACTCAAGGATACGCACAAGAGGAGACAACTGTTCACTAGAGATGGGAGCCCTGACACAGGGCCCTCTAGGCTTGCCTTAAAATGCCTGTAAGCTTGCTCATATGAATGGGAATGAAAAGTAAGCCTGCAACATGGCTGCTGTTTGATTCATATGTTGTGTCTGAGAGTCATCTCCCTTAGGGAAAAGAGGTAGGAAAAAGTCTTCATAAATTTGGTATAAAACTTCTGCCTAGAAATACTTTCTCTCCATCTGTTTAATTGTTTTATTTAAAGCTCTACCTGGGATTAGAATGTTTTCTAAAAATCCCAAATCCCCTATCAAAATAAGATTTTTGTAATGTTCAGTGTGTTATTTGAGTAGGACAATGGAGAAAGTGTCAGCAGAAATGAATGTACAGTCTTGACTTTCAAACAGCTTAAGGCAAAAAATTTCCCAAAGGATTTTGTTTAAAAATATTCTCAAGAAATAATGAGAAATAGAAGTGCACAGAAAGACACAGAGTGCCAATTAACTCAATAGGTTTTGCATGCTTACTTTGCACTAACTAGCAATTGCCTGCTAGAGCACTATCTAAAGATACTAGAGGAAGTAATTCTAAAATCTCTGTTTTTTAGGAGAAAGAATTCTCCTAAATGAACTGATGAGAGTTACAACTCTCATCAAGGTGAACAGAGAAAGAAAAGCAAAGTGTTTTTATTCATAAGCAATCTACGACCAGAGGGTGATTAAAAGAATAAATGATATCACTTGGAAATGTCACCTGAAACTTAAGTGGCCATGCTCTGACAATAAGAAGGTTATTAAAAAGCACTTTCTCTAAAGTGCTAAAGGGAAATGGTGATCAGCTGCCGTAGCAGTGGAAAATTGCAGATTGTCAAAGAATACATTTCTAGCAACAAGGCCAAACTTAATGCATGTCTTCAAGCAGGTATCATGGCCATATCATGAGAATGTGAAGCAAATGAACCAACTGCAGCAATAGATGGTATTTGAAAACTTCATGTCTGAAATCCGGTGGGAAGAAGAAACAACAATAACAAAACAACTAAAAAACAAAACAAAGAAAAAAACAACCCTCCACTTCAGCATACTTCTTCCAGAAAAAAATCCCTGTGATGTAGAATATACATATAAGCCCAGAAGCTCCATTATTTTCTTGTAAAAAGAAAAATCTCCTATAAAGCTGAGTGTCACTTTTGTGGGAAAAACTTTTATTGTGGGACTCTCTGGAGCTGAAGACATTTCAGAGCTTCCCATCTGTCTTCTGTTTTGGGACTGGAAGTGCCAGAAGACAGGCCATGGCAAAATGACTAATGGAGGAGGTCAGGGCTGGGTGCAGCAGAGGTGGCAATATGGATCCCACTCTCACAAGCAGACTTCATCCTTATGCCCATGCTTATTGGAAGCTCAGTAAAATTAGTACAAACTTTGTGCTTTAATTCAGTTTAATAACAGTGAAAATGAGGAAGGCAAGAACACTTGTAGATTCAGTTGAACAATGTAAACACTCAAGCTTTTTGAATTGGTATCTTCCATTTTTTTTAATAGTTCATGTTAATATCTGACTGTCCACAGTACTTCTAAGAGATGGGACACATATTCATTTCACATAGAGTTGGTTTTTTTTTAGGTAGACATTTCATTTTCTCGTCTGGGTAAGTCTTCTGAAGATCTTCTGCAGTTTATGTATCTTCACAGAACTGAAGGTGAAGAAGAATTCACCTCTTACATACACATCAGAGCGCTCTGATCTGTTCTGAGATAGAAAAGTTTATAGGCATATAATAAAGGATATTTTCCATGGCAGCCTGAGAAACTTAAGTCTATATGCCATGTACTTTTACAATGTTTCTGAAATCCATTTAATTTTTTTTGTGTAATTTACCTGTTCATTCTCCACAATTCCTGTTTCCCTGGTAGGTTGGTGAACTTTTAAAATGTCTTTCTGTTTACTGACATTTAAATTCTTTTCTTCTTTATTGCAGGATTAGCTTTAATATTTATTGTTTCACTTAGAAGAGTCTTAAAATTTCTGTTGCGTTTTAACATCTAATTTATAAAAGCATCAGCTTTTGTAATATAGGAAGTTGTTCCAATTTACTCATTTAGACTAATTTATTTATTACCCATTTTAACAGAAAACGATGCTTTTATCATGTAAATCTACATGTAAAATAATTACCAGGGAGCAACCAAGTAGAACAGACAGAAAAGGCACCAATCATACTGCACATCGACCAGAAAGAAAATTATGAACTGTAGTGATAAGAAATCCTTTATGACAACTGTGCTGCACTTAAAGATGGGAGACCAGATTACAGTATTGCTTATTCCAGTAGAATAGTAATATCTTTAACTCTGAAGGAGCAGCGAGTCTCATGTGTGACCATAATCATATTCAAATTAGTTTTATATACATTGATAACAGAGCCAAACACAGGTTAGAGAATGTAATATGAAGTGATTATGTTCATCATCTAGTTTTTCTGTATAAGAACAATCAATAACAAAAAAAAGAACAGAGCAATTCTAAATCTATGGAATGCTTCCAATGAAACAGCACTTTATGTAAAGCCTATGTATACTGAAACTGTTACATGTCACAATAAACAAACATTTTACCTCAAGTGGATATTTGCTTTTGCAGGATGTTATAAAGCCAAGTGCTCATATCCGAAGTTATGTGAAAGGACTAGAGGAACCTCAACAAGTACCATATCCCAAAGCAGCCTCCTGCTCAGAAAAAATGATGACAGACAAGAGCTTGAAAGTATTTTGCTCAAATTCATGTTTGTTATGTTCCAGGTGAGTGGTCACAGAGCACATCCCATTCCTTCTCTTGTCTAAGCAAAGCTTGTACAACACAATACCAAAAACACCCAAAATGTCAGAAATATGTTCCATCGGCTCAGAAGAGTGAAAGGTGAATGAAAATTTTTGGAAAGGAGGGAAAACAGATCAGGAAAAAGAGACCTGACAAAACCACATTTCAGTCTGCCAATGTAAATTAGCTCTTAGTGTTAAAATGTGCAGAATATCTTCTTCATGACTCAAGGGCAATTAGAACTATTTCTACTTATATTTCCTGAGAAAAACTTCCTTGCATTCAAATACTTTTTTTTTTTTTCCCAATGGGTTCCTAATAACTATGTCCTTCAGCTCATTACTGACTTTTTGTTTTCATGACCTATATGTCTGTTGTGGCAATCCCATAGACAATTTGGAAGTGAACCAGTTTTACTTTTCTTGCAGTTTTAGGTTCTGTGCTACTAATCTCAATCCAAGACAGTACATTTATATGTATAGGATCACAGAATTATTTAGTTTGAAAAAGGTTTTCAAAACTGTCATGTTCAGCCAATTTCCATCACTCAGCTATGTTACTACCATGCAAGGGAATCTATTGAAATTCAGGAAGGAATGTCAATCAGCATCATCAGTTTTCCATACATCTATTTTATTTAAAGTTAGAATGTACTCTTTTGGAATGAGAAAAATCTTTTGTTTGTGGGCAGAACATTGAGAACATATACATTTTATACTGAAATCAACGCTCTAATTCTTTCTGTGATTTCCTGTTAACATCTTATGTGGCAGAATGTGCTAATTTTCTGTTTCAGTGACCTAGGTGAAATTTAGTTATTAAACTGAAATGTCAAGATCCTATTGGTAATAATTACAAGAGTGCAAGGCAAACCAGGTCAACACGATACTGTTCTGGCATGCCCCACTCTGCTCTCTGCAGGCTAATGACAGGCACAAACACTACATTATTGATATATATATATTTCAAATTAGTGAGATAACAAGTTGAGTAAAACTGCACACACATTATTGAGGAAGTATGGCTTTAAATGAGGTACCTGAAGGGACCAAACAAGCACATTTTGCATAGTAATTACAGGAAAAACCATATATTTGCCTCCCAATAAGATAGAAGGAAATACTTTTCTGGAAAACATTTTTTTAAGCTATGCTCTAAACTCTAATGCCTATCTCATTCTTTAATTGCATTCTAGATCACTGAGATTTTTGTTTTTAAATCACTGCTATTCATTCTCATCAGAATGGGATGCTACCTGTGGAGCTAGTAGGCATTTGTTGGGGAACGTGCAGTGACATTTGACATTTTCAAATACACTCAGTGTTGGACTCAAGTACGAAAAGCGATGGCATGGCATCTGTTACTGAGCTCTTTAACAAAGAGTTCAGGAAGGTATATGTAATTAAATGTTGAGATCAACATGTCTGCATTTTCACAGCAAACAGCCACTGCTAAAGTCTTTACAGCCTTCCAGAACAAAGGGGAAAAATTACAGAGAAAATGATCTGCATTTAAATGCAAAATATTCATCAGGGTTTTAACCATCTCTTAAATTCCATTTCCTTCAGTTGTAGGGAATTATAATACAGAAAAACAAAAATTTGTCAGTTTTTTATGAAATGTTAAAATAAAAATGACTAAACTTTTGGGGAAAAATAAACTAACTGGGGTTAAATGTACACTTGGAAACAACAGAAAAATAGAAGTGCCTACAAAAATAAAGAGAAAAGGTGCTTTCACAGATTATCTCTACTATTCTCTGTGGCAGTCAAAGGGATTTCCATACCTGGTTGTCTCTGCAACTCTGTTTGAGGCAGGTGTCAATGCGAGATGATTCTTTACTACCTCCCCAAGTCACTGCCTGGTATCTAAACTACTAATAGAATCACTTCAAATGAAAGTGAGAGGCAACGATGGGGATGCATGTTTCTTCAGCCATTCCAGGTGTGGTGGAAGTAACCTGGGAAAGGTGCAGTATAAGCAACTGAGAGTAGTAGTATTTTAAAACTTGATAGCAAGAGTAGCTAAAGCTTGCCTTTCAGGCCCATTCTGGCTGCAATGCTGCTATAGAAAAACAACATGCAAATTGAGCTATTCAAATATTTGTCAAGCTCTCTTCACTATTAGGCTGCTGAAAGTATTGCTCTTTGTCTTTCTGCTCATCAAGTCACAGTGGTGCTGCAGAGCACACAGCGCTGCTGGAATAAGGCTCTTAGTAAACAACAGGAGGGAAGCAACAGTAAGTGGGAAAGGAAAAGAAGTGAGGAATAAAAGCCCCACATTTGAAATATTGTTAAAGTTGGTTCAGGGGTAGGAGCAATAAATCAAGACTTTCTGTCTTGGTTTGGTTAAGATCATGAAGAAGAAGGGACTTCAAATGGATTTCATCACCCTGTAACAGAATGACAGTCACAAAGCTTTCTCCATCTGTCCTGCTCTCCCTTCTTCCAGATGCTGAAGTTAAGCTCTTGGGGGTGATAGCAGTAAGTCAGTTCATCCTTTCGTTGGTTACTGAGGATTATTCCAGACATGTTACTGGGGTCTTTTGATTTGTTTTCCCACAGTTTTCCTTGCAAAACAAACAGAATTTTACTACCATTCATGGACTATATAATTTAAAGCTATGATTTGCACAAACTCAGCTTTTCTGCCAATTTGGCAGGCCAGATTAAACCAGTTTATTTTATAGGGAACACTGCAGTTATGCTGTTTAGGCTGCTCATGCATCACCATAAATAACAGAATGTTGAGCAAGTTCTATAGATTAATTAAGTATTTGATTAAATTTTCCACACATTTTGTGAGGCCAGACAGTAACACAAACTACCCAAAGGACAAAATGTAAGATTTCTTGTTAAAGCTGAGTTTTTGGAGTAGTTGGCTTTAGGCCAACAAGAACACATCATGACACTGCAGCTTTAAAATATAAGTTAGATAATTACGACTGAGGCTCCCAATTATAACTTTGTGCAGAAATAGCATCCTGTAAGGGGATTCAGCTAACTGGCCAGCCTATGGCCTTTGTTTTTCTAAGGTCAGAGTTGGAATATGCTTTATTTATTAAGAGATTTCAACCACAGGAATTAACAAAGAGGGAAAAACAGCAGTGATCAGAAATTGTAATGTTTAACATCTTTGGTGTTGCTGGTAGCCTATTTACTATAATAACAAGGTGAAAAAAAAAAAAAAAAAAAAGCAGTCCCAGCTCTAAGGAAAATTCTATCACTGCAATTACTGATTATGCAAAGATCCTGATCTCATGTGAGCCACAAGAACACAAAACAACCTTTCATGTGAAGTACCATTGCATTAAATGCGGAAGTGTTTTCCAGTAAATGACAATAATTTCACTTATAAGAAAATTTTCTTTAGTGCTTACTTTGGTAAATTATCTTTCAAAACTTACATTTTGAACTCCCTGCCTATATTTTAATGTCAAAAAACATGAGTTGTTTGCCTGCAAAGGAAAGTTGTGTCTCTGTTACTCTTAAAAGGGAACTGACACTGTAAGTCCAGTCCAAACATCTGTTCTCACTCCACTAAGAGCAGATGTATGAACAACAAGCAGACAGCT
>JAPSGF010000003.1:21450018-21471971 GCA_035772895.1 Perdix hodgsoniae
TAGGCTGTAAGGGATTTATATAAAAGTTTTGAAAGATTTTCCAAAGGCAGTTTGCCTTCTTGAAAAGAACAATATATGTGTGACAAAGTTTGCTTAAGTGGAAGCAATACTACAACTTTCTTGTATTCTCTGCTACAGCAGAGGGAACATAACTCTCCGTAGTATGATTTTGCTTGTACCTTTTGCTTGACCCTCTGCTAATATCTACAAATGTTCAATTCTTCAAGGCATTTTCCAGGACAGACATATCCAAAAAATGGTCCTGAAAGTACATCTATTGCAGATGTCTCTTTCCTTTTGATATTGTGGTAGTTCTTCTATCCCAGTGTCACAGAGAAACAGAAAATAACTATTTTCTCCTGGAAATGCTAATGTAGCATGCATGCAGCATGGAGCTGTGAACTGACATAATCTCTTTTGATCCAAAGTTCATCAGAAAAGCTCTGTGAAGACTAAACCATAGAAAGGAGACTAAACCATGAAGTTCACCAGATCATCTTTGTTGCAGGAGAACAAGAATAACCCCCAGTGACCTCCTCAGGAGGCCCATTTTCACATACAGTTGTCTGACTGACGTTCAGGAAAAGCTCAGGACAACAAAGTACAGCTTAAAAAACACAGTTTTTTATTTCCTTGTGATTCAGAAGTCACAGTGCAGGCTAACACACATCCATCTGACCAGTCTCAGCTGGGATAGGAACCAGAACAAAGTAATCTCAAATACTCTTGGCTGCTGGTGAACCCAGTGTGTAGGACCTGATAGTATCTCATCAGGTTGGAGTTCCCATGTGTTTCTTTTTGGTAGTTATGTGATACAACGTTGTTATCACCATAACTAGCTGAATAACTTGTTGAGATGCTGTCAATATCTCTTGCTTACTGATTGGCAAACATATAAAGTGATCTGACTGCCTCTGCAGAAGGTTTTATAAAACATTTTACAAATATTATTGGTTTGTTGGGAGCTTTTTGTCTGTCAGTGTATAGTTTAGTCAAACTTTTCAGCATTTGAATGAATCTAATTATTAATCCCAAAACTATAAACAATATCTGTTCTTTGATCTGTTCTGAAGGACATTGTGCCTGACCAACCTCCATAATGCCTAATGTTGAACTTTTTATATTAACAGAAAGAGTCTTAGTAAGGTGAAAAGATAACGCCACAAGACAGATTCAGAGGTTAGTTTTCCTTCTATACTGTAGTTAGTAGTGGTCAATTTCCACCTGTAAGCACCAGTTCTTTCTTTATGCTGCTGGCTTATCACCTGCAGTATCTGTAAAGCAGCAACCACCTGAAAGTTCTCTGTTTTCTCTCATTTGTATACCCCACATAACTGCTCCCATGCAAAGAGGTGGGGAGAAATCAATAACTCTTCATTTAATTGTGACTCGTTTTCTTCTGCTGAGTGACAAGTGATTGATTTGTCTCACCTCCCATTCAGACAACCATACCTCCTCTATTCGTACTGTACAGTGGGAAGGGAAAAATGTAAAGTTTTACATGAGAGGCAAATCTGAGGTCAAGATGTCAGTCTGCATAGTTCAAATGCAGACTGGCTGGTGCTTTAATCAGAACACCTACAGAGCTACCAGAGAAAGCAATCTGTATCATTAGCTACAGATCTTTGTCTGGGCTATTATGGGCTATACATGAATACTGGGTATTCATATCACCAGTACAGAAATATACTTTTATCAAAGCCTATAAATCCATTGAAACGTGGCTTAGGTCAATTTACCTAAAAGTAACTGGATTCTCTCCACTCCACTCCACACAACAGACTAGTTGTCAACACAATCAAGAGAACAATACAACTTCCTGGAAGTGGAGAGGCACTGCAACAGTTTCTCTTCATTAAAACATATCAATGCATGTGAAAAGGCTACACATAGTACTTTAAAAAAAAACACAACAAAACAAGGTTAAACGTTAATGTCTAGACATTAGGACAGAAAATAAACAAATGGAATATCTTAATAACAGCAGTAACGAAGTATGTATCTACATATAATTCTCCCAAAATTACAAGGGACTAAGAAAATTCCAATGTAAGTATTGGAAAATGATATTAGTTTTCATTAGTGTTCTGATGAGTCGATATATAATTTTCTGGCGCACACACACACACACACACACACAAAATAAATTTAAAAAAAAGTGCAATTTTCTTAGAGATGATTGGACTATTCATAATTGTGTATATTGAATTTGATGGAATATTTTTAGAATTTTTAGAATTATCTTAAATTATTTGTAAACAGCATGGCTGGTGAATGTTTCAAGTACATTTCTTCTGGGCTCTGATTTTGTTGTATGGTGTTTTTATGATCTGCACACAATTACTGATAACTGTTTTTGTTGGTATTTGAATGCCTGTGGCTATCTTCCATGCCAACATTTGAGCAGGATATGTTCACAACACAAGATAAAGGACCTTGTGCCAGGGGCTTGAAGCATGAGTATGATACCAGAAGTGCAAACCATACATTATCTGTGTGATATTTGTGATATTTCCTGGCTGAATTTGTGTTAATAACTTCAGAATTCAGGCTCTAAAGGTAACCTCACAGTAATATATACTTACATGTTAATTTGTAAATGATATGGCTTTCAGTTCCCGTCTTTGTCTGCAAACCGGCAACAGACTAGGAGAATTAAAGCCTGTATCACTGAAACATGAAAAGGAAGCATCATTAAATGCACTGTGTGTTTTTGTCTCTGTCTTACATTTTCCATTCAGTATGCGGAGTCACAAATCTTTTCCCTTTTTCTCTTAACAGGACTCTACCACCTTCTAAGCTGCCTGTCTTCCACAACAGATGGTACACACTTTCCTAAACAGGGAGTGACTGTCCTTGCTCATGTACCAAGAGGTACATCAGAGATCACAGAGATTGGTCAGGAATAGATAACGAACATCATCTTACTAATGGTACCCCCTCTTGGTAGTATGACAGAGTAAGGTCCTACCGGATATAATGGGTTGGGCAATAACATCCTGGTCCTACTCCCTGAATGTGTGATGGGGTAATGGAGTGCAAATCCTTGCTTCTTCCTGATTACTCTGTGGGGCCATACGTAACTCCATGTTGTGCAGAGTTTTCTTCATGTGCTTGAGAAGAGACTGATTTTGTCTCCAAAACAAAACAGTGCATTCTGAGGATGGAGCAGAAAACAGGATATTAGCAAACATGGGTGAGCCTACTTCTGAGAAACTCTTCCATCCCCTTCTGCTTCCGCAATGCTGCCCCCTCCCCCAAAAAGAGCAGCAGTGAAGCGTAAGCGTACATTTTATTTGGACAGCCATCAGTGAAGAGCTTCTTACATTATTCAGTCTTCTCTACTTGTAAAATTCAAGTAGCGTATAGTGAATGAGAAAAATAATGGAAATACAAGCCTAACACTTACAAGACACTGTTATGTTGCCCTGTTTGGCCATAGGCTTCATTACTCCATTTTCCTATCTTCAGTTTTTCACTGCTTCTGGGTTTCAGGAGGATTCTGTGAAGAAAAATATTCTACAATCTTTTAAGTGCCTAAACTGGAAAGGAAAATTTGTATCCTCAGTGTAAATGCCTGGAGGACATTTTATTTATTTTTGATTGTTCTTTGTTGAATTATCCTATTGATATGAACTGTGAAGAGATTTCCAAAAGGATGGAAAAGAATCTTAGGAACTGCACAGTAATTTCCTAGTCACTGGCACCACATTTTTAGTGTTACAGTTTAGGTGTTGTGGTAGATTGTTTTCAGGATTTACCTTGTTAGAGTGTAGTGGAAAATTTATTACTTCAGTAGGACTATTTCACAGAATCACAGAATCATGCAGAATCAGAGAATTCCGGGGTTGGAAGGGACCTCATGAGATCACTGAGTCCAACCACCTGCTAAAGCAGGTGTCCTACAGTAGGTCACATAGGTAGGCATCCAGATGGGTGCTGAATATCTCCATAGTAGGAAACTCCATAACCACTCTGGGCAACCTGTTCCAGTGCTCTGTCACCCCTACCATAAAGAAGTTCTTCCACACGTGGTATTGAACTTCCTGTATTCAAGTTTTAGCCATTACTCCTTATCCTTATCACTACACACCACTGAGAAGAGCCTGGCATCATCCATTTGCCTCTCACCTCCCATTAGATATTTAGATATTTAATCACATCCCCCTTTCCCCAGACTGAGCAGACCTGTGTTACTCAGCTATTCATATTTGCTATGTTTTCAGTAGTCACTGAAACAGGCTGTTGGAAAGAGATGTTAGGTTAGGAAGTGCTAGTACTGAGAACTCTTATTTACCATAGACTAGATTTACCTGTGCTCCCTGGCAATAAATAATGCCAGTATGAATAGCTGGTTGTCTCAGTCTATAGTTACAGCATGCTGGTGGCAAACACGCTGCCTCCAAACCATCCTGCTCACTTCAGATATGTTGACAGAAGCCCAAAGGACGATACTGCATGGATAAGAAATACTGCTGGCAAAATCCTGACTCCTCTAACATAGTGAGGGTGAAATTAAATAAAATTTGGTTGTAATCAACAGCTAATAGATACTGCCTCTTGTTCTTCTCTTGAAAATTCAGTTTTTTAATCTTTAATCCTGCAGAGCCCATCAGACGCATCCCTGGATCACTGCTGAATAACCAGGGAAAAGCTGTTAAGGAAAGAATCTACTGGCATTAGTTATGTGAGCTCCTGCATTTGCTAAGTGGTGACCTTCAGCTGATGGAAAAGCTTTACGGTGTCCACAAATTAACAAAGGTGGAGGCTTTGTAAATCACTTGCAAAGCTCTCCCAGGTCAGAGAATACTGTGTCAGATTTCCTGCATGATGGACCAGAGCATTATTTTTCATACACTACAAAATTGCTTCCACTATAAGCAATTTCTGACAGCAATCAGAGTCATAATAAGGAGCCGACTCACTTGAAAAGCATTCCGAAACTTGGAATTGTCTTTGCCTTCTCCCCTTTAAATGCTCATCTGTACAAATATGTCTCTTTGGATAAGATGACACTTGAAAAGTGCTGCATTTTTAGAAATCACTTCTGCACTTATGAAGTGCTAATTGGATCCAGCTTGATTCAGTATGCTCAGAACCTGGTCTACAATAACCTCTCTGCTGGCTACATAAAAATACTTAGTGGTGTTTGCATGTTGTAAATATTTAATATTGAAAGTTACTCCTTTCTTATTAGTAAGAAGAATAAGAGAAATAATGTGTAGATGCATTAAATACATATTCATTTTTTGAGAAGTAGCTTTACTCTGTGTCAATTTAAATTCCATTTACTTAGTAAAATACTTCTGGAAGATATTTAATTTTAATATTTAATATTATGATAAATTTTTAATTTAATATGGTTTAATATTATGATAAAGAGGATAATATTATGATAAAGAGGAGGGATCTTAATATCAGATCAGGAGATATTTAAAGTTTGGTATGACTATTCCACTGATCATAGAATCATAGAATCATAGAATCATAAAATCATAGAATCATAGAATCATTCAGGTTGGAAAAGACCTTAAAGATCCTTGAGTCCAACCATGACCTAACCAAAGAACCCTAACAACCCTCCACTAAATCATGTCCCTGAGCACCACTCAACCATCTCCATGGGGAGCCTAGTCCTGTGCTTAGCCACCTCTTCTGTAAAGAAGTTATTCCTGATATCCAAACCTAAACTTATCCTGGATAAGATATCCTTGAGGCTATTTCCCCTCATCTTGTCACATGTCACCAGTGAGAAGAGACCAGCCCCGCTCTCGCTGTAAGCACCTTTCAGGTACTAGAAGACAGCAGTAAGGTCTCCGCCTCCTTTTCCCCAGACTGAACACCCCCAGTTCCTCCAGTCTCTCCTTGTAGGGCATGTTCTCCCAGCCCTTCACAAGCCTTGTTGCCCTTCTTTGAACCTGCTCCAGCACCTCATTGTCTTTTCTGTACAAAGGTGCCCAAAACTGAACACAGTAATTGGTAATTGGCCTCACCAATGCCAAGAAAAAAGGCAGGATGACTTCCCTAGTCCTGCTCACCTCACCATTTCTAATACAAGCCAGGATGCCATTGGCCTTCTTGGCCACCTGGGCACACTGCTGGCTCATATTCAGCTGACTGTCCATCAGTACACCAAGATCCCTTTCCACCAGGCAACTTTCCAGCCACTCCTCCCCAGGCCTGTAGGTTTCCCTGGGGTTGTTGTGACCAAAATGCAGGACTCGACACTTGGCCCTACTGAAATTCATACAGTTTACCTTGCCCTATCGATCCAGTCTATCCAGGTCCCTCTGTAGTGCCTTTCTCCCTTCAGGCAGATCAACACTCTCTCCCAACTTGGTGTTATCTGCAAACTTACTGAGGGTGCACTCATCCCCTCATCAAGGCTATTGATACATTTGTTAAATAGAAGCAGCCCCAGTACTGAGGCCTGGGGGACACTGCCCATGACCGACAGCCAACTGAATTTAACTCCACTGACCACAACTCTTTGGGCCCAGCCATCCAGCCAGTGTTTCACCCAGCGGAGCATACGCCCATCCAAACCATGGGCAGTCAGCATAACCACAAGAATGTTGGGGGGGAGAGTTTCAAAGGCTTTACTGAAATCCAGGTATATCACATTGACAGCCTTACCTTCATCCACTAAATGTCATGGAATGAAATCTGTGATCACGCAGAATCACAGAATTATAGGGTTGAAAGGGACCTCTGGAGATCATTAAGTCCAACCCTCCTACTAAAGCAGGTTCCCTACAATAGGTCACATAGGTGGGTGTCCAGACTCATCTTGAATATCTCTGGAGAATGAGACTCCACAACCACTTTGGGCAGAGCTCCAAAGTGCTCCTGTTCTAGAGCTCCATTACTTTGATAATAAAAAAGTTCTTTCTTTTGTAAGTATGGAACTTCTTGGGTTCCAGTTTGTGCCAGTTGTCCCTCGCTCTACTGCTGCTCGTCACTGAAAAATGTCCATTCTCCCTAACTTGGCTCCAGCACTTAGACATTTATAAAATTAGGCATTTATAGTTATAAGATTCCCTCTCAGTGTTCTTTTCTCCAAGCTGAACAGTTCAAAGTCTCTCAGCCTTCTCTCAAAAGGGAGATGCTCCAGGCCACTCATCTTTTTTTTTTGGCACTCTGCTTCACTCCTTCTAGGAGAACCATGTCTTTTTTGTACTGGAGAGTCCAGAAGTGGATGCAGGATATCTGCAGATGTGGTCTCACTAGAGCAGAATAGAGGGGGAGAATCACCTCCCTCAACCTGCTGGCCATGCTTTTTTAAATGCAGCCAAGATTACCATTGGCTTTCTTGGCCGTCAGATGGTACACTCATGGTCCACCTGTTGTCCTTTAGGACCCCTAAACCTTTCTCCACAGAGCTCACCTCCAGTAGATCTGTCCCCAACTTGTACTGATGATTGCGGTTACTCCTCACCAGGTATAGGACGCTACACTTGCCCTTGTTAAACCTCATAAGGTTCCTCTCTGTCCAGCTCCCCAGCCTGTGCAGTACTCACTGAATGGTAGAATAGCCTTCTGGTGTGTCATTCACCCTTCCAGCTTTGTATCATCATCAGATTCCAGAAGTTAATAAGGCCAAAGTATATCTTTCTTGAGTCATAATAGCGTGTATTTGTTTCTGAAGTTTTATGTTCAAAACATAAGTAATGCCTGGCAATTCCCATCAGCACCAGTTTTGAGAATACCCTTGTAAAAAAAAAATTGCTATTGAAAGCTTTGTGTTTGACCATCTTTTCTGAGTGATAAACTATAGAATTTGCCTTAAAAAAACAACAGCAACAAATAATCCCTCTCTTGTTCCTGCAAATACACACCTGTAGAACAGAGCTGACCAAACTTTCATATTTCAGCATCAGAGAAAAATATTGCTCTGCCTCAAAAAATCCTACTTGGGTAAGTTTTAGTTGGGCTGTGTTGCAAGGGATGTAATTCAGCAGGAACTGACTAGATTAGGGCCTAAGAGACAGCAGTGCTGCTGAGTTGGGGAAAAGAAAAATGTTAAGGACTGTTCGCAGTTCTTAGAGAAATATGACAACGTGAAGAGGCCATTTTTTTGGTGTCTGAAATAAACACTCTTTATACACTTAAGAAAGGATTGCAGAGACATTTCCAGATTAAACCATCTCTTTTTGAACAATGTCTGAATGGGCATTTCAGGAGGAAAAAAATGCCTCATGTTTAGAATGACGAGGCTGGAAAAGAATATTTTTTTAATCTGAGCATGTGATCAGTATGCCCTGTAACTGATAGACTGATATCTCATACATTTTTATCCTGCTAAGCATCCTAAACAACTAGAGATGAACACCCAATTATAACACAAGAAGTCATTTAAACAATGATCTGAGTTCTAATATATGGACTTTGTCCTGGTATTTCACATGCTGGTGCAAGTCTGATTGATTATCCTTGTCCTTTCAGTGAATAATCTTCATATAAATGGAATATCAGAACTGGTCTATGAACCTAGGAACAGGTGAATGTCCATATTTTATTAACTGAAACACATTTATCTTCAGAAATAGACCACTTCAGTCTTTGTTAAGAATAAATCAATGAAATGTTGTTATACTCAGGTGTACATTTCCTCACAAGCATGTTTGCTTCCAATGTCTTATTCTTTCCCGCTGGATAATTAGAATGATAATTAGAGCAGAAAATATGAGACAAAAATTACAGAAGTATTTCTAGAGACTTGCATGAGAACCTCAAATTTAGACTGTTTCAATTTCATGATTGCTCTTAAATTTTAATAGGGGCGACTGAAGACCTGACATGAAGGGCAGTGAATTTTTTCTCATCTGTATGGTGAGATATCTTTATTCAATTTTCAGTTGGGCTTAGTTAAAATATTGCCTTTCACTTATTCAAAGTTTGCCAACTTCTTTTCCTACATTTTTTTTGCAATCTGAGAATACCATTTTCAAATACTAATGTACACATGAGCAAAAGACTATTTGCTTCTCCCCTTGGGTTAACATCAGCAAAAATAAGTTTGTTATTATGAGAGTACTTTCCAAAGCTTTTATGTTTTTCCACTGGAGCGAGTGCCTACTAAAGAAAGTTTATTTTAGAGGGTAAAGAAAAATGAGATTTTATATGACAGAAATTTTAAGTATTATGTAAGTATTAATATACAGGAAATTTGAAGCTGCTAAAGATTTTTGTCAGCTGTGATCACGCAGCCCGTGGCTTTTGAGCCGCATTTTCTCCAGGTTAATTGTAAGACTGAGAATTTGTGGAGGACTTTTAGACTTTGCCCTCAACTGAATTCACTGAGCAAAAAGAAAAATCTGTTTTCTAAGCAACGTTATGTATATACAAATACAAAAATAAATAAATTACATGTATCTGTATATATTACAGAACATATACACACAGACACAAATATATGTATACGTAATATGACAAATTGAATATTAAGGAAAAAGAATCCCTAACACCAACTAAATATCTCAGCTTTGTCTCAGACATTCTGAGTCCTTTCAAACAGACCCCACCTGTACTCAGAGCAACAACCAAAAACATGTGTTGTGACATGATATGCTTCTGGGTTTTGCCACAAGTGATGCCCAGCCAGATTCAGAGCTGAAGTGAGATGGGACTCAATGCTTAGAGGCTGCATGTTTTTGAGCAGCCAAGATCTCTCTAGCTGTCTGACTGGATTAGGCCCTCTGTGCTCTCAGTGCCACTTTTGCAAAAGCAGCTCTGGCACTTGCGTCACATTGAGAAACATCAGGGCAGCAGTCAGTTTTAAAGCATCTGCAGATCCATGCTTTTCTCAGAAATATTGACTGCAGTTACTCTGAAAAAAGAAAAAAGAGCATTACTTTTCTGAAATCTGTTCCAGCAGATGTATTGCAGAAGGATGTTTGTCATACAGCAGCCATTTTGGAGCTACAGGCACAGAGAACATATTAAACCTTTTTCCTTTCCTCTCCAAAACTGCTTTGACTACATTTTTTTTTGACTCTGGTCTTACTGTATATATTATGCAGCCCTTAATCTTCATTTGATGCACTGTGACAGAAGAAAAATGATCAAGGTCAAAAACTGAACAATGACATCTTCTTTGGTGGATTTGACTTATAATAGAGTTATACCTCTATCCTGTGAGCCTGGGTCCTTTGAATTCAGATGCTGTGTTTTTTTTGTTGTTGTTTGTCCGCATGCACACAGTCATTACAAAGAATAATTTTAGAGTAACCTTCGAGCGCCAGCAGCCATACCACATATCTATGCCCTTGGACCAGGAAGAAATAGTGGCTGAAGTGCTAATGCAAAGAAAATGCTGTGAACTAACACAGCAGTTTCCAGAAACATTTCCAGGTTACCAGCAAGCAGGAATGGGAATGTTCCTTCCCATCTCAGATTAGGGTGCTTCTCCAAAACTTTCCTCCAGCACTGGTCTGGGTTATGCTGGACAGAGAAGGATATTGGCTGATTCATCTCTCTCTGGGGTGGAACGTGAGGATCTTTTCTTGCACTCTGGGAGGGTACAAAGAAAGAGATGATGGAAGCAGCAGCACCACTCAGTTCAGATGAGCAGGTTGCAAAATCATGGCAACCGTAGCCCAGTATTTCCAAGAATGGAGGCATCTGAGCTGGAGAGGGGGCTTGTACTGGAGAAGCAGGTGAGAAATCTCAGGGATACTGATGTGGAAGAAAGAAAAGAGGGGATATCAGAAAGGCCTTGAAGGTATTACAGGGTAAAAAGAGCATGAGCAGTGGGATTCACATATCTTGTGGGAGAACTGGTGGAGATAGGGAAAGGAGCAGGCATGAGTTTGACTGTCAGCAGAAGAAAGAAGTAGGCCCACTCATCTTAGTTTGTTCCCACCATTTTCAGATTTCTGTTGACTGATAATTTTCTGCATCGAGACACCAAAAGATGACACTTTAATCACCTATTTTGTATGATTACCCCTCTTATTCATGGTTAGATTGATTTATATTTACTATAAGTTTTGATGCAGCCTCTAGTCTGTGATGTTCACACAGACACCAGAGATAAGCTTTGAATAACAACTTTAAGTCCTTAGAGAAATGACAGTACAATACTCTGGAAAGAAATCCTTTACAGTCACAGATGGTGCTGAGGAAATATTTCACAATGAATAATTTATCCAGCAGACAAATGTAATGTTGCCAGTTAGTTCATGAACAGATCATGAACTTATTTGGTATTCAAAATTACTTATTATTTTTTTCCATCAAATGGTCCTCTGCATATGGTACATTACCAGTTTCTCCCAATAATTGTAAATAGGCATTTTGTGGTCAAGTGGGAGTTGTATCAGATACTAATGGCTCCTTCTGGTCTCAGTCAGTTGGGTAGTATATTTACTGCTTTCAAGTATACTGTACTGAGAAACTGCCTATAGGATAAAGCCAGCTGAGAAGATTAGAAGAATGTTAGTCCAAAGAGGAAACAGAAGAAAACACCGCAATACAAAAAATGAGACTACTTCCAAAAAAATAGGTAAACATCACATTAGAACATTTTTCTTTCTCATTACACACTATGTAAGAAAAGTCATTAGCCTCAGGATTTTTCAAAATGAGGAACATTGTTGAACCCAATCATTAGATATTAAGACAGATTATCACAGTTTCCAGCAAATGACTTGATAGGCACAAAATAATGATTTGCATGCCTGGATTCCTGGGGGAAATTTATTCAAAGTGAAATACTTATTTCAAAGTAAAATTCCCAGGTAGACATTATGTATTCCATATGTAGTATTCTGTTTCAGTTTACAGTAGTTGTAATCTGAGGAAACATGTCAATGGCCTTCATAAATAAAGTTGCAAAAATTTATGAAAACATATGAAAACCATAATATCCTCACAGCCATTGCTGAAGGGTTTGTTCAGGAAATTGAAAGCTCTTTTCAAGGTATGAGAAGAGGTAGATTTTTTGCTTCTGAGTAAATACAGAATAAAACTATACAGTGAAAAGGAATTGGTTCAGATTATAAACCAACATATCCTAAACTGTATCTCGGGCTAAGCTTTCATTATCTATGGCAGTCTCATTCAGCCTCAGTCCCTAGACCTGTGAGATTACCCCTGCAAGAGCAAACAATACACTTTTGTGAGAACTTTTTATCCCTGTAAGGTTTGGACAGTGCTTGTACTGGACCCTCTGTCCCATCATTGCCATCCAGAGGGACCTTGATAAACTCAAAAGGAGGGCCCATGTGAACCTAATAACATTCAACAGGGCAGAGTGCAAGGTTTTGCACTTGAGTCAAAGTAATCCAAGATATGTATACAGACTTGGGGAAGAACTCCTAGAGAGTAGCTCTGCTGAAAAGGATTTAGGGCTGATGAATGAGCCAGCAGTGTGCACTTCTAGCTTGGGAGACCTATGGTATCCCGGGTTCCATCAGAAGAGGGGTTGCCAGTAGCTAGAGGGAGGTGAATGTCCCTATCTATTCTGCCCTTGTAAGGCCCCACCTGGAGTACTGTGTCCAGTCTGGGGCTCCTGTCACTAGAAGGATGTGTATCTTCTGGAGAGGGTCCAGAGGAGGGCCAAGAGGGTGATCCAAGAGCCGGAGCACCTCTTCTATGAAGGTAGGCTGATGGAACTGGGCTTGTTCAGCCTGGAAAAGAGAATGCTGAGGGGAGACCTCATTGTGGCCTTCCAATACTTAAAAGGAACTGCCTAATGGATAAGGCATTGGCCTCCTAAGCCAGGGATTGTGGGGCTGGGGGGCAGGGGTGGAGGGGGTAGGGGCATAGATTGATCTAGTTAACTCCATGACAGGAACTTACAAACAGAAGGGAAATCAATTTCTGACATGGGTAGTGATAGGACAAAGGGGAATTGTTTTAAACTAAAGGATGGAATATTTAGATTAGATGTCGGGGGTGAATCTGATCTAGTACTTGATCTAGTAGCTGGCAATCCTGTCTGTGGCATGGGGATTGATTCCAATGATCCTTGAGGTCCCTTCCAACCCAAGCCATTCTATAATTCTATGATCATTCAAATACATGTAAATGAGATGCTACTTTTTATGAGGCAGAGTTATTTTAGGTTTTAGTCTCAAGAACTTAGCTTCAAGTGATAGCTAGCCTGTCTTTGGGCCTAGGGAAATGCCATTCTGCTGTAGTTCTCTTTGTTCCTCTGTGTGCTGAAGAGTTGAGATATTCTTGAATCATCTGATGAGGATCAGAGAAGTTCTGCTTCACAGCACTGTGGTGAGTGGAATCCAGGGAGTCCTTGTGTCTCATGGATACTTCAAGGATATGGGAGTTCTCTGGGTACTTTTGCACCCAACTTTGTTGTGTGATAAAACCACAGCCCTTGAGGTCTGTTGTATATCACAGAAGATTTGTTCCAGTTATATTTACCCCTGGGATAGAACTGAACCATCCTAATTCATGCCAAGATGACAGTGAGGTGTTTGGTGGCGGCTCTGAAAATTGACCTGTTATTCTACAATATTTCAGATATTCTAAGAAGCTAGAAACAAGCTCTATGACCTGGGAACAATCCTAGCCAAGCAGCAATAGCAACAATGTAAGTTTTTAAATGCAGGGTGAAAAGGGTGCTTTTAGAAGGAAGAAGTACATAAACCTCCCATTGGATAGCAGTGATATCTGGCACATGAAGGCCAAATTGTTTTGTAAATTGGCTCCTACCAAAGCTTGAGATAAATTAGGAGGGGACTCTACTTAGTGATTGTCTTTTCTAACCTTATTACAAGCACAAAAGGTTATCAGTGAGACCTCTCCTGCAGAGAACATCTCCAAAATAAGTAAAGCAGTTAATTTTAGTAAAGTTTGCATTAATTAATTAATTAATATAAATTTAATAGATAGGTGCAACAGAATTTTGTTTGTAATAAATACTTTTAAAAGGTACTCCATTCAAACAACTGAGTCTGAGGAGTCTGCAACTCTTGGTATGTCTTATGAAAAAAACTTATTTTCTTCCCCAAAGTCAGGGGAAGGAAAACAACAACTCTCTTGCAAGATCAGCTTTATATGTTTCTTTGCAATCTGGGACATGATGAATTCATTCACTAGGTTTATTAAAAGCAAAACCAGGTCAAGCATGCTTTTGACAAAGTGAAGAAACAGGACATAGCACTGGCCCAGCAGATAATAGTTCTAAGCACTCCAATACTTAACTATGTCTTAGGAGTAGAAAGACAAAAAATATATTTATTAAAAAAAAGCAAAGCTGTTCCCAGGTGTGTCAGAATTGATTTTAAGGTAGAAAAAAAGTGGAGAGCACAAAATGCTCTAAAATGAGGTAGAGCAGAAATAATAGAGCACAGCTAAAGAAAAAGGCAGTTCTAATCTGGAGGTACGAACACTTGTCTGTTGCTTTAGGGAGTTCATTTATGATTACCTACAAAACTGCTGAGCTGTGCTCTGTTTGGAAGCCCAGAGTAGAGCAGCCAAAAACAGATTAGGAAGAGACTGACATCACTGGTACAGCACAGGATACACCTGCACAGAAATATAACAGCCCTGCAGATTTTTGCAGTTTAACCTGATTCCACCGCTCTGTCTGAGGAACACTGTGTCAGTACGCATCTGGGGACAAGTGTCAGCAGGCTGGGAGTATATCTAGCCTTTAAGACTAGCCTAGTTTAAGACTTGTAGTCTGGTTAGGATACATGTCAAGATAAAGCAAGCTCCAAACTAAGGGCACAAGGACTTGTCAGGCTGAACTTGGGCTGCTTGAGTTTTGCTTTAGCTTTTTTGCCTGTTAATTGCTATTTTTTTTCCCCAGTGATCAGTTGGTTATTATCTGATTTACTTTATTTTAAGTTTTGAACACTCAATATAATTGTAAGTTTTATAATGATAGGAGTTACAGGTAGCTTTTTTTTGTAGAAAAAATATTTATACTAGAATTATGATGGTAATATATTGAGGAGTGCAAGTTTTCTACTTGAATTAGCAAACAGTGGACATTAAATAGTTGAGAATACACAATGAAACAGTGTCAGGCAGCATGATAAACTTCTTAAGCTGTTTTCATTATTATAATGATGTATTATTACTATTATTGTGTGTGCGCTTGTTTGTGTGTAAGTAAATTTTTTTGAAAAAGATTAATGAATTAATTTTAGTATCTATTTATAGAAGCTCTACCTAAGCTTGGAGCAAGAAAAGGTGCTCCAGAAAATATAGAAGATGGCCGGTAATGGCTGACATTGTTCATCCTTGAGTAGAAGTGATTAGAAAAGAGACATCACATAAGGGACAGAAAAAGGGACTTGAACACAAAGGAGAAACACATTCTTTGCGATAAAAATGGAAGAACATAGAGAGATGCAGTGATGAAGGACACAGTCAAAGCAAGTAACCATTGCAATAGCTTACAGAGCAGATATGGACAAGACAATCTTGTACCAGTCAAAGTCAAAGAAAACGTACTGTAAAAGCAATGAGCACCAACTGTTGGCTTGCATTGCCCATACAGATGGATAGAAAAGTATAGACAGAAATAAAATTCAGGGCTGGTGGGTATCAGGGAAATGAAAGAGATGTGGAGAGGCCTAAGTCAAAGAATACCCAACTTAAGAAGTTGGTGGTGGGCAGGACTGCAGCATTGTCCTGAAGCATCAGAGTGATTTGGAAAAAACATTAAAGGCTCTTTCTTACATGAAGTCTGAATAGACAGAGAGATATCTATGACAAGTGTCAGAAATGCAGACCAGGATTTCAGCTAAAAGGAATGGATGAGGAGCAGAGAGGTAGATCTGTGTGTTGTCTATGTTTGAAATGAGAGCACATCTGAGAAAAGTGCAGGAGAGAAAAAAGGGTGGCAGGGGAAGAACTCCCATAAAGAGGCAAAAAGAAATGAAGGCAATTTTCAGAATAACGAAAAAGTCACAGGAGAAACCAGAGATGTGAGAGCAAAACTGGGATAGGACAGAACACTGGGCACTAAAGAAAAATGGGATCCTGGAGAAGAGTTTCTGCTATTGCCGAAGGGAGATGACAACTCAGTGACAATGAAGACTGAATACTTGTTAAAAAGAAGTCCTTATAGCTATTCTGGCAATGTTAATTATGGGTGACTATGGTGGGAAAAAGTTTTCTTTACATTAAGTTTTAAGTTATTCTATTGCCTTTCCTTGATAGACTGAAAGTAACTCTGAGACTGTAAACTAAAACACTGGATGCTTTATCACATGGTTTAGGTAGTAACCTATTATTTCTGAAGTGTAAATGTAACTTACTGACTGCTTTACAACTCTGCTTTTATAGGACACTTTCCAGTTTTATGCAGCTTTTTATGTGGGGGTTATAATTTTTGTTTCTGGATCTACAATGATAATATATATTAAATATTCATCACAGAACAGTTACTAACATGAATAACTGTCCAGAGGTTATTCATAGCTATTTTGAATGCTCAGAAATTAATTAAGAAAGCTATAGGATTAAAGATTAAAATAAAGTTTTACAGTGTCCGAAGGCTAAAATTGTGAGAATAAAATCATATTAAGCTTTTGAAGTGTTAAGTCCAAGGGAGAGAAACATTGGTAAAACTAGGAAAGAAAGACTAGCTCGACATAAACTGTCAGGTTAACATACAAACTGCGCCTGCTTATCTTACTTGTAATTCGTATTATTTATTAGTAAGCTACTTGTGCCCATTTAGACACGGCTTCTTTCTAAAGCACTATTTTCAATGGGGATGTTACCATTATCTTCACTTAATTTTCCATTAACTTCCTTGACCAAAACAATTAGCTAATTATAAATAAATAAATAAATAAATAGATAAATAAATAAATAAGACAAAACTGTCTAAAATACTGCTTTTTAAGATCAAAGCCCAAACCTTCTGAACATTACATTCAGGCTCACAAGGCTTGAGCTACACCAATGTGGTTACTGCTAGATATTAGTGAATGACACTGTCTGAATTTCTCTAGCACTGAATATGCCATAAAAACTCTTTTTTTTTTTTTTTTCATTTAGAGATCAGAATAACAGAATAACAGAGTCAGAAAATTGCAGTGGCTGGAAGGGACCTCAAGAGACTGAGTCCAACTCCCCTGCTAAAGCAAGCTCTCTACAATAGGTCACACAGGTAGACAACCAGACGAGTCATAAATATTTTCATAGAAGACTCCGCAACCTCTCTGGGCAGTGTGTTCCAGTGCTCTGTCATCCATATTGTAAAGAAGTTCTTCTGTATGTTTGTATGGAACTTCCTATGTTCAAGTTTTAGGCCATTATTCCTTGTTCTATTGCTACACAACACTGAGAAGAGCTTGGCCTCATTCATTTGCCTTCCATCTCTTGTTAGATATTTATAAACATTAATTAGATCCCCCCTCAGTCTTCATTTCCCCAGGCTGAATAGACCCAGGTTAGTCAGTCTTCCCTCATACAAGAGATGCTCCAGGCCCTTTATCATCTTTCTTGCCCCCTACTGGACATCTTTAGGACATCCCTGCTTTCTTTGAACTGGGGAGTCTAGAACTAGATATAGTATTCTAAATGTGGCCTCACCAGGGCAGAGTAGAGAGGAAGAATCATCTCCCTCAACCTGCTGGCCATGCCCTTTATAATGCACACTAGAATATCATTGGCCTCTTGTCCACATGGGCACACTGCTGGTTCATGGCCAATCTGTTGTCCACCAGATCATTCAGGTCTTTCTATACATAGCTCCTTTCCAGCAGATCATCCCCTAACCTGTGCTGATGCATGTGGTTATTCCTCCCCCACATGGGAAAATCCTACACCCACTCTTGTTGAACCTCATCAACTACCACCCTGCCCAGCTTTCCAATCTGTTCAGGTCACACTAGCCTTCTGGTGTGTCGGTCACTCCTCCAAACTTTTTGTCATTCATAAATTTGCTGTGCATGGACTCTATCCATGGTCATTGATTAAGAAGTTGAACAAGACCAGATCCAGCACTGACCCCTGGGGAACATTGCTAGTTACATCCTTAGCCAAACTCTGCACCACTGATGAAAACACTCTGACATCTGCCAGTCAGCCAGTTCTCAATCCACCTCATCATCCAGTTAAATATCCCATACTTTCTGTTTTGTAACAAGGATGTTGTGGGAGATGATGTCAAATGCCTTGCTGAAGTCCAAGTACATAATGCCCACTGCTCTATCCATGCCTACCCAGCCAACGATGATATCATGGAAGACTATTAGGTTGGTAAAGAATGATTTCCCCTTGAAAACGCATGTTGACTACTCTGATAACCTTCTTCTCTTCCAATGGCCTGTAGAGGTTTATCACTCCCCAACACTTTCTTAAAACTGCTGAAAATACATATTATAGAAGTAGTGAATTCATAGAAGAGGTCAGTCAAGGAAGTATATGAGCAACAGTTTATCTTGTTTATCACATTAGAATACCAGAAAGCTTGCTAGAAGAAATGGGGCTTGTCTAGAAACCCATTAGTGTTCTCCAGAAAAAGCTCCATTGTTGTTCACTTGTACTGATCTGCTCAAATCTAGAAAGGCAAAACTTTGATCACCACACTCTTTCACCTTAAAAATCTTTAACCTTTAGCTGCCTATGAGAACTCTTCAGCATGTTTTACAGTCTTATGAGTCAGCAGTTTGTTAATTTCTCTGTTTGTAGCTTTAATAAAAGTAATATTCCAGGCCTCATGTCTTTGCATTGGAAAAGTTTGATACAGACTCTGTTATTGTGTGTAAAACTTTGTTTCAGTATCAGCTTCCATTCAAATTGGTTACAAAAGTTTTAAGGGAAGTACTGCAATGATTCTGAAACAATAATGCACAGTCTCATGTAGTTCTGCTCCTTACACCAATTACATCTCCTATTTTGCCCGAGCCAACTCTTCCCCTAGTGAAAATCCTAGTGAAAATACCACACATCAGGATTTAAGTAACATAATTTTAATTGCTCACACCATTAAATAATAGTGAAGTTTACAAATAAACCCTGCACAATTTATAGAAGAACCTGGCCTTTGATTTTTTTAAACACAGCTCTATTTGTGTCAAAAAAGCAATTTTCAGGGCTCAACACTATATCATCAGATAATGGCAAAGCAGTTTTCTTGTATTCACACCAGTGCTCCCAGAAGGTTTTGAGACCAGAACTCATTGTAAGACGTTGTATTGAAAGGCTGAGGAGAAACAGCAGCAAACAAAACAACAGGTGTTCAATCTGTTTAAGATATGTCACTCAGCTCCCTCAGCAGCACTAACACTGCAGTCTACTCCCAATTTCAGCTAAAAGTGTACTTGAGATCATCAAATAGCTGAGCAGTAATGCTTTGAATATACGGAATGCTACTGTGGAGAAGGTTGTTGGAATTTCTTGTTCCCTGTAATAAGTAAATAGTTAAAATTAATGGAGATTTCAGTTGTTTTTTTTTTTTAATGCTTATTATTATTATTATTATTCATTTTAAGGTCCTTTAATATTCTTCTAGTTGAAAATATTTATGAGTTTTGGATCTTAGAAACCAGATGAGAATGTTTGTTTTTATTGGAATTACAATTCTTCAAAGCAAAATTCTTCCTTCAAACTTAAAAGGAATAAGGACACATTTTAGCTATGGCATATGGTACTTGAAAAAGGGACTTCATTCATTCTGTCATCATTGCAAGCATGTAATTTCCATTGGTTTCAAGGAGATTGATGTGCTTCCATCAAATGAAGTATTTTCTTTACAGTTTCTTTAAAGCACTGCCTTAAATAGTTTGAGAACTAATACTGGAAGAGACATCTGATACATTCTATCCTCAGGAATGAATTTATATCTTCAAGAAATGTCTAAAAATGCCAGCTGAACATGACACAGAACTTGTCCTGGCTCTTAAGCATTGAGGATAAGCACTCAGACTTTCGAAAGTGACTGATTCTCAAAATGCTGCCTTCATGTGGGCTGCTGGTTTCTAGAATCCTGACCCAAATTCTTCTCTGACACAGTTTATATAATGTCTGGGGTCAGAACAATTTCTCCTGATTTGCAAAAATGATATACTTATTATACTCCTATTTTATTCTGCTGGCCAATGACGTTGGAGGCAGATGGTGGTGGTATGGAAATAGTGACCAAACATTCTCCCAATTATTCCGTTACCTGTTGTTGCTGCATGACAGATGGCAGCAGAAGGGCAGTTTGACAAAATGGAATCTAGCATGGAAGCGATTTGACCTGAAAACAGCATTTAGGATGCTGATAATGTTTTTTTAAAAAAATCACAACTCAGTTCTGACTTATCAGTTTTTCTTGTTAGCTCAATGAAAATGATTATCTATTTCAGCAGAAAGTTGAGGAGAGGGGGAGTAAGAAGAATGTATGTTATTAAATCATAGCAGAAAGTACATTTTCAGGAATTCTGGTCTGCTTTTGTGACTCAGAATACTTTAGATAATTTTGGATAGTTCTTCCTAACTCCCAGTTCAATGTACTGCAAGCTACCTTTAAAATGTAGACATTATTTAGGATTTTCTAGTAAAACAATCATTTTCTTAACAAGAGCAACTATACTAGTGTATTTTTAGTCCATTAAAATTCGAAATATGTGAAAAAGAAAGCTGAACAATTTCAGAGCCTGAACCTTGAATTGCGATTTTTCATTAAAGCAATGCAGTCCAGACTCCTATTCTGATTTACAAGAAGGTAATGAGATGATCTCCATCTACCCAGAAGTATTGCAGTCAGTTTCTGCAGTTCTTCTGCAGCAGCCATTAAATACACAGCTAACCTGTGGCTTTATACCCATATGTTTCAGACAAATCACCGGAGTCAGCTGCACTGGTGGAAAAGTGCTATATCACCTGAGAGGCTCATAGATTTGCAGTAGCGCTAGCCACTGCATTTCGGAAGAAGTCCTATTTTTTAAATAAATCAAGGTACAACACAACTAATTTCATATTTTTAAAAACATTTTCTTAATCCTCTTTTTCTCTCTCTTTTTCTCTCTCTTTTTGTATGTTTGTTTGTTTGTACAGAAATGCTTTTTAATTCTGCTGCAGTTATGTGTACTCTTAAATGGAGGGCTGGAGACCCTCAGATTCTGTGGGTCTGATTGTGGTTGATTGTGGTTACATCACAGGTACAATAATCTGAGACCATAGCAAATACCACAATATTTTCCTTAGCTCAAAGCAAAACTACTCCTTATTGCCACCTAGCGAACCAGACATATATTCTCCTTTACATCATTACCATTCTGATTATTTCCTGTCCAATAAAGCCCCAAATGATGATATGCTTCTCCCCCTCTCTATGCGGACAACACAAATGGAGGGAGAGCCTGAGTCTCCCAGTCAGGTGATGAAGCAAAAAGAGAATAATTAAGACCGTGCCCCTGCACTCCTTACAAACAAAACCACTGAGCAAGACAAACGAATGTTGGAGAGCACTTCATTCTGTTTAGATATGTGATATGAAGCTTATTCCCTTCTGTGCCAGGTCTATCCTTAAATAAAATTGGTTGAAATATTTTTTATTACATATAAGCAATATTTACTTTTTCCATTTCATAGCTGAAAGCCCTGTAACCCCTAACAATTCCTTTTGTAGACAGATTCTTTCACTTCTGCAATTCATGCTTCAAGCAAGCAGAATTTTTTCATAGAAATTTTCAGATCAGTCTTATGCCTTAACTGCTCCTTGGCTGCAGTCAATCACTTCTGTTCATTGCTATGTAAGAAATTGCATAGTCTAGGAAAGATTATCCATCTTATGCTATCTCGTTCCTAATTCATTCATTGAATCATACTGTGAACTCAGAATAATGAAGATTCAAATGCATTTTAAAGCCTTGCTTCTGTGAGATGCAAAGACCAACCTATTATTATCTGATAGATTTGATCACAGTTACAAACCAGCAGCACAAATGGCTTCTTCAAAATCAGGAATCAAAGTTAGGATTTGAAGTTTCTAAACCAGCCAGAATCAACCTATGAGCTGTGACCTGCATGCT
>JAPSGF010000003.1:21472071-21518876 GCA_035772895.1 Perdix hodgsoniae
CTGAATTCTCAGAGGACGATCTGCGCTTTTTGTTTGTTTCAGCACAATCCCCCCAAAGAAATTAAGCAATATATTATGCAAAATTTTATTACAACTTCATGAAAAGTGACTTCTGCCTCCCACTTGGGCTTTGCAACTCCTTCTCAGTTTTTATTTGACATTTCACAAGTATTCTTTTATTAAAAATAAACCAACACTCATTCTGGTAGAAGTGTCTCTGCTCATGCTATTGATATCTTGAAACTGAAATACTCATGGGGCTACTCAGTCAGAATGAGGGCTACAGGAGTGGGAAGCTGTGATTTTAGCATGCACTGTGATGATACACATTATTATATAATTCTTAGGATTAATTAGGACAGATATTTTAATCTGTAATTCTTAACCACAAATGATGGAGAAGAAATTAACATGTAAAGAAGTAGAAAGAAGTAGAACATTGCCCTCTTTGGAGGAAGACTATATTCTCTTTTTTTTTCCCCCTTCAAGCTTCTGGTAATGCTGTTGTGGAACTCCCAGTGCTCTCCCAGTAGCATGGATGGATCCAAAGTCCACTTGACACCAGAGCTAAGCAATTCCAGCATCTTTCAGATGCTGTAAAGAATATAAGCAGGTAAAACTGAGCCACAGAATATTCAGGAATAGAATGGTGAAAAAAATCAAGCTTGAAAATATTTGGTCTGGGCTATGTGTAATGCTGCCTAAACAGGTAGGTATCACCACAGGTGATAGCAGTAAGGCCTGGGCCTTTGCCAGAGTCTGATATGGACGTTTATAGCTGTTCCTGCCACTGGTGGCAGGGAAATGGGGTTAGGATCTGCGCTTGTGTGCACCTGTATTTGAGAAAAACAACTTTGGCAGCTCTGAGGGGCTGCCAGTTGACTTAGTATCCAGGTGTTTCTTTGGAGACAAACGAAGCTTTTTAGAAGAGGGGTAACAATGCATTTGAATGACTGCAATCCATCCTGCTTCACTGTGGGACTGAAACTCTTGGGTAGATTTCAGGATGGAAATAGGAATAAACAAGCATTTGATTAATCTCTGAAACACACTGAAAGTATCCTCAGTTTGAGCAAGAGGATTAGAGGTAGTGGTAGAGATGAGACAGTTTTTACTTCTTTCTAACTTTTTGTCCTGGAGGGCAGTGAAGTGTACACATAGCTAGAAAAAGCTTTTTGGAGAAGGCTGCCACTGAAATTACCCATAGGCACTCCCAGAGATTGGTTTAGATTAACTTTCCAAAACGTCCATATGGGCCATTGCTACTCATATTAGCACATTGCTGCAGAGCCATGTGTGCACCCCTGGCCCCAGACCATGAGTCTGATGTGGTAGCTGGGGAGAGAGGATGGGAAAGGGCCCCCAGCATTGGGCAGAGTGTAGGTTCCTCAGCAGCTGCTCAAATGCATTTTCTTTAAATTCAGCTCAGTGAGCACTACAGAGAGCTAAGAGAAATGACTGTGCTGTTGTTTGGCTTCTTGTCCTGCCTGGAATCTTGTGATGGAGTCAGAGCTGCTCAGTGGGTGCACAGTGTTATCCTCTTCTCTCCACTACCAGCAGAACCAATATCTTTCTATTTTTTTCTCCTGGTTTGTTTTAATTGCAGATACATTAACTTTGATGTAGTTTAGCACCTACTTTTCCCCTTGTGGTCTCATAGGATGCCTGCTGGGCCTTAATGATTCATCAATATCTGCTGCTGAGAGAAGTTGTGATTTCTGCTATAAATTTGCAATGTGCATGTGTGCATTTGTCAAAATCTACTGGAATATAAGATGATACAATTTTAGTTGATAAAATAAACACTGCTTGCAAAGGCTGAGAGTTAATTCATGTCAGTGTGGTTTGGGCATTGACTCTGCTTCTTGATGTTACAATGAATGCCTTTAGTTTATAACACACATATGAGAGGAACCCTTCTGTTAAAAATTAAAGCTTTTCCTTTCCTGGAGGGAGTGCTGCAGCTTACTCAAGCCTCAATACTTTTCTGTAATTGTGTGTTTGGAAGGCTCTTCTGCAATTAAAATTCTTTCATTCATAATAATGTAATGGCCTGCGGTTTAAAAGTAGTTGTTTACTCTGAATGAAGCTGAGACACCCAGAAATCAACCTTGCAAATTAAATAAAGCCGGTATCTGTTTCCAAGATGCGCTCATCTCACAGCTGAGAGGCTCAGGACCTTGGAGAATTAAGTTCTACATCTGAGTAGGCAAGATAATTTTTTGCTCTGTTTCCATGTAATATACACAGTTAGAAAACTAGTCCTAGACACTGAGCTAATATTTCACTGGACTAAGGAAATGGAGCACATATCTCTCAAAATTTTGTTTCATGCATTTACATAAACTGGAACTGAAAAAGTTTGGACTCCTTTGCTACTGGTGCAACTAGAAAAGTTATTCTAATTTCCACACACACAGTGAAGGTGCTCCAAGAAGTAGAATCTATTTATTTTTGTAGCACTCAGATATATAACAGCTTGAGATCCCTTCAAGCTAGATATTAAGCACCTAAATGCCTTTTCAATACAGGCAGAATGAATCTATTTTCTGAAGCGACCAGCAGCACTTCCTTGCTTGAGGTGCACAGTGTCTTTCTCTGTGCTTAGGAACATTGAGTTTAGGCACCAATTCTGAAGCTGTTGATATGGATTCTCTGGGTGACCTCATAAAACTGCTAACTGCCACTCTTGCTGCAAGAAGTAAGACTGTTTAGGACATGGTCTGGCCCATCCATTTTCCTCACTCCCTGCTCTGCAACCTGGATCCTTCCTCCTCCATCTCCAGTCTATTTTAAGGCTTCACCTGTCCCTGACAGCTGCAGTGGTTTGTGTGAAGCACATCAACCCTCACCATGACTGGAGGGAAGCTGCTTATTTTGCACAGACTTTCTTGCAAATGGCAGTACCACACTTCCTTACCTTCAGGAAATGTGTGGGGATCTCAGGCATTAAGTCACATCCCATCTCCAGTTTCACTGTGCTGTAGAAGCTGTAGAATACTTTTGTATTGCAATAAAAGCAAATTCAGTCATTTTTGTCTTCCCATAACAGAGACAGGTGTTTTTTTTCAGGCTGAGTAAGAACTTCAGACAGTTTTTCCAAACAGGGGGACTAAACTGGTGCATATCTCACTGCTAGGGCAAGACCTCTTTATTAGCACACTGTTGTATTCACAGGCTTTTCTTAACACAGTTTCTGAGAGCTGGTAAACAGAGAAATCATCCAGCAGGTTGTCATGTTCTTCTGCACTGCTGCAACCTGAACAAGCCATGATGAATCTTTCCCACTGGATTCACAATCTGTAAGGCCCTCTTCATGATCTATGCATTATCGTGTACTGAAACATAACCAGATACACAGTGCTGGTGCAATCCCAGTCGTTCCTGTCACACATATACTACTGTGAGAAGCAGTACCAGGGAAAAAAGGAAATTTTTTCAACTACCTTTGTAAATAAGCCAGGGTAAGGTGGAAAAGCTATAAATGCAGGTAAACAAATCTTTCAGGATAGTGCAGTCATAAAAACGTTTGCACCAAACATAACTCCTGAAGTTTTGAGTGAAATTTAAGTGTTCAAACACATATCTACAGACTCACACAAGTTGGAATATGGAAACAGGGCCTCACTAAGAGCACGCAGATCTACTACATATGTCATTTTAATATCTTACTTGTTGTCCAGATTTTCATGCATGGAGAAAAATATGAGTGGTTCCCGTTAGTGCCTACTGAAAAATAACCACATACATAGGGACACTAAAAGACAAGCGCCTGAAATATTACTTTAGATTTACTATGCAAATAAATTAAGCCCATCAGCTTTGTTTTTTCTCAGACATCTTGTAAGGTTACAGCTAGCTATCAGAAACCATCATGCTGATGATAATAACATTTCTCCACACTTGTACAGATCAGATAAGCAATCAGTACTGAGAATTTAAGAAGTCACTGCCCTTAGCCTTTAGAGCACAAAATAACTTCTCCCATTCTGATCACAACTGCAGTGTTGCTCACTGGAAGACTCCAAGTAGATCCTGCAATGCCATAAGATAAGTCTATCTACAAAACCTACTGTTCCTCACAAATTTCTTTACCTACAAAATAATTATTATGTACTACTCTACAGCATCATGGCTGTAAAAAAAAAATTAAAATGCAAGAAATTTTGCTCTTCATATTTTCTGAATGTAAAAAAATTTTGATGTGCATCATTTTATGAGAGCTATCATTATACATTGTGACATTAGTTGGTACATGCTCATTCACTATTGCTCTATATCAAAGCAACTATTCTTATTATTTTTGTTTCTGTAATGCCTTTTCTCTGCAAGCAAGGTGTAAACACACAGCTCTTATTTGCAACATATGGTTCTTCACATTAACTTGAGGAGTAAGTGAATGATGCTGAGGAAGGCTGATGAGAGGAGGTGTGGCATTCCTTGTCACTTCCTTATGTTGGAAAAGGATATATTTCTGCATGTAGACCTAAGAGAAGAATTAATAAGTTGCCAAGTGGTAGAACCAGAATTAGTATTACTGCTCTACTTGTGAAATACTAACCTTTGTTAGCCATAACATCCAGAACTTCATAAACAGAATTATTTTAAGTAGTGAAGTGCAGGTCCCCTGGGAATGATTTAAGGACTTCTCTCATTATTAATATTGAGGTAATATATAAATTAAATTACTATAAATCATAGCATTGAGCAGTAGAATTAATTTCTTACAGATTCTGCTTTCCCCTATGAAACTCTCCCCACATTATTTTTCAAATTCTCCCTTGAATTTGTTCTCTCTGCATCCTGAACTTCATTGTTCCTTCAGTACCTCAGAGTACTTTCTTTTACCCAAATTATCAATTTGCATGAAACTCTAGCAAATGAAATGCTATGGAGATTGCAAAATTGAATGAATTTTGTCAGTAGATTAAAAAAAGGTGTTAGGGGAATACTGACAAACATACAGACAGATTTCATAAGCCTCATTTTCATAAGAGACCAAGCTAGAAAGTGGTAAAATATCAAAGACAGACAACTGGTCTAAATGAGAAGACATAATTAATTATTCTGAACATTGCAAAGAAACCAGAAGATTTATAGTTCTTAAAAACTTGTGCTAATAGTTGGAAACCAAATTTTGTATAGCCAAACAAGACTGAAATAGAAAAGAGTTGTGACAGAACTGTGTTTACAGCCACAGAGATTTTTTCATAGAAAGACTGTAGAAAGTAAAAATAGCATTTATGAATAATGTTGAGGGAAGAGAGCTATTAAAATTGCTAAATAACTAGCTTTATGCAAAAATAAAAATAAATATATATAATTTGACATAAAAAACAAAAAGGGTATTTAACTCAATACAGCCACTGCAGGACTCTGGTTAGTATTTTTTCCTTCTTAAAGACAGTTTGTTGTTACAGTACAATAGGAAAAGCAGTGTGTTGTTATAATACTATAGGATTAAGGCTGAGCTTTAAGGATATCCTTTATAAAAGAATGCTGAACATATAAAAGTTGGGTATTTAACATTTTGGGAATGAAAAGTATACTCCAAGCAAGCTAGCTAATCACGAAAGTGTGAAAATGATAACAACACAATGTAAAAGTGGTAGTAGCTTCTGCTTCAGCAGCTCAGCTCTTTATGGCTCAAATCCTAGTCTGATGACACAGACAGAAAATACAGAATTAAAATGCAAACATAGACAGGACTAAGTTCAGTCTTTTCTGAATGTTTACATAATGTAAATTACCAAATTTTACTCAGTAATTCCTGCAGAGAAGGTTATTATTTTCCTCACTATGCAATTGAAAACTATCAGCTTCAATAATTTGTTGCTGAATTCCAGTATATCTTTCAGAAGAACATCCAATTTAAAGCTGATGACTAATAAACCACTTCCCTTGTGTTACGGTGATTTGTTACAGTCACTATTAATGAGTTGGACTATATTTTTAATTTTATTTTTTAATTTCAAACTTCATTTTCAGTCATAGGCTCTTGGGATATATTTTTCTTTCAGATAGAGTTCTTCATAAAGGTTCCTGACATTGGTTGCCCACACAGGTATATGGAAACTATTACTGAAATAATCTGTTAATCTTCATTAGCAAACTGTTTCAGTAGGTTTGATGGTCTGGGTACATCTAGAGTTGTCTGGACTGAAAATAGCTATTTTCTTTGTGCTAGAAGCAGAAGCAAGCCAAGGAAAGGAGTGCAGCAATGCAGGCTCTACTTCTTGTGATTTCTCAGATCCAAATCCTGCTAGTTTTCTTGTGATTCATGTGCAGAAAGGACTAAGGTTACAATTCAATCAAAATTCCAAATTTCTATGTCTGCATGGTTCTCATATCAAAGACTAACTTGATGTAGAAGTGTAGAACTTTGTGTTCATGGATAATGTCTTTGAGTATTAGTAGTAGAATATGCTGGCAGTGTTTTGTTTGCAATAGAAAATTTCAAAGCTGAACAAATACTAGAAAATACTTTCTATGTATACTCAAGACCAATTTTAAAAAAGTTATCTATGCCCATGAACCTTCTGTGTTCTTCTTCAGGGAACAGAATCACAGAATCTTAGAATCATAGAATCATAGAATCATAGAATCATAGAATCATAGAATCATAGAATCATTTAATGGCCTGGGTTGAAAAGGACCACAATGATCATCTGGTTTCAACCCCCTTGCTTCAGGGTTGCCAACCACCAGACCAGGCTGCCCAGAGCCACATCCAGCCTGGCCTTTAATGCCTCCAGGGATGGGGCACCCATAACCTCCTTGGGCAACCTGTTCCAGTGCCTCACCACCCTCTGGGTGAAAAACTTCCTCCTAATATCTAACCTATCCTGTCTTAGTTTAAAACCATTCCCCTTGTCCTATCACTGTCCACTCTTGTAAACAGTCTTTCTCCCTCCTGTTTATATGCTCCCCTCAAATACTGGAATATTGGAAATATTGGAAGGGAATTGTTAAGGTTGGAAAAGACCACTAAGATCATTTAGTCCACATAATACCAACACTGCCAACTAAACCATGTCCCTAATAACACATCTATTTGATTTTGAGCACCTCCAAGGGCAGTGATTCCATCATCTCCCTGAGCAGCCTCTTTCAATACATCTTCATTCTATCTGAGAAGAAATTTCTTCCAATATCCAAACTGAATTAACCCTAGCACAACTTGAGGTCTTTCCTTCTTTCTCTACCAGTTACCTGGGAGAAAAGGGCAACCCCCAGCTTCCCACGATCTCCTTTCAGAGTGTTTTAGAGGGCAATGAGGTCTCCCTTGAGCCTTCTCCAGACTGAACACTCCCAGCTCCCCTAGATTCTCTTCATAAGACTTGAGCTCCAGACTTTTAATCATCTTCATTGTTTTTTTTCTGGACATGTTCCTGGGTCTTACTGTATTTCTTGTAGTGAATGATCCAAAACTGAGCAGAGTGCTACTAGCATACTCAAGCATTACTTTACCAACTACTGAGAAAGTGTATATTTGTTAGGATGAACTGTGCCAGTATTTGCTGAGATTGAATGTTGGCAAGAGTACTGAAGTGTGTAATTTTACAATCATAAAGTATTGTTCTCTTAAAGAATTTGTTTAGGCAGAATCCATAAAAAAGAGAAGCATATTTCTAAATTGGTAAGATCAAAGAGGACAGATTGCCTACTTCATTTTCAGAGAATCATAAACTCTTTTGAGCTGAAAGTGACATTCAAAGGTTGTCTAGTCCACCTGCTCTGCAATGAACAGGACCACCTACAGCTAGGTCAGGTTGCTTAGAGTCTTATCCAGCCTGACCTTGAATGTCTTCAAAGATGGGGATTTCTCCACCTCTCTGCTCAACATGTTCCAGTGCCTCACCACCCTTACTGTAAAAAGCTTCTTCTTTATGTCCAATCCAAATATCCCCTCTTTTAGTTTGAAACCATTTCTCCTTGTCCTATCACAACAGACGCTGCTGAAGAGTCTGTCCTCTTTCTTCTCATAGCCTCCCTTAATTGCTGAATGGCCGCTCTCAGGTCTCCACAGAGCATTACCTTCTCCAGGCTCAACAGCCCCAGATCTCTCAGTCTGTTCTTGTAGGAGAGGTATTTCATGTCATGTGCCTGCTAGGGCACATAGCTGGCTCACAATCAGCTTGCCACAAACCAGTACCCTAAGTCTTTTCAAGCAGGTTGGTGCTCCATCCTTTTATTCTCCAGCTTGTATTGATAGTAAAGAGTTGCCACGACCCAGGAACAAGACCTTCCACTTTGTTTTGTTGAACTTCATGAGGTTCTCCTGAGTTGAGCCTGTCTCTCTGAAGGGCATCCCATCCCTCAGGCATGTCAGCCACACATTTTTACATATTCCGCAAACTTGCTGAGGGTGCACTCAATCCTTTTATCAATAGTCTTTGATGAAGATGTTAAAGAGCACTTGTCCCTGTACTGACTACTGAAGAACACCACTTGTCACCAGTCTCCATTTGGACATTGAGCTATTGACTACCACTCTCTGGATTTGATCCTGCAGCTAGTTCTTTGTCCATCAAACAGTCCACTCATCAGATTCATGTCTTTCAGACTGGAAGTTTTTGATGGTGGGACCATATCAAAGCCCTTGTTGAAGTCCAGATAGATAACACCAGTGGCTCTTCCCTTGTCGATGACGCAGTTACAACATAAAAGAGAGAAACTTGGTCCCCTCTTCCCTCAAGAATAGCTTCCAGGAGGAGCTGCTCCATTTTCATTTAATTTTTTTCTTTTTTCTTTTTTTGCTAAGCGTTTAACCTCTAATCAAATCTACAATGCAAACTGCCCATTCAAGGATCAGAATTAGCAGGTAGCTGGGAAAAGACAGTTTGCTGGACTTTCTTCTTCTGTAGATCTTTCCTGTTGGAATTCCTCCTTCTCTTTTCCTGCCTTGGTTTTATCAGTATTCCATTTCATGACATGATGCAGCAAGTTGTTTGGCACTGGAGCACAGTGCTAGGGAATTACATTCCCTGGGTCAGGTGATTCTATCACTCTCAGCTATTCCCATGAGAGTTCTGGCTCTCTAAGAGGAAGTTAAGCTGTAGAAGAAATTGACTACAATTTCCAGAAGTCTCCAGTACTCCCCACATGATTTCTGATTCCAGGTGATGGGGGAGACCCCTCTGTCCTTCCAGGAGCCCAGCCAGCAGTGCCTGCAGATTAGGACCTGGACTCTCACTCTCCTCACATTTTTGGTTCATTTGGTTCATTATTCTTAATTATTCTGCATTATCTCTCATTCCTTTTAATAAATTAGTTCTCTTATCTCAAGTGAGAATTTTTTTTCTTTTTTTTTTTTCTATCCTTCCTTCTCATGTGGGGAGGAGGGATGTTGCATAATTAACTCTTCAAACTGCAACATTCATTTATAATTCCATAAAAAACAAAACAAAAAACCAAACAACATCTCAGATGTTTATTTAGAGGTTTGTTAGAGTTTTATTTTTTTTCTGACATACAAGAACAGAGTTGTTATGTCAAACAAAATATTATTTTCAGAGGTTCTGTGCATCCTGATATATTTATTTCATGCACCAAATGTTCAATCAGAAAGGCACAGAAAGAAACTGGGGAGAATGAAGCAGCACATCCATGCAGTTTCTGTTGTAGAGCACTGTTTGGTTAAGATCAGCAAGCTTTAGACTTTTTTGCTCATGGTATGAAAGTATGTTAGCAATATACAAATCATAGATGTGTCTCCTATACAGCAGATATTGAGACATGTATTTTAAGAAGTGGAAATATGAAATATTTGGTCAAAAATCCAGTTTCACAGCAAACAAAATTCTTTGTTTTCTATGGAAAACTTTTCTTCATTTGTGAATTACACTAAGATCTAGAAGAAAAAATTAAACATTAGTCACTAGAGATAAAGGCTACTACTGCTAAGACAGTTGAAGTACTCTAAACTTATTTTTGTCCATATTAGTCTTTTCATGTACACTTAGATTTAAACAGTTAGATTACACTTAGATACACTTAGGATTTTACACTTAGATTTAAAAGCCTAATTAAAAAAAAATGTAAGAAATCTGTGCAAATTGAATGTATATCCTTCTAAAAAAACAACGACAAAGGGAAGGTTTTTCTGTGAATTCTCTTTTTTTTTTTTTTTGGCCATTCTTTCTGATACACTTGTATTGATAACACCTAAAAGGATACTGTGTATGCCACAGGTACAATTATTATTTCCAAGGCATCTGTGCAAAGCTTTAATGACAACCTCTGCTTCGAAGCAGATGTTGACATTTCATGATTGCTGCTTAATGCACACTAATATAATTGGTATAATCAGACTGTGAGCTATAGACACACACAGAAGTAATATTCTTTCTGAAGACAAAGACTATTTATCTATATTATAATCCCATGAACAATAAACATTAATATACTTTTTCTGTGGTAGTATTTGTTGAATATCAATGAAAAGACAGTCCTGCTATTTCTTTTGTGGAATGGCTGCTTTTATAGCTGCTGGAAACCAGGGCTGCCATACTTCTCCATGCTTCACCACAAGCTTCTTGGCTGCCAGCATTCCATCAGAAATCTGCTTTCAGGGTCTCCCAAAATACCTGTAAGCTTCATGGTGTACAAGTCTCCTGTATCTGCTTTTCCCCATCCTGGAACTACTAGAATTCTGGCAATGCAAATAGACTCCTGCGTACCTGGAATTCACTTGTCTACAATATTAGACTGTTAAAACCAGAAACTCTGTATTATACTGACTGAGGCTGACTAGCACTGTCATAAATAATTCCTGATCATGGGTCAAGGACTGTGGCAACTCCTTCCTGACTGGCAAGTGTGGTTAACAGCCTGAACACTGACTGTTGAACCAGCTGTCCTCTGCACTACAGAATGATCTTGGACACATTTGACTTACTGCTTACTTTATCATCTACTGCAGATGTAGCCTTTTGCTAAACAGAGAAGCACAGTTTTTTTGGGAAGCAAGGGAGAAGGTGGCCTGACAAAGATGTTGAGCAGCACATGAGCAGGTGAGCTGTATATCTACTTGGAAGGGAGAGAAAGGGAAGGGTGACTGGAAAGAAAATCAAGCATGCTAGCTGGGTACATAGTCTTCTTCAGTACATAAAGAGCCATGACTTATCTTCATTTTAATTATATTTGCAAGTGAGACCAAATATAACACGGAAAAGCTTCTAGTTAAGTAAGTAACACAGTTATGGAGTGCCTGAGAAATAACAGCTGCTTTGTTGCAGAGCAATAAAGAGCAGTGAAGTGATATTAGTGACAGCTAATAATTATTATCAGACAGAAAATTGTTATTTTCTGTTAAAAACATTTCTGACTGACTTAATAAAAGGAATTTTGAGTTCATATACAAATGACTGTCAATAACTTAAAAAGAAATAAATGCTGATGATTTCTAACTGCAAAAGAGAATTTTGCATCTGATTTTCATTATGAAAAGAACAGAACAGAAGAGTCCAGTATCTTCAGTCTGTGCCCCATCTCCCTTGCACTTTCTTCTTGTGCACATGTGATCTCTTTCCCAAGGAAAGTGAGCACTGGCTGGAGTTGGTGGGCTTTTCACAGAATTAATGTGAAATCAAATATATTGAAAATATTTTCCTTTTGCTTTTAAAACTACTTGGAAATTTGTCAGTGATTTAGAATGTATTCACAGAATCACAGAATCACAGAATTATCAAGGTTGGAAAAGACCTAAAAGATCATCCAGTCCAACCATCACCAATACTCTCCAGCTAAATCATATCCCTCAACACAACATCCAAATGTCTCTTGAACACATCCATGTTCGGTGACTCCACCACCTCCTTGGGCAGTGCATTCCAGTGCCTGACCACCCTTTCCGAGAAGTAATATTTCCTAATGTCCAGCCTGAATCTCCCCTGGCGCAGTTTGAAACCATTGCCTCTAGTTCTATCACTGTCTACACGAGAGAAAAGGCCGACCCCTAGCTCACCACAACCTCCCTTCAGGAAGTTATAGAGAGCTATAAGGTCTCCCCTGAGCCTCCTCTTCTCCAGGCTGAACAATCCCAGCTCCTTCAGCCTTTCCTCATAAGGCCTGTGCTCCAGGCCCCTCACCAGCTTCGTAGCCCTCCTCTGAACACATTCCAGGGCCTCAATGTCTTTCTTGCAATGAGGAGCCCAAAACTGAACACAATACTCGAGGTGCGGCCTCACAAGTGCAGAGTACAGGGGGATAATTACCTCCCTATTCCTGCTAGTAACACTGTTTTTGATGCAAGCCAGGATGCCGTTAGCCTTCTTGGCCACCCGGGCACACTGTCGGCTCATGTTCAGCCGAGCATCAATCAACACCCCCAGGTCCGTTTCCTCCACACAGTCCTCCAGCCACTCCGCCCCAAGCCTATAGCGCTGCCTGGGGTTGTTGTGGCCAAAGTGCAGGATTTGGCATTTGGTCTTGTTGAACCTCATCCCGTTGGCTTCAGCCCAGCTCTCCAGCCTGTCCAGATCCCTCTGCAGGGCCTCGCTACCCCCAGGCAGATCCACACTCCCAGCCAATTTGGTGTCGTCTGCGAACTTACTGAGGGTGCACTCAATGCCCTTGTCCAAGTCATCAATAAAGATATTGAAGAGGACAGGCCCCAGCACCGACCCCTGGGGAACACCACTCGTGACCGGTCGCCAGCTGGATTTAACTCCATTCACCACCACTCTCTGAGCCCGGCCCTCCAGCCAGTTCCTTACCCATCCAAGAATGTACCCGTCCAAGCCACGGGCTGCCAGCTTCTGCAGGAGGATACCGTGGGAGACAGTGTCAAAGGCTTTGCTGAAGTCTAGGTAGACCACATCAACAGCCTTTCCCTCATCCAGCAGATGGGTCACTATATCATAAAAGGAGATCAGGTTGGTCAAACAGGACCTGCCTTTCATGAACCCATGCTGGCTAGGCCTGATCCCCTGGCCATCCTGCACATGCCGCATGATCTCCCTCAAGACAATCTGTTCCATAACCTTCCCTGGAACCGAGGTCAGGCTAACAGGCCTGTAGTTCCCCGGATCCTCCTTACAACCTTTCTTGTAAATGGGAGTCACGTTGGCAAGCCTCCAGTTTTCCGGGACCTCACCAGTCAACAAGGAGAGCTGGTAGATGATGGAAAGCGGCTTGGCTATCACCCCCGCCAGTTCCCTCAGCACTCTTGGGTGGATCTCATCCGGCCCCATGGACTTGTGGCAGTCCAGTTGGAGTAGAAAGCCTCTGACCGTTTCTTCCAGAATCACAGGGGTTTAGCGTGCTCCCCAGGCGAGACTACCAGGTCAGAGAGAGGAGTACCCCGAGGATAACTGGTCTGACCTTTAAAGACAGACTTAAAGAATTGCAGAAGAAAGCAAAGATGTGATCAGCTAATATTCAGCAGGAAGTACGATTTCATGAAATTAATTTATTTAGAAATCTAGATGAAGAACTGCCATGCTTTTTGTCTTCCTGTACACTTGGTTTTGTTACTACCTTTTCGTACTCTGTATTTTTTGCTGTATTTGTTTTTAATTTTACTTCTACTTTCTGCTGAACTAGCATTATATCTTGGTAGGTAGATAGATGAAGGATGTTTTAAATTCTTTTTAATCAATTATTTCTTATTCTTTATCCTGTAACCTATACAGATTAGTCTGAACTTTTTAAAAATTAAAAAATCTAGTCTCATTTTTCCATTCTATTATTTGTTCTGTTGTTGAGATTTTTCTTCCATGTTTCCATTAAATTAAAAAAAAAAATACTGTAAACAATCTCCTAAATGAGAAGGAACAACAATACATAGCTCTAATGCTCTATTAACAAGTGATGTCGGGTAAAATTAGCTATATATTTATTGGGAGAATTGTGGAAGTAGTTTTGACGCACAAGTAAAGCACACTTTCTACTAGTTTAGCATGATCTTCAAGATTTTTCATCCAAGCTCACTGGCAACCTCTTCATATAAAAGGGTCTCAATCAAATACTGTTTCACAGTGTGCCACAGCCTGTTCACTTGATGTTGCCAGACGGCTAGGCTGCACCTTCTGTTTGGGTTAGTAAATAATTGTCCCAGCAAACTATGTGTAAACCATGCGAAACTCAGCCCTAAACATCATTTGAGTGATGAACTTGGAAGCTGGTACTGCAATGGTTGTACAACTTTGTTTTTCATAAACCTTGTTGGCAGAGGGATGCCGTCTTAATTTGACTGACAGCACTGAAAAGGAGCTAGATGCTACTAGTTAAGATTAAATCAAAAGAATGAGCATTTTCTTTTTAGCTTTGAAAAAGTAAAATAATGTTTTAAGGACTCAAAATAAAAAGGTCCTTTCCAGGACATTATTTAAAAACTCAGTCTTGAACATGCAGTATGTAGAAAGCCCAGACATAATTCAAACATCTTTTTTGTTAAATGCATTTTTAACTTTTGAGATAGCATTTGTTCCATCCTACTATTGTTATCACTGTATGCTTTCAAGTCAGGACTGTCAGTACCCGTAAATTAGGCCTTGTTGTAGAGCATTGTGTTTGAAGTGACTCATCGGACTAATGATGACTTCTGGCAAGTTAGTACTAATTTAGTGCAGAAAAGTGGCATCAAATTTTGAGACTAGATTGGTTTCAGCTACAGTCCTGGTGTACCTTTAACCCAGCAAATGACCCCAAACCAACAACAATGATAGAAGTAGAACTAAAATAGTATAAGCTGAAATCAAAAAAACAAAACAAAACAAAACAAAAACTGTATTGGGTAAAGCAGGTTTTTCCTGTTTCTGCTACAGAGCTCCTGTTTCTACAATGGAGAACAAAGGAAATTTGTGTTCTTTCTTTCTTTCAGAATAATTAATTACATGAAAAAACTATTTTATGTGTTCTCAGCAAAATTCAAAAGTTTTAGCTGATCTGGAGTCCTTCGACCTTTCTCACCGAGATTCGTTTTGAGAACTGGACTGCCACGAATAAAGTTTATTCAACTTTTTCCAACTCAGGCAACTAGGACTGAAGACCATAATTTCATGAGACTTCCAGTTTAGTTCAGTTACTACAGAAAGGAATTAAATCACTATAGGTATTCAAATACCTTTGAAGATTGTTGCCGTTTGCCTACTACAACAGAAGATTCATAAGGCTTTGAATTTCTTATTGTTAATTTCTGGCAAAATATCTTACGTATATGTAACTATATGTTAGTACCTACCGAACACGTAAGACTTGCTTCTGAAACATTGTCTCTGGTGATCCATAAGGAGGACAAATCTTAAGTGTAGTGTGGTCACCGCTGTTGTGAGTTTACAATTTATTTACTGGATTTTCTTATACACTGCCTGATTTTTAAGGTTTTTTCTGTTTGTTTACTTTGCTTTGATCTTTTTGCTGTTGTTGTAATGAATTTTGCTCTTGTTTAGTTTCTAAATGAAAGGGAATATTTTGGAAGAACTTCTATCTTTAAGTTAGTGGTATCTGTAGAAACCTATGGAAGATTTCTTTGGTTTGCTTGTGGAATTTTGCAACCTCTGTTATTCTATGCCTCGTAAAAAGACTTGGATATAGATGTGTCTGCTGGGTAATAACTTTTTGTACTAGTAAGTGCGCACACTGCATGTAACGGGATGGATTCTCTACATGTTGATCAGGAACAGGAAACATGCTACAGAAGTAGCTTATTTGACTAGTTTCTGTGGGGCTGACGAACCTGAATGCAGTTAGCTTCTCTTTCCTCCTGTATACTTTTTGAAATAAAAGTGGCTTGTGAACAAGATGTCCTTGCAAACAAAATTATTTATGCAGAAGCTTGCAAACATGATATGCCTGCTCACAGACTTGTGAGGAAGCTTGCAAATTTCTCACAATTTGGTGTCTGTACACTCTCACTGAGTAAGGTTTTAGTTATAAGGGTGGATCTACAGCTGAACATATGAACTTTGGACTTAACATGCAGACTTTATAGGCCAACTAATATTAACTTCTCCTCCCTGGGTGGCATAAAGTTGGAGTTAATTACATATGCGATGCATGATAAGAAGAGGGTTCACATACTGGGAGAACATGTATTAGGCAGATTGAAAAGTCTGTAACCTCCAAGTACTTCAGCCAGTGAGGAAAAGAGAAGAGACAGTGTGATCAGGAGGTGAAGATAAAAAGGGGATTGCAATCTCTGATACTTTGAGAGATTCTGTAGGGCTGCCCTTGAGGACCTTCCCTTTATTCAAATAAAGAAAGCCAAAGACTTTCCTCTGTCTTTTTTTGAGATAAAGATAACTGACCAAGCCTATTTGATCAGAAATTTTCCCAGCACTTCTGAAAAAGTGCAGACTGTTTTATGCATATATACTATATATACATATATATATATATATACACGTATATACTACATATACATACATACATATATATATACATATATGTATGTATATATACTGTACTTTGCCAGCCATGCTCAGTGAGCAGATGAGCCCTGGGGATCCAAAGCCATAGATGAGTGGAGGAGACCAGTTGTCCTAAATTAAGTTTCTTTATTTTCTTTTAAGTATGTTGGTGGTTCAAGCCTCTGGCTTCAGGTAGTGCCTGAGCCTGTTGCTGACAGTGAAGGGCGGCAGGGATTCTACCTTTATGAATTGTGAGTAGATGGATGATCTGCTCAGTATGGTGGTGGAGCTCAAGGAGGAGGTGGAGAGATCAGTAACTATCAGAGCAGGTAATAGAGATACTTGGTGAAGTAACTCTGCTGAACTTGCGAGAAAGGTGCCAGAGTGATATCCCCCTGAAGTGTGGTAGACCCCCTGCCCTGCCATCATCAAGCAGAGGGATGCAATTTAAGAGAAGAGGAGGAGTGGAAACAGGTCCCAGCTCAGCGTCACAGGCAACCCCCATCTTGACCTCCCTCAGTTCCCTGAGGTACATAATAGGTTTGAGGCTCTGGAGAGAGATGAGTGAGGATTCAATGGGAGGTTCACTTGTGAGGTTATCTAGGGGGAAGTGGTTGACTCCACGCCTCAAGTCTGCCTCCACCATGAAGGAAAGAAGAGTAACTGTCATAGGCAACTCCCTCCTGAGGAAAACTGAAGGCCCTGCATGTTGGTGTGACCCTGCCTGCGGGGAAGTGTGCTGCCTCTGTGGGTCCTGGGTGAGGCATATTTCTAAGAAACTTCCTGGTCTGATTTGTCTGTCTGATTCTTATCCTTTATTGATAGTTCAGGCCAGCAGTGATGAAATCACTGAAAGAAGCCTGAGGATTACAAAAAAGGACTTCAGGGGACTGGGTTGCCTAGTGGATGGTGCGAGTGTAACAAGCTCTATCCCTTCAGTGGCAGAGAAGGATACTGAGAGGAGCAGGAAAACTAATCTCATAAATACATGGCTGAGAGATCATGCAAATGCAAGAATTTTGGGGTTTTTTTTGATCATGGGGCAGTTTACTCAGCACCTGACCTGATGGCTGCTGATGGTTTCACCTGTCTCAAAGGGGGGAGTGATCTTAGCCTAGAAGCTGGCAGGGCTTGTGGAGAGGGCTTTAAACTAAGTATGAAGGGGAAAAGGGATAAAATCGAGCCTGCTAGAGGTGAGTCTAAGGAAACAATGATGACATCTGGGGTGAGCAAGAAGCTCACCTGAAGTGCATGCTGCCAGTGTATGCAGTGTGGGCAACAAAGCTGAAACCCATGGGTGATAGGCAAAGTATGACTTGGTTGCCATTATGAAAAAAAGTGGGATTGCTCCCACAACTGGAGTACAGTTATGGGTGGCTACAAGCTCCTTAGAAGGGACAGGCAAAGAAGGAGGGGTGGTGGTATGGCTCTCTATGTTAGAGAGTGTTTTGGTGTTGTGGAGGTTGGGGCTGGGAATGATATGGTTGAGTATCTGTGGGTAAGGATCAGGGGGAGGGCCAACAGGGTTGACATCCTGGTGAGGATCTGTTACAGACTGCGTAATCACAGAATCATAAAATCCTGAGGTTGGAAACGACCTTAAAGATCACTGAGTCCAACCACAATCTAACTGTACTGCTCTCTGACAACCCTCTGCTAAGTCATGTCCCTGAGCACCACATCCAAATGGTTTTTAAACACATCCAGGATGGTGACTCAACCACCTTCCTGGAGGGCCTATTCCAGTGCTTAATCAGTTTTTAGAGATGGATGAGGCATTCTGTGAGCAGCTGGCAGAAGTTGTGTGATCATTAGTCCTGGTTCTCAGGGGAGACTTCAAAATTTTTACAGATACAGTAACAGTAAAGAGGAGGGTTAAGGAGAATCTTCATCCTTCACTGGATGTGGCAGGCAACATGACCACTGAGGATAAGGAAAAGGCTGGAGTTGTCAATGACTTCTTTTTATCTGTATGGGAACCATTAAGCCATGGCCTGAACCAGTGACTGAACACCTGGTTGAAGGAGCATAACCAGCTCTGGAAGCACAGGTGGAAGCAATTCACCTGTATGAACTGGGGAATGTTGATGCTTGGCAGAACACGAGCCAACAGTATGCTGAGGTGGCCAAGAATGCTAATGACATTCTCTCTATCTATCCAGCTCCAGCAGGAGCAGGGAGCTGACTATCCTTCTGTACTCAGCCCTGCTGAGGCCACACCTCGAGTACAGTGTTCAGCTTTGGGCCCCTCACTACAAGAAAGACATTGACACCCTGGAGCAAGTTCAGAGAAGGCCAATGAAGCTGTGAGGGGTCTGGAGCACAAATCTTATGAGGAGCGGCTGAGGGAACTGTGATCGTTTAATCTGGTGAAGAGGAAGGTTGGGGGAAACATTATTCTCTACAATTATCTGAAGGGAGAATCACAGAATGGCTAGGTTGAAAAGAACCTCAAAGACCATCTAGTTTCAATCTCTCCTATGTGCAGGGTTCCCAGCTACTAGACCAGGCTGCCCAGAGCCACATCCAGCCTGGCCCTGAATGCCACAACATCCTTAGGCAACCTGTTCCAGTGTGTCACCACCCTCTGGGTGAAAAACTTCCTCCAAATATCTAACCTAAACCTGCCCTGTTTTAGTTTAAAACCATTCCTTCTTGTTCTTCACTATCCACCCATGAAAGCACTTGCTCCCCCTTCAGTTGATACGCTCCCTTCAAGTATTGGAATATCACAATGAGGACCCCCTGGATCCTTCTCCAAGCTAAACAAGCCCAGTTCCCTCAGCCCTTCCTCATAGGAGAGGTGCTCCAGCCCTCTGATCATTGTGGTCCTCCTCTAGATCTGTTCCAAGAGCTCTGTGTCTTTCTTGTGCTGGGGGCCCTAGCCCTGGATGCAGTGCTCCAGATGGGGACTCACAAGAGCTGAGTAGAGGGGGACAATCACTTCCCTCTCCCTGCTGGCCACCCGTTTTTTAATGCAGCCCATAACACAGTTGGCCTTCCAGGCTGCAAGTGCACACTGCTGGCTCACATCTAAAAGAGATCTTCCCCAAGTCTGTACATATTATGGGGATTGTCCCAGTCCAAGTGCAATACCTTGTGCTTGGCCTTTTTGAGGGCCCACTTCTCCAGCCTGCCCAGGTCCCTCTGGATGGCTTCCCTTCCCTCCAGTGTATCGACTGCACCACTCAGCTTGGTGTCATTTGCAAACTTGCTGAGGGTGCACTCAATGCCATCATCTGTGTCATTGATAAAGGGAGGTTATGGTGAGGTGTGGCCTCTTCTCCTGTGTAACTAGCGATAGGACTAGAGGGAATGGCTTCAAGTTGTGCCAGGGAAGATTCAAGTTAAATGTTAGGTAATACCAATTCTCGAATAGAGTGGTCAGGCTCTGGAATGGGCTGTCCAGGAAGGTGGTGGAGTCATCATCCCTGGAGCTGTTCAAGAAACATTTATATGTTGCACTGAGGGACGTGGTTTAGTGGTAAATACTGGTGATAGGTGAGTGGTTGGACTGGATGGTTTTAGAGGTCTTTTCCAACCTCTCTGGTCCTACAATTATATGTGGATGTGAGGTTTTGCAGTGAAGCTTCCATTTGCCACAAGGTAGGTTGTTAATCAGCTGCATGCAAGCTTTGTCTGAGCACTGCTGCCAAACCAGCCTTCCAGCCAGAGAAAAAAACTTGACATGAGCAAGCCACCACTTTGGCAAGCTGCTGTGGCAGATACTCTGAGTCTGCCTCATGCAAGCACCATCTTTCCTGATTTCTATCTCACTGAGAATAAGTGGATCATAGAAGGGAGTAATCATCCCTTAAAACACACTTGCTGATGTTCTGCATGGCTGGCCATAATCTCTGAGGCAGGAGCCATTCACAGTTGGCTGGTTGCTATCTAAAAGCTGCAAAATGTCAAAGCTGAAGCTGTAGAGATTCTGCACAGGGATTAGCTGCTTACTGCAGCTTTGATCTTCTATCAACTGGTAACTATTTGGCATCCCCATGGTAGCTAAGTACAGGGAAGCTTCATTAAGTTAAAAGCTGTGGATAAAGAAGTGAAATCACTGTGGACATGTGTGCCCGAGCAGCTTTGTAACTAATTCAAGTATCCTTCCACTGTTACTTTAATAGTCCAGTCCTTTTCTGATAAAGCATCCTTTGCTTCCATGTGTTTGCTCCGAAGATCATCCAAACTCAGGCTCAGTCTCCTGGTAGGTGTTTTAGGGCCTTGAATGACCTAAGTTCCCCTTTCTTAGTCACCTGACCCATACAGACTTGGTGTGTGAAGATGGAAAGCTGTGATCTTATACCATGCTGGTGGACAACCAGCAGAAGTTCTGAGAAAAGACCTTTTCTTTTTCTTTGATCTGGGATCTGGCCCTTCTGGACATCTCTCTCTCTCTCTCTCTCTCTCTCTCTCTCTCTCTCTCTTTTTTTTTTTTTTTCATCACAGGCACCAGCCTGTATTAACACTTTCATAAACTTATTTTCTGTTCTTCTAATCTTCCAAACTTCCATTTATTCATACTTTCAAGAAAGGCATAGGATATCTTTGAAGGTTTTAATATAGGTGTCTTCTATCAAATTGTAGGTAAATTCCACATTAAAATGTACTTCAAAAGAACAAATATCACAGACTTCGTAAAGACAGAATTTATGATCCAAGTCCTGCATCTTTTGAAGAGTCAGATTCAAAGAAATTCTTGAATCAGGGACTATTCTATGAGTAAAAATCTGGTCGGAGCTTATGATAAATTCATTCTGAAAAAGCTTATTCCTGCTGCAGTGTCATGGGAATAGAGTTTCTGTGTGAGCATTAACGCTCATAATCAGTGGGACTGAGAAGGAATCTAATCCTTGGCAATTCTTAGGCACACTTGAGTGATCAAAAGGGATTGCAGAGATTATGACTTCTTTGTGTCATGCAAATCATGTCAATTAGGTGAATTAGGGGTCTGAGTAACTCAAGTTAGGGTAGAACAGCCTGTCTGTGTACTTAACATATAGTTATTTAGAGGGCCACAAGAACTGCTTGCAGCAACAACAGTGGTAATATGAGAAAGAATAAATTCCTGAGCGTTTGAATGACTCCAGGCCTGGTCGTGATCACTGTGTACCTGTAAATTAAGACATACTAGCACTAGTAGCTGTCTGTAGACTGGATCTTACTCAGATGGCTCTCTCTTACCAGTAGATTAAGACATACTGGCTTCCAGATAGAGACAAGACTTTATCCAGGATTATGATATTTCACTTCTAGCACCATATGCTTTCAAAATATTTAGATACAATGCTGTGGCACAGGAAATTAAAACTCTGTAGGATGTTTTAATTTTGAATGTATGGGGACCTGTAAAAACAGTAATCCAAAATTTTGTGGATTTCAAATTTGTTGTATGACTTAATGAGAGGATCTCAGCCATGAATTCAATTTTGGATCCCAAGTCTCAGGGAGTTCTGACTGTAATTTTCAGCAATGATAATTGCTGTAAATATAGTTAATACAATTATTTACATTTATGTCTAGTCAGAACTTGAAAAATAACTTCAAATAAATAAAGTAATTATCTTGAATTTTAAAACATTGTGGAGTTGAATGGTAAAATGTCAGGTGTGCAGCAAGGTTGTATCACATAGGTGAGATTTCATGGGCTGTGTAGTTCAGACCTTGCTACAACAGGTATGATTCTTTGCACAATTTATTATAGCCATACCATGAAACCATAAAGGTTTCTCACCTAGAATGGTCCCATTAAAAATCTTCTAGTGCAACTTATTTCTCTGAAGATCAGAAAGCCTCCTAATTCTCAGATTAGATGAATTCATACCAATAAATACCATTATACCAACCTTATCTTTTAGCTTGCATTATGTTTAGCCAGAGTATACTTCAGCAGGCAGAATTTGTGTCTTCTCAAGCTATTTGTAGTTTACAAAAGCGCCTGCCAGCAGCATGGCCTAGCACTGCCCTAACTGCATTATTGACATTTTTCTTCCTGTTCTAATCTTAATTATTCTACCTAAACCAAAAATGCTCCATCCTTTGTACACAAATTTGTAGCTCATCCAAACCTCTAAACTACAGATTTCTACATAAACTATTTATCCCCATAAGCAATAGGAGGAAAATGGCATTTCTGGATATCATTTATACCATTTTACTGTAGGAAGTTAAATGAGGTGATTATCATCTATACAAGTAGCTCAACTGTAGATATTTACATTTGGCCAAATAAAGTTAATTTAAGGTCTTTTGTTTCATTTGCATCTCAAGTCAAATCCTGAGATTATATTCTAAACAAAGAAATAATTCTTTTAAACACAAATACTGAACACTGCTTTTCCAGCTTCAGTGTTATGGCTTGCACTACTTACATAGGGTAATTCTTCTAACAGCACTGCCATCTGGGAAACAAATCATACAGTTTTGTTGCAAGATAAAACGTGAGCTCTTACAGTGTATGTGGATGCAAAGCTGAGAAATTTTGTGGATTGTGATTCTAACAAGTACACCTGGGACTCCAATCTGAGGAGTTAAAAAAATACTTAAGTTTTCAATAATTAATAGCAAAAGAAAAAAAAAAAAAAAGAATGAGCAAAAGTGAGATTGGCAATAACAAGATGCAAGAAAGTAAATATCTTGAATGCAGTTCAAGAATGTGTCCAGGAGACGTCAAAATGGAAATGTGCATTTGAATTTAGTCCAGTGACATCGATATGTCAATGCAATAGTTACAAATAAGTCAACTTTCTTAGCACTGTAAGGGCTCAGGAAACTGTTGAGACTCATAACTTCATGGATTAAGATGGAAAACTTGTCATATTAAAAATGAATACATAAAACTTTGCTTCAAAATACTACATTAAAATACATGCCATAGAGCACCTGAACTAGTTAGAGATTATGTTTAAGCAGCTTCTCAATCAATTTAGCATACTGGAAAAGCTGAAGTAAAGCCCACTTAAACAAGTTTGGATATTTTTATCTTTGTTCATGCCTCTTAAAAATATTTCCTAAGCAATATACTAAAAATGGTCAAATGAGAGCAAAAGAGAATTTTTGTTATGGTATGAATACATACTGGGTAAAATCACTAATGATGATGCACATGGGGTTTAGGAGACAGCTAAAGAAGATACAGATAACATTTTGGTGAATTTCTGAGGAAAATTTGATTACTTTTGCTGCATGAAAATGCTATGACTTCTGGAGATCCAAAATGTACACAGCAGAAGAAGATATTTTTTCCTTCATTATTTCTCTTCCCCCAGTGGAATGTATGTGAAAATTCTACACCATGAAGTCAGGCTGCTGAAATCACCTTCAGCAAAAGTATTTAATGGATAAAGTAAATGTAGTTTTTCCTGCAGTAGTTTTTTAGCCTATATTTTAGTGCAGATGTGGCAGCATGTTTCAGGATCTATAGCTATCTAATTTATAGAATTCTCACCAAGATTAGCACCCAATGTGCCAATTAGTGCTGACAGCAGGTAGGTATCTAATAATCAGAAACTAGCTTGAGATGACACACTTATTCTTGCTTAAAAAACAAGTAAGCAAACAAAACAAAAAACAGTTATTGATGTTTCCAGGCCCTAATTATAACTGTTTGTGTCAGCTTGTCTTTCTGGCATGGCATGGATATAACTCACTATATTACTGAGACATTACTTGAGAACTGTTAAGTTGGAAAAGCTGGGCACTGGAATCCACAAACTAGATGCACAACATATTCTAGATCTTGGTCTCAAAGTCAGGCCTTGAAATTTGGAAAGTCTGGAATTGGGCTTCTTTATTTTAGGGCAAACAGTTTGTGTGAATCTGCAGAGCATATTCTAGGACATAAGTAACTTGACATTACAGTTGCTAGTATGAGATGCATCTACTGCTCATCTAAACAGCAACTTAAGAGATGAAAGTATTCAGTGGCCTAAATAGAATCTGAAATCTAGAGCAGTCAGCATTCTGCATTTTCCTTCATTTTCTTTTTGACAAGCTAGTTGATTAACTATATTAATTTGCTTTTTTATTTTTCCCCCACCTGATTCTGCAAGTTTCTCTCTCTCTCTTTTTTTTTTTTTTTTTTTTCTCTGTCTCATTTCCTTTCACTTTCAGTGGGAAAGGAATCTGAATGCTGGTTTGAAGCATTTGGAGTTTATTCCTCCCATTGTGTCTATTGGATGTCATTCTTGGAAACCTGAACTTCATTTTCAAAGGGACATCCCAGCACTGAAAGTGTTCTGCTCATCAGCTGCATAGCAGAAAAGGGAAGAAAACTATTACAGAATCCTTAGACAGACTCCAGTCTGACTAAATTAACAACATCAACAGCCATGTGGCAGTTCCTGTGGAGCTTATAACCCCAAAAGACAATGCAGTCCAGGTAAAACTGTGTGTCTGATTCCTGCTCTCACACTGAGATATTCTGGCCTACAGAGGTATGAATTCTTTTCCTATGCACTGCTTCTAAGTTATGTTAAGTTTGACAGTACTTCTAGCTAACAGGTGGAGTGGTTGTTCTATTGTATTGCAGTCAGCAATGTAGAAAAAATAAACAGTATATGATATTCCCATTTGGCAATAATGAAGAACTTTACTGTAAAAGAAGAAGCAGTGTGGAAAAAGGGAAAATGATTAAAATGAGTTTCAGTGAAAGGAAAAGGGTTAAAATGACTTTCAGTGATATAAAGGTAGCCATGATGTTCCATTCTTGATTAACTATTTTCTAAGGATTAGTATATCCTCTAGTTCTGGTACTATTAGGTATGGAGTATTAAAATATCAGGAGATGTTCGCAGAAGGAGGAAACTTCAGAGCACCACTTTCCTCATGTGTAGCTGATAGCATTAGCTTTATTATAAAAATAAGATCTCTGCAGTTTTTAGAAATCTGAAGTAGTTTGGTCAGAACAGTTTGTTACCTTGCTTCTGAATGTAGGCAGTTCAGAGCTTTTGTAACATTGAAAACTGCCTCAGATTACCTTGTTTTTCTTTTCTCTTGAAGAAGCATGTGTTACAGCAACAGGCTGAGACTCCCCTGTGGAGCAGATATTATGCCTTTGTAAATACAGTCTGAGGTAGCTTTATCCCTCTTGAATTAAGTGTACATCCTAGTTACTGGGGGCAAAAGCCTGCAGATTAGAAACTAACACAGAGTAGTTAGTCTGAAATCCCAAGGTAACTTATGTACGTTTCAAAGCCAGTATCAAAGCCTGTTTGATGGACCTAGAAATATAGTGCTCGATCTCTGCCAACTGCCAAGAGGATGCCAGTGACTAAGGGTATAAATGAATTTGCAGTAGAGTACACAGACTTTAAATTGGCTTAGTAAAAAATTAGGAAACTCGCTGTATCCACGGATGCCTGGACATGACCATCACAGCTCACTCAGGCTTTGAAGAGGAAGAGATGAGTGAGCACATGCATGGCTTGTGGAGCCAGAACTCCAGTGGTACCTGCTGTGCTTGTCGCAGCTACAAAGAGGGTGCAGCTTCAGTAGCTTCAATGTGCACTGATATGCACCTTTCTGAGTGAAGCTGCTGCAAGGAGACCCCTGTCAGATGTACAATTTTCTGACAAGGCAGCATGTCCTCTACCCTCTGACAACAGCAGTTACTGTTGTGGATAGAAAGCAATGGTGGCTTAGACATGAAATGATATCCAGCAAACTATTTTAACCCTGCAGAGATTTACACATGTGAATCTTCCAATGCATGTATATCTGGTATCAATTTTTCATTAGTTTGCCATTTATGTTGAGATTTTGTTTTTTTTCAATAAAGTTCTGCTGAAACACATTATTGAAGCATGTGTGAAGAAATGTGCAAGTGTTGATTTCCTTCTTCCCCGAAGTTATAAAAAATATTTTTTTCCATGCCATTTTGTTTATGCTAGTAAGAATGGGAAAATACCGACTGCTTTTTTCCTTTGCTTACTGTTTCACATAAACAATTTTTTTTTTCTTGAACATCATGAACAAAAATAAATGAAATTTTTTTTATAAGGTTCTAACAAATTAACCTTATAATCATGAATCAGTGACTCCCATTTACAAGAAAGGTTGTAAGGAGGATCCGGGGAACTACAGGCCTGTTAGCCTGACCTCGGTTCCAGGGAAGGTTATGGAACAGATTGTCTTGAGGGAGATCATGCGGCATGTGCAGGATGGCCAGGGGATCAGGCCTAGCCAGCATGGGTTCATGAAAGGCAGGTCCTGTTTGACCAACCTGATCTCCTTTTATGATATAGTGACCCATCTGCTGGATGAGGGAAAGGCTGTTGATGTGGTCTACCTAGACTTCAGCAAAGCCTTTGACACTGTCTCCCACGGTATCCTCCTGCAGAAGCTGGCAGCCCGTGGCTTGGACGGGTACATTCTTGGATGGGTAAGGAACTGGCTGGAGGGCCGGGCTCAGAGAGTGGTGGTGAATGGAGTTAAATCCAGCTGGCGACCGGTCACGAGTGGTGTTCCCCAGGGGTCGGTGCTGGGGCCTGTCCTCTTCAATATCTTTATTGATGACTTGGACAAGGGCATTGAGTGCACCCTCAGTAAGTTCGCAGACGACACCAAATTGGCTGGGAGTGTGGATCTGCCTGGGGGTAGCGAGGCCCTGCAGAGGGATCTGGACAGGCTGGAGAGCTGGGCTGAAGCCAACGGGATGAGGTTCAACAAGACCAAATGCCGAATCCTGCACTTTGGCCACAACAACCCCAGGCAGCGCTATAGGCTTGGGGCGGAGTGGCTGGAGGACTGTGTGGAGGAAACGGACCTGGGGGTGTTGATTGATGCTTGGCTGAACATGAGCCGACAGTGTGCCCGGGTGGCCAAGAAGGCTAACGGCATCCTGGCTTGCATCAAAAACAGTGTTACTAGCAGGAATAGGGAGGTAATTGTCCCCCTGTACTCTGCACTGGTGAGGCCGCACCTCGAGTATTGTGTTCAGTTTTGGGCCCCTCATTGCAAGAAAGACATTCAGGCCCTGGAACGTGTTCAGAGGAGGGCTACGAAGCTGGTGAGGGGCCTGGAGCACAGGCCTTATGAGGAAAGGCTGAAGGAGCTGGGATTGTTCAGCCTGGAGAAGAGGAGGCTCAGGGGAGACCTTATAGCTCTCTATAACTTCCTGAAGGGAGGTTGTGGTGAGCTAGGGGTCGGCCTTTTCTCTCGTGTAGACAGTGATAGAACTAGAGGCAATGGTTTCAAACTGCGCCAGGGGAGATTCAGGCTGGACATTAGGAAATATTACTTCTCGGAAAGGGTGGTCAGGCACTGGAATGCACTGCCCAAGGAGGTGGTGGAGTCACCGAACATGGAGGTGTTCAAGAGACGTTTGGATGTTGTGTTGAGGGATAGGATTTAGCTGGGGAGTATTGGTGATGGTTGGACTGGATGATCTTTTAGGTCTTTTCCAACCTTGATGATTCTGTGTGATTCTGTGACTCTATGAAAAGCAAGATAAATACTAATGAAACTAAAAATGTATTTTCTTCAACATAAATTAAGGATTAACTTACTTGGATTCAGAATTTTGTTAAATAACTGAGAAAATGAATTTTAATTTTGGGAACAAGAGTAGTGCTTAAAGGAGAGACTCAGTTTCTTTGTGCCTAGTTTTTTTTCCACAGAAACACCAAAAAGTATGGCAGCTAAATGATCACAAGAGGTAAGAGCATGAGACTTAGGAAATGGTGCTAAAAGAATAAAATTGAAACACCAGAAATTAAGGTTTGGATCCAACGTTAGAGTTAATTTCTTTTCTGGCAGTCTGTATGATGCTCTATTTTAGATTTGTGACTAAACAGCATAGGTAATACATTGCTGTTTGCTGAACAGCATCTGCACAACCCCAAAGCATTCTGTTTCTCATTACGCTCCAGGGGAATAGGCTGGGATGGTTAAAAGAATGGAAGGACATGCGGTAAGTACAGCTGACCTGAGCTGACCATACTCTAGAGCATCTTACTCAACAATAAAGCTGCAGTGGGTCTTTCCAGAACAATTGTTGCTTGGAGACTGGCAGTTGGTCTGCTGGTGAGTGACTGCCATTGCATCTCTTGTTATTTATTTATTTGTTTATTTTTTGCATGTGTAACCTATTGCTTATAAACTTCTCATCAAAATAGAGAAGGTTGCTCATTAAAGAACCTGAGAATGACAAACAATTTACACATACTGCATTCCACACCTGGGAAAATGCAAAACTGATAGTAAAACACTATTTAGTATACAGGTGAATAAGTGTGCTACTTTGAATCCACGCTGACCTGTTTATACCATCAGACTAAGAGCCTGTTGGTCCCTGGTCTTGGATGAAGCGATGGAGAGTATAATTGTTCTACATCACTGGAAGCTGCTGACAAGAGTAATCCTGACATAACCTTTAGGCCAGGAGGTTACTATATGTTTTTGATGGAAGGTTTTGCAAGACCTGATCTGTGCATGCCTTTTTTCCTGAATCCATCTGTTAACAGCTCACTATGGGGCTTAAAGGATTTGTATATCTACCAAGGTTGATAAATCATTATGTTCTTCTACCTATTTCAGGACAGTCATATGGGTCTGTAAATGAAACAGGACCAAATGGAGCTTCTGGTAAAAGAGAATTGTGGTTGTGACCAGAATACAGAGGTAGAGAGACCTGCAGTGTTCAGAGAAAAACAAATGCAAGTAAAGGATAACATTATATATCAATCATACACTATCTCTAGAAAATAGGGACAACAAAGACAAATTTAAATACTTTGGAAAGGCATACGGGTAACTGGAGAGGTGATACTGGAAGACCCAAGAGCTGAAAGGACTTTTTCTTCTTTTAGCCTGCAGAATTAGATTTTTGACATAGATACGTTACTTCTAAACATTATTAGAGAGGTAATTTTATCAGGTTTTTACTTCCCTGCTAAAGATTTAGGAAAAAGTGCTGTGAACAATGTCAGAGTTTATTTCATCTTTAAGTAAATGAAAAGACATAGACAGTGGTCAGTGGGTAGATTTTTTGGATTTCAAAAGAAAGCTGAGGAAACTTGGAACTTCTTACTTAAAGAAGCAAATGTTTTGTGCAAGAGTTTATACTGAATTTACATGGAAAAGATCTCCAGGTGTATGACAGACCACCTCAGAAATACTATTAAGAAAAGCAGATTGCACAAAAAGAATGGATTAAGGGATTAGTTAGAAAAGAATCATACGTCAGAAAGTATGACAGTAGTGGAGAATTTCCTAATCCATCTCTTTTTTAAGCCATATTTTGTCAGCTTCCCAAAGACCTAGTGACCAATATCTGACACAATTTTCTTAAAATACTGACAAATGAAATACTATTTATTTTTATATGTGGTCATCTGCCTTTCAATATCTTTAATCCTTATTAAAAATTTTCTTTTTTTGGTTGGCCTTAATTTTCAGTTTTATCAACATGGCATTTCAGAACAATTTTTCTGCTTATTTCTAATCACATAACTATTTCATTCCTGTTTATTCCTCCTATGAGGCACATAGCTAAGAGACTAAGTGTCTCTCCAGGAGCTCCAGAAATAGATACTGTAAGATTAAGTTGTACAACTTCATCAAGAAACTGCTGGTTGAACTGTTCTGTGATGGGACATTAGACTCACTGACATGAGGATAATTTTTATGAAGGCAATATAACACGATTAAAAGAAAGGAAAAAAGCAACAGAACTGCTTGCTTACATGGTTTTGGAAAACTAAGCCAGTTGCTAGGGACACAATAGTTAATGATCTAACAATCACAAAATCAGGGCATAATTGCTAGATGTTCAATGTTGATGTGAAATAATGCAGACATGAGTGAAGCTATCCATATAATCATGTGCAGATATCAGCACCTTACTCCTAGTAATGAGGGGAAGAAATATAGCAATACTAGTATCTTATAAAGTGGATATTCCTTCACAAATAAATGAATTTAATAAACAGTAACTAATTGGAACTAAAGGAAACTGTCACAGCTATGGTGATGTTAGCTAAGGTCATGCTGGACATAAAAGAAAGGTCTGCAGATTTTATAAAAGCTAAGGGCAAGTTTTCAAAGAAAAGATCTCAATGCTGATGTGACATTGAAGGCAGATGTGGGACTACATACTGGCACTATACGCATCTCGGTGTTTCAGAAATTTACAAGACATTAACATAGATTGTAATTGATATAGCAGCCCAATACCAGACATCTGATATGAAAGATAACTAAATCAGATAAGCTTTGCCATGCCTCAGAAAGATCCTTCAGCTACTGACATCATACATAGCTACTAATTGGCATGACAGAGAAGTAATTAGACATAAAGTGAATGTGTAAACCCTTCAGCAAACAAATAGTATGCAAAAAGCAAAGTAGTCCTCCCCTTGCAGAGCTTCATTTCATTCTCAAAGGAATCAGTGGAAAAAAATATCCCCAGAATCACAGCTCTTTATTGACTTTCCTGGGGCAAAAGCCTCTTCAAATGGCAGAGGTAAGAGTCACAAAAAAGACAGAACAAAGTTATCCATCACTGTGATGGCTACCACAGACTCAGGACTGATTCTCAAACTGCTCACAACAGTGCAAACAGGCTGGCATGGCCTGAGGAGTGTTTGAAGGTAGGACAAAACAGACATGTTCCCTCTGTAGGTTTGGCAGTGTTGGAAGCTATGCTTGTGCTGGGGAAGTGCAGATCCCAACAACTTCCAACACAAGCATTAGATTGCTGCTGTGATGAAAGGTTGCAGGAACACAGTGCATGATTTTCAAGGGCTGATGGAGCCCTAGGAAGTGTGTATAGCCATACGCTGTTGAGATTGGTGACAATACAAACCCAGGACAGTGCAACACATACACTGTCTATTCTCTAGCATTACCGATCCTCAAACTTATGCGCAGGGCAACAGAAAACAAGAGGAGTAATAAGTAGGTTGGGACTTGCCTGGTTATTATTTTTTAATGCTTCTATCAGTGCACTTTCTAATTTACTTTCTGCAATTGGAACTTGGTTTTTGTTAAATTTGGGAAAGCCAGTGTGCACCCAGCTCCAGAAATGCTACCAGTGAAGCTCCTGAATTATTTCAGCAGCTAGAGTTTGAAAACTCAGTGTGGCTAGCAGTCTCTGAAGCTGGAGCTCCCACTGTGCCTTCAAACTCTACTCACTCCAGGGTGAAAATTACAGAGCTGACTCTACAGCAGTATGCTGTAAATGATGTTTCTTTTACAACCTTCAGGTACTCTGATAGGCAAGAAGTCAGAGATAGATATCTTCAGTTTCATGAAATGCACTGGAGCTGTTACACCTCTTGAAATTTTGCTCTCTAATACACAGCTCATCTTTCCAGGGAACTCTGAAATCCCTGAGGCATTTAACTAATATTTCAATGGCTAGAATGGAGGTGTCTGTTTCCGCTTCACAGATGACTACTGGTGAAGATTAAACGTTCATCAGTGCTTCAAAGTGCCTTGTAGTCAGTCCTTTTAAGTAGATTTTGAGCTTTACTGTGTTGATGGACTTTGACACTTACTGTCCACATAAAGGCATGATACTCTCTGTTCAGCTGCTTCTATGAAGTACCCCTTTGGCTTCCTAAACCTTTTAAAACTTGAACATGATCACTATGTAATGCTTGCCATGAAACTCCAGAAGTCCCATAGGAAAGAGAAACCGGTAGTAACAGAAGTGTGAACTACTGAAAAGAAAAAGAAAAAAAGTCCATTTAAAGTGCCAGTTTTTCTTCTACTCCACTTCTGCTGTAAAATCTTATTCAATCTTTTCTTGAATAATTACTATTGGTAGAGCTTTAGAAACCTGAAATTATAGTATAAACTGCTATTTTTTTTTTCATTTAAATGATCAGATGTATTGTTTATTTCCTTCCCATATGCCACTTATAGATCAAGGCAAAAACTTTTAAATATTTTCCATCAATACACATTCAGTTTTTAAGGAAAACTTTCCTTCCCTTTCATGTTTGTTATGCATGAGAATTTTAAGTTTACAATTGAAATGTTTGACAACAGATTTCAACAAAGCATTCTTGAAAAGCAAATGTTCAGTTCCTACAAATCAGAGCTGTGGATGAGAGGTAATCTCCAGGTTTTCAGGAGAGAAAAATGAGGTGAAAAATACTGGTGAATGTGGCAGAAGTTTTCAGTTTTAGCAGCTAAAATCACCAGGGCTACATGCACTTGCTACTTGCCAAAAGGTAAAGCTAGACTAATAGCATTGATTTTAATAAAACCAGAATATCTTAAAATTCATAAATACACTAGAATTACTGTCTCTGGTTTGCTGGTGTATCTAGTTATAAAGAGCATTTCAGTGATATTTAGATGGTATCAGTATGGTAGCAAAGCTTTGGCAGATCTTAAGCAAAAAAAAAAACCAAAAACCAACTAATTGCATATGAGCAGTAAATTCTACTACAACAAGCAGAGATCATGTTACTGTGAGTAAATATCAGGTTCTTTTTGAAATTCTTTTGTTAATTTGGGCAAACTGTAGGTACTGATTTTGGTTCACACATCAAGCTACCTGTTAAAATCCACTGGCCTTTTTCTTCCCCTTCATCTTTATTTCAAGAAAACAATACCTACATTAAAAATAAGGCTTATAGTGCTAATGATCTGAGGGTCTTCTGAGGTCCCTGTTGTTGTCAGTTCTGGAACTATCCTTTCAGGCGGAAACAAAACGTTATTTTTTGCTAGGCAGTCCTACACAAAAATTGGAAGGAAAATGTAATTTACATCATCTCCTTTCAGGTGTGCAAACAACTTTACCCTGTGTTAGAAAATCAATGAAATTGCTTTCAATAGGCTCACTTAAAGCAGCACAAGTGTGTAGTTAACACAGTGCTGCTAAAAGACCATTAAATCCAAGCCTATTCCTTAGCATATCTCTGATTGTACAAGCTGCTGTGTTGGCCTCAGTGGGGGAGAGCTCCAAATCTGCAGTCAGTTTTCAATGCCTGAATAATTAGTACAGCTTTAAAGCTGGCCATACATTTATTCTACTATTATATTTCCTTTCATAATTGATAGTGGCAAATCCTTAGTGAAATATTATTTTTAAAAGGCAGATTTGTTAACATGACAATCACCAGACAAATTTTAAGCCCTGAAAATAAATCTGCAACTAACTGATACAGAAGTCTCATTCCATATTCTCTTTTGAGCAGTTGATTATTTTTCTTCAGAGAATAAAGAAGCCATTAATGTGTAATGAAAGAGATTGATTCATTATTTTCTCTTTGAAAATACATACTTATCTATATGGGGGATTTTGTACCCAAGGGTTTTCTTTTGCTAACAAGTTCAGCACTTGATGGTAAGATTACTTTACTACTGCTGCACTTACAGATGTGAAATACCTTCTTGGATATCAATCAGAAGGTCAAAGACAAAGTGCCTTTTCGTTATTTACAACTCCAGAGATCTGGAATCACAAATGCTCTGTTTCCTGTAGCAAAAGGTCACATTGATTCTGTGTGATGTTAAATTGACCTTTGTTTTTATAGTACAAAGCAAACTGACTGCTGCTAAGATACTAGAAATTTTATTTGATGCTTGAAAATTCATTTATCTAGTGCAGAAATCTCTGTGGGTAACAGTAGAAAAATACACATATTTACATATTTTTTAGCTGGAAAATATATGCTCTTTGCATCTGGAAGGAAGCGTATTTCTTCTCTGAATTGCTTGTAGCCAGGCCAGCTGCTGCACTTGAAGTGGCAGCTGATGCTGAGTCAAAGATAAGAATGAAAAAGCAATACTCTCCTTTGCAAATCTCCCCATTTGTGCTGACCTCCTTACCTCCATATTGAGAAAAACATGATTCTCATAGTTCTCTATTGCTTTAAAAATTTATTTGTACTACCATAGCAACAGATCCCCAAATCATGGACTCAGGCAAGCTTGTAGAATAATGTAGGGACACGCAGTTGAATTAAATCAGTACTTTCAAAGATACTTGTATAGCGGGACTGGTGAGGAATTTGAGAATGGAGGCCTTCTTGGGTTATTACACTTGCATCTTCTGCTCATCTAAGCAATTCCTTAAGGCTTTGTAGAGATGACATCCAAACATAAATTGCTTCATGTCTTGTTTATTATATAATACACACTGCTTAAGGAGATTTCATAAACCAAACAGTGAGTGATGGGAGGTATGAGTAATATCAAATACTGTGCCTGATTTAGGGTTTGTTTAATTATTGTTATTATTATTTTTTCTCTCTCTTCATGCTACTGAAATGTGAAACTAATAGTGAATGCTGACAATACAACTGATTACTCTGATTACGGCAGAAAGAGGAACTTTCTTGAAGACCAGAGCATCTTCTGCTCCGTTCTGGGAAGAATAGCCAAAAATGAGTCCTACATGAACCATCCTGGTCCTTGCCAAGCACTCCCATGGAAATGTGCTTTTCTGATTGATGGCAGTCTTAACATGCACCATCACGTGTGTTTCAGACAGCCAACCCTTATACTGCAGGTTGCACATTTCTTATTAACCTCAAGGTCTCAGCAAACTCAAAATGACAGATAATTGTTCCGTCTCAGTTTTACACAGAGAACATCTCTCCTATGTTGTCTTTCAGAGCTCATTTATCATACTATTTTTTCCTCCATCATCCCTTCCCCTTTTCTGTTTGCTTAGAAACAGCTTTTCAGGACAGCAGGCTGTCACTTACTACATATGTTAATAATAATGATAGTATGTATGGCCTTCACAGAAATGTGAATTATGAGATTGTTTTATTTAAAATCTATGATTTCCACTACGCAGCATCACTTTCTAATCTCTGTGTGCCATGCTTGCCATGCTTCAGCTTTCTGGACATCAGATATCATATATATTTTGCAAGGTATTTTTATATATATATATATATATATATATATATATATACATACATAGATATATATATATGTATATATATAGGGTATTTTGCTGGTTATATCTATTCTATATTTAATTTGGTTCATGACATCTTTTCCACATATTTTTTATGATTGGAGCATTTTATATGGTTGGAGTAATGGAATCAAATCTTAGTCATATCAGCTATGATTATTTATGTGAAATGAATTGATTTTATTCCCCAACATATCTTCTAGCAACAAATTTGGCTTTGCTGAGATTGCATATGGCACACTGAAGTAAATTTATTTGTAAATTAGAACCATTTTATCAGAAGGCATTGGCTCACCAGACTGAGTTTGAGTTTCATTTTGTAAAAATCACCAAGGAAAGAATATTTTTTATTTTCTCTTACGATGCCTTTTAAACTAGGAATCTGCTGTTCTCTCTTCTACACAATAAATAAGCAGTAAGACTACACAGGTTTCTAAGTATCACTCCTTTGGAAACCCAATTTTAAAACAAATCAGTATTCTAGTTTAAAATGGGTTTTGTTCTGAAATCTAAGTGTCTCATGTAATATATTCTCTGAAAATAGAAAGCTTCAGACATTTGAAATACTTCAAGATGTTTTGTTAAATCATTTTTGGGATTGTGAATGTTCTCCAGCATCTCTGAATGATAAAGAAATCACAGCTCTCAAATCGTCTTGGGAGTGTACTGTTCTTCTCTAAGCTATTGTCTGGAGAAGTCACCCAGAATTTCTATTTTGTTAATACTCATTTTTAATTCTATTTTAATTAATTAATTCTCATACTAGCTTTAATACCATCTTTCTGAGAAATTGTGCATTATATTTTAATTATGTATAATAAATGTATTTGTTTGTCTAAACCTATTTTTATTCTATCATCTTACTTTGTCATAAAATTAGTCTTGAATAACTGGCAATGGCATTTCCCTCATTCTGGCCAACAGTCAATGACTGCTCATCTATCAACAACACCAGTAGCTCACAGGACAGAACCTCCCTTCAGATGGCATTTCACATTTTTTGATGTGGTGTTTTATTATTATATAGTGCAATTTTTTTATGTGATTGTTTTATTATTATATAGGCAAGAGCACAGTTTTCCTGTTTCTCTGGTATGATGACTTTGTAATTTTAAGGTCCGTGGATTATCCAGCCTGCTTAAATCCCAATGGAAAATCAGTGAGCTTTTGATCTGACTGTAATTTCTTCAGCTGATACAATATTTCTGATAAACTAACTCTGTTTTTGTTTTTTTTTTTTTTTTTTTTTTTTTTTTTAAAGTGCTCTGTTTATTGCTGTCTTCTTTCTCGGGATTAGGTTATGTCTTGAGACTGAATCTTTTCTTGTTCTTCTGTTTGGAGTTCTGGAAACCTGGAGAGCTTTCTCTTAGTCCTCAGGTAGCAGGCATTGATGCCTTATTGGTTTTAGATTTAGATTTCTTTTCCCCATGATTCACAATTATTGAATTTTATTTTAAAGTGCCTCAAGTTGCTCGTTAGTTTTGTAATTGTCTGTGACAGCCATTTCCTGCTCTGAGTAAAAAAAAAGAAATTGAATCTTTTTTTTTTTTCAACAAAATTATGATCTAATTTCACTCAACTTTTATGATTATCAGTTTTAATCTTTGAATCATAGAAAAACCAGTGTTGGAAAAGACCTCCAAGATCATCTAGTCCAACTGCCCACTCATCAGCAATATTTCCCCACTGAACCAAGCTTCTTGCAACCTTACAATTGTATATTGTTTCCTTCCCCTGCTCCAAAGGATCCTACAATGAAGATAGCTGTTATTATCCATTCCAAACAGGAGTGAGAAATAATATGCAAATTACTTGATATGCTTTAACTGCTTGCAGTAGAAAAGACAGTAATTCATAAAATATTCTTCAAGGCAATAAGGTAATATTTAGAAGATTTATGTTTTAGAACTGTAAATTTCCATTGAAATATAGCAGTAATCTGATCTGCCTTGGATCTATGAGGATTCTGATTGCTAAGATCTCTGTAGGATGCTGGGCCTATAGCCAGGTAATGAGACCCAATTCCCTCCTGTGGAGTTTGTGCTTACAGTTCCGTCAGATTTCAACAGCTATGAGGGTTATGCCAGGTTGGTCTTAAGCTGGCAGCAAGATATACGACTGTGCTGTAAATAAGTACTTGCAAGGAAGTGAGACAAGATAATGTCCAATATTATTCTTGCTATCTATCATATTGGGTTTACATTGCAAAATTTTGTAGTGACACTGTATAGCTAGAAGAGAGGAGTGAGAATGTGAGAGAAGCAGCCCTGCAGGCACTGAGGTTGGTGCAGGAGGTGCTCCAAGCACAGAGCAGCAGCTCCCTGCAGCCAAGAGAAGCCCACAGAGGAGCATGCTGTCCCCCTGCAGCCCACTGGCACCACACGGAGCAGATCTCCCGTGCAGCCATGGAGGAGCCCACAGTGCAGCAGTGGCTGAGGCCTGGAGGAGGCAAAATGCACAGATACCCCGCAGGAGCAGAGCCAGAGCAGGGCCAGAGCTGCAGCTTATGGGGAGCCCATGAGGAATCACCGGGGGAAGGGTCCACATGGGGCAGGGGCAGACAGTGGCCATTAGGGATTGACGGAGTTATATACGGACCACAGCCTCAAATTGCTCAGGAGGAAGAATTAGAGGAGGGTGGATATGAAGAAGATGAATTTAATTTGCTTATAGTTTTTACTGTCTGTTTTTAATTGTCTATTACTATAGGCAATAAATTATGCTGAGTCAGTTTAACCCATGATGATTATTAGTATGTGATTTCCCTGTCCTTAACATGAACTTTTTTTCATTCCATTTTCTGTCCTTTAAAAAAGAGGGATTAAGAGAGTGGTGTGGTACATCTTCCCTTCAGTGTGAAATCACCACACCTAATTCTATTTAAATAAAACAAGCCTCACAGACAAGAGTTGGCCAAACACAGGCTCCTCCCACCCCTTGCTTTAAAAAGCTGGTGGAAATTGTGGGTATTTATTGTTTACAGCCTGTCTAAGGACAGCTGTGTGTTGGAGAAGGCCTGGTAATGAATCACTCACCGAATAAATCTTGTGTGGTTTCACAGCACTTTGGGATCCTTTGTGGTAAGTGTTATTACATAAGGACAAATAGACCTCAGAGGTTTAAAGCAGAAATCCTGGCTGTACTCCAGCTTGCAGTGCTGCTGGCAGACATTGCTGCAGCTCAGATCTGCTGACTGCAGAAGAATCCGGCTACTAAAAGCATGAAAAGTCAGGCTGAAAAAGCTTTCTGCTAATTTATTTTTTCTTCCAGCAGCTAGCTACTGAGGCTGTGGAAGAACATTAATGACGAAATCTCTTCCACGCGTAAGCAGTGACTGCTGTGTTGGCCTCTTTATACCTGCCTTGGGCAGAGCTGGCATGTTGCATGTCATGTCATCAACAGCCAGTGAACCAATTAAACAAGCTTCTCTTTCCTTTCACATAAAATAGTTGAAACCCCTTCTGAAGACCAAGTGGCCCATCCTATATTTTAACGCAAAAACTGGTAAAAAAAATTAAGATATTAAAGTTACTGAGAAGATGCTCTTGGGGATTTACTCTTATGAAACCTGATCAGATTTTTTCAAACCCTGCCAGAAAAGCTGGCCATAAGATCCTAAATGTTTTCAAGGGCTCTGGAGGCAGTATGCTAAACTGATTTGGATTGACAAAAGCATATAAAATGAAGAAGTGCAATCTGAAAGTATGTATGTAATTAGATTGTGCTTCAGGCTTAAAAGTTAAATGTAATGATATTCAGGAATTCCGACAAATGAAATTAATATTCTTTCAGTTTTGTAGATTCCTTGCTAATGTTACCACACTACAATTATTAAAAATTCTTTTTAATTAAGTTGTATGCCCAGTTTTTGAGGAGGATTTTTGAGCTAGAAGTAGTTCACTTTGTCAGGATAGCTATCACAGTTCTGTGCTCAAGCTTCCAGCATTGTTTTCATTATAAAATAAGTATACAAGTTCCCAATTCAATCAGCTAATTTATGAATGTGCCTTCATGCTCAGGACTACTTGGCTGAGCAACATTCAACTACAACAACAGTTGAACTCGGACCTTGAAGTGGAGGTAAGACTTGTAACAGAAGGCAAACCCTTGATCATGAGAGAAATGACTGCCTACTTTTCAAGTAGGCCCTGCATTAAACGTGATGGACTGAGAAATCATTGACCATCTGATGGCAGGTTACCATACTCACTAGATTGCTTTCCTGTTGAGTCACTCAGTAAATCTGAAAGAGACAGAATTAGTGGACAACCTAATTGCTGAATAGTTTTTCCTGTCTCTTTCTACTGTTTGTGCGTTTTTATCTTCCTTTCAGGAAAACTATGGCAAAACTATCTGCAGAGATTTTTATAGTCTGCAAATATATGAATCCTTAACTACGTAAGTCACTCTGAAAGTAATGCCTCCTATTTTTTTTCCATGGAAACAACAAGTACAGAGAGCACAATAACACTGTTTTTTGTCACAGTCACCACTAGTTGTGTTTTTGCCAACAGTGAGCAAGAACCTGCATGCTCATAAAGATCTTCACCAGCAGAGGTGACCCACTGTCGCTGTTGTCACTGCTGAAATGCACCACCGATCGCCACACTGTGCTCACATCCACTGTTTGGTTTTCACAGATGTTCAATACGCGTTGATGAATGTCAGTGTGTGCAGTTTTTTTTTCACACGGAGAAATTGAATGACTCATTTTTACTTCATACACACTTACATGTTAGATGCCATTTTGTCAGACTGCCCCGCTGCTGCCATTTGTCATTTGCCATGGCAACAATGTGTAATGGGATATTGGTGGGAAGGTTCAGCCTCTACTGCCGTACCACTAATATCCACCTCTGAAGTTGTAGGCCAACATCATAAAATTGAAGGCAGTATTTTAAATAAACCATTGTATTATTTTACATTCATGCTTAGATATTTTATCTGCAACAAAATGCTTAATGGCTCTGGAGTTATAAAAAGAAAAATCACTGATCTGAGTGTTGCATATCCATTGCAGTCCACAACAGAGATCTGAGTTTCTTTCCTAAGCTTCTGTTGTCCTTTAGTAGAGACTTTATAATAATGGAACACGGAATGAGAGGCTCAAACATACGCTAGCCATCAGGTACCTCAGTGCTTAGTCAATACAGGCTTCAGGTACTTGTGCTACGTAGCATAACATTATGGAAGTAGGCTATGAATATAATAACAATATACTTAAGCAATGAACACTAATGATAATAAGTAAAGTCTTTTAGTCTTAAAGTCTTTTTAAAGACCAACATGAGGTGCTCTGCATTAAAAGCAACATGTGCTTCTACTAGCATCTAAATTCTTGCTTTGTGAAAATGTTGAAGCACATATGTAATAGCCTCTTGTGATCACCCCTGTTGGTGGAAGAAAAACATGCTGACTTCCTTGAGGCCAAGGACATGGAGCTTCAACCAGCACTCGTAGAGCCCATTGAACCAGAGGAGTTCTTAGTGCTCTTGCTCAGCATTCCCTGCTGGTGTAATGAGGGGATCTCTTTGGTAAAAGCCTCCCACTCCTACTGCCTCCCTAGAATCAATCTCTTCAACTTCATACATCATGTAATCATTGCTGATCCTCTTTCAAGTTCTCAGTTTCTTCCTAGTTATGAAAGTTAGCTTTAAATGTCTCATAGTCTCGTAGTATATTATCTCCTTGACACAAGTGCCAGTTCTGAGTCCTTAATATCTACTGGTTCCTGCCACTCCTTAGCAGTCCTCAAATTAACAAATTCTCAGCTATAGAGCACCATTTTTCAGCAGTGGGGTTCATACCCATTTCTGGAGAACAGTACAGAAATATCTGTGGAACCTTCTCAGCAGAAGTAGTTCAGGAAGATCTTTGGTATCACCAGTGGTTGCTAAGACTGGAACACTGATGGATCAGCTGTTTCTGACTCCTCACAGTCTGATAAAGTCATGCTACACCATTTCCAGGCTGTAGGACTTGGAAATTTGACTATTCTGAGAAAGACTTCCTGCAAGCACAAACAGTACTAAGAGTGACAGTGTCTCTTCTATCAGTGAATAGATCTACACTAACAGAACAAGCAGGATTGGTTGCATTACATGGAGGCTAGACACTGAAATGATTAAAGTTCATAATTAAGGAGCACTGAAATTACAGCAGTCCTTTATAAGGCAGAAAATATCTTTTCTGATAAATGTAGGGTTTTACTAGGAATTCACTGGAGAAAAAATGAGAAATCTAATGAATGTTCACAACTGCAAACCCTAGGTGTCATAAAGGCACGTCTCTAAGGCAGAGTCAGAGAAGTACATTCATACCCAGAAATGCAAATGAAAATGCTGGCTGCATGTGAAATTGCTACATTTGCTCATGCCAATATTGACTGCACACAGTATTGGGTAGCTGTGTGTTCAGCGCTTGTGCAGACCCAGCCTTTGCACTTCAGAGAACTTGTTCTACAAGTTAATTAAAATATGAAGTCTGTAGTAATTGCTTCATTTTCCATGGTAGTTACAGAAAGTTGTCTTCTGTGAATTGAGAAGGAAAAAAAGATGCTTCTGCAATCTCAGTCAGAATCTCTTATAAATGTCAAACACTGCATCATTGCAAGGGATAATCCTTGTTTATCCAGGAGTATGATATGTGGCTATACTGCAATGGACTTGTCAATCATTGTATCAAATAGCCAAGTCTTTTTTCACCTTTTTTTCTCCAATCTTCAATTACTAATTCAAACACTGGGAATGCTTCTTACTAACTCTTTAACTGTTCCTAATTGCATTAACCAAAAATGGAGAGCTTCAAAATTCTGTGGAAGGATACCAGGAAAATTAAAATGTTGTCCAGTCTGCCAGTCTTGATTAGTAAGTTTATTGAGTATGAACTGTGCCTTTCACCTCACATTGATTTCTTAAACAGTGAGAAAGCTTTCTAAAGTCTTTAATCAGCCAAACTCTTTGAAGAAGCAGAGAGACATTTTCACCAATGTTTATTATTCCAAATGACTGAAAATATTAAAATCTGATGCAGGAGTGATCTTCCACTGTTTATTGTTTCACGTGACTATTGAAAACGCAGGATTTCTTTTTCTGATTGTGCAAAGCAGGAAGGGAACAAGAAAAAAAAACAGAAAACTGTTTAACGCTACTGTAGCATAGCAAAGTCTCTGTGGGACCCCAAACTAAAAGGCAGACTGCTACTGTAGAGAGTTGAGGGTCACAGGTTATTTCCATGGGTGTCCCAGTCCCTCCTGATATGTGAACTGAGCATGAAATTGGGTCCCTGAGCTGGCCTTGCTGCTTTGCTTCTTCCTGCCACTAGGAATTAGATGACCTGTTGGCATGAGCCAACTAACTTTACTAACATTAGTGTGGCAGCTACACTTGAACTTCTAAATAGCCCCAGGTAATAATAGCCCTGTATGCTGAGCTTCCCCATCTACTACCCTCATCTCAGTGTTAAAGAGAAACATATCCCTGGGGGGATATTTGCACAAAGTAGACCATCCTCTGTAAACAGTGTGGCTTTTTTATACTGTTTATCTCTTGGAACATTAAACTAGCCATCAAAGATCTTCTGTGGCAGGCAGAACAGGTAAGACAAGCAGCTTTATAGCAAACAATTTATGGCACAGACATGAGCACAAAGAAAATGCCAGACTAGATCCATCTGCTGCAGCTTCAGTGGGACTATGTAAGAAAACTCAAATGTGAGATTCTTTTAATAGCTAAAACCTTAAAGCAATTTATATTGTGTTTAGATCCAGTTACCAGGAGTCATACTTCTTTATCCTCGTAGGTCACTTTTAACTGGATACTTCATGTCTCTATACCCAGTGTTTCGACTGGTGATTCACAGAAAGTGGTAGAAGTCCTAGCTTTATCCCTGTGAAAAAAAGCCCCCTTAGTTAATGGTTCCTACTTAGTGTTGAGTCATCAGCAGTTATGGATTCCCCTCGCATGTCATAGAATCATAGAATCACAAGGTTGGAAATGACCTATAAGATCATCTAGTCCAACCGTTTTCGTATTACCACTGCTACCACAAGCTACTAAAACAGATCTCACAGCTCCTCATCCAGACGCCTCTTGAACACTGCCAGGGACGGCGACTCCACCACCTCCCTTGGCAGGCCATTCCAGTGCCTGACCAGTCTCTGAGAAAGTTCTTCCTTAAGTCTAACCTAAACCTCCTTTGGTACAACTTACAGCCATTTCCCTGGGTCCTGTTTGTTGCCTGGGAGAAGAGGCCAAACCCCTTTTCACCACAACCTCCCTTCAGGAAGTTGTAGAGTGCAATGAGGCCTCCCCTGAGCCTCCTCTTCTCCAGACTAAACAATGCCAGCTCCCTCAGCTGCTCCTCATAGGACTTGTGCTCCAGGCCCCTCAGCAGTTTCGTTGCCCTTCTCTGGACATGCTCCAGGGCCTCAATGTCTTTCCTGTAGTGAGGGGCCCAAAACTGAACACAGTACTCAAGGTGTGGCCTCACCAGAGCTGAGTACAGGGGGATGATCACCTCCCTGCTCCTGCTGGCCACACTATTTCTAATGCAGGCCAGGATGCCATTGGCCCTCTTGGCCACCTGGGCACACTGTCTGCTCATGTTCAGCTGAGCATCAACCAACACCCCCAGATCCCTTTCCTCTTCACAGTCATCCAGCCACTCGTCCCCAAGCCTATAACGCTGCATGGGGTTGTTGTGGCCAAAGTGCAGGCCCCAGTACTGATCCCTGGGGGACACCACTTGAAACAGGTCACCAGCTGGACTTCACTCCATTAACCACCACACATTGGGCATAGCCCTCTAGCCAGTTTCTTACCCAAAGGAGTGTATACCTGTCCAGGCCATGAGCAGCCAGTTTCCCCAGAAGAAGCCTGTGAGAGACCGTGTCAAAGGCTTTGCTGAAGTCTAGGTAGACTACATCAACAGCCTTTCCCTCATCTACCAGTCTGGTCACCCAGTCATAGAAGGAGATGAGGTTGGTCAAGCACGACCTGCCTTTCATGAACCTGTGCTGGCTGGGCCTGATCCCCTGGATGCCATGCACATACCATGCGATTTCACCCAAGATTATTTGCTCCATTACTTTCCCTGGTACCGAGGTCACGCTGACAGGCCTATAGTTCCCTGGATCCTCCTTACAGCCCTTCTTGTAGATGGGAGTCACATTGGCAAGCCTCCAATCCTCTGGGACCTCTCCAGATAACCAGGAGTGCTGGTAGATGTCCGAGAGTGACTTCGCAATCACCCCTACCAGCTTCCTCAGCACCCGAGGGTGTAGCCCATCTGGCACCATGGACTTGTGACAGTCCATATGGAGGAGGAGCTCTTTGACTGTCTCCACCTGAGTCTCTGGAGGTGTTTTCTGAGTAGTGTCCCAGACTTCCAGATCAGGGCATAAAATGCCCAGAGCAAACTGCTCTGGCTATTAAAGGCAGATGTAAAGAAGGCATTGAGGACCTCAGCCATCTCCTTGTTCTCAGTGGCCACATTCCCTGCTGCATCAAGTATAGGATGAGAATTATGTCACTAGAGACATAGGAAGGATTGCTGGGATGTGTATTCTACATAAAAGCTAAGAACTTAGAAGAGAGAGGCTGTCTAATTAAAAGAAATGTGTACTCTCAGAAACATGATTACCTTCTGCAAAAATCACCTTCTCAATATTTAATGCTTAGTAGATTTATTTATTATACTCCAATTCTGATTTATTATACTCCAGTCATTCAAATGTTCATTTGTGCTGGCTTTAAAGGCTATTAAAGGCAGAAGGGTTTGAAAAACACAAATGATGCTGGCAGCAAGGGGATGGAAAGGTGATCTGACCACTAGCTTAATGGACTGACAGCAAAAGGCAAAAAATGCCTAGCACATTAAATCTGAAAACTGTACTGAGACTAGTATTCTCTGATGCTGTTCAAGTAAACTAAATTTTTATGTCTGAATTATACTCATCATTTCACCACCTCCTGTGTATGACTGACAATAAAGGATTTAACTGCAGTGTTAAACTGCTGTTATTTGCTCAGGACTTCATTCCTTTGGGCTGTTTTAAACACCTGGACACATTTCTGGAAATATATTAGAAAAATTAAAACCTTTGTTTCCAGTGATTTCTAAAAATCATGAAACAATGAAAATAGGAAATCATAGGGGAGATACACATTTTAAAAGTGCAAGGGAAGAATTCTGTGTAATGCAAAGAGCACCCTTCTTCCTAATCTTGCTGCATTTCCACTCTCCCTACACTGATTTAGGGTAGACAGAAGCCCTAGTGTGTTAGGCAATATAACGAACTATGTGTAGGGAGTTGTGTTTAAAATGTTCTTGTTTGTTTTGGCGAACCCAATACTTGTGAGGACACTATCACTAAAGTCCTTATTTTCCCCAGCATGGTGCTTGTAGCTCTGACTTTCAGGCAGGAATGGTGTGGTGCTGGTGAGAGCTGAACTATGCTGAAAATTCCAGACCATTAACTAATTTTGCCTCCTTGCTGTCTCAGTTGCAGGGCCATGTTCAGTATCTTTATGTGATCCGTGCTTTATTTACTATACATTTCAGCTTTCTGGAATGTGCATTGAACCCCTTCCTTTGGCAGGGTCAATCTTTTTTTATTTTCTGAATACAATGGTGTAATTCTGAAAGAAACTGGTTGACCTCAATGCAATTCATCCAAATTTATACCAACTTAATAGTGATAACAGTTTGACTTGGAGGTAGAAAAGGCTCTGTTAAATCTTAGCTTTCTTTGTTAATTAGCTTATATGGTGGATGAAAAATAAATAAGACAAGAAAATGGCACACTCATATAATTTATCACTGTCTGTCATAATATAAAACATGGAACCTAGCGGTATTAATCTAAAAATTGAATTCACCATCTCCATTTTTTTGAATGCATCTTCATGAATGGTACAGAGAACAAAAGGACAGGAACAAAGGTTATTCCTGGACTTTATATATAAATTTTAACTCTGTATTTTTTGTTACACAGCACAAAAGCGCAAATGCCTTAATGGTTTTAAAGGTGGAAATATAGGGTGATAGACTTTCAAGGGTTATTCTTCTAGAGTTTTATTTATTGACAAGCTTTTTTTTTGTTTTATTTTAGAATCTCAGTTTTAACGACTCTTATCTTTCCCAAGATTCTCACTTTGAAGACTGAGTAGTATTGCTCTCCAGAGTACCTAACATATGCTAATCTTTTTGTTTATGAAGGTAAAGGCAATTACAGACATTGTCAGTCACATGTGCTGTCACCTCTTCTATGGCATTTATCCACTTGGGTGAATAAGTGTCATTCAAAACACAATACAAATTAGTTATCTTTCCTCAGGAGAAAAGAGTGAAGACTGACAATTCTCCCCAGCATTTATTAGTCTATAAATACTGCATGGTGCAATTCTATATGCAAAAAATACTGCTGGTAGATTTAAAAAATAAAAGATCTTACGATGATTATTCTAAAGTTGACTGTCTTTGAAAAGAAATTTAAAGGAATGCAAACGTCTTTGTTTTTTTTCTTTTCTTTCTCTCATGCATCCTATTCCCTCTCC
>JAPSGF010000003.1:21518976-21529001 GCA_035772895.1 Perdix hodgsoniae
CCCCCCCCCCCCCCCCCCCCCGCCTATAAGGACTTATAAGAACGCTTATAAGGGACTTATAAGGTATAAAAGTATTCCAAAACAAACAAACAAACCAACTAACCAACCAACGAAGAATGCTAAGAGCAAATGCTTCCTGCAGTGCTTTCCAGTTAAGTATTATTTTGTAATTTACCCTGAAACATTATTTATGAATTTGCTTTTGTAGCCATACAATGGTGCACACACCAGTTAAGAGGGGTCATGCAACAGATGTACAACAGAGCAAGAATAAACAAATTGACAAAAACCAGAATGCCTTCAGCATCTCATGGATGAAAAGTAGAGTCTAAAATGACACCATTAGTATAAGTGGGGAAAAAAAAAAAAAAAAAAAAAAAAGAAGTTGTTAAAAATACATGGCAATTCTGAGGCATGTGTTTGCTCAAGTGAGTGAAAATTGTATTAAAATTTGTGTATATGTCTTATGGGGAGACACTCAGTGATATGAATCTTGGCACACAATAGATAAAAGGTTCTTCACGTAGCTAACACTCGAGACTTAACAAGACCTTCCTTTCCTATTTTGCTTCCCCTGGTATCACGTAAAATTTAGTGCTGTTCAGGAAAAACTTCACACGTCAATGGTAAAATAATTGTAAACATCACCTAAAAGAGACGTGGAGTGTGTCACTCAGCCTGCTTTTCCTCACTGAGAGGAAAGTGTTAATGAGAGAGCTTAGGTCAGAGATCTGTTATCTCTGGGAAAACACAAAAGGCTCTGATTTCAAGGTTATTTTAGTTGATATTAAAAGAACATTCTGTAACACCAGGGTTTCATGGTGTCCTGCAGAGCCAGAAGGATGTGTTTCTCTAATCACATATTCCAGATACTTGGTGTCTCCAAAAATATTCAGCTTCCATCTAGTCTCAGAAAGCAGAATTCACTGCTTTCATCTCTATGCTTGTAAAACAAATTCATACAGTGTATACAGACAAGAATTACATAGTATAGGATGGTGATTGTATGCTTTTTAGAAGATGTGAAAGATCTTTGCAACCACAACTTCCCTGCAGCAGAAAGTTTCACAGTTTATATGAAACACCTTTTTGTTTGTATTGAACCTGGAGGACCATAAAACATAATCCTCCCAAATAATCTGTGATCATTTAACTACTTTCTTATTGCTTAAAAAGGCTGCCTGGTTTCTCTGCCTTTCAATTAGAAGGACAAATGGAAAAAAATATACTCCCTGGCTATTATTGAGGTCTGTGCTGCAGCTGCATATTGAGGCCTCTGAAGAGACTTTGGTGAGTTTCCGTCTTGTTTCTGGATGTGTGGAAGGCTTACACAGTTGAGAGGTAAATAGATGCTGTGTTGGAGCAGTTCTGAATGTGTGGAACTGAGGGCACTCACGAAACTTTCACATTGAAAATGAGGGAGGCTGTGGAATTCAGGCTTAAACTGTTTTTTTTTTAAAGCTAACTTTAAATCCTATAAAATCACTAGAGTTAAAATTATCATCAGGAGAACAGTCACCACACTTCGTTTTCTGTAGTGATGTAGAAAGATCAAAAGGTTTCAGTTTAGTTAAGTAACTGAACAGTACAATCATCTCTGTTCTACCAGTCATTCACCTGCAGTTGGTATTTATTTGTCCCTGCAGAGTCGTAGAGGTGATACAAAATGCCAAGAAACTACTTGCTTTCTAATTTGAGAGTGGGGCTGAATTCTGTAGTTGAATCACATTTTATGAAAGCCTGTTCATCCAATATTATTTCACATGACGTAGATATTTTTGGAATGCCAGTATGCTCTGGATGAGAAAATGTGGTAATAGTGTAGACTGGAGTTTTTAACTATGTAAATGTGATTGCAGGTCATTAAACTGTTTGAATAACAGATTCTTTCCCTTTCATGTCACATTACACACTGAAGGCTTGCATTTATTTTTTATTTTATTTTGCAGAAAGTGATCTTTGTTTGGGTCTCAGCTGGTTTAATTACTGAATCGACACTGCTACTTAGAGGAGAGAGGTTTTGAAACCACATTGTGGTTTCTTTCACAACCCAAGTTATGGGACATGAGAAGAGCTGAAAAAAAAAAAAAATCTGTTGAGTTATAGCATCTGTATTGATCTTGTTAAATTCAGTCCATCTTGCTTATATTTCCATAAAACTAACATATAGTGTCATTGGTCTGATATTTTCATCTTATGGATAACTGATAGTTCTTCTTAGCTCTCTGGTATAGCCAAGTACATTTAGACTGTTGCCTGAAGCTTGAATTTTTTGTCAGTTTTCCTGTGTGGATAAATTCTTCTCCATTATTGCTGTGGCTATCAGCAATTAGCATAACATAGAATCTGTGTTGTCATAGATCCTTTAAATGTATGCTTTAGGCTTTCTGAATCTTAGCAGGAAAGATAGTCATGCTCAGTGTCGGAATCCTAATTGTCCCAGACCTAATTGTATCTGTTTACTGCATGTGCTTTCATTCAGATTAGAGCAGCTCCAAACCAGCATTTGCAAGGCAAAATATCATTTCATTAATTCCTCAAGATATGCGGCATATCATGCTGGATATGTAAATCTTCATGTATCAGAAATGACCGGTGGAAGCAAACTCTGGTACTGCAATGGAGACCAGTTGGATGTTTTATTTCCTCTGCCACCTAAGGAACAGCTATCTTTACAACTAACCTGGGAAAGAAATATGAGGACACTGGTTTTCAAAAATGATAATGCAGTTTTGAGGTGACAGGACTTCAAACATAACTTCTTTTATTTAGGGAAAAGCTAAAGCAAACATAATGGAGCCAGATCTCCTTAGTGCTAAGATGCATACACTTGCACTGCAGCCTCTGGAGTCAAAAAGTAAACTTAGCTGTGCTCCAAAACATTGCTGCTGTGAGGCAGAATTGCCTGAACAGGAAGTCAAGACTTTCTTCAAGGCCAAAGGGACCCGACTTTACATACCTTTCACACAGCATGAAACATCTTTTCCATATCCTACTTTATGCTGCTTCATGGCGAAGCTGTGCCTTAAAGTGTGATAAAATTTCACATAAAACTGTCACCTCCAAAACCATAAAGAGAGGAAAGAAGATCTCTTGTTGTACATATGTGTCGTAAAAGACCAAACCAAACAAAATTAAGCAAAGACAAAACAATCCTGAATTAGTTCAGCTTAATGAAAGGATTTCAACCCATTTTTTCATCTGACTAGGAAATTATACAAAGTAGATTTTTACTCTGAAAATGTCAGTTTGCAGGCAGTGATACATGGCCTACCTGTCCCTGCTCCCAACACATCACTGGTAGGCATAACTTTTTTTCCAGCTAACACTGTCATTGTTGTGAACTTATAACAAGAAAGGTTTTTGTACAGAATATGCTTTTGGAAAATGTAATTTATAAGGTTATTTATTCCTGACTACTGGACCACTACTGAGATGAGCAGGACACAGTGCCCCGCTTTCTCAGATTCTTTCTTTAAACCAAAGGACTAGACAAGTGGCTCATTTCCACTCTATGCCCCTGAAACATTTTGAGATAAGCTTACATTTTTGTCAGTGAGACTTAATTAGTTCAGTTCTGCTCTCTACTACTTAGGAAGTGTGAAGCTTAGAATGCTTTGAAAGAAAAGTCAGGAAAATAGGATCTCTCAGGACCTGTTCCTTCTTAGGGAACTACTGTGCTGCAGATGCCTGTTGAGCATGCTGAAATCCAGCAGTGTTTATTTCTTTGGGCATATGATTGTCCCTGCTGAGTTGCTGTTGGAAAACCAGCTGAAGCCATGCTTCAGGAAGATCTCAAGTGGTACCAGGGACATGCACAAAATTTTTGAAAACCTCAGGAGCCCTTGGAACAAGGGAGCATGTCCATACCAGTCACACAGGCAAATGCATGATTTGACTCTTTTTCAACTGGTCAGACATTTCAGCCGATCTCTGCTGATCATCATCTTTCTGGTATTGGATTGCTGTGCTTACAGAGGGTGCAGTGACACTGCTGTACACTTACTCTCTGTAACTGCAAACCAAGTGTTCTGCATGCCGAAAATGGAGAACTAACTACATTTAAATAACACAGATCAAATCACTCTGAAGGGATTTGTGAGACAAGCGGCGCCTCTGATGTATTTCAGCACTGTAATACAGAGGCTGGTGAATCCAGGTGACTGATCCAATTACAAATCCAGACTTAATTTTTGTTCTGAACTCTGCTAGGCTTGAAGGCACTTATGCCCAGTAGAGGCCTTCCTGAATGGCATCCAGCTATTTTTGATTGCAGGTGAATTTAAGTTTCCTCATTGCTGACTGTCTTGCTAATTGTGTTTATGACTTAATAAATATTTCGTAATTTTTACAAGTTTTTTAAAAGGTGTGTATTTATTAGTAGCTTGACACTTAGATCACACAGAAATAAGAGGGATTTTGAGGGCATGAAAAGACTATTGAAATTAGGATGTATTAACCATTGTCCAGAGCATCACTTTTGATTCTAGCACCTCTGCCTCTCCTACTCACATGAGAAAGTTTCCACCACAGTAGCTGTAAGTGATGATAAACAAGAAGCTGAAGATCACTTACACTCTCAGCACTTGGAAATGAGGCTGCATGAGATGATTTCTAGGATAAGCATTTGCCATGATCACCGGCATGGAGAAAGGACACCTTCTGCATCCCTTTGCCACACCATTTATAACATTTTTCAGCTCTTCCAACATGGCTGATCTGCAAATTTTGTCAGGACAATGAGATAGGGAGTGAATCTGTAAAATTACTGTCTAGACCTGAGATATAAAAGCAGAGTTTACCCGTCTAGGATCCTACTCAGAATTTCCCTGTGAAAGTACTGAGAATCTGTCCTTATGGAAACAAAGTGAATGGCAGTGTAAGCATGGGAACTAGTTACACAGCTCAGATACTGGCAAATAATAGGTCTTTCATACTGCATCTCTGCCATGTATTTCTGTGAACAGTCTGGCTAGAAATAACTTTATAAGACGGTGCACATACAAATGACTGTGACTGCAATAGGAAGCCTAAAGGACTGTGTTTTTTAGCAGTAAAAAGGTTAAATCAAGTCTCTGGCACTGATATTGTCCCCAAACTGAATGGTTTTCTGAAAGTGTCTCAGTTTTGGGTCCCACTTGTCTTCTCCTCTGGGTATAGTTTTCAAAGGAGATTATGAGTATGGACATACTTCTGAAATTACTGGCCAAAAACCTTCTGACTTCAGCGGAAAGTTGATAAGACTATGTGTAAGACTGTGACTGCTACCTATTGCACATGTCCCGAGTGATGCTCTGTCAATCATGACACTACAGATATACTCAGTTTTTGAATAGGTAGTGAGTCACCCGAATTTATCAACCTAAACCAAAAGAACACATAGGATTTCTATTAGGTTTTTCATACAGTTCTCAAAGTTTTTTATAAGTATAGGTAAGTTTATGATCTCACTGCTACACAAAATGAGGTCCAAAGTGAAACAATCAAAGCAAATCATTAAGACCATAGAAGGAACTACAGTGTAAAGTAACTGTAAGTCTGAGTTCTTTACTTTCCTGGCTCCCTATTTTTCACCGGATGTGAAGCAATTCCCTGTTACACCCTGGTGAACATTACCTATGCCTTTATGTTATTTCCCTAGTTTAAAGTCAATTTGATGTAGGACTAAACAGAAAAACAAAACGAAACATAACAGAGAAATTGCATTTTTCAGTGAAAACCAGTACATTCAGGCCAGATGCAGAACACAAAGATTTTTTAAATAATGAAAATCAATTGGAGTTTTCCCTGGGTACAGAGCAGGAGACAGTTCCAGTCTGCAAGCATTTCCACCATGTTTGCATTAGCTCTATTTCTGCCTCTTCAGTAGGCACAAATTTGATAAAATCTGCTTTATAGACAAAATAATCAGAACAAAAAAGGAATTCCACAAGTGCTCCCCTCTGTGCTCACTCACTTGAATAAAACACTGTCATCACAAAAGTATTCAGGAATACAAAAACAATTTTTAATGAATTAGTTATTGTGTCAGCGTGGATTCTGGGATTAGACATACAGTGCTATTAGTTTTATTTGTGTCTATCTAGTCAGTGTTCTGTTGCTTTTATCTACTTTTCATAAATGTTTAAGATGACAACATAAATCATTCTCTGTTTCCCATTGTGTGCTCAGAAGCAAAAATAAAATAAAAAATCTCGACATTTGACACTAACATGCAATCAAGTTTAAAGTCTTCAAATTGTGCCATGTGATTCTACCTGACAGTGATAAACAGCTCCAGGAATAGACCAAGGTGGCAGATCATTAGCAATAGAAATCAAGTGTTGGGGAAGGCTTGATGTAAACAATGATGGATAAGTAAGTGGAATGTCCCAGGAAGTGCACTGCTTTTCAAATACACTGTTTTTTTTTTGTTTTGTTTGTTTGTTTGTTTTTTCCCAGGAGTCTGAGTTATGTTTAGTATTTTTTGATTACGTTTTGCCTACATGAGCAAAGTTCAGAAGACAGGTTTTGAAAAGGTACAGAGATGAGAGGAACCTGTACAGAAGGCAGATCCGCTACTTAGCCAGAGCACTCCACGCTGAGGCACTGCTCAATCAACCAGTGATCTCCATGTACATCAAAAGATAAAGCAGGTTCTCCATTGACTTTTGAGCTGTACACGTATTGGAGAGAGGACTGTTCCATTTCTAGAGTTTGGACAAGGCAAGTGAAAGTATTTTGCAGAACTATTATTCTTTACAAGCAAGGAACAGATTTTAGGAGTTATGCTCACAGAAACCCATGAGCTGCATCCAGACTTGGTTCATAAAAACTACTTTGGTTTGATTGTGTGAATATATTTTAAATTACTAACTGCAGCCTTTTCTTCACCTAGTCCAAATTAACATGCAGTGTTAATGCTAATTGCTCATGCTTCAAGCCTTGAGCAATGAATCCCTAGTAGATATGGTTTAAAAATTAAGAACAGCATTAGTATTTTTTTTAATGATCTTTAAAAATGACCAAACCAATATGTTTTCTATCCTGTGAAATATTTGTGCTCAAATTTCCTTTGCATTAAGCAGCAGGTTTTGATACAGTTTTTGTGACCTCCGCGATGAACTCGCAACATTAATGATGAAGCAGAGTCCAGTTGTCTAGATCAGTGGCAGGAATAGAATAACACCTTTGATAAGGTCTTAAAAATCCTGTAATGTATTTGTTCACATGCAGTGAACAGGGATATCCACAGCTGGATCAGGTTGTTCAGAGCCCCGTCCAGCCAGGCCTTGAATGTCTTCAGGGATGGGGCAACTACCACTTCGCTGAGCAACCTGTTCCAATGCCTCACTACTCTCACTGTAAAATATTTTACCTTATATACAACCTAAATCTCACCTATTTTTCACTCTTATTACAACAGACTTTTCTAAAGAGTCTGTTCTCTTCCTTCTTGTAGCTCCTCTTAACACACTGAAAGGCCACTCTCAGATCTCTCCAGAGCCTTCTCTTCTCCAGGCTGAACAGTCCCAGCTCTCTCAGTGCATCCTGATAGGAGAAATATTCCATCTCTTGGTTCCTCAGGACTCAGGTCTCCCAACATGTCCATGACTCTCCTGTACTGAGGGCTCCATATCTGCATTGAGTACTCCAGGTGAGGTATCACCAGCACAGGGTAGAGGAGCAGGATCATCTCCCTTTCACTGCTGTCCAAGCTTCTTTTGATACAGCCCAGGATCCGGTTGGCTTTCTGGGCTGCGAAGGTATGCAGTTGGCTCATGTCCAGCTTCCCATTCACCAGTACCAGGTTGGTCAAGCAGGATTTGCCCTTGGTGAAAACAATCCGGTTCTTTTGTATCACCTCCCTGTCTTCTTGCACTTTAGCATAGCTTCCAGGATGATCTGCTCCAGGATCTTTCCTGGCGCAGAGGTGAGACTGACAGGTTGGTCATTCCCTTGGTCATCCTTTTTACCCTTCTTAAAAAAATAGGTCTGTTGTCTTTTTTAAATACTTCACCTTACCACCATGACTTTTCAAATATTATTGAGAATGGCTTGGCAACTACATCAGCCAATTCAGTAATAGGCATTCATGCATTTTTGTCCTGATTTAATCAACATCATTTGGGAGCTTCTTTTCCTGATGATAGTTTTTCAGTGCTCTCCTTACAAAAGGATACAGAACAAAATCAACACTTTCCAGCTGCTGTTCTTTCTCTCAAAAAGAAAGTTACATTGGTAGCGTTCCCTACTGACTTTTGAATCAGGTGCCTGCTCAGTCAAATGCAAGATTGCAGTGTTCCCTCTGGGCTCTCCTCTTCCCAGGCCAACTGCCTGGCAGACTCTCATTTGGAAATTCTTTACATTGCATTTCTAAATCCTGCCCCTGGCTACAGAGACTTAAGATACTGTTTCATCAGTATGCAGATGTACTTCACTAGTTCTGTTTAGATATTTTCTAAACAGTGACTAATTCATTTCCAGTTTGAAAATGATATTTGATCAGAATACGCAAGAGAAAAACAAAGTTAAATCTGAAAAATATTTTGGCTGCAAACATTTTGCTTTCCAAGAAAACAGAGATCTTTGTGTCCATTTCTGTCTTCCATTTCACCTTTCTACTTGATGCTCCAGATGTCACTGCCAAACTTAATGGGCTCTCTGGCTAGCTCCCCTACTATGTTAAGAAAAGTCTGTGTGATAGGGATAAGTAAGGAAGGGGCAGTGATTGGAGTCTGATTACTGGTATTTGAAAAGGTCCTATTCCTACTGGAATTTGTCCAACAAATCTTCCATACACGGTAAGGAGATCCACAGGGACGCTAATATTTACAGAGGTCCAATAATAATAAAAATAGTGGATGCTGACATTGCTGAGGTAAAGCTATCACAACATTGAATGAGTTGTGTCTTATTTAAAAATAAATTCTAGATCCCCAGCACAAATGCAAATAATCTACTTATATTGTCTTCTTGTTAAAAATTGTTCCTGAATTTTTTCACCTCTGTGATTTGCTTCTCCGCATTTGAATTTCTTATTTCATTTCTAAGGTGCAAGATTAACTTGGCACTGGAGACAGAAGTTATCTCTCATGTACAGTGTATTGTTTTTGTCACCTGAAAGACACAATAAAATAATGTATTAAAATAATATATAACTCTCAGGTGTCCTTTCCAAGTGGTTCATGAGTCTTCAGGACACGGCACTGTGGATCAAACTGACCTCCTGAAGACAAGTATGTGGAACTAATTCTTGCAAGTATTTTTCCTCTTCAGACATCCCTGTCAGGCATCATTTCTTTAACTATTAGTATTATAGAAGCTTCTATTTAACGGTTGCTTTTAATTTAGATTGCCGTAACCAGTGAGCTGGGGAACAGTGATTAATCTCTGAAGGTTTTTACATAATTCTTTCCTTGAGTCTGAATAGTTCCAGTCAGTAAGTGTGCCATGAGTATATGCAGAAGAACATATCATACAGCCCCTTGCTTCTTGCCAAGACAATTGCGAAGCCGTCAGTCAGCTCAGTTTTTGCCTCAGTAGGGAAGGTAGGATTAGTTTCAATAAGGCATTTCTTTAGAAGACATATAGACTGCACATACTCGTGAAATTGACTGCATTTGGCCTTAGTTTGCTCATGTTGAGCATGGTACCACAATAAAGTTCCAAATAAATGTTCCACTGTGTCTTGGTATTTAAAAATACATTCTCCTTAGCATTCACTGCCTCACTTACAGCCTCTCTTCTCTCTATGCCAAGGCCAAGAGCTTTAAGAAAAGCAAGCATGTTTTCTCCCTGTTAACTCCAGGATAGCAATGGCACAAAACGACCAGTTCAGCCATTTCATATTTGTGTAAAACTGGGTACATCTAGTGTAGGGACCAACTTAGTACAAATGCCACTTTCAATACCACTAAAGCAAAAGAGCTATCACTGATAACTTTCTCCACATTTTTGGCTGCTGTAAAAAAAGAGAAAAGAAAAGAAAAAAGGGAAGGAAGGGAAGGGAAGGGAAGGGAAGGGAAGGGAAGGGAAGGGAAGGG
>JAPSGF010000003.1:21544001-21559558 GCA_035772895.1 Perdix hodgsoniae
AGGAATAGTGACGCAAGTGCTTACCAAGTGCTTACTAAGTGCTTACGCAAGCTAAGAGGGTCGTAGACGAAGTTGTATAAGGCTATATAAACTCCTGTCACGATTTAATAAACGTCCCTTTTTACCTTCCACCACATTGGTGTGCACCGGGGTAGATGGACAGACCGATGAGTCCCTAACGGTTGCGAACACCTGTGTGAAGCTGAAGCGGGCGTTCGGCTTCACATGAGGTAGAGAGGTCATGGTGAGCCAGATCAGCTAAGGCTATCAGCTCCAGCACTGCGTATTCACTGCCTACAGCTTTTGCCAGCTTTGCTGAGGCTGATGGAGGGAAGAGGCATCTATGCTAACTGACTGAATGACTGTAACTTTAGATATACAAATTGAGTAACAATTTGATTCCTTTAAAAGCTCATCTTGCCATACTTTGTGGGCAGAGAAAAATCAGACCATATAATTTAATGGACCGTTCAATCTGCAAGCAAGCCACAGCAGATTGGACAGCTGTGATTGTCCCAGAGGCACACTGGCTGCCTCCCCACATCTCATTGATGTGGTGTTTTTTTTAATATGTCAGCCAAATGTACCATTTATGCTGAAATACACTACTAAATCCAAGACATGCAAAAAGAAAACAGGACAGTTATCCTCAGATGAAGGAGATTCATTTGACATTTAAGATAAGGGTGATTGTAAAAGCATTATGCTATGTACTGGTCTAATCTAACAACTGTATTCAAAGCTCATCAGCAGAGTTCAGGTTTTTGAGATCAGCTGAGGGAAATTGTTTAATAATTAGGATGCTAATTCAGAGCCATCTCTGCACAGCTTCCTGTGGATGCTGATTTCCATTTGCTCTGTGGTAGTAATGGCATTTTAACTTACTACTACCAGTAAACTCCAAGTTTTACTTACATTTGCAATCTGCTGATTCATTTTTGCAGAACTGCATCTGGCTCTGATTTAATATCTTGCATTTTCATAGCACTGTTCTAATTTCCTCTTTTTAGTAAGTTCCAGTGGAAGCTTTCTGGGAGTTTCATTTAACCCCAGCCTTGAAAGAAGTTACTACATTTTCAACTGCTAAAAACAAAGAATGGAAGACTGCAAGCCAGATTCATGTTGGCCTGGTCAGGGCAAGGTAGAGCCTGAAAGCAGACACAACCTTCATCATATACAGCAGATACAATAACTTTCATCCACAGCTGTCCACTGCAGTCTCCAGAGGGCACAATCTTGAAAAAACCCTGAAAAAAGTACTCAAAAGAAAATAGATGAGTAGCCTTTGAAAGTCACTTTGTGCTTTAATGATACTACATGCTTTCAGGAAATCTGTACATAAAGTAGGGGATGTTGGGGATATAGCTAGAGTAGGCTTTTGAAAAGCACACTTGGTGAATACTGCATAACAGTTGTGCTCCAGACTGAACAAGGGGTATGTAACTTGTTACTGGACTGCTCTTTGAGAGGAAAGATAAATGCTCTTTACCATTAGCACTGATCACAAGGAGACCTTCCTGCAGAGTAAAATCCCATAGCTCTCTCAACAACTGTTTCATATTACCTCTATAAATTTTATCAGAGTGTGACAAACAGGCTGCTAATAACTTATTCTTCCCTCTCCTCCTTCTTTCGGCTATTTTTAAGTAGTGTGTGTAATTTCATAGTGTTGGATGCTTAATATAACCTGTGTGCAATAGGAATTGCATCTTCCTCCTTCCTACTGGAAAACACATTTATTTAATAGGCAGATTGTTGTGAGAATTAAGAAAAAGAAAAGAATAGGAAAGAAACAACGGAAGTTAAGAACCAGAAAGGAAGGAAATAAATTATTTTTTACTTATGGAATAGGAAATCTGAAATCAGTAATATGATTATATGAATAAGCAGCACACTAAGAGAGTCACAAAAATAACTAGCAGGGATAAGATTAACTAGTAGCTACTTCAGATTGCAGGACCTGGTAGACGCATGGGGAAAACAAACACTCCTGTAAAGTAACGTTTTTAGCAGAAGTTTAATGGTGATATGCACTATTGCACAGACAATCATAGAGCTGCCATGCCAGCATAGGCACAGTGCATGAGCAGAGTGGGAGGGCTTCAGGACATGGCACTGCCTCAAACCTCACTGTGTTCACCAGAAAAGGGAGTTGAGGAACTTCGTTTTGTCCTGAGAGCTCAGCAGGAGGACTAAAAAGCTAAATTCTGAGTGCACATCTGACATTTCCAAACATGAGCAGCAGCTGTCTTGGTTGAAAGCAGGTAACATCAGTCACAACCTACATGCTGTATGCTGACTAGAAAGATGGGAGAGTGGAGATTTGATTGAATGTGTTCTGTGTATGCGTATGCAAAGAACGGAGAACAAAATTCAGAAGCTTTGAAACACTGGAAGATTTACTAAAATCCAGAAGAAGGAACTAACAATTTAAAATTATTCGTCGTGTAAGAAAAGAGGCTGAGTAGGAAAAGCTGCAATAGAAATTTCTCTAAGTTTAATTTGTGCAAGGTTGTTGACAGGGCTCAACAAGAAGATAGAAACAAACTGCAGCTAAGTGTTTACTGCTGAGTATTCTCCAAGGATTTAAACTGTTCTAGATATGGTTGTATAAAAAAAGAGGACAGCATTCACCTGCATTTATTTGATATAAAACCATGCTTTGTGTGCACCTGGAAAAAAAAACAAAAAACAAAAAACCAACTCTTATTTTCTCAAAGTAGACTTTAGCTTTACCTTTGTTTTTTTTAAGAGTTCCACCTTAGCTGAGGAAGGAGAAAGGTGGGGAACTGCCAGAGCCTTTGGCCTTTCCAGTTTGAGAGGACAGCAAAGAACTGGACCAGAGCTGCAGAATTTGCTCCCAGGATGTTTTGCTGGAGCTGGAGACAGCCTGGTGGCCTCCTTGAAGGTCACTGTCTGACACAGGGCTCAGGACTGATAGCTCCACTCAAGTTTAAAGCTGGATTAAGCAAGAACAGCTACAAATACCAGGTTTTGCATTGATTTTTTTTCCTGCATCTGATGGTTGCCTGGCAAAACTTGTCTCCAAAACAGTCTACAAAGATAATATGACTTAGACAGCTCCCATCTGGGATGAAACAATGCAGAATACTAGGATACGGAGTGGTGCCTGACAGTTTCATCTTTTATGTGAATTTTGGGCTTTCCTTGAGAAGCAAGGGTCACCTTAAATGCAGAGCTACCTTATTGTTGGAATGGGCACTTGGGGTATCTCCAGTGATGATTCTAGTTAGCTCAGTGTGGTGGATTGCGCTGAAAGAAGAGGGAAAATGGATGTAAAGTATTTGTGAATTACAGAGGCTCAGTATTACGTGGTGTAGGTGGGTGTCCACTAATCAGAGTGCCAGAAATGAATGATTCTTTACTGACAGAATTGAGCTGAAGGGAAAGGGGAAATGTAACATCCAGGAAAACTGGAAATTCTAAATGTTTTAGCATCTGTGACAGTTGATGCAGCAGGAGGAAGGGATGCCATCCAGAGAGATCTTGGTGAACTCAAGAGATGGGCTCTTGTGAACCTAATGATCTTCAGCAAAGCAAAGTGCAATGTTTTGCACTCGGGTCAGGGTAACCACAGATATGTGCACAGACTGGAAGAAGCCCTTGAAAGTAGTTCTACCAAGAAGGACTTGGGGGTCCTAATAGGTGAAAAACTCAACATGAACCAGCAGTGTGCACTTGCAGCCTGGAAGGCCAACAGTATCCTGGGATGCATGAGAAGATAGGTGGCCAGCAGAGAGAGAAATGATTGTCCCTCTCTACTTTGCCCTCGTGAGGGTCCAGGGGAGAACCATGAGGATGATCATAAGGCTGGAGCACCTTTCCTATGAAGACAGGCTGAAGGAGCTGGTCATGTTCAATCTGGAGAAGAGAAGGCTGTGAGGAGACCTCATTGCAGCCTTCCAGTATTTAAAGGGAGATTATAAGCAGGAGTGCAATTTTGACATGTTTAGATCACAGAATCACAGAATTGCCAGGGTTGGAAGGGACCTCAAGGATCTTGAATCTCCAACCCCCCTGCCACACGCAGGGCCACCAACCATTCCACCTAATGCTAGACCAGACTGCCCAGGGCCCCATCCAATCTGGCCTTGAACACCTCCAGGGATGGGGCATCCACAACCTTCCTGGGCAGCCTATTCCAGTACCTCACCACTCTCTGCGTAAAGAATTTCCCCCTGACGTCCAACCTAAATCTCCCTTCCCTCAGCTTAAAACCATTTCCCCTTGTCCTGCTGTCACTCACCCTTTCAAAGAGTTGATTCCCCAATGGGGAATGGTTTTAAACTATAAAGGAGGGAGATTTAGATTAGATGTTAGGGGAAAGATTTTCACTGAGAGGGTGGTGAGGCACTGACACAGAATGCTCAGAGAGGTTATAGATGCTCCGGCCCTGGAGATGTTCCAGGATGGATGTGGCCCTGGGCAACCTGATGTAGTACTTGATCTAGTGGACTTCATGGAGAGTGACAAACATCTGTCTGCAAAGAAACTGGTATCCTATGAAATTGCAATGGCCTTGAAAGATTTTAAAACGCTGTCCTAGATATACTTTCAGCAATGCCTGAAGTCTGCATATAGATAATTATTATTAATTATATCTTATTATCGTAGGATCTAACAGAAAGCTGAAATTCTTGCTCATGAATGGGATTCGTATTTACACTATAATTTACATATTAACACTAAATTATCCCTTAATGGTCCTGAGAAGTCATACCATCGAAATAAATAAATACATAAATATATAAATAAAATGAAGATTCGGGAAGACTGTACATAATAGCATTTTGTAAGGAATTTTCATTTCATTGACAAGAGAAGAAGCAAAAGTGAATTAGTGTTATTTTACTCATGTTTATCCTGACTATCTTTCTGCTTATTCAACAGTAAAACATGCCTTTATTGCCATGTTATCTTCAATGAAGTGAACAACAGCCAGAAATATAAACAAATTCAGACACTGCATTTGACTGAAGGAATTAAGAGATTATAAAAGGAGTTCCAGGTATTGCATCTCCTGTGAGACGTAGTCCTATGCAAGAGTTGAATTAGAAATGTAGTTATTGCAAAAGCAGGCGCAGATCAACAAATCAGTATGTGTTTTTACAGTCCTGATCCATGAGGTGTAGATCATTATCTAGTGGGGTGATGATGTTTCCCTTATACTTTTGCTGTTTTGCTTACAGTACAAAGAAAGAAGTTGAATATAGTGTTTGAAGTACCTACTCAGTCTACGCAGTTTGATTTGGACACAGAAAAACGTGCCACTTGATTTATAAAATACAATGTCCCAAATGCAAACCATTCAAAATGGAAAGTCTGTCCAAATGAGTTATAACAAGGACTTCAGTTAGGAAGATTAACTTCTGATGATCTGTTTGTAATGTGGAAAGACAAACAGTGCACATCCTTCCTGTGATATTGTGCACGAACACCAGAAATGCTCTATTCTTCCACTAGCTGCAGGCTACCAGAGTGCCAGAAATTTACTGTCAGTTCATACAGTCATGCCAAGTTAAAATCTTGTTTTCCATGTTAGGCAGTGTGTCATACACAGTGACAGGAGAACTGGTAGCTGCTTGCATAGTCATGAACTTTGGCTCAAGTTTGTGGGGTGAAAAGACGTAAACCCATAAGCCTTCTTGTTCATCCTGTCAATCTGAGATTAATTCCTCCCTGTATTAATTTGTGTTGGTTTAAGGGGAACTTTTGAGATGGATTCCAGGCTCAGATTTGAATTATATTGGATATAAAATTAAATTATATGGATATAAAAGTCCGTTTTCCATAGTACTGTCTCAACTTTTTGAGAAACCTTTCCACATGATCTAAGAAGCTAGAAGGGATTGTGGGCGCAGTTGTGAGACAAATTCCTGAAAACTGAGATTTGTCAAATAATAGAGGTAGAAAGCTTGCAGCAAAAAGAAATGCAGTCCATGGCAGCGTGCACATAGCTTGGTGCAGAAACCTTGTAAGTGAGGAGTGACGGGAGCTTCACAAGATAAGACTTGTGATAAGAAAAGAAAAAAGACAGAATTACCAGTGATGTACCAAAATTTGCTTATAACTATCATCTTCACTTCAGAGAATCTGTGTAAACTAAGTGGTAAACTGAATAACTCCAGATGCCTTTTGCACAGGCAGGTGACTAAAGTGCTTGGTGGCAAATGAGAAGGAATGTATGAAAGTAGAGAATGAGAAATGGTGCGTCAGAAAATTTGAAAAAATCTGCATTCTTGGTTTTCAGACTAAATTTTGACTTATAGAAAGAAAAACAGAGCAGCAGTACAGCACACCAGGATACAGCAGAACACAAGCAGAATTAGGAACACAGTTCCACCACATGAGATGGACTGCACAGAGATGAGTGCAAAACCTCAGCTTAGATATTTATCACACACAAATAAAATACGCTGAGCAGTTAGGTGACGAGAAATAATTAGAGATACAGAAAACACTCCTCTGGGACATTGAGAGGATTAGATTTGTTTGTCTTATAGAGGAGATTAATTACAGTTATTGAACATAATAAGTGTAAGAAAAGAAATAGATGAGGGAAGTATGTTTATTAACTTTTAAAGCGAAAGAATAAAATTCCATCCTGTTAAAAAAAATAGATGCAAGTAATGTAAGACTAATTACGTTGATTCTTTCATATAATAACATAAAATTAGCTTCTGGAATCCACTGCCACAATAAACAAGCTCAGTAAGATTCAGGAAAGAGAGCGTGTATCACTAATGAGCATCTTTGCAGTTGCATTAGATGCAAATGAAAAATATTGGGATATTACATTTGTTGTAATGGTGAGCTTCTTCTTTGCCTTCCCACATCCCAGACAGTGTTCCTGGTTCTTCAAGTAAGCAGTAAAGTGCAAACTGTATTGTTCTGTTCAATAATATAATGCTATCTCTATCCTGTATGGAGGACACAAAAATATTAGTGAGCTAGGTTGCACTTTGAAAAGCCAAATAGGTTTTTGCTAGTGAATGCTAGTGTTAGTTAATCTGGCATGAATGAGTTTTGCTGAACTAGACTAAAACACTGTGATAGCAGGCAAAGTTTGGCTGATGTCTTTCTCTTAACCTCTCCAAACATTTGTTACTCACTTGGAAAGTGAGAGTTAGAATTTCCCATGTTATCCAGGCAGATGATTTGACAAGACAAAACGAATGACTGAAATCACCACTGCGCAACTGTAATATGAATGAACACTCAGATAGGTATAGTAATTAAAATGTCCCTAATTTTTATTTATTTATATATTTTTTAATTCTTTTGGAAAGAGAGATAGATAAATTGATTCTAAAAACCTCCCATTTAAGAACTTCAATTCTCTCTGTGACAAAAAGGTGGATTTTGAACTGACAAAAATACATACAAAGTATTTCAAGTTAGGAAAATACAGTTTATTGCTGAATTTTTAGGTATAATCTATATCAAATAAATTTAATAGTGTAAAATAGAAGGTGGAAACAACATTGTCATTACAAAGAAACAGGACAGATGGTTCTTTTTAGTTACCATTGTTGGGGTATACATGAACATCACAGTCCTTCAGTAAGTGCTCCTCATGACAACCGACATTGTAAAAGCATGAAAGGGAAATTAGTTTCATCCAGCTGGCATGGGCATGAGGTCTTCATGGTCATTTACTGATCAAAGACCACTCTTCAAATTATATTATTGTTCCCATTTATCTTCAATTGCAGCAAATTTGATGAGGTACAGTGAAAAATGACAGAAAAACTTTGGAAGGAAGTGAATCACCAGAAGCACTCCAGGAGAGGATTCATCTCTACCAGATATTCAAAGCCTATTTCTAAGCATAGAATTTAATGAAGATTTTAAGGCAATCATTTCCTAATGTTATTAACAAAAGTGGTTCAAATTCAGTGGTAGTGGAAACAGGAATTTTGAAAATTATTAATTCATCTGTCTTAAAATCTTTATAAGTATCTGCATACTGATTGCTACAATCTTTTGCAAAGCATCTAAATGATTAAAAACCGGTGCATTCTTCTGTAGGTTTGTTGTTGTTGTTGTTTTTGATGTGACAACCTGGGGATCCATGAGAATGAAAAAAAAATCCAGCAACACACTATTAGCATGCACACCAAAAATTAAAAATGAAATATTAGAAAATTAATGGTGAAATATTTCATTCCATATTTGCCAAATTATAGTTATTGATGCAAAAATTATTATAATAGTTTCTGGATGTTTGGGAGCCCCAAAATAACTTGCAGACTGACTTGTACTGATGGCATCTGGAAGTCACCTGTGAAGTCAATGGCATTCAGTATAATTATGTCTAGCTTGCATATGATTTTTGTCAAGAGACATGCACTTCTGTTCAAATTTTCTCAAAATGATGGGAAACTCATCATAAGAAAAAAAAGATATTCTGTGATGGAACTGAATTACTACTGTCATACACTATTCTATGGAATGCTGCAGAGCAGAGAGGGAGAACCTATAATTTTCTTACAGGCACAGAGTCTCACTAGAGTTGTTTGTACACGATGATAGCTTTCAGAATTCTACATGGAAGGAAGTATTAAACCAAGAACAGTTCTCGTTTGCTGTGTTACTGCTCATAGAAGCATTCCACATTTTTTATTTTTAAAATTTTTTTACAAAATTGGCAAATTTAATACATCAGGCAACTCAGAGATTAGTGTTAGGAAGACAAGAAAAATAAAAGAAAATAGTTTACTTCAGTTACTGAAATGCTTATAAAGAGAGAGTTAAATCAATGCATTGTATATGTTTATAACTGCCTGTTATTATTGCTGTTTGAGTTTCCTACTTTTGATAATGTACTTTTTTCCTCTCTTCTTCAGCCGTATGAAAGAAATATACAAAAATATTAGTAAAAACATGCATCCACATAGTCCTGATATAGTAAAATGTTGGAATGTCAGGAAATTAATAAAAAACATCAACTAAACAACAACAACAACAACAAAAAAACACTATGAATTAAAAAAAAACAAACACCAAAGTAAATAAAGAACAACAACAAAAAAGCCTCTAGTGTTAATCCTCTAGCATGACTTTGATAATTTTATTTATTTATTTATTTATTTATTTATTGCATTTTAGTATGTGAGGCTGCATGAAAATTAACTCACCATCAAATGACTGCACATTTTTAAACTGTAAAATTATATGACAGTAGTTATTGGCCTAATTCTGGAGTGTTAATAAAAAACAAACCTATCACATGCAAAACTTAAGCCAGAAAAATAGTTCAGAAATAAAAATACAATTATTATTTTAAATTGAAATGAGGATACTAATAAATTACTGAGTGGAAATTTTTGAGAACTGTAGTTTATATACCTGTTCACACCACAGATATAGGCATGTCATTATTCCTCACAACCAGAAGTGTTTTTGTCTTCTCACTATCAGTGGGAAGTGAGCTGAGAGATCGCTGAAGAATGGCTGTTCCTCTCTGCTTATGGGATAGAGTTGATCTTGGCAGTCTTTACCTAGGGATTTCAGAATATCTCTTAGTTCTTGCAGTCTGCTTGAAAAGGCTCAGCTGATGATACAATACTGTGTTCAAGTTGAATTTGAACCTGAATAAAACAGTTCCAGCGATGAACCTCGTCCTAGTAGAGTGGAGAGATATGCCATCATTTTTCATTGTAAGGTGCTGGGACAGTACTGGCTACCACTGCTGTGGTGTGCTGGTCATGGGGTTCAGGAGCAGTCCTGATGCATGCTTCAGAGGAGTCACATTTCCAGAACTATAATGCTGCTATTAGCCTCTATGTAGGAAATCAGAGAGCCTGAGACCATCTGTGTGAAACAGAACTATGAAGTACATGTGACAGTGGTCATGGAAAATAGTTTTACTTTTTAACAGTACAGAGAAATTTCCTTTGCATGTACGGAATAGGAGAGATGTCTATGAGAAAGGTATTTATTGCCTGCCTTGGAGCAGTGTGTTCTGCACTGTACTTAGTCTGTAGCACATAATAGCAGTGTGCTTCAGACTCTCTCAGTATGACTAGACAAGATCTATCAGTTATAGTGAGATGCAACCTCTCCAGATATTTATAGAAGTTTCTCAAGAGTAATGAAGTGGTCTGGAGAATGTAAGATCTGACAGAAACCAAAACCTGAGTGCCTCCAAAAGAATGTTTCAAAAAGCAGTGTTTGTTGGACCTAGAAAGTTCAAAGATCAGTCACATGGTTTGAGAAAGTCCTTGACATCTAATCACCAGCTCCTTCACCAATGAAAGGGAGGAAGACTCCACTGCATCAGAGAAGAGATAACCACCACCTCGAGGTCCTTTCTTAAAAAAATGAAAGCCACATATCATCCAAGTATCAAAATTTCGTACCAGTTGTGGTTCATGCTTCTCAGGAACAGAGTATTGCCTATGTTATGATTGAATCAACAGCTGAAAAATAAAAATCCTGAAGTCTGCGAGACTTAAACCAGTTCTGCTTTTGGAAGCAATGATAAGATGTCAGAATGCTATGGTCCTCAAAGGCATAACTCTTAAGACCAAGATGAATTTGGGATGTGCCCTCGGAGCGCAAAATGCCAGCTGTACCCTGGGCTGCATCAAAACAAGTGTGGACAGCAGGGTGAAGGAGGTGATCCTGTTCCTCTGCTCTGTGCTGGTGAGGCCTCACTTGGAGTACTGTCTCCAGATGTGGAGTCCTCAGTATAGGAGAGAAATGGACCTGCTGGAGCATGTCCAGAGGGGGCTATAACAATGATCTACAGAATGGAATGCTTCTCCTATGAAGACAGGCTGAGAGAGATGAGGCTGTTCAGCCTACAAAAGAGAAGGCTGTGAGGTGACCTGGGAGTGGACTTTCAGTATCTAAAGGGAAGCTAAAGGAAAGAAGGGGGTAGACTCTTTAGCAAAATCTGTAGTGAGAGAACAAAGGGAAATTTTTTTCAAGCTCAAAGAGAGTAGATGTAAGGAAAAAATCTTTTACTGTGAAAGTAGTGAGGCACTGGAACAGGTTGCCCAGTGATGTGATTGATTCCTTGTCCCTGGAGACTTTAATGGTGAGGCTGGATAAGGCCCTGAGCAACTTGATCAAGCTGTGATGCCCCCCTGTTCTTTGCAGAGAAATTGGACTGGATGGCCTTCACAGGTCCCTTCCTGTTCTAAGGATTCTATGATTCTGTGATTCTATGACTTTCCCCAGAAAGTCTGAGAGAAGAATAGGTAAAAAGGACTGGAGAACATCTGTGTCTCTTGGCACTTTCTCAAATTCTTTTTCTGAACAACAAAATGAAGAAGCTGCACTTGTTTCCTTACTGCTTTCTTCTTAGGAGTCATTAATGCTCAAGATTCCTCAAGTACTAAGGATGAGGATCTCAGTGCAGAAGTGAAGTATATGAATGCATTTTTCCCCTAACTTAATCTGGGAAGACCTGAAAGTCCTTTCAGAGTGTTTAAGCGGAATAAGTACTTCTTTTAATCTCAGATGTTTGATCTTCCACTGGACAATGCAAGTCGTGAGTCCTCTTAGTACTATACAACCAGGAGACATGCTGGGAAAAACTGCAGAAGTAAGGTACAGTTGTGTATGTTTATCTACTCCAAGAAACAAGAGATCTGCATATATTGAACAGGCAGATGCGCTGGGGTTTCTTTCCTCATAAGGCAACATCTCTGAGAAGAACATCCCCAATTTTACTTCCATTGTGATTTTATTTTGACAGAGAGAAAGCATGACAGCTGATGTTGGCTTGTTCTCAATCTCAGCGGAAAAATAAAACTTTTTCCCTTGTGTTTTAAAATATTTATTGTCATAAATGGACCCAAAGATTGCAAACTCTCATTACAAAAATACCACAGCTGTCTCTGCAAGTGAAAAAAAATCTCCAGAGCTGTTTGTTGTCATTATGATATCTAGTAACATTTTGTTAGGCTGGTATATGCTGAAACATATGTGCTGTGGGCCACAAGAGGATACTGATGGATACCAATAATTTTTTGCAGAAAATGTCTCAGAATGTAACTCAAGGCACCTGGGAAATTTCTAAAAGCAGGTCTCTGCAGGACAGCAGGATCTGGAGACAAAGCTTCTTTAATCAGAAGGAGCTTTTCTCTTACTGTGTCCCACCAGTTCCAGGATGCTAATGACTTCTGTGTGAATGCACATTTTATATATTGTGTGCACCGGGGTAATAAAGCTCTGTAGCTATTACCAGGACTCAACTGACCATCTTCTGAAATAAGTAGAGTTGTGCATATATGAATGTGCAGAAGGAAGAAAAAAAATTTGCAGTGTCACCATCTTTAATGTGTAAGGAGTTAAATATGATCCCCGGTCAAGTTGCTTTTCGTGTATCTGTACCTTACCTTACATTGGAACTGCAATCAAATTCAGAATGATGTAGAAAAAATAATTACAGATTAACTAAACTTCCACAACATCTCTTTCTTTCACTTTTCAAACAGTACAACAAAATGGCTGTGACTTTTTTATGAACCTGTTCTCTGTGTGGAACTTTTGTTTTGTTATTTTTCCAAGGGAATCACCTAGTCCAATATAAAACATATTTTCCCAGCTCTTAAAAACAAAGCCAGATATTACCCTAAGTATTTTTTTGCTGCAGTCATGAATTTGCATAGCAAACTATGGGCACCAAGACGAAAAATGATTTTAAGTTAAATAACATGATTCAAAGATTACATTAGCAATAAAATCTGTGTTATAGAGTTGAAATTGGACTTTTGAAACCTACTGGATAAGAAGGGATACCTTAGGAAACAGTCTGTTTAGTAAGACAGTGTTCTTTGACATTTCTTAATGTTTTGCCTATCAAACTGTCAATGGCACCCACACTTTTACTGGTTCTAATTGGTAGCATTGTCATAAATCCTCCTTCTGTAGGAATTTCCTTGCAGGAGCTCCCAAGTACGATGGCTGGAAGAATCTTCAAAAGGCTTGTTCTACTGTTGATATACACAGCACTACTTCAGCCCTAGAAACTGTTAGAATTTAACTCTGTTGTAAAGTACTTACACAAGAGAGAAAACTGAGTTGCCTGGAGACCCTTAATTCAGGCATTTCATGATTCTGCAATACTTGATTGTGCACACAAAATGGTCTTTAAACAAGCATTTTGTATGTTTTAAATAACACATGGGCATGTGTATTTATATGTGAAAACATATTTCTTTAAAATCTGGTGTAAGTAAATATTAGTCTGGAATTCAGTACTCAGTAAATATGAGAACTCAGAATGTCTGTGAAGACTTCATTTGTCTTGTATAATGATACACCCTTTAATTACATAATAACATGCCTATTTTCTTATGCCCACTGTCTCCTATTCCCAGTCTCTATGAAATTCTTGTCAAATTTCCATGTTCCTCTCCTCTTATGGCTCTTTATCCACATCGGACATCATCATCATATGTTGTCAAATGAATGCCAATTCTAGTCTGAGTTTGGAAAAGATCAGGAGATTTCACTTGGAGGACTGAAAATAATGAGCTGAACATTAAACTATATTATCTGAGACTTTCCTTTGTCTAACAGTAGGAGACTTGAAGACTTGAAGATCATATTCCTTTGATGCTTTTTGAAAGCTATTCCTTGGCATAGTGACCCTGTTATTTTCATTAACATAATGTTCTTAGTAAATAGAATTCCTTGCAAATATTTCTGCTAGTTCATTTGTCTCAAATGGACAAACTGTTCTGTGTCATCAGAAACTTATTTGTAGTGAAGGTGGGCAACAGCTATCTCTGATAGCACCTTTCTTAGGATAAAATAGAAAATTTCTGAAGATAATAATACGTCAAGTCCTGTCCCACAATACACTTATCTTCCACGCTCAAAAAAATCTAAAAAAATTATATTTTTACCTGCTCAATCGTAAAGGTCCCTGTTCACTATTATTTATATTTGGATATGGAAATTACAGTACACGAAATATTTTTATAGGTGTTTAACCAAGATTATATATTGGTTGTTCAAAAGTCTCAACAAAGTAAGAGGGAAGGTGAATGCTCCTTGAACATTAGATTTTGTGTTTTGGATTGCCAGCACTGAAAATTTGTATCTCAAAACACAAATATACTTGCATGAGATATAAATAAAACAATTCACCAAGTACTGAAATATAACTGTCAGTCATAGGAAAAAATAGATTGAAACAAAAAACAATCATGAACAGAGAGAAACATATAAGAGAATAAGCAAAAACAACTTGTGTTTACATGGACAAAATATAGTCATGTTGATGGGAAATTCTTCAACATGACTGAGTCTAGTATCCCACACCTTATCACAGTGCCATGGAAACTGTAAATTTGTGCAAATTCCGTGATTGGAAAATGACTAGTATCAGCAAGTTTTGATCTAAGCATTTTGGATCTCAGGAACAACAAAACCATGGCAACATGGACATCAGCCGCCCTTTGGGTATCATGGTGCTTGGGTGAAGCCATGATTTCATGATCTTCAGCACAGAAGTTAGCACCAAAGTTAATTTGACAAGGTCTATAAGAACTGCAGTTGCCTCCTTCTCAGTTACAGTACATTCATTTTAAGCTCATTTAGTAGACTTTGTTACTGGATCTTCAGCTTTGTGAAAAATACAAACTTATGTATTCTAGTACCAGACCATGTTTTGCTCATGATACCCCATCAGAGCAAAGATGATACATTCACTTACATAAGTGCAGAAGGAAAAATGCCACCTACTGACATCTGTTAATGTTCCTTCTGCTTTTGGGTGGTTTCAATAAATATTTCCATTTCAAAAGTGAACATGCGTTATTCTACTTAGCTTGAAGAGAAGGGAAATGAGGTTATTTGACCTAGAGAAGAGTGCTCTGAAAGGACCTTATAGTAGCCTTCCAGTATTTATTATTACTTTGTTATTATACAAGAATGATGGGAAAGTACTCTGTGTCAGGCAGCATAGTAATAGGATAAGAGATAACAGCTTTAAATGCTTTTTAAATGCTTTTCAAAGAGAGGATAGGTTTATCTTAGAATTCTTAGTATTTGTTTATAGAAGCTATGGATGCCCCATCCTTGGAAATGTTCAAGGCTATGTTAGATGGGGCTTTGGGCAATCTCATCTGCAGGGAATTGTTCCTGACTACAGCAGGGGGTTGAACAGTCTTTCAAGTCCTTTCCAACCCAAACTGTTACATGACTGTGTGATTCTGTGATCCTATTGGACCTGAGCAAAATATGCTTTATCTCACTAGCTAGGTCTTAAATTTCCGTGAAATGAGAAGCAAGGTATAAACTTTGCAGTGATTTATTTACAACCAAGGACAATGATGAGTCATGAATTGGAGATGGTTTTAATTGATTTTGCATACATTATGAACTGCAGAAAAGCTGATTAAATGGCTGTAGAAAGCCTCACGAGTGACTTACATTCCAGAATTGCTCCATTCTGTTTTAAGGGATGGAAAAGTAAACAAAAGTGCATAGGAGATTGTTTTTTTAATGAAAAGAAAAGAAAAGAAAAGAAAAGAAAAGAAAAGAAAAGAAAAGAAAAGAAAAGAAAAGAA
>JAPSGF010000003.1:21559568-21575368 GCA_035772895.1 Perdix hodgsoniae
AAGAAAAGAAAAGAAAAGAAAAGAAAAGAAAAGAAAAGAAAAGAAAAGAAAAGAAAAGAAAAGACAGTATCAGAGGTCATACTGCTCAGAAGCATCTTAAGGTTCATCCAGTCTGTGATAAAGAAATACGAAAAACAGAAATTCATTCTGGCATAAATTGTTTTGGCAGAAGGATTCTCAGTATTAAATTCTTTTCATCTACTTGTCATCCAACTATCAAAGCACACTGGATTTTTATGACTTTTTCTTCAATCTTTTTGTTATTTCCTGTTTCATCTCTTTTCTGAACTCAGCACAGGTGTATGAGCTTAATAAAATCAAAGAAAGCTAAAGGTGCTTAACTCAAAAGAGGCTTTAATGGCAGATGGCATTTAATGGCAGTTGGTACTGATGATAGTTAAAAGACATTGAAATTTACTATAAAGCCAAAAATACAGTCTGGATCTAGTAGAAGTAAAGGTTTCACAGAACACTTTAATGTGTCCTTTGAAGAACGCTGCTGGCGCTATGGCTTCCTAGTTACATGTGCAGGATTTCTACTTCATTCCCAGGTGAAGGTCTGCATCCGTTGGTTCATCAGTCATGAATTCATCTGCTCCCCAAAATTACTATTTAATGATTTAACATTATGAGAGAATCATCTTGTGCTTCAGCCTGTATTTTAATTGTGTATATGACATTGTTTAAGAAAGAGATGTTAGATCATAGAATTGTCAGAAGAATATGAAATTGGAAGGATTCCTCTGGCATGTCAGATTGTCTCTTTTGCCATATCATGTAAAACTTTAACTGTTTTATCGTGTTTCATCTCTTAGTGATAAATGACATTTCTTGTTCTCCACGATTCATGTTAGAGGGCTGTCTTTGAATCTTCTCTTAAAAGTTTCCAACTTCTAATTTTCAGTTTAAAATGTGCTCTTGATAAGTTTGTATCAAAATGTTGTAGAGATAGTACATTTCTTTTTAGCATGTTTTCCAGAATGGTGGAGACTAGTGTGATAGTGGAGGAGTTCTCTCAAAGAAAGCTAATTCATATTAGTCAACAGCTTGCTGGAGGCGAGAGGCTAATGCCACTATAGCAGAGCGGGGGAAATCAACCATTTTTCACTGTGTTTGGAAGAAGGCTGCATATCTGTATCCTGATGCTTTTTGCCAAACTAGCAGCAAGAAAATGCACAAAGCATGTGTGAGGAGATTGCAAAGTACTGGTGAAAGTACTGAGTACTGATCTATGGGAATGTGAAGAAAGGGTGCAGAGGCAGGAAAAGGTAGAAAGATTGAAACAATACCCTTGGCAGATATAGTGGAAGGGAGAATTGAGGTATAGAAAATACAGTGCTAGTGGATATTACGAAAAGGAAAAGGAAGAAAACAAACCGATGGGAGACTACATTTCAATTACTTTTTTGCTCTTGGGGAAATGTGTATCATGAGCAGTCTCCAGAGCTTACCTAATCAGTACACAACAGTCATATCTACCTCTAGCTTTCATTTTTCTAGACTCAATAGAGAATGTTTTTACATTCTCTAGTAAGTAATGCTCTAAAAAGCACCTATGATGCTCTATGACCATCATGCTTTGTATTTTTTTTCTGTCCATATGGAAGTCCTGAATGTATGGAAGTCTATTCCATACATATATGCTCCATGTATTATTGAGCAGCTGAGGAGGTGGCAAATTTCCTTCCTTTGGAGGTAGTATGATACTCATAGCATAGAGTGGGAGGGAGAGCAGATTTAAGTCAAGCAGGGCTGCCTATGTAGGTCAGTCTGAAAGTAATGGGTATTATTTATCTCCATGGAAACTACAAAAGATACAAAGAGTATAATAACTCTATTTGGTAGTGCAAATTCATAGCTTTTAAACATAGTCAACACCTGTAGCTATACATATATGTCAGTGATGAGAAAGAGCCTGCATGCTGCACCCATAAAAACCTGCCCCAGCAGAGTTGACCCACTGTTTCACAACTGCTATGACAACATTGCTGCTAGCAAAATGTTGCCTATACAGTCCATCTTTCATCAGCCCAAGCAGGTGGAAATGAGAAGACACTGAAACTGGACTATACACTGTGTGTGGTAGGATGGTCCGGCCAACACTGGCAGCGTGCTCCATGGAATTCAAACTTGGACTTGGTGTTATCATATTGCAAAAGAAAGGTTTTCTTCTTCTCTAACCTGACTCCAGAAATTTTAGCCTTCTGCTCAGTCACCGTTGTAATGCAGCAGTCAGAGTTAATAGTTTCTCTGGCTTCCAGAATAACCAGAAGGATCACCCCTTTGATACGGTTCTGCATAACATCCTGGTCACCAAATTGGAGAAAAATGGATTTGGTGGATGGACCACCTGCTGGATAGGGAATTGGCTGGATGGTTGTACTCTGAGAGTTGTGTTCAGTGGTTCAGTGTCCAAGTACAGACCAGTAATGAGTGGTGTTCCTCAAGAACTGGTGCTATTTAACATTTTTAAGGTGTCATGGACAGTGGGATCAAGTGTACCCTGAGCAAGTTTGGAGATGACACCAAGCTGAGTGATGCAGTTGTCATGCCAGAAGGAAGAGATGGCGTGTCAGTTGATGAAAGACTCAGTACGAGCCAGCAATGTGTGCTTGTAGCACAGAAGACCAACTGTATCCTGAACTGCATCAAGAGAAATGTGACCATCAGGTCAAGGGAGGTGATTCTGCCCCTCTGCTCTGCTCTCATGAGACACCATCTGGAGTACTGCATCTAGTTCTGGGGGCTCCCAACACAAGAAGGACACAGAGTTGTTGGAGAATGTCCAGAGGAGGGCCACAAAGATGATCAGAGGGTTGAAACACCTCCACTATGAGGACAGGATGAGAGAGCTGGTGTTCTTTAGCTTGGAGAAGAGAAGGCTCTTGGGGACCTTATAGAGGCCTTCCAGTTCCTGGAGGCCTACTAGAAAGCTGGGAGGGACTTTTTATAAGGGCATGTAGTGACAGGATGACTAGAAGTGGTTTTAAACTGGAAGAGGGTAGATTTAGACTAGGTATTAGTAGGAAGTTCTTTACTGTGAGTGTGGTGAGACACTGGAACAGGTTGCCAAAGAGGTTGTGGATGCTCCTATCCTGCAGATGTTCAAGGCCAGGTTGGATGGGGCTTTGAGCAACCTCGTCTAGTGGGAGGGGTCCCTGCCTATAGCAGAGGAGATGGAACTAAATTATCTTAAAGATTCCTTCCAACTCAAACTATTCTATGATTGTATGATTCTTATCCTAAAAGACAGCGCACATCTTTACCCACTAAGGGCTGTATATTGAAATTTTTCTTCAATGGGGAATTCAAATGTTTCCTCTTCATGCACTACTGTTTTGACTTTGGCTTATCATGCAGGTATCAAATCTTGTAATCAGTAGAAATGATGCATTTCAGGAATCTGTTTTCTTCGGGGTTATACTGGTTAAATAGGTCCTGAAAACCTTGAAAATGGTGTTAAGTTCTTTTGTAAACATTCATGGGACTCAACTGGCACAGACTTTGAAATATTCTGATGCTACCACCATCATTCTCAACACACTGAAGCTGATATTCAGCTCTGTACACAGTTCATAATCTGGTTTTCCACTGATCGTAATCCATCAGTTCACAAAGATGAGCTGTTCAAGGTGTTCTTCATTTCATGGTATGAACAGCTGTGTATGTGTCCTTCACACCACTGTCACCACTGCTGAAATGTACCGTCCACCACCTCACTATGCTCACATCCACTATTTGGTCCCCATAAACATTCAGAGAGGGTCAATAAATGTCAGTGGATGTCATTTTTTCTTCATGGGAGGAATTCAGCGACACACCTTTGCTTCGTCTACACTTCCATGTCTGACACCTGACACACATCTAAGTGCCCCTCTGCTGCCATCTGACACACAGCAATGGAATGTAATGCAATATTGGTGGGAAAATTCAGCCTCTACTGTCATATCACCAACATCTGGTGCTGTGTGTCAACATAAGCAAATACACGCATTACTTTCTGAGCAGCCTTTGTACATTTAAGGTAAACCACTGAAACCAGCTTAAAATGATGACAGTAACAAATTGGAAATATTTTACCAAGAAACTCCTCATATTCTTAAATGTATGCGTATCCAACAAAGTACGTGTGAGATGTGGGACAGTACCCATGCTGAGATCCCCATGTCCAGGGTATACCAATGAGTTTCCTTCCAGAGCAATTTCTTGAGGTCTAATTGTCTCTACTGTTTTCTGATAATGAAGTAGAACACAGTTCTCCACTTCTGCCCTACTCTCCTTTCAGTCTCAGTAGAGTTCCTTAGCAGTTTAGGAAGGAATTAGTCATGGGAAGAAACAAATGAGCACATCAGGAAAGTTTCATATGAACCCACTGTTGATCTTAGTGGAAATGGTTTTCTTAGTAATAACAGCTCTATTCTAAAGCTATAATGGTGATAATTAAGATTTTTTTTTTTTTTTTTTTTTTTTTTTGCTAACATCACATTTACTACTTTTGTTCCAGGGCTATAAGAGATTTTTAGACAAAGACCATATAATAAAAATTCAAGAATAATTAAAAAAAAAAAAAAGGAAAAATGTTGAAAAGGGCAGAAAAAATGAAGCCACACTTGAATAATGCTGAAGCCAAATAATTTGTCTGCTCCAAGCCTTTAAAAATCACTTGCTAGATTTTATCAGGGCATGTGAAGGGACTACTTCAGCAAGTTGTTACAGGAACATTTATCCATACACCAAGTCCCACACAGACACAACATCTTGTTAATTTAAAATAATTTTGGCTATTTCACTTATTCATTTAAAATAGTTGAGTTCATCTGGTTTAGTTTGATTATGCATATGAGACCAGTTATTCAAGGGTGTTGATCTCAGACCTGAAAATTAAATTAAACCTCTTAGATCCTCACCAAAATACGTGAGCATACTTCTTCAGTCTCTTACCAGTTCAGCAACATAAGGACACTTAAGGGAATATGGAATGTTATGCACAATGTGATTTAACAACACAATCTCCATTAGCTTTAATGAGAGATGCACAATTAAATCTTCACACTGCATGCTAAAATTACTCTTCCAATTTAGTACATAAAAAGATAGGTCCACTTTACAATGTCTAAGGACAGGGTAGGTGAATCATGTTTTGAAAATGCATTTGATTCATGTTGATTAGGCACTTGAGAAGAGATGTTAAATACATAGTATGAATTTTGTTGATTTACACAGAAAGTCTAAAATGTTTGTAATTCTTCCCTGTAAATCAGGTAAATAACTAGGTTGTCTTTGTTTCAACAGCCAGTGTAAAGGATGTTTAATTAAGGCTTTGAGCACACTTCCACCAATTACATATATAATATACAATCTTTAAGAATCAGAAAAACTTTCCTTATGCTTAGCTAACAAGCCCCAGAGTAGAACAAAAGCAAACAAACTGCTTTTCCCTTTAATTATTATTTTTTTTTGCATATGTCCTATTCCTTTGACAGATGGAAAGTTCTGGCCTGTTTGAAGGTAGATTATTTTGGACAAGTCATGGAGAGGATGTGAATTCCCATATTGATAAATCATCATTAAGAAACTTGTGAACAGCTCTTGTGGATGAGTAGAAACTGAAAGCTTAAAAGTTCTTCAAGTCCCTCTGGAAACAAATGCAGGCTGTGGATCACTAGCAATTCTAACTCAAAGTAGGATATTCTGCCTTACCAATAAACTGCTGTGCTCCATGGAAACCTACATCTCCCAGCTGAGTTTCAAGTACAAGGAGTAATCACAGCTATAGACATATAGATTTTCTTTTCTTTTATGTTGTTCAATATTATATGTAATCATATACCAAGCTCCAGTATTTCACCGAGTGCTAAGAGCTTCCCAAATACATCATATTTACAGATAAGCTGTGCATCTATATTTTAACATGTATAGCCATGACTCTTTGTAGTGAAAAGGCTTCAGTGGTGTATATATTCATATCAGAAATACAGGAACTTCACATCCACCAGCCTGTTCTCCTGAGGTTTTGAGCGTTTGTAGAACAGCCCCAAATCCACACAGACAGTCCCTATAGTTGAAGATTTAAATATGCTTTTCCTATAATCTGAGCTTATTCCGTGTCAAAAATATGAAAAACATGTTTTACTCTGCTTTGGTGCTTCAGTGTCTTTCAAAGTTAACCAAACTATACAAACATGTGAAAGGACAAAGTTTTGCCCTTTCCCCTCAAAAACAGCTGAAAAGAGAAGCAAACATATCAGAAGAAAATACAGGCTTAGATATGATCATCTTAATGAAAGTGATACATACCTGTACAAATATCTTCGTTAATTCTTCTACCAGGCAAGCTCTTACCATCTTCTTACCACCACTCTTACCATCTTCTTACTTCTCAGCTGCTCCCCTTGGATGTAAATGTCTTGTAAACCTGCAAGAAAGTACAGATATCTTTTTTAGAAGAATGACACTTTCGTGTATATAATCTACAATTAATTGTTTTGGCTTTCTGAATTTCAGAAAATGAATACTTCTCCTTGGAGAGTGAAGCAAGCTGATTTACCATATGGAATTTAAGCACACCCTGTTACAAAGTGATTTGCTGGATCCAGGTACCAAGCCATCTCTTTCCAACAGTGTCAACTGTGACTTTAACACTAGCTTTCAAATGTTAAGTGAGGCTGAGGAATGACGAACAGGCATCAAATATGGGCAGTATTACTATATTGGTACTCTCCTGTAGGCTTTTTTCAGATGGAATATAGCAAGTAGTGATTGCCAATTTCTCGCTTATTTTGGGATACCAGAAGCCAGTCTATCTAATCCTGAATACTCCCCTACTACAGTTTTTGCAAGAAAGGACATAATTCTGAAATGAGTCTAAGTGGCCAAAAAGGCAGACTGCAGAAGAAAGTTTCAATAAAGAACAGCAAGTAATGACAATAAATGACAGTAAAATAAATAATATGTCTCATATACAAGGATCACTGTGGATCATTTGGACCAGAACTGATGACAGAATCAGTACAAAAGATTTTCTCTCAGATGTTTCTGGTACCAAATGCAAGTAGGAACCAGGCAAAGCTATGTGACAAAAACTGACCTCTGATTTATTTCAGAGGAGAATTTGTGATTCTGAGATCTCTGGAAATGCATCTTCAACATGAAAATTGAAATATAAGGCTGAATAAAAAACAGGAAATTTAAATGACAATGGCAGAGATAGATAGGAAAGCTTTTTCTTAACTTTGTCTGATAACTTTTAAACTATAAATGGGAATTCAAAAATTACCTAATAATATTCATTCAAGCAGCCACTGTCAGACTGAATCATGGTCCTTGGTTCTGGAGTTAAAGGTCATGTTAAATTTCAGCAGCAAAACCTGAGCTGCCATATGAGAACAACCACCAGTCTCATATGACACTGGAAATGGGATTCCCAGCGGGAAAAATCTGGAAGCAGTATTCAAAAATAACTGCTCAAAGAAAAACAGAGCTGGGAGTATTACTTACAGTAGATCGCTCAAGACAGAGGTTAATGAAATATGTAGCCAGGAAACAAAATTTTCTTTAAAGTTGTCCCTGAAAGCCATGAATCATGTCTCTTAATCTTTAACACTGACATTCATGCAGTGATAATAAGAGGCACAAAATACAAATAGAAAATATGTAATAAGGTGTAGTATACTCCATATTGGTATCCAAACAATTTTAATATTGAAAAGAAGGGCATTAAATGTGAGAGCTGGTTTGTGAAACTACTTTTCGGGGATTGACTCACTGCTGCTTGGATTTTCATGTCACGATAAAATGACTGATGGATCAAATTCAGCTCAGTGACAGAGCTGATTTTTTTATCTGGCGCTTTGTGGCCTTGCCTCAGACTTCTGATTTTAGGGAATCCTTCAGACCTATTTTGTGATGGTCTTAATTCTGAGAGGCAATGACATATGACTAGTTCTTCAGGCACAATAAACTATATTCATGAGATGAATTATTCATCAAAGATGTTCTAAATCTATGTAGGAAATATAGCTCAAAAAAGTCATTTTTAACCTGATGCTTACCAAGCCATTTGAATTCATCTTACCTGAACGCCACAGTAGAAACACACTGGCCTTTTGTTCTGCATGACTTTCACTGTTTTCTCCAGGTGTCGAGCATAGGATGTAGCATTTGCATCTACGTCATATGTTCTGCAACTGTTCAGTGAAATGAGATTAACCCTAGTGAAGTGATTTGCTACAAGTCAAGGACTTATTGCACCCTTTCCAAGCCAGTTAAAATTGGGAACAGAAGTCACAATATTGAAATGAATAAAAGCAAAAAGATCATGATCTATATATGATCCTGGCAGGCTGTTTCTACTCCGGTGTTTGAAGTAAACAACAAAGTTGTTTTATCTCTTGTCCCATCATCATGTGGTGCTAAGACAATGATTCTCTGCACTTAACCATACATACACACGTCCATATACATATATCAACAACAACTTGAAAAGTTATTCTTTGTCACATGCCTTCACAACATGGATCTGACATCACTATGATCTAGTAGTGCAGACACTAGCAACTGAGCTAGGATCACTGGAACAAATCAGTCAAGTACCATCTGTAGTGAAGAGGCAGTGTGAATTGCCACTGTGATCCTGCCTTGGGACATGAATGTCCCATGGTGATGATCTGCCTTTGCAGCTTGAACAGGATCTCTAAAAAATTCCTTGCTGTTCTTTTATTTAAACAAGCTTTCTATTTTCAGTTGCATCTCCATTGTCTCATGCCATGGTCCTTATAGCAAGTGGAGGTGCTTATAACAGGCTGAGGGAGCAGGGTTTATTCAGCCTAGAGAAGAGAAAGCTGTGAGGACACCTCATTGCAGCCTTCCTGTATTTAAAGGGGGCTTATAAACAAGGAGGTTTACAAGGTTAGACAGTGATAGGACAAAGAGGAATGATTTTAAGCTCAAGGAGGGAAGGTTTAGATTGCATGTCAGAGGGAAGTTCTTCACAGAGAGAGTGGTGAGGTGCTGGAAAAGACTGCTCAGAGAGGCTGTGTTCCTGGAGGTTTTCAAGACCAGGTTGGATGGAGCCCTGTGGCAAACTGGTCTAGTACAAGATCTGGAGGTTGATGGCCCTCCCTGTGGCAGGGGGTTGGAGCTTGATGACCCTTGGGGTTCCTTCCAACCCCATTTTATGATTTTGTAATTCTCTGAGTACATGGATTTGTGTAAATACTTGGTTGTGAGAATGCATATTAAGAAATAGAAACCCTGGTCAGCAATCTGTTTTTCTGACTGAAGTCATCTTCTTTGTATCACTGTAAGTCTCTAAGCTGGCTACAAATCTGTTATAAAACAGTGACTGTTATCTATTTCTTTAATAAGTGAAGCATTTACAATGATTTTCCTTGAACATTTTTCTAAATCTTTTATCATGTTGTCCTTAGCAAGTAATTTTCTGAGGCCATTTCTCATCGGTAGAACAAATCCATCTTATGTTGCATTTAGGATTATTAAGAGCATTATTTTTCTTAGTCACTAGTGTATCAGCATCCTAAAGGCTTCTCAGGGCATCTTTTAGAGGGTGAATGCTCAGTTCCCCTATAAAGTTTGTCCTCACACAATGAAATTATGTGTTAGAGCTTAATTTCAAACCAACTCCCGCTTCTGCCATTGCGTCTCTGATTCAGTTACCACCCTCTTTTTCAAAGGGAAAAAGTCTTCTGGAAAACTTTCAGGTTGAAGCACCAAATCAACGTTGATATTCTTGCTTCCAGTTGTTCATATCCCACAACTATTCATAGTGTAATTTTCTTCCTATTTTCCAGCTGATGCTCATTCACATGAAGGAATTTAAAACAGTATCTAGAAAAAGCACTGTACGTCAAATCCCGTGAAGTCTTCCATCCAGACTCAAGCCTGAATTGCAGTAACCACTTTTATCTCATTATCCTGGCTTTTGGCTTCTCCTAAGTAGATATTTGCCACTGTGTGAAATTGAGCTGAACTGCCCATGCCCATTGTGATAAAGGGAGATGAATACTCCACTGAATGCATTTTAAATTCAGCCTGACTCGGTACAAGTAATCTGCAAAGGGTAGTTTCCTGTTGATAGACAAGATCTGAGCATCTGATGGTTAATTTGTGTTTTCTAGACTAATATTTCTGCGCGAAGTCTTCTGTGAATTTAGATATTAAATAATTGTAATGATACAGAAACGACTCCAATTTAATGAGAATTCAAACTTATTTTTCTCAGAAATCCTTTAAAACAAATTTGCCACCGCTGCTAAAACTAACAGCTATAAAGATATCACAAACAAAATAATATTTCATAGATTAAAAGTAATTGTAGAACTAAATACCTGAAAATACCGCTTTTCATGTTTGTAACAGCCTTGTTGTTGATAGTACCGCAGCCTTACCTCTGAAGTCAATGATAATTTGCCGGTATAACAGACACAGAGATTATTGGCAATAATATTTTGTTTGTAGATAGGTATGCTGCACTGAAGAAGCCTACTACTAATAAAGATTTATTCCTTACAGAAGAGAACATTTTCTGCTAGCAATATTATACATTTTTGAAAAGGTCATTAGTGTAAGAGATAATTTAACAGAACATGATCTTCTCATTTTATAAGAAGTAATAAAATATTATCTATATTCAGAGAGCAGCATTCTGCAACCAGACAGTTTTCCAGACAAGGAAGCTCTATCTTTGTGATCATCTATTACATAAAAAATACTTCATCCTTCTGGCTTCCAAAATTTCAGCTTATTTCCCCTCCCTGACTTCTCTGTTCATTCTTGCCCATCATATAACTGCAGCCTGTGTCCTTTATACTGGTGTTGAAGTTTCTGTAAAGGTTGGATTCTTGAGGGTAGACTCAGCATCTGCAAACTAGGAAGAGTTTCAGCTACAGCTAGAGTAATAGTCACCCCCCAAAATAAACCAGCATAACCAAGAACCCAGAAGGAAGAATTTAGCTGACTAACCAAATAAGCTGCTTTTTTAGAGTAATGCTTTCAGTAGCAAAGCGAGTCCTGGCAAATATGAAACTGATGTTATCTTGAGAAGGAAATTAAACCAAGTAGAAAAGATTTTTGTTGCTCTCATAGGTGAAAGGGGGATAGTGGAAGAATTTTATCCACAGTGAGGGTGGTGTACAATTTAAAAGCAATCTAGATCTGGTCCCAGCACAAAACGTGTATTTTATCCCACCTTTTCATTGTTACAGTGGTTATGTAATGACAAGTTAGTTTGGTGAATATAAATGAAGCCTTGCATTGGATTTTATCTCAGCTGAAAGGGAAGAGAAAGAAAATAATGCTTATGAAATGCTTGGATTTTGTAAGAAGTGATACTTCAGTGGCAGACACAGAAAAAAATACTTTTAAAAAGACCCTTACTGATATAAAAAGAAAGAAAATAAAGCATATGGAAACTTTGGGTTTTGAAAGAGCTGATACTTCAATGACAATGACAAGCAATGACAGGAAAAAATGTTGTTTGAAAGACCTGTACTGATATCACTGTAACAATGTTTGGTTGCAGAACTGCACATAAAATGGCTGTATTTTAAAACAAGAAAAGTATGAGGGGGGATCCAAAACTGTGAAGGAAGAGATCCAAGTAGCTACTATTTAATGAACCCAAACTTAAACCATGCAATGTTTTAATACATATTTAACAGAATAATGGATAAATATATATTTAAAAAAATACATATGGTTTGCTTAAAGATTGACTGTATCTATATTGATCTTTGATGAGGAAATAAAGTTTCACAGAGAAGAAATGTCTTTGAATTTCAGTATTTGATAGAAATTATAGATAAAATGAAGGAAATGGGGATGAGAATTCAGTTAAGGCTAAAGAGTTTTGCTATGAAAAAAAGCTAATGAAACTAAATCAGGCTCTTGGTGTTGCACCTGAGCTAACTCACAGCTGGAATGTGCCTACACTAAGTTAAAAGTACTCCCAAAGACAGTGGCCTACCTGGTTCACAAAGCAAAAGTTAACAGCAAATAAGCCAAAGGAAAATAATTATTTCAGCTGAAAGAAAATGCTGACACAGTAACAACCGTGAATGAACTAGCTATATTTATGTATGTTCTGGGCAATAGTATGTTTCTGGGATGAAAATGGTTCTCAAATCACATCTTCCCTTGAGGTGATTCCGACAAAATGCTATCTAATTCGGGACAGAAGAGGAGATCTAACTGCTTCCAGGGACACCACTAAGTCACAGACTTTAACTCATGCTACAACACAGTCCTTCACTCCAGCTTTTTACTGCAAGGTGTGTTACAGTATCACCAACATATAGTTATTGTTTGGATAGGATCTTTTGCTTTGTGCAGGCACACCAAGTTAGTACTCATGCATACTCACCCTACTGTGCCTAAGATATATGGTAGAGTGTTATTGCCCTAAAAATGACCATCTGTGGGTTATAAAGACAAGAAAAATGCTGCCTTCTGTTGTATGTGATATGGGCTACTCCTACTGATTTGATAAACAATAACAGTGGGAGCGTTATAACAAATAAAAAAAAAGTATAACAAATACTTATAAATAAACATTAAGTTTTTGCCTGCAATACATGGATATGTTTCTAAAGAAGAATTTCAGCCTTTGATCAGAAGGTGCCTCTGTGCTTTGCATTACTCTTTGGAGCACAGGCTGTGATGTTTTCATACAGAAGTAACTCAAATCACATGCAAGACCGGCAGGTGGAATAAGGCCCGTTTTAACATGACATTTTACCATATAAGCCTGACCAGATGTGGCTTTTGATTAAAGCTGAATTATTTATACTGCAGCTGTGGCAAAATTATGTTTGCCATGGCTACTGCCCTGTTGTGATATGCATGTTGACAGTAAATAGCTAGACATCACTTATTTAATGACAACATTATCATCTAATTACTTTTGATCAAATTAAAATTACTGAGAGCAGTGCCTTTGCGTAGGCTACAAACTGTTCCTCCTGTTAACATCTCTGGTTCTCTGAAATATGTGTTACACACACTATAGTGACAAGACCTTCAGGCAATGGAACCTTTTTTCAAGTTCTTATGAGTATTTACTTCGCAGACAGCTGAAGGAATCAATTGCAAAATGCACCAGAGTGGACAAGGGCAGAATCATGTTCTTCCCAAGGGGATGATGTGAAAGCCAGAGAAATTAAAAAAGGATCATAGATTTGCTGCCCTTAACAAGTCTTTGAGATAAGCTTTAAATAAGGATTTATCTACTATTTTGTACATAAGTACACAATATTGTTTCCTATTTTGCATTCAGACTCTCACCACATACAAAAAGGTCCTTATTTCTATTTTCCACACACTGAAAAAGTCTGTGCTTACTCAGAGCAGCCCCCAGTTCATCCTTACCCTTACCATACAGGTGGGTCCCACCCTCATGACACTCTTCATCTCAGCCTTATTCTCATATGTCAATACTGCAGGAACTTTCCTCTCAGAACTTATAAATTCCATTTTATATAAAACAGGGTAGTGAAGGACCTACAGGAGTAACTTTATCTTCAATTTCACGGGCATCTACAGCAGTGGGAAGCCTTATGCTCTGCCTGAAAAAAGTACCAGTACTGCCATGATCTGAGCTGGCAGACTTAGGAAAGACACTACTTTTGTGATCTCAGATCAGTATTAGTAACTCAGTTCACTAAGACACAAAGCTCACCAGATGCACACAGGAATTTCAGGTTTTAATCCTGCTACACTATAAATGTGTTTTCACTGATTCATGTTAAGTGTCTGTTTTGCTTATCTTTCTGCCTTCAGCAGTTGCCATAAATGGATGTCTATGGAACAGACATCAATGATCTTTTTTCCATGGATTCATTCAGCCTTCATTCATGAAGTTGATCAGCTTCAGTGCTGGAACTACCCACAGCATAGCAGTTGATTAGGGATATCAGAGGGGCTTCCTGAACCAGGAATAGCAGAGATACCCACCAGGAGCTGGAAGTTCTGCTGAATGGCTCACAGGTTACCTACATGGCTAGCAGGGCACTCACATGGCATCCGCAGCATCCTACAGCAAGGTACCAACTCATTTGTCACCTATTCTTTGATGCACCAATTTCTTGGTTTTGTTTTGAATCCAGCTTTGTTTGATAGTTCCTATTTCATGTCTTGGCAGAAAGCAACAGTGTTTTCCACCCTATTTACATTTTATTTACCTTTGTTGAATGTAGCTCTTTGTTGAGCTACATGAATTCCTTTTTATCCACACTATAATCTGCACACCTGAATCATATTTCCCATCAAACAATCTCAGCCTCAGGATAACGAATCCCAGCCCATTGCCTTGATTTTGGTATGGAGCTGTCCAGTATGTCTAATTGCCCATGTTGCCTGTCACTAAAAGTTTTCCAGTTGTAGCAGAAATCTGCAGGAAGACAAGCAGGTGTGGCCACTTTCTTTGAGGCATTGATGAACCTCAAATTTATGCAACAGTACTGTAACTTCTTTCTCTCCTATTGTTTTTGTGTTTGTTGTTTTTAACAATTGCTAATGTTTCGTTCTTTGACTGCCGAGATGTTTTCCTGGAGAAACTGTAAGCTGAAATGCCTGTTCTTGAAATATTAAGCCACATCAGAAGTTATTATTTTAAATGTGAAAGTAGGAATGTTTTTTATCCTTTAAGTCCACTTCATTTATCTACACTGCACCTAGTACACAATATTCTTTCCCATCTTGCATCCAATCACTGTCCTGTGAATTCTGTGATTTTTCATTTTTGCTCTAGCTTTTCTATCAGCAAGCTTTGTCATTTTTATATAACTGTTCTATGTCATATGATTTGCAAATGGAGCAAATATAGAATAGCATGGTAGAAACATGCAAATGGGAAGGTAGTATACATTTGTGACTGTAAATTTTTTAGCATCTATATTTAAAAGGTAGCCTTCCTTCTTTTCAAAATTTTCATCACAGTTGTGCTATCTTATTGAAACAACAGAGCCCCACATAGAAAATAAATTTTATCTGTCTGTTCTAGCATGAGCTACGCTGATAGCAAGTCTCCAGCTGATGAAGCTATCTGTTAAAATAGACAGTACCCGAAACAACATAACTACACCGATAGAGAGCCTGAAAGTAGACTATTATTTATATAATATCAAAGATGTGCAGTGCAGAAAGATCACGTAATGCTTTAAGAAGATCATAGCTGGAAACACTGCAAAAGAGATAGCAAAAAAATTATGTTTGAAGAATCTGGAGTAAAATTTTTTTCTGCTTATGGAAGGCTGGCCAAAAAAATTCCAGGAATATTATGTTAAAACATTATTTATAATCTAAGTAAAAAAAAAAAGTCAGTTTTTTTAACTACACATGTGTAAGATGTCACTGGTTTCCTTTATATTAGTCATGTTAAAGTAAATCAATATGATGGAATTAGATTGTGATGGTCATGTTCCCACTCTGAGCTTTAAACCTCCCCCAGCGGGTACATCCTAGTGAATAAAGGAAAAAGAGTACAGGGTGGTCTCTAAAACAAATTTGAAAATGAGAAGATTTAGTGAGTTTCTAGGGAAAGAAAGCACTTTGATTTGTCTACCTGGGACTAATCCACATGCTCTTGACAATGATGTCAAGAGAAGATTGAAAGTGCTCAAAGCTGTAAAAAATACTACTGCAGTGGATAAACTTTAAAGCGTACAAATGCTATGGATTTGGACAGTCTCCCTTACAGTAAGTCATATTTGCTTGCTTAGAAAAGAGATTTCTACCTATGGAAATATAATATGTGAACAATGTTTGACAAGAAAATACTAATATAA
>JAPSGF010000003.1:21575468-21702495 GCA_035772895.1 Perdix hodgsoniae
ACAAAAAAAAATCCACACACCCCCCCATTTATTATCTCCTCGTGTCTTTTTTTTTTCCTTTTTTCATTTATTTCTGTCTGCAAATCTTTTCAATACTTCACATAAGAAGACTGTATCACGTACTCTTCTACTAAGTGGCTGATACTGACCATACATTCTGGCTTAGGTAGTATATTCAATGCAATGTTCTAGTTTTATAAAAACTTTGTTCTGCTATAAACATGAACAGGAATAGCACATACATACAGTAATACATGATATGTGTAGACATTTTATTGTGCATACATTGGAAATCTTTTCACAAGAAGAGTTAATAAATTGCACATGAATAAGATTTGCTGAGGGAGAAGCGAGTTTAAATCTGTGTTTTATAGGAGAGATGCATATTCCATAGATCAGTCAGAGTTTTCAGGAGTCTTGAATTCTTGTAGCTCTACTTAGAAGATAAATATGTTATTCCTATTTGATCTTTTTTTCACTTAATTCAAATGAAAACTTCTCCCCCAGACTTGTGAAAATCTATGTGCCTCCTTTTCTACTTAAATTTAAGCATGAATGTCTGATATCACCACAGTATACCAGGTACAGTAAACGTTGTCAATATGGGTAGAATTAATGCAGATAAAAGCAATTGTAAATTGCATAAATATTCATCAAATGGACAGAAGCATTCTATAGCCAAGTTTTTGTTTGAAAATATTTCTGAGAAAACAACAGTGAACAAGCAAAGGACAAAAGAAAGCAAATCAGCACTTACAACATGCTTCATGGCTTTGCTTACCTCATAGTGAAGAATTTCTTTGTAATGTCTCATTTAAACCCATACTATTCTACCTAGGTTTTGCTCCTCTGAACAAATCTTCTGCTCCCTCAGAAAAATTCATCTGTCCAGAGACAGGCATTATTATTCTGTCTCAAAGAACACTTTTATGTTTTATTTGTATGTTTCAAGTATATTCCCCAAAGGCTCCAGAGTTCCAGTCTGAGTATAGCATCGACATGAACAGCAGGTTGGATGGAAGGTCACCCAAAGGCGTCATTTTGTTTGCTAATGAGGCTGATTCCTGGTTGACACACACTGACAGATGGCTGTGCTGTTGCACTCAGTCTGAAAGGAGCACATGTGAAACAGACATGTGTGAGTATTTTAGCTTTTCCACCACTCCAAGGAAGTAGAAGATGGGTTGTTTTTTCTTGCAGTCCAGGCATTGGTTTACATATAAAAGAGCTATTTTGCATCAGGTTTTATTTGAAATGTATCCAGAAATGCCTTTTTCAATTCTAACACCTGTGATATATTTTCAATTTTTGCTTTATTTTATTCATTCTATACATTTTAGTGCAACTGAGATAAAAGTCTTCTAAGAAGGCATTCAGAAGAGCATACAGTGTAAATATATAAGCTTAACTGCATTTCTTACAGGATTAATAAAACCTTCCAGTGCTGGGAAGTAAGCACTTTTAGCTGATTGGCATGTTGCCATATATTGAAAGACTTAAAAATTTGACCTCCACTTTGTCATATACCTGTCGCATACACAGTTGGCCATTGCACTTGTTGTTGCTGTCAGTTGTTAATTTTTAGTTTAGGGATTTCCTCACATGATAATTTTGGTGATGTCCAGCCCTGGAGAAAAACTGAAGTTGCTCTTCATCAGCACCCAGAGACTGCTGTGATACATTCTTTTGTTTGCCTGGGGCTTTCTCTTTACCTCATCTTTCCAGTAAGTATTTCCCTCCACCAGTTTTATTAAGTCTCATTGACTTTTCTTTGTAAATCAAGTACGAATGCTGTAGGTCTACATGGCTGAGTGTCATGATATACTTAAGTTACAGTTTAAGGTAAACACTGCTTAGAGAACACCATTTACACCTCTTTCCTTCTGGAGATTTTCAATTTATAGGTAAAACCTATGAGCAAATGTGATGGTTTTTGATGCATGTAATAGATAACATTTTCAGTTTTATTACGACAGCAGTTTTTTTATTTTATTTCATTTTTTTTATTATTTTTTTTGCAGTGAAAATTTCACACCTGACATGAGTACAAAATATAACAATTCCCACTAGGGAATCAAAAAAACATCTACAATGTTTTCCAAGCCTGCATCATGTGCATTCCTTTCTTTCTTAGTGCTGAAACTAAACGGGTTTGGTAACTGCTTACAAATACTCATATAAGGTCATAAAGAAATTGAAGTAGACATACCATCTACTTCTCATTAAAAACAATCTATCTTAATTTTTGCTTAATTGGAAAGTAAGTGTGAAATGTGGTTGTTGGACCAGTTAGTCCCAGGGCTCATTAAGAGTTCATGGCTCCATTTGAGTGCTGGGTACCTGGGATGGAATGTATCACCTGTATCTAAAATACTAACATCTACCAAAATACCAAAATGTTACACTGCTTTAGTAGCCATGTCATGTTTGTCCATTATATGTATTTGACTATGGCACTTCATGCTACATGAAGAATGAATCATTCTTCTTTCATTTGAATTAACTGAGTAACTAATAGGAAAGTTCCTGAAGAGGATCTTCGAAGGGACTAATGGAAGGTAGCTTGGAACCTCAGCGACTTGCTTGTGTCATCAAAGGCAGTCTGTATGGCTCTGAGGACAAATTGATGTGAGAGGTACATTCATTATATGGGACTGTATTGCACCTTTTCTCTGAAAACATACTGCCTTGATCTCAGAGACAGATCAGCAACTGAGAAATAAAATTAAGACACAAGTAAAACAAGAAACAAAACGAAACATGTGTGCCAAATCTAAGAAGTCCAGGGCTAGAAGAGGTGGCCTCATGGTGGCCTGCAGCTCCTCACAGAGAGTGGAGGGGCAGGCAATGACCTCTGATCTCCGGTGACAGTGTCAGAATCAAAGGGAACAGCATGGAACTGTGTCAGGGGAGGGTCAGACGGATGTTAGGAAAAGGTTCTTCACTAGGCAGTGGTTGCCATGGAACAGTATGCTCAGGGCAGTGATCATGGCACCGAGCTGCCATAGCTCAAGGAATGGGACACCTGGACACCACTTTCAGACATAGTGTTTGGGTGTGGATAGTCACGTGTGGAGCCAGAAGCTGGATTTGATGATCCTTGTGGTCTTTTCCAGCTCTATTCCAGATCCTAAGAGGGCTCCTGAAAGTAATGATTCCTATTTTATGATGTTAGCGTTTCAGCAGTGACTACAGCTGCAGTGGATCACCTTCACTGGAGCAGATCTTTATGAGCGCAGCATGCATACTGTTGTTCATTCTTGGATGAAATGCTCAACTAATGATGGTCATCATGCTGAAAAAGCATTTTGTAGCTGAGAATTCACTGTCAAATTGTGTTAAGGCTTCTTGTATCTGTTGTAGTTTCCATGGAGATAAATAGGAGGTATTACTTTCAGAACAATCTGTATTTGATTCTATGAGAATGGGTTATACAAAGGTGCATATAAATAAATAAATAAATAAAAAGATAGCTTTACCTAAATCCATAGAATGCTTTCTTTACCACTGTCAAGCTGGTGCCAAGCTACTCTCTTCTAATCTTTATTTCTATGAAACCCTCTTGCATTCTAGTGCAAAGCAACTCTGTCACTAATTTGTCCAAATGGTTGTCTAGAATCACATTAAGTGCCCAGTGAAATCTGAGTCATTTTCATGCTCACAGATATTACAAAATAACTGTAGGAGACTTGCATTCTTCTAGGCAAACAAACAGAGGTTAAGCAGTTGTGGTTTAACTTCACAATCACAGAAACTCCACAAAGCCTTTTGCTTACTCCCCTTCCTCCCTTTGGGATGGGTGAGAAAGCTGGAAAAAAGTAGAACTCATAGAATCATAGAATGTTTTGGGTTGAAAAGGAATTTAAAGATCACCTAGTTTCAACCTCCCTGCCGTAAACAGGGTCGCCAACCATTAGATCAGACCCAGAGCCTCATCCAGCCTGGCCTTGAATGCCTCCAGAGATGGGGCATCCACAGCCTTCTTGGACAACCTGTTCCGGTGCGTCACCACCCTCTGCATGAAAGGAAGATGTTTTCAGGCTGTGTAAATGTAATGGAAAGAATTTGTGGATGAACCTGTGTTATACTGCAAGCCACTCCATAAAAGTACCTACAGGCTCCGTGGTCAAGTCAAGATGCATGGTTTATGTGTAGTGGAAATTGTACCTGTATGAATATCACCTGATTAGAAAGTATAAAAGGTACAAAGATTTGTAATTTTTATTGAAGAAGCCCATGCCATTTAACTGATATGTAAGGGATTTCTGGATACTCTATTTGACATTTTAATCAGCTGTTATATGCATAAAAAGTTTTAACTGTTTCTTTGCTAGTACCAGTCAGACCAGCATTTACAAAAGACTCTAGGATTGCACAGGTCACTACTATTCATAGTAATAAATGCTACTTCCATTTTCTTATGTTTTTATTAAGCTCTTGAAGTCAGCAAAGATGATAATCACATACTGCTGGAATGAGGCCTGTCCAAATGCCTATGGTAAACTGGCTGATTTATTTTAACTGTCTACTCTGAATTCCCAAAACTGTACTGAATTTTCACAACCAGTGCTGTTCCTATGGTTTCCACTGCAGTCATTGGGGCTGCTTTGGAATTCTACATGTATAAGGAATCAGAGGGTGCTAATGTGGAAGAGATGCAAAGGTAAGAAACACAAAGTTCAGGCACACACCTTTATCTCTAAAATCTACACTTCCAAGACAATAAAAATTGAATAAATATAAATAAATAAATATAAATAATAAAATAAATATAAATTAAAAAAATCGTATTCTTCCATGCCAGCTCCCTTCATCTCATTAAGAAAATGATGAATATTAGTTAGGGCACAATATCCTATGAAAAGTTCTTCCATGATAGCAAATTTTGTATTATAACCCTAACCCTTGCCTAAAGGCACACACTTCCTGAGTCATCACATCTAGTCCTTAGATTTCATAAGTATCACATTATATAGCTTGATTAAGCACTAGTGGCAGAAAGAATTATGAATACATTGTACAATTCTGATATATAGACTGTAGTGCAGATGATGTATAATTGTTTATTAAGTAGGCTATAACAACAAATTCAACTGCATTAAAGACTGATCAACTATATTATACTAAACAAAGCGTTTGTAATGTAGGAATAAAAACAGCACTAGACCAGGAGTAACTTCACCGAATGTGCAATTTTGCTAAAATCTTATCAGCAGAGAACTGGTTTAAGAAGAGAAGTAGGCTCTATCTATAAAATTTTAAAATCTGGGTTTGACAAATGAAGCTCAAATTTGCTGTCATGGTTCACTTGGGTATTGCTGTGAGTTTTGTATTTGTTGGTAGAAGTGACACTTTATGAATTGTGGCTTTCCCCATCTATGTGCAGAGGCAAGTAAGTGTAATTCTGTCCATAGGATTCTGTGGCAGAATGTTTGCCTGCTGCAAAACTCTGATTTCTTTGTGAGTTTGATATGTTTTCCTCATTTACAGGGCTTTCACTTGACTTCAGATGTCAAATAAGAAAGACCTTTTTTCTAAAGACAGACGCATTGGCAACTCTAAAATCAATGATGTTTTATGCTGTATGACTGATTCTAGATTTTGGTGTTTTCAGTGCAAAAGACATTGGGAAGTTCTGTAATCTGTGTTGTACAGGGACACACGTGCTCTTCCACCATATCACAGGACATGGAGTTTATTATTCTACTTCTATTCACTATTTACAGAAAAGAAATTTCAAGAAAAGAAATCACAGTGAGTACATCCCTTAAAGAAAATGTTTAATGGTGACTTTATCAGTTTGTAGTGTATTTCAGAAGGCCATAAAGAATTGTACCACCTTAAGTCTCATAACAGATCACATTCCATTTCAGAAGATCTATATCAAAATATTACAAGCTCCTTACCTGATTATAGTTCATTAGTCAGTGTAAACTCAGCAGTTTTCTGATAGATTTTTTTCAATATCTTTTTTTTTTTTTTTTTTTTTCTCATTAAAAAGCTTTTACTTTAAATGCATTACCTTGTTCTCCGGTTAAAATCCCTAACCTGACAATCACCTCTGATGCACATGCTAGGAACATACTCCTTCAGAATTCTGATGTGTGCAGAGACTGGTTGCAGAAAATTTTGTAGAAGTCTGAAAATGTCACAAACCCCTATTGAAACAATCCTCTTTGATCAGATATTTAGTATCCAGACCTGCAAGTACAATAGCTAAACTAAGAATTTACAAACTGACCTATTTATGGTAACCACAAGGGCATAGGAAGTAAGGACTGATCTCAGAAAAAGTAGGCTATCCATGCTATAGATGCTACCTAAATACAAAAGATCTCAATGTTATGAGATGTATAAGATCTCAAGTATGGCAATATTTTGCCAGGGCAAACTAAAGTTGATTCTCCTGGTAGCTCTTTGAGACTTCTGGCAGACTTCTGGGAATCATTCTTCTATCACATGCAGAGTCTGTGCAAATAGATGCACTCTAAAAATTGCTTAGCAACCAAGAGAAAGTTCAGCTCCCAGGCTATGAGGATGGATGGTTGTCATTTTTTGTGGTGTAGACAGGAGAAGAGTATGCCTCCATTCTATTAGCATTGGTGACAAATGCTATCCATATCTGGATTATCCAACACCATCTTTTAGAGTCCAGTTCTAATGCTAACCTTATGGGCATTTTCATAATGACACTTTTCATAAACACAGCAGAATATAGTTGGCATCTTTAAAAAAAAAAAAAAAGAGAAAACCAAACCAGAGCAAAAGCCAGTATTAGCTGCAGAACATAAATTGTGATTGGCTCATCTGAATCTATAAGGTCTTGCTTTCATTTGGATGTCATAGTATAGACAAAGCCTGTATTTTAAGAGCTTAGTTGAACAAAGGTTTTATTCTGAAAGGTATGTATCCTGTTGTATTTGGGTTTCATTTATTACATACATTAGGTTTCCATTAATACATAGACTGTAATACTGAAATTTTAAAAGACAAGAATAATAAAGATGTTGTGTATTTATTCTCAAGTAAAAGCATCAGTGTTATACCAAGGAGATCTCAGCAAAGAACAAACTGATAAGAAAAAGAAGTTTCCTCTCCATTTTCCATAGCAAGGATGTCTTTTCTGAGTCTGCCTGGCTTCCTATGGGATGATGCTTCTGAATGCATCCTTTAGGTCCACTTTCTGGGAAAAACAACTTAGCTGGGTATGCCTAACTTGAATGACAGCCAGGGTTCATGGGTCAGTAGGAGACTATCTCTTTCTTACGCGAGGTTTCTAGGATCCCATCTACATTGTACCAAATATTAAAATATGATTGATGATTACTGGCAACATACTTTATCTACTCATGCTCTTTCAAGCATGAGTATCAAGGATCACTGGAGGACGCAATAAGGAAATTATAAAATACTAAAAAAAGATTTTTTGTCCTTTAGAAAGATGTTGAAAGGACTGGGAACACCGACAGTGTTGTCTTGATCCTTAAATTGATCCCTATTGTAAGAGACAATAAAAAATCTATTTGCAAATATATTAACAGCAAGAGAAGGGCCAAGGAGAATCTCCATGCTTTACTGGATACAGCAGAGAACATTTCCACAAAGGATAAGGAAAAGCTTGAGGTTCCCAATGTCTCAATACCTTCTCTATATCTGTCTTTAATAATCAGACCAGTTATTCTCACGGTAGTCAGACACTCCACTGAAAGTGAGGGATGTGAAGCAGAATAAAGCCCTAAGTTAAGGAGAAAACCTGCTACTCAGCCTGGACTGTCACAAGTCCTTGGGTCTGGATGTGATCCACCTGAGAGTACTTAGGGATCTAGCAAAAGTGATTTCCAAATGACTTCCATTCTTTATCAGTAGCCCTGGGGAGGGTCATGGAGGAGACAACCTTGAGTGCAATCACGCAGCATGAGTAGGACAACCAGGATATCAGGACCAGCCAGTATGTTTTAATGAAAAGCTGGTCCTGTTTGATCAACCAGATCTCCTTCAATGATCACGCACTTAATGGATGAGGGAAAGGCTGCTGATACAGTCTACCTAGGCTTCAATAAAGCCTTTGAGTCTATTTTCTACTCTGTAAAAGCTGGCAGCACTTGGCCTGGACAGGTCTCTTCAGTGGGTAAAAATCTGTCTGGATGGCTGGGCCTGGAGAGTAGTGGTGAGCAGAATTAAATCCAGCTGGTGTGTGATCACTAGCGGTGTTCCTCAGGGTTCACTATTATACAGGTCCTGTTTAATATCTCTACTGATGACCCAGATGAGCAGATTGAGAGAACCTTCAGTGAGTTTGCAGATGACACCAAGTTGGCAGGAAGTATTGATCTGCCTGAGGGCAGAAAGGCCATACATAGGGATCTGGACAGGCTGGATCACTGGGCTGAGGCCAATTGCATGAACTTCAACATGACCAAGTGCTGGATCCTGCATTTGAATAATAACAGACCCATGCAACGTACAGACTTGGGGCAGAGAAGCTGGCAAGCTAGAAGGAAGAAAAGGATCGATTTGGTTTTTGGTCGATTTCAGCTGAATTTGGTCGATGTTCAGCTGAATGTGAACCAGCAGTGTGACCACATGGCCAAGATGGCCAATGGCATCCTGGCTGGTATCAAAAATACCAGTCAACAAGAACAGGGATGTGATTGTTCTCCTGTGCTTGCCACTGATGAGACCGCACCCTGAGTACTGTGTTCAGTTTTGGGCCCCTCACTACAAGAATGACATCGAGGCCCTGGAGTGTGTCCAGAGAAGGTCAATGAAGCTGGTGAGGGGTCTGGAGCACAAATCTTATGAGGAGCAGGAGAGGGAACTGGTATTGTTCAGTCTGGAGAAGAGGTAAGTTCAGGGGAGACAACTACCCCAAAAGATACTGTAGTGAGGTGGTTGTAGGTCTATTCTCTTGTATAACTAGTGATAGGACAAGAGGCAATGGCCTTAAGTTTTGCCAAAGGAGGTTCAGATTGGATATCAGGAAAAACTTTTTCTTAGAAAAGCGCTGGAACAGCCTGCCAATTGAGGTGTTCTAGTCACTATCCCTGGAGTTTTTTAGTAAAAGAGAGGTGTAGCACTGAGGGACATGGTTTAGTGGGTATTGTGGGGATGGAATTACAGTCATCTGGATGCCTTCTGGTAATGTAACATGGTGGGCTGCAAACAATCCAGGAGACTCATGTAACACGTTGATGATAACTTCTTGGTCCAGGTGTTGAACAGGAGATCATTAAAGAGATTAAGACCAGAGGCATCTGGGTTGTAGCAGCAATAGCCTAAGTTTGTAATTTTAAGTAATATGGACCTAGGAAAGAATAGAGTCACAACACTGAACTCTAGGAGAGAAAATTTCTGGCTGTTTAAGGAATTATTGGATGGGATTCCCTGGAAAACTCTCAGAGATGTCAGGTCTTTAAGAACATCTTTCTGAGAGCTCTCCCGCTCCCAGCATAATAAATTCAGCAGAGGAGACAAGAAGCCAGCACAACCGAGCAAAGACCTGCAGGTGAAACTGAGGGAAAAGAAGGAAACATATAGGCAGTGTGAAAGCAGGGACATGTGGCCTTGAAATAATACAGGAATGTCATCCTGATGTGCAGAGATGGCATCAGGAAAGCCAAGGGGAAGATGGAAATGAATTTGTTGAGAAATGTGAAAAAGGTAACAAGAAGGGTTTCTACAGGTAGAGTGATGAGAAGAGACAGGCAAAGGTCAATATTCCTTCTCTGATAATTTAGAAGGGAGAACTGACTTCAAGAAGATATGAAAAGGACTGAGGAACTCAGTGAGTGCTTTGCCTCTGTCTTCATGTCCAGTTAGGCTTCCCACAACTTTCACATCTCTGAATCTCTAGGCTAGGGTCAGAGGAGCAAAATCCCTTTTACTGTAAGAAGAGAGCAAGTTAGAAACCACTTCGTGAGACTGAATGTGTACAAGTCTACAGGACCTGATGACATGAATACCCAGTGTCCTGAAAGAACTGGCTGATCCTGAAGGAACGGGCTTAAGAGGAGACTCCAAGGAGACCATATTGTGGCATCCAAGTACTTGAAGAGAGCATATTAACAGGAGGGGGAATGACTGTTTACATGGGTTGATAATGAGAAGACAAGGGGGAATAGTTTTAAATTAAGACGGGAGATTTATGTTAGATATTAGGAGAAAGTTTTTAACACAGGGGGTGGTGATGCACTGGAACAGGTTGCCCAAGGAGGTTGTGGATGCCCCATCCCTGAAGGCATTCAAGGCCAGGCTGGATGTGGTGCTGGGTAGCCTGATCTAGTAGCTGGCAACCCTGCCTATAGCTGGGGGGTTGAAACTAGATGATCTTTAAGGTCATTTAATCCCAGGCCATTCTATGATTATTTGATATGGTTGTTAAGCAGTTCTCTCCATCATTTTAGAAAAGTCATGGGTGTCAGGCAAAGTTTCTCATGACTAGAAAAAGAGAAACAGCGCTCCCATTTTTGAGAAAGGAAGAAAAGAAGATCTGGAAAATTACAGGCTGGTAGAACCTCACCACGGAGCCTCACCTCTGTGCCTGGGAAGGACATGGAATGGCTCCTCCTGGAAGAGACGTTAATGTACATACAAGATGTGGTGGTGATCCAAGTCAACCAGCCCATCTTTGCCAAGGACAGATTGTACTGACCAATTTGGTGGCCTTCTATGATTGATTGATGGGATTGGTGGACAGAGGAAGGGTAACTGATGTCATCTACCTGGACTTGTGCAAGGCTTTGACATGGTCCCACACCACATCCTTATTCCTAAATTGGAGAGATATGGAGTTGAGTGCTGCACTATTCAGTGGAAAAATAATTGGTTGGATGATTGCAGCCCAGATGGATAGAGTGTTGTGTTCAATGGCTCTGTGTCTAGATGGAGAGCAGTAATGAGTGGGGTCCCTCAGGGTTCAGACTTGGGAGTGGTGCTCGTCAGCATCTTTATTAATGTCTTAAACACTGGGATTGAATGCACCCTCAGAATGTTTCCTGATGACACTAAGGTGAGTGGCACAGTTGATACAATAGGAGAGTTGATACAAGGAAAGAATGCCATCCAGACGGAATTGGACAGGCTTGAAAAGTGGATCCGTGAGAACCTAATGAGGTCCAGGCTAGGAAGTGATGAACTTCAGTTATAATAGAATCTATAGTGTTGTAACTTTAACTATTAGAACTTGTTACTTACAGAAAAAGGTTGAAATTTACTATAAAATTATCACACTAAAAAAGAAATCTATTGATTTGATGTGGCTTAAAATACCATTATCAATGATGGTGGCTGTTCACTGTCAGGGCTGATTTTTATTCATGGTTTATTACATATCCTCTTGGGTCAATTTCCTATCGGTTGAGATAATATAAATGTGTTATGTTAATATAAAAACCTGATGAATCAGTTAAGTGGTTTCACAATGAGCATGTCATTAATTGGGATGTTGGATGTCAGGGGGAAATTCTTTACAGAGAGAGTGGTGAGGTACTGGAACAGGCTGCCCAGAGAGGTTGTGGATGCCCTGTCCCTGGAGGTGTTCAATGACAGATTGGATGGGGCCCTGGGCAGCCTGGTCTAGTATTAACTGGTCTAGTATTAAATGTGGAGGTTGGTGGCCCTGCATGTGGCAGGGGGGTTGGAGATTCATGATCCTTGAGGTCCCTTCCAACCCTGGCCATTCTGTGATTCCATTCTGTAATTCCATGAACTGTGGGTTTTGTAATCCTGGGATGCATCTGAATGTAAGACGATCAGCTTGAAAATCTGTCCTAACTCATATTGTTTCAGTATTTTTCAAAGTGTGGCAATTCTTTGTTTCTTCAAAGGCATGCCATGGTAAAGACAAACAGATCGATATTTGGTTAGTGTTAGCTATGATGGAAAACACTGAAGAATTTCAGCTCCTACAGAATCCTGTCAGCTTGCAGAAATGGCAAAGAGCATAAAATTCAATGCAGCATAGGTTAGAAACTGGAAATCAAATACTGTATTCATTATTTATATTTCATACCAATATATTTATCCTTTAACAAAGGTTTTTGCATTCTATGTTTCTTATAACTCTTTCTTTCAGGAGAAGGACCCAAGCATTGCAAACAAAAGAACAGAAGTAAGTACTTACATGCATAAATGTTTATTTCTAGTTCAATTAAGAGCATTTAAAAGAAGAGATGACCATCAGAAATAAAATATGGGCTTCTTCCTCTACAGAAAAATTATAGTAGAGATAACGGCAATGCTTATTAAACTTGTACTTACTACTGGTGAAGGACAATAGCTGTTTTTTCTTGGCTCAGAGCTTGTTTTCTGAGGCATTTTTTTTTTGTGGTAAGTCTCTAACTGACTTACCCAGGAGGCAAGTGGTAGATGTCACCATGTGGCAAACAACATCACTTTGTGGACAATTTGAAAGCATTTCTGTGGAGATGTTTGCTTCAAAAGGCAGTGACCAGGAGTGTTTACTGGCAGAAAACCTGGCCTGTGAACTAATAACTCCAGCTTGGTAAAGGAGACTGCAGGATGTTACCATTGTATCCTGTGAAGACCAGATACATGCTTAGATCTCCCTGCTTCCTCTTATCTAGTGACTTAAATTTGCAAAGCCTGAAAATGGGAACAAAGTTCCTGCTGAGATCCCAAAGCCAGAAGCTGTCACTCCAGAAACAGTTGACTTGACCACTTTGGACTTATAAATAAGTTTGTACTGTCTTTCTTAGTACCTGTGAACTGAAAAATTCAACCTCTGATGACCCATCAGTACTGAAAATCAACGTCTTAACTATGAGCAATGCTGGAAACATTGGTGGTGGCTATCTCTCTCTTGCTTTTTACAAAGAGTCCTTGCTTCTATTACTGATCTCCTTTCTTTCACCTGTCCGGTCTACTAGACCTGCAATCTGGTCTAGTATTAAATGTGTAGGTTGGTGGCCCTGCATGTGGCAGCGGGTTGGAGATTCATGATCCTTGAGGTCCCTTCCAACCCCAGCCATTCTGTGATTCTGTGATTCTGTTTTCCCCTCCCCATCCCTCTTAGCAACTAGGATGTGTAATAACTGGTCAGACAAACATTTGACCCACTGTATCTTAATCTCATGGTTGGGCATAATTATATCAAAGAATCTCCTCCATCTCCAGTAATTGGAGTGAGACACTTCGACGATTTTGTCTGTGTAGAATAAGACAGATTATGTCAGATAAATACTAATTAATCTCAAATAATGGAGAAGGTACATGAAAACACTTGTGTGCCTTTGTGTTTTCTCAAAGCACAAATAAGCTATAAACCTGGCTAACTTGTCATTTACACTAATTTTATGAGTGCTTACATAAAGTGAAGGAGTACAAAACAGATGGGTCGTGTTGATGAATACTCACTGAAAGCTTTAAAGAGATTTATTCTTTTCATTTACATTAAGATTTCTCCATTAATTTAACTTCACTAACTTTGTTAGATTACTCTTTATTGGCATAAATTAAGAGAATTGGGTGTCTGACATGGAGAAGGATGACTTTGAGGAATGGAAGGGCTTGAGCACACATCTGAGTACACAAGTACTCTAATAACGGGGACAAGTGAAGGAGGATAGACGATGAAAGCAAAGAATAAGAAACAGATTTGGACCTGCAGTAATTCTCACTATTTTAATTACATTTACATTTTTACATGCTGTAATTAATTACAGCGTTAAGCATCCCCCAAAAATTTCACTGTAGTATTACTTGCTAACACATAGCTTACTTGCTAAGAATACATTTTCAAGCCATTAAACTATGTCTGTCAAGGACATGGGTGCCCAACATTTTGGTTTACCTTGGCCACAATGAATGAAGAATTATCATGGGCCACATACGTGATACATAACATGGTTAATGTAAGTAGGTAATAAGACTTACTTTATTTTAAAAATATTTTAATGTTTCTTATAAAAACATAAAAAATAGAGCAAAAGAAAAATCATAAAACTTTGCTTTTGTGAAACTAATGCAATAAGCTGTTTCAATAGAAGTGGTTGCAGTTAGTGAGTTCACAAGGTGTTCATCAAAGTTTTCTGATGAAATTTTACACTTCCTGTACTTCATGCTTGAAAACATTAGTTCTCAAATGTAAGCATTGCCAAAAAAGCAATAACATTAATAAGGCTGATTGTGAAGTGGGGGATATTTTTCACTTGACAGGCAGGTCTTAGAATATGAGACATGATCAAATTTTTGAGTTAAACATCTGATTGCAACTCTACATATTCCATTTGCAAATTTACAGGTTGTGTATTTATGCTGGTGAAAAATGGAGTAAAAAATATACAAAGAAATATACAAAAAAAAAAAAAAACACAAAGAAATACAATACATATATATATATATATACAAAGAAACAACCACAGTGACTGTGGTTAGCCAGTGTATAAACATGCATTAAATTATTTGCTTCAACTTGAGCTTATCACAATTTAAGTTTCATTTCAAACACTGTTATGCTTTGAAACATAGCAAAGAGAAATGTATTTTCACCTTGAAGATGTGTGTTTAACTTATTTAAAAGCATGATCAAATCCACCAAAAATGCTAAATCTATGAGACATTTTTAAACTTCACATCCTTGGAATAACTTTTTTTCTTTTGTTTTCACAAATGACTTGATTTCTTTTGGCAAATCATAAAATTCTCTTAGCATTTTACTTCGACATTGCCACCTTGTAGTAAAGTTCATTTGAACCGTAATTAAAAAAAATGTTGAGATGAAGACATTTTTTCATTCTACTATTTCATATTTACAAAACATTCCTTGATGTGCATTGAATTCAGCAGCATGCTTTTACATATAATATTTCATTTCATAACATTTCAAATTGTAATCTTTGAAAACTGACAAAATTTCCTGACAAAAAAAGCCATATCATGTGTCACAACAAAAAAAGTATTAAGTGTTCAGCTATATATATATATTTGGTGTTAAGCCCTCTTTCTTCATCCTTTTTGTTGGGGGGGTAGGGGCTGGGGAAGGGGGTCCATTTTCTTTTGTGATGCCATTAGGTGGTTGAAATTATTATTATTATTGGTAATTACTTATTATACTCACCAAGTGACACAAGTGCTTGCAACATGTAATACACATGGATTTCAGTTTGATTGTGTGTGTATGTGGCAGGTGTGATGGGTAGAGTTACAGCTGCTATGTTCACTCCCTGGCTTCTGGTTTCAGCTGAGACAGCATTAGTAACACTAATGTTTTTTTTGTTACTGAATGATGGGTGCACAATGAAGGCCATGCCACACAGCAATGAAGGTCTGCCACTGTGATGACATGACAGCAGGAGCTGGGCTGCATTATTAGCTGTCCTGAGCCATGATTGAACATGACTAATCAAAGAGGAGCTTTCAGATGATCTCCCTATGTTACAGTTTCCTCTGCAGGTAGCAACTGCTGAAAATGTCCTTTCTCTTCACCCATAATCTCTGCAACTCATATTCAATGTTGTATGCTCCAACCCTCTCTCAGCATAATGAACAGAGGTGTACAGCAGACAGAAACTAAATCACTTCTGCTTTTTATCTCTGCAGATTGCTATGAATGCAGTCATCAGAGAGGCTTTAAAGGGGAGAGGTTTTTCTCTTAATACATTAATAATGAAAAATTATCTATGCTCCACAAATCTTGTGATAGGTTTCCAGAGACTGGACACTAAAAATATTCACTCATTTACGTCTTGTGAGGCAAAGATTCTTTGGTGTTCCAGTTACCGTGCTTTCTTGTAAAGGCAGAATGATCACATTAGATTGGGAGTAATGAAGATCCCATTTCAGGTAATCCTGGCTCTGTGAGAAATGTTATCACCACTTTGAATTCTCTACCTACAGAATGGAGATAACAGTACTTTGTGCCCTGTCTTCTGTGAGCCATGAAGCAAGCTCTTATTAGATAGTTATACAATATTCCAAATCTATATATAATATATATAATATACTGTAAAAATAAGGCATTCAAAACTAAGTAGAGAAAAAGCACTATATTACTATTACTAGATATAAATGTTGTGATAGGCATGTTTTCCCACTGCAGAAATTGACTAAAAATAGCAGAACAATCTGTGTTTAATCAAAGAATTTAAGGTAGAAAGGTTCATTTTTATCAGTGAGCCTCTTCAAATACAGTGACTTTTGTTATTTTTCTTGTTAAACATATGAATCTAAGTTCTTTGTATACACACTGTGATCTTCCTCTGTACTACCTGGTAGGTAAATGCAATTAGTTCAGTTGTTCTAGTGCAGCAAAGACTACAATCCATATAAAGCTTTCACCATGTGAGAACAGAAGTATTTTTCAAACACTCACAGATATAAGAAGAAATCAATAAACTTGTCTCAAGTGAATCCCTCTAGCTCGGAAAGAGAAGACGAAGGAAATAGGTATGTGTCTTCCATGGAACAGAACTCCATGAGGTGATGTGAACACCAGCTACAGTACTGCTGGCTTCTCCCCTTTGTATGAGGCTTCTCCATCATCTTGACCAGACATATTTGTCATAAGAGGTTTCAAATCACTCGAGAAACTTTGGCGCTGCAAGTGCAGGAGAAATGACACAAAAATCAAGATACCGACAACTCTAATGGGAAGAAAAAGTCTAAGCTTCACCAAATGAAATTTAGATTGAATTTTAGGAAGAACTGCTTTATGCAGAAGGTGGCCAAGTACTGGAATGAGCTTCTCCAAGCAGTGTTAGAGGCCCCATCCCTGGAGAGATACATGATGTGTGTAGACTTAGGGACATGGCTTCGTTACAGAACTCAGTAGGTAAGACTGATGTTTGGATTTGGTGATCTTTAAGGTGTCTTCAAAACCACATGATTCTATGATTACAAGATAACTAAAACTTCACTGATCTGAATCTGACAGCTGAAGTTTTATCACTGTTGCTACATCTAATGCAGTGAACCTGAAATAATGTCCAGGCTTATAGAATCATAGAATCATGGAATCACAGAATATCCCAAGTTAAAAGGGACTCAGAGAGATCAGCACTCCTGACCAAAGTGTATATCCCCTTTCATCCAGACCACAATGAAATGAAAAACAAGTATTCCTAAAGTAGGCTTTAGCTTCTTCGGAAGCAATATGGTTGTCCAAATCAGAAAAAAGCTGCATCACATTTCCTAAACGTCCCCCCCCCGAAAATCAGACAAGACTGAAATATATTACTGACTACATCCATCCCTTACTGTGTGTGAATATTAATCAGCAATTTCTTTTTCTTTTTAGGTTGATAGCTGATGCACAGGTAAGGTATTTTGATCTATTTGAGCATGAGATCTGTCATTAATTGAGTTGGCTCCCTTTTCTTATTACACATTAGAAAACTTGCTCTTCTGTAAAAAAAAAAATAGATGTTCTGTAAAAAAAAAATAGATGGACAATTGAAAACGTTGGAATGGGCTATTGAAAATAATCATCACAACAAAACTTGAGGTTTAAAAATCTTTTTAGTAAGAAGAAAGAGCAAATAGTTATCATAATAACAGTCTTCATAACCATTCGTTTTTGTGATACTCTGATTTTGAGATCTGAGTAATTTTTCAGCCTTTTAATTTTGAGAAGAAAACAGCACTGCAGCTGTTTTCTTTAAGAAAATCTGTGGCTGCAGAATTATAATACATATGGAAATGCTACATTAGTGTGGTATTCTTCACATCACTATAGTTAAACTTGGGTCAGCACTTCCTTTTTAGACTCCTACACACTAGGGTTTGTCCATGCACATTTCCATTTAGCTGACTTGGAACATGATGCCTTAGTCTTACAGCTATATTTACATGTTTTTTTCAAACCCATCTGAAAAAGCTCTGCTCAAAACCTCTTAATCTTTTGGCTAACATCTAAGTGTTACTATAGCTTAATTCAAAATATGTGATGTTAACTGGCACTGAAATTCTTTCCTGGTTTGTAGCACTAGAAAAATGTGGAATTGGAAATATAATTGTGATGTAATGATCTCTTGAATAGCTGTTCCTACAAATGTCCTTGTTAATATTCAAAGTGTTAAGGGAAAGTGAGGGTCTCTGGTTTTCTTCTTAATTATCTCTATTCTATTTAGCAGTCTCAAAATCTAAACTCCTCTGATATGCAAAAGTTCTGTTATTGAAGCCTTTCACTCAATTTTTACTACTGGAATTTGGCTTAATTCATGAGATTTCTGATGTTTCTCAGAGTGGACACTGATAATGTTTATACAAAAATCCCTTCCCTTGAAAGCTTAATTTAGTAAAATTAGAACCCTGTTTGTTTAAATAGCACACACTGGATTCATACATTTCTACTTTAGAACTTACTAATTTTCCTTTACATCATAAACACTAGTTGATACTTTCTTAAGCATCAACTCAAGAATCAGTATATGATAAAAAGGAGACAACGTGCCCTTCAAAACCAAGTGGTTCTGGGAGGGCTTGGGCCCCACTGTCATTCTCAAGTTCTCCTTGAGAATTTGTCCCTCCTAGTTGGAATAACTTTGAGAATGTACAACCTACAGTAGGCAACCGACTTTAGAGTGTGTATGTGCGTGTGTGTAGGGGAGGCTGGACCAGGTGATTACCAGAGGTCCCTTCCAATACCTATGACTATGTGATTCTGTGACTCTATGAATCTGTAATGTGATTGGAGCTAGAGCTAATAGAGAGCTAGCTTGAAGCTCGCCAGGGAATACTCTTCTGTCCTCTCTGAAAACTGTAATTAATTTGTCACATTTCTTTGATTTTGGGTAACTTCAGTCTAGCTGAAAAAAAAAGAAAAAAAGACATAGAGCAGCAAACCATCCTGATCTCTTTTTGCTCTAGCGTCTAGACTGCTTTCCCTCCATTTATTCCTGAAAGCTGCAGAACAGAAGTGAGAAGGGTTTTCTAAAAACAGTGACAAGTACACTGACTCAGACAATCAGTTTATAGTAATTTACTTCTTAGTTGATACAGTTATTCTTCAGAGGGTCAGTTTGTATTAACTGGTGTCTTCCATTGGGCATCTGCACCTTTTTGTTTCTTACCACATCTGTTCAACTCTCCAGATGCACAAAAGTTGTACATGGAGTAGTACAGAAACATCCACTTCTACCTGCTGAAGTACACTGAGGAATTTGGCATTCTGTGTTTTTGATAAAACACTTTGTTTTAATTCCATTTTCATTTAATATGGAAAGTTATTTCACTCTGAGATGTTTAGCCTATCTTTTTGCCTACTGAAAATGAACTTGAGTTCTCTCTCCTCCTCCATGTCCTAAGACTAATTGGTAGTATTCTCTCTTTGTTTGGGCTGCATCTGGCAATTGATGTAGCTAATACATGAAGTTCAAAAGGAATTGGTTCAATCAGTGCAATATCTGCAGAACAGCTCTAGATTTAGCATGGTTTGGAAAAGAAAACTACTTGCTAAACACTAATATCCTTTGATTCTTGATTGTTCTGAGGGAAGGAACCATACAGAATGGTTTTGTTTGTATGTTTGTTTTCACCAATCTCAGACGTTTCCTGGCAATTTTATGCTTCCTCTGACAGGCAGCTGGCTGCAGTTCCCATTTGCATACTCTGCGCCTTGACTACGGAATTTTTTGAGTTTAGCTTTAATCATGTCTGCCTGTAACTGAGAATTTTATTTCCAGAGTGTTACAGATAAAAGCTTTGCTTTTGGTTCAAACAGAGCTCTGCTCCAGTTCATGTAGAACAGAGAAAATCTTCTTCTGCGTGTATATGTATGCAATCCAAACAAGCTCTTGCTCTCCCCTATGTACTCTCATCTTCTCACATCTCTTTCAGCTTGCCCTGATCTCTTTCTCCATGCCTGATGTCTGTATAGTTGCAAACGTAGGTAAAAAGTTGGTATTTTACTTGTTGTACAACAGAATTCTATGAGGCAGGATGTTTCTTGTTCTTAGTATCGGGGATTAATTTTACATCCACACTGTGCAGTTATAATGACTAGAGCAAGTCCATGGCAGAATCTATCAAATAGTGTATTTGCACTCCTTTACCTTGAAAACCACTTAGTCAAACAACCTGTTTATTTACTGGGATCTGCCAGCTGGCTTTCCCCGCTCAGTCCTTCATGCTACCTTTATTGCCTCCTACATTTGACCTGATCTGCTTCCTCAAGATCTCAGACAAAAAGGGATTCTACTAAGACCTCCATAACAAAATCCAGAGTTAGTTGTTCTGTGCTAGACTCCATCCACTATGTGTGGGAAAACTGGGAGAGAGCTATGTTCAAAGATGATAGGCAGTGGGAAAAACAAATCTTTCTTTCAAGTTCTGCCCTAAATCATGCCTTTGATAGCTAGTGGGAAGGCAGCTATAACTGCTTGGCACTCTTTACCCTCAACCTACACATGGAGCAAGACATCAAAGTGTTACACTTTTCTGCAAAGAAAATGACAGTGTCCACTTTTCCTTCAAGAATGTGACTGAAAGTGAAATTAACTTCATTTAGATATAACTAGTTGGTGTTCGGTATACCTTAATATAACTTAAATATATTATACCTTTAATATATCTTAACATGAGCCAGAGAGGGGTGGCCAGCAGGCAGAGGGAGGTGACTGTCCTCTCTACTCTGCTCTTGTGAGGCCCCATCTGGAGTACTATTTCCAGGTCTGGAGCCCCCAGTACAAGAAAGACAGAGAGCTGTTGGAGAGGGTCCAGAAGAGAGCCATGAAGATCATCAGGGGACTGGAGCACCTCCCATACAAAGGCAGGCTGAGGGAGCTGGGCTTGTTCAGACTGGAGAAGAGAAGGCGGTGGGGTGACCTCATTTTGGCCTTCCAGTACCTAAAGAGAGCCTACAAACAGGAGGGGACTCAAGTCTTTACAAGGGTAGAAAATGGCAGAACAAAGGCAAATGCTTTTAAATAGAAGGAGGGAAGATTTCTGTTGGTTATCAGGGTGAAATTCTTTACAGAGAGAGTGGTAAGGTGCTGAAACAGGCTGCCCAGAGAGCCTGTGGATGTCCCCATCCCCGGAGGCATTCAAAGCCAGGTTGGACGGGGACCTGGGCAGCCTGTTTTACTATCAGATATGGAGGTTGGTGCCCCTGCCTGTGGCAGGTAGGTTAGAGCTTGATGACCTTTGAAGTGTCTTCCAACCTGGGCTATTCTGTGATTCTATGATTCTGTGATACCTCTAGCCTTGGCTTATTTTTACATCAGTGTATACATAACTATTCTGATGCCATATTTAATACATGCAGCGGCATCAATAGTAAAGCTTTCTAACCAGAGGACTATGCCAGATATTCATCTATGGCATTCTGGAAATGGTGTATATATAAAAAAACAACCAGCCAATCAAATAAATAAATAAACCAGGATATAATTCTGTACCTTTTTTCTTTTTCCAGTGGAACATCTGATTGTTGTGGAAGAGGGATAATTTATAAAGGATGTATTTTGAAGACTTTTTCATGGCATTATCTCCTCTATCAAGTCTACATGATGGCTACAAAAGAATAATCTCAAGGTAGTGCAGACAGAAAGTTGTCAATCCCAGTGGTTGAACTGTTCAGAAAGGATAATTCATAAAAGTACATAAGAAGGAGTCATCACAGGATTTCAAGATGGAAGAAAAATACAAATATTGGTCAATAATAAAAAATGATGAACAGATTCTTGTCCCTTGACTCTTCAAATATTTATTACTCTTTAAGACATTCAAAACTTGTCTGGAAATGGCCTGATATAACTTTGAAACTGTGCCTGCTCTGAGCAGGGAAAAGGCCAAAATGACATCATAAGTTCCCTTCCAAAATACGTGGTTCTATGATTCCATAGTTAATACTTGGAACAGACCAAACCCTCATGTCTCATACTGCATACTTTGTGAATGTCAGTAGATGTTATCCAGGGCTAAAAAGAAGAAAATCAGCCTGTTTTGTTTACACTTTAAATAAGACATACATATGTATATTTGCATCAAATAAAAATATGTTGACTTTATTAAGTTTGTAATCTATTTCAATTTTGTTTTGAATACATGAGTGCAAAATTGTCTCTGCTTCATCATTTAGGTTACCAGTTTCATCTGGTACAGTGAGCAGCAGATTGTATTCTTGGCCTGACCCTCTCAAGGCTGAATCTGTATACACTCTTCAGAGTGTAAGTAATATGTAAGTATATGTTTGTTTCACAATATATTCTGTAGCTGTCCATCTCATAGAAATATGAGCTGAAGCTAAAAATACTAATTTTTAAACTTCCCTTGTGCAGGAAAAGTCAGAATTAATAATAGCAACTCCCAAATGTTATAGATGAACTAATTTAACTTCTGAAATTAAGAAATGCCAGTAATCTTAGCAAATTTCTGTAAATGGTTTAGAATGACATAAAAAATATCTTTGCATTTAATTGGGAATTGATTCTTGCCAGTCTTTCCAAAACAAAAGTTTTTTGTCACCTTACTATAAAGAACACTTTTTTCAAAGGGAATAGAACATTTCTTATCAGTGATATCTTTCCAGCAGTGACAACAATGTATTTTCAAAGCAGTATTTTTTGTAGGAACTTAGGACTGAGCCTCAGTCACTGGTAATTTTAAGATCAGATCTTGATTTTTTTCTTACTCTTTCTCTGTAGGTCAGAGCAAAGAGGGCATAGAAGGGCCATTCTCCTTCATGAAGATGTGGGCCTAGCTCTGTGCTGCTCTGTATTTTACATGTTCAGTTCTCCTCTGCTTATTTTGGATACTTAACTGCCTCTTCCCAGAAACATCATGAGACCTTCACTCTCATGATACAGACCCAAAATGCTCTGGATGAAATCAGGGATCCTCGTGTATTTTGAGGAGTGACACTAGATTATATTCATTAAGTATTGTGGCATAAGGGCTACAGCATATATTGAATATGTGATGTACACCCTTGACTGGGTAACGAACTGGTTGGAGGGCCGGGCCCAAAGAGTGGTGGTGAATGGAGTTTAATCCAGCTGGTAACCGGTCACAAGTGGTGTTTCCCAGTGGTTGGTACTGTGTTCTGTCCTCTTCAGTATCTTTATTCATGACCTGGATAAGGGCATTGAGTGCACCCTCAGTAAGTTTGCAGATGACACCAAGTTGGCTGGTCTGTTGTTCTCCTGTAGCAAAGGCTGCTGCAGTGATAGCAATCCTAGACAATGCCTAAATCCACTCTGATAAACAGCACGTGTCAGGGGTTTTCCCAGAAAATAGTATGGGCCCTGTGACTTGGAGAGAATAAGAAACATGCAGCAGTCTAAGACCAAGCTGACTTACACCTTGGGAACACAGAATGATCCCCGGCTCAATTTATTTAGTCATACAGGTATACCCAAGGAGACCAAATAGATGTTCCAAACTTTGTTTTGACTAAGATCAGCTTTGGAATACCTAAGATTTTGACATGAAAATGTAAAAATTAAGAAAATAACGTATTTGTATTTTTACGAAATATAAATGTCTTAAGGACAGATAGATTTTTTGATAAATTGACCATAGTAAACTAGAAGATGTTTAACGTTATTTTCCAGGGAGGTACTCCACCCTTCCTACCAACTCCCCTCATTTCTTAGTTTCTAACTCTGAGCCTAACAGTTCACCAGAAAGATGGTCTGCATTGACCAAACCTCACTGAGGGCGCACCACCAGTGAAACTCCAGAACTTTGTTGTTCTAAACATTTGGCATCTGCCCAGACAATCTTAGATGAATTCTTGAGGAGGGGATACAGCTGCAGAAGGGCTTGCCATTGCTAGGAGTAGTCTTAAGAAATAGGTACACATGGATTTGGTGCTGCAAGAAGCAGGTCAGCTTCTGCATAAGGAGACATAAACAAAGAGAGAAAAAAACATGTTGGCAGACATCTTCAAATGGCTTAATAAAGAAAAAAAAGATCATTCCAAAGCTCTATTCCATGTGGGAAAATGTTTGCTTAATGGATACTAGGAAGATTTTATTGACTGAATACAATAACTCTTACTTCCACAGTGATGAGTGACAGACACACACAGTTACTACTTCGAATTTAGAAGAGTAATCAGTATTACTCTTGCCTTAGCTTTCCATTTGTGTTATATATATATCTGGTTTAAAGAATAAATTAAAAAAAAAAGGATTATTCCTTTTCTGATGAAATTCCTAGTGGTTTGGCATGTATTTAATACATTAAAACAGGGAAGTAATTAATAAGAGACTTGCTTGCAGCATAAAACATTTTCTAAATGTGCTACATTTAGAAGTATCCTTGAAGATGCAGAAGAAATAAAACATTCGGTAAATCAAGCTGGGTTAAACCCTGGTGACTGACAGGCAGCACCTGCTGCTTTTAGTCTTCAAAAACTGCAAGTCAGAGGGACCACAGTGAAGGTTATTACCCAGCCCTGATGCACTGCTTACTGTCTTTTTTTGGTAGTGGTGGTAACTGTCAACATAATCTGCCATGAAATAAGCTCAGTTACTATTCTATGAGCAGGTAATGCTACAAACAGTTCCTTCTGCATTGAGTTTAAACAACAAACCAATGCAATTTAATGTCATACAGTAGTTATTACTTTTTATCTTCTGCAGCAGTACTTAATTTCCATAAAATATGATCTATTGTTCCATTCAATCTCAATTTTATTCATTCTGTTCTTCACTACCACTTTGTAATAGTAAATTTCTTTCCAAGAAAATTCTCTCTCAACTTTGAAGTATTTCAGTACCACAAAGTCTGAGGTCTATTTTAAGTATAGATATTTATATGTAGCTTCTGTGGTTTGTCTCTAGTTAAGACTTCCAAATTCTCAGGTCTGTGATGAGACACAAGCCAAGAAAACAAGAGTAATCCATCTCTAGCCAAGCATTTTCTAGGCATCTTCTTCTAATTTGTGATTTAGTACCAGTTTTCTGGTACTTTGTGATTTAGTACCGGTGATTTCCAAATGACATAGTTCCAGGTAACTTATCCATTAACTAAAACACAATTACACATGCAGGTTTTGGTTTTCCACACATTCTGGTGGAAACCTAATCTGTCAGATACTTGAGACTTCATTTGTGAAATTTTTCATATCATTTTTGAAATTTTGCATGTCAGCTTTTCCATATCAAACTTGGTAACATAGATTGACCAATTAACCACCAGTGTTTTCAGTACTCACCAGGAGTTCCCAGAACTTCTAGGGTTTAGACTATGGGTGTTTTCCAACAATACTGCATTTCCTTAAAACCAGTATTCTGCTTTAAACAAATAGTTATCCTCTTCATCCTGTTAGGTTGGGTATATTTTGGAAGGCAGGGAGAAAGATAAATAAACAATATTCAGTCTGGGTTGTAAGTTTAGATTGTGCAGAAAAAGATTTTCCCTTGGAATTCCTGTGAAACTGTACCCTAACAGATTAAGTGGATTCATGCTATTTCTCTAGACAAACATGTAAGTGATTTGTAGAAAGTTTTGATGGAGTACTGCAAATGTTGATTTGAAAGTAGCTAGAGGTTTTGCTCCCTTTGCTCTTCTAAGCTTGCTATTTACTTTTCAACTTTTTGGTACTTCTCCTTTACCCAGGTATAATCCCTTAAGTACTACAGACATTAGACTCATGAAAATATGCTTTGAGGTAGTGGCTTATGTCAACTATAAATATTTCTCTTGGACTCAAATTGTTTTTTGTAGCTGCAGTTTTGATTTAACCATTTCAATATTTCATTTTTATTGAGACAATTTTAAGCTCTTCTGACCCTTTTTTATTCTAAGCACAGAATAATACCATTTTTATTTTAATAATAGTAAGAGAAAGAGAGCTTCTGGTGAGCATTTAAATTCAAAATATCCCTAAGGGGCAGACTCTGCATCTCAGATAGTATGGGGCTACCTGCAGGCAGCTATGTTTCTTTTCCCAGAGATGAGCCTATTAATTAATTCTCCTGTTGCCCAGGCCATGGTTCCTCGCTTCAAATTTGAAGAATGAACAAAAGCCTCCCAATTCTCTATTCTCTATCTGAACCTAAGTCCATTTCCCCCACTATCACTTCCTTGTATTCTCTCTACTTACCTTCCAAAAATATATCTAGGAAGTGTGGACTCTGTCTTCTGAAAGATTACATGGGTAGTCCCATGACTTGGGCAGACTGTAAAAGTGCTGTCCTTTCAACTTGTCAGCAAATGGAAGGAATGATGGGAATAACAGAATTAAAGTGATTTCCAAATGACATAATTCCAGGTAACTTATCCATCAACTAAATCACAATTACACATGCTGACTGTAAAATATAAGGACATCTTCCTTTGCAAGCAGACTATATTGGTCTTCTGCTAGCCTGACACTCCAAAATTAAGCCATGAAAGACAGCGTTAATCCAGAGATGCTTGCTGAGAGGCAGAAGGACAGTCTCATTATTGAGAGGAGTACACAGTTGTTAAGTTTGGTAATTAGAAACTGCTTCCATGTACTTCACTCCTTACCTGTTTACTAGCACCAATAATCCCTTGTGATCCATTTGTGCTCTTGACAGCAGCAGGATCATGCAAGTGGGTGGTGTTGTCTCGAAGTAGTGTGTTAGAAGACATCTAGCTCACAGCAAAGTGGAGCTTTGCTGAGGCTGAATTAAGAAGGTAAGGAACTCATATAGAGCATGGATTGCCTGAGGTTTACCACTGAAGAAAGAGAAGCTCCTTTCATGCTGTAAGCCAACCTCAGTTCCAAGCCCTTTTAGATTATGTCAACACTAAGACACCTTTGACACATTTTTAAGAAAGACTAAGAACACGCTCTGTTTTTTAATCAAGGTAATTAAGAAAGAATTCCCTGAAACAACAAGTGTTTGCCTTTCATCTGTAAACTAAAATGAAAACACGTATCTTTTGCCAAAGTGTTCCAAGGATATGTTCAGACTTTGGGCTATTTGCCCATGAAACTGTTAAAAATCTCCTGGTCCTATTCATCCTGTTCTTGTTCTGTTCATGATTTTGAAAACATCTGAAGGCTACCAAAGTGATTCATGCCCTCTTCTGTATTGGAAAGGATGATTCTACTGTGTTTACCAAGTATGCTCTTAAGTGGTAGAGGCTACTTTGCCTGGGGTGGAAATCTGAATTGTGCAAGCTTTTCAGCAGAAAGATGGAGAATTTTAACTGCCCGGTTCAGACTCGACACTTGCACTGGAGCACATTCAAGGGGTGGTGGCAGAGCTGTGTTAGAAGAAAGTTGAAGAGACACAGCTTGATACCTGATCAGTTCCCAGCACTTGGGAAGTGGTGACCTCCTCTTGCTGAAGGCTGTGATGGTAATCCCTCCCAGAACCAGCTGCTGGCTGGTTATTATCCCCACTGTAGTGTTAGTCTATAAGGGCTTTACAAGGTGCTCGGGCTTAGAAGAAATGCAAACATATAAGCACTTGTAGAACAGGTGAACAATTACGTAGTTTCACATCAAACTGCTCCATAATTATTCCTGGGATTTTAGGCCTGAAAAACTCTTAATTCCTCCCTCACCTATGCTGACAAAAAGTGAAATGCTAAAATATTATGGAGTATGGTTGGGAATAGTGTATTTATTTAAAATTTACATGAGTTCAGGTTAAATTACATAAAGACATCATCCTGATGAGAATGAGGAAGTCATTAAGGAATCATCATCCTGTCACTTGTCAGATTAAAAAGGATCCAGCTTTTCACAGCATGTTGTGTTTGCTTGTTTCGATAGTGGTGCTTCATACTGTTTTTCAGTGAATGCTGCATGAAATTTTTGACACATTTTCCAATGAAGCTACTTAATTGAAAAGAATGGTCTAATACAGACATCATGCCAAGAACTTTACCAGGTTCATATAATTTGACTGCTTCATCCAAAGAAGTAATTAAAAAATTAAGATAGTACACTTCAATTTTCTTCATAATTGATATAAAGATCTAGATTGCTCAGATGATTCTAATGACTATCTTACATATCTGCGATAACAGAAATTTACTGAATGTTTTGAAAATATGTACACTTGCAGCAAACTTATGAAGACTGATTCTTTACTAATCAAAACTGTTATGAATCAGAGGTAACTGCTGAAATCAATGGACTTTGAATAATTGTAGACCAGTATAGGCAGCTCCTGCTTGTCAGATTTCATATTGCATTTCCACATCAGTGCCTATATGAATGGTCCTATGAATTCAGTGAAGTTATTAAAATTGCCTAGAGCCACAGCAACCTTACAAACACAAATAATGCAGAACTATAGTTATGTCTATGGCACTTACATTCATGCAAATAGGCAGTATCAGAGAGATCTTTCTGGATTTTTTTTTCAGTATTATAAATAAATAATTTTATTGTGTAAATGTGGAGATCTTAAGTTTATTAAAATATGTATTTGAACAAAAGACTGAATTAATTTTAGACCAATGTATATTAAATTGTATTTAATTTTACTTATTCCCTTACTTCAATTTCTGTACCAAGAAGCAGAAATACCATTCAACACTGTAAGAGACTGTTAGTGAATTATTTCTTCAGTGAAAACCGGAGATGAAAATATAACCATAAATTTAGTTTTCTCTAGGGTTCATATCAGTTAAATTGTTACAGGTCATCTTGACAACCTACAGTTTTATCAGGCATTTAACTAACTCTCATAAATGTCAACGTGTCAACATTCATTTACTGGTTACAACGAGCTGTTAAGACAATGAGAACCTTGTCATGTGTCAAAATTATGAGAGTCTTGAGCATACTAATAAAGACATCAAATTTCCACAGTTGTAGAAAGACTTGTTAAAGTACATCTGGGATAGATAAAAATGCTTCATAGAGGAAGAGAGGCGATCCTTTCGCAGCTGTATGGTGAAGACTTCCATGATCTGCGTAGTTCTACACATTAATTTAGTTTGTAATTCTAGGCAAATCACAATTTGAATGTTATCTTCTTTGCCTCTCTGCCAGCTTTTGAGTGAAAATTTTAGGAACTGTGCTTATCAGAGGGCAAGAATATAGGATTGAGACCTTGTTTTTTGTGACCCTATATAAATCTCTTTTAATTCACAGTCTGCATTTCCTTTTTGATATAAAAAACAATACCACCAACAACAACAAAGAAAGAAAAAGAAAATAAAATGACTGCTATCTTTATGTTGTGGTTTAACCCAGCAGGCAGCTCATACTCTTTTAGTAGGTATTTCCTGGGGTTTCTTTTCACATAGTTAAAAATAGACACTTCTGAAAATAAAAATGTCTGGAAGCATGATCAGAGAAAGAACTGCTTTAGTTGAATCTGTCTGAGGAACTCTGACAAGCAGAATTAATTCTTTGTAGTAGCAATCACTTCCGATGCTGCAATACAGCCTGTTCTCGAATGGTCTAGAGTGATTTCAGAAAGACTAAAAGTTATGGTTCTGGTAGGAGCCAGTTCCATCACACACAAATGAAGTTACAACTTAGAGAGATTATTGTCTGCTTTTGAGGTGTTTATTATACTTTTCCATTTATTTATTTTATTGTACCTAAGGAACCACATTAAAAATTCTGATGTTTGTAACCAAAGGTTTCCATTTATCCTCTCATCTTCAGTGTAAATTTGAAGTGCTGACGAGCTATTTTCAGAAAGTATCTCTATGCTTAATATCAGGTTAGAGGAGCTTGGGTTGAGAATGAAAGACAATCTTCAACATAACTTTCACAAAGAGTTAACAGCTTCTGATACTGTAGTACAAATAACAGACCGGATAGATGGCATAGGATATTAAGTAGAGATCACAGAGATGGTTTCATTTTTCTTGTAACATTGAACATTTTTAACACTTCTGCTCACATCGAGGAATTCAACTGCAAGAGGATACTAAGAAAATTTTCTTTCCATATGTAAAAATCAGGAAGAAAACCAATACCAGCTAAAACCACAAAGATAATTCAGTAAAACAGAGCACAACATCAGCATCCCACCAGCACAGAGGTAATCAGTAGTTACCTGGACACACTGAGGAGTTTAGAGTGGTGTTAAAGAGGAGGCCACCTGCTGGGCTGGAAATGGCAAGTGGTGGAAAGAGTCCTGGGAAAAGCCAATGGTCACTGCAACAGACTGATTCTCTGCGATGTAACACCCTCATTTCTTATCGCTTTTGCGGGTATTATGGGAAGCAGAGGAGGGGAGCATGACCAAAGAGGAGAGATTTGATGTTGGATACTATCAGCCCTGTGAGGTGCCTCCATGTTGATGCTGAAGAAGAAAGCTTAGTTGATTGTACAGAGGTGGGAAAAAAAAGATAAAAGCATAGAAGGAACAAAAGTAGAAAAACAGTGGCGGACTGAAAGGGATCCAAAACTTCAGTAACAGAAAACAGGCAGGAACCACTGCCTCAAGTCATCTCAGAGACTCCTGTGATGATCATGTGTCCTGTTTAAAATGTCTTCTGTAGAGCTGCTTAGGGCCTACACTTTGTTTTTCTCTGCAAGAGATAAAGGAGCTTTTACACCTGCATAAATTGCCTTTTGGAACACAGAAATGACCAGGAAAAGGCAACTGTTTGCATTCTTTGTTATTTGGCCAGAATCCCATCCCCTGGCACACTCTTCATCAGTCATGAATTTTAGTAAAAATTCCTGTCAATGACGAGAGCTCTCATAGGAACTGCATACAGTATTAATGAAGACTTCTAATTTCTTGAGGACTGCTTGGAATAAGAGTTTCATTTGAAAAGCATTAACTCTTTTCTGATATTGATAGGCTTTAATCTCCATCAAAGCTTTAAAAAGAATTTGCAATTCTAATATTTATGTTGGAATGGATGGGAGACCATAGTCTGCAATAATTTCTTTTGCAGCTAAATGATGTACATTCTCAATTGGGTGAAATTACAATTGGTACTGGCATGTTTCCAACTTTCAGTAATTTTCCTTTATTAACTGAATATTTGATTTTGAGTATGAATATAGGATGCAAACTCAACTGTTCTGTGATTGTGTTTTAATAAATTCTTTTTTTCTGAGCATATAGCTGAGAGTAAACATGGGACGAGCCCTTTTGCTGGATTTCACCCTTGTTTTATTTAAAAAATAAAAAATAAAAAGGTCCCAATCTGGCACTATAGAGCTTCTACAGTACAAATTATCAATGTAATATGCCTTTCATTAGTCTTCTTGTGGGCCTCAAGTAAGTCTTTATTCCCTTTATGAAAGAAGAAGATTGCTCTTCCTTCACAGAAAACAAAACTCATCATCTTAAATCATAAATCTTACTCAAGTCTGTTGAATATGAACACAAGAAATGTGAGGAATCAGAAATTATATCGTAGGATGGTGGTGTTGAACTCTGGGCTTAACTTGTACTAAACAAAAGGCTGCTGTAGGACAAATAGCAAGAGAAGTGTCTGGGACGAGTCTCAATCTAGCTCCTGGATCAAATGATATGTGTGTTACCATTGTCACAAAATAATAATTTGTATTTTCCTATCGTGTAATTAGAAATCGGATCTTGCTTTGCTGTCACTTTGTTTTTACTCAGAGGCTTAAGGTAGAGGATTTAAGATGACTCCAGGCAAACCTGACATACTTAGGATATGTTTTTTTCATATAAACTCATGCATTGTCCCTTTCCTCTTCACTGCTGACTCACAATCTTGAAAAATGTTAGTGGTCCATTGTGCAGTGCAGAGATCAGAAAGCAACAGCTGAGTTCTAGGCTTCCATGTCAGGCCCTGGCCTAAAATTCCATCTCTGCTATTGGCTCAAACATTGTATTCAATTTCAGTATATTATGATATTCTCAATCAATTGTGTTCCAGCTTTTGAAGCACATCAGTGATGAGATCTTGCTAACATTGCTGCTGAAAATAAAATTTCACAACTTTTACTAAGTTTCCTGTGAATTACACATGCTAAGATGTGCGATTTATTCTTCCCTTCAGTGCAAGAGCTTTCAGGCAGTCACATCACTAGTGTGATGTGTGACCAACTCAGGGAGCTCAATATCTTCATTTGATTTAGGAGATTGAGCTTTACTCAACTTGGGGACCAGAAAATATGTATGTTGTCATCAGACAAATGTGTTAAAAAACTAAAAGGCTTTAAATGACAAAATATTCATTCAAATAAAGAATACGATCTTGATATTTGTGAGATCTTAAATAACAAAAAAAATTACTAAGGCTGTGATGGATATCATCTTGAAAATCTTTACAATTAAAATAGAAATTTGAGAGAACTCCTTGAGAGTTGCCCTGCTGAGAAGGACTTAGGGCTTCTGGTTGATGAAAAACACAAGAGGAGCCAGTAGTATGTGCCTGCAGCCTGGAAGGCCAGTGGTATTCTGGGTTCCATCAGAAGAGGGGTGGCCAGCAGCAAGAGAGAGGTGATTGACTGTCTTCCTCTGTTCTGCCCTTATGAAGACCAAGTTGGAGTACTGCATCCAAGTTTGGGGCCCTGAACACAAAAAGAATGTGAAGCTGAATGAAAAGAATGAAGGAGCAGCAGAGATGGAGTGTCATGGGCTGACTGTAGCCCCCATTCCACATTCTCCTCAGGGGTAGCAGGTAGTTCTCACCACTCTAGTCTGCTAGTAGTAGCAGTTGGAAATAGCTAGTAGTAGTTGGAAATAAATTATACTACTGTTCCTATACTTTGTCTGTTTTGCCCATGATCATAACTGCTAAGTCATCTCCCTGTCCTCAACTCCAGCCATGAGCCTTTTTTCATCATATTTTCTTCCTCTAACATTTTGAGGAGGGGGACTGAAAGAATGACCCATTAGGGTGAGACCACTATGCTTAAAATTCAGCCTGACAAACTCAGAACTCCTGACCATACAAAAGACAGAGGAAGCACTTACCTTCCTCTCTTCACTCCCACATTTCTTAGTACCCTATAGTTAGAGCATTCACCCGGAACAGGGTGATCATAGTTCAGATCCTCTCTCTGCTTGAAAGGAATGAATGCTTTCCAAAAGTTTATATCCTAGAGCTGTTCATACAATGGCACTTGATTCAGGAGGTTCATATTTATCTTCTCCAAATAAATCTCTTTCATTTTACTCATGTAAGACCCATGGGAAAACTATATTCTAAGGGAGAATTTTCACATTCTCTCATTTGTTTTTTCCTACCCCAAAGAACAATATTTATGGAAAGGAGAAGAGTTTTAGCTTGTCCTGGGTAAGAAGGAGAAATGAAAATCAGTATGATTTGCAGCTGGACTCACATCCAGGCACAAGTCCATCACAGAGATGTCTATACAATGGAAGAGTTTGAAGAACTGTGTTTTTCTGTTTTTCATTCTGTCCTTCTAACACTTCTCATATTTAAATTAAATCTCAGGCAAAGGAGGCTGCTTTGTCTGTCTCATTTCTCACCATGAGCTGTGCTTATGGTCCAAGGAAGAATGGCAGTGATGGGCTATGCCACACTCCAGGTAGGGCTACTTGCTGTAATTACTGCCTGTCTACTCCCTGACCAAAAACATGTTAATTCAATTTTAAAAAGATACTGAAGTTTATATTTGATACCTGGGGGAAGTATAGCTATAAACTTATACAATCTCTGTATTTTTACTCAATTGTGCTTTTGTTATCAACGATGAATCATTCCCTGTTTCAGCTTTCTGGCAAGGGATACCTACAGACCACACTGTTTTGTTTTTTTTGTTGTTGTTGTTTTTGTTTTTTTAATAATTACCCCACTCTAGTTCATGCAATAACAGACAATGAAAAAAATGTCATTTAGTTCATTATGTGCTAGAAATACAATAATGTAATTGAGAATATACTTAATGTGTCAGTATATTTTCAGTTATTTGAAATTGTCACTTATAACAATGCAGTTGTAACTTCAGGAAAATTTGAAGACTTCAAATGAGCAAGTATATAGAAAGAGCCTGGGAGCTGGAAAAATGTATATTAATATTAATGCATTATTTAGAAAAAAAAAAAGACAACTACAAACAAAACCAAAAAAATACTTTCTATTTGTTCTTCATTCATGTAATTATCTTTGAAAATTGTCTCTCAAAACTCAAACAACTTACTAGAGAGTTCCTACATGAAAATAAAAGTATATTTTCACTGAAAAGTTTTTGCAGATCCTTAGGTGTCATTTTTCCAGAATTTTGGTCAGATTTAACAATCCTCTTAAGCCATAGATTATGTAAGCATTTGGCTACCGAGCTGAATAATAAATATTTGTTCTTTTGCTCATTTGAATTGTTCCTAAGGCTTTCAGAGAATCTTTTCTTGTCTTTAATCAGTGTTCAAGTGGAAGAAATTTAAACATTAAGTACTAGTTCTGTAGGAATTTAACCATCAGTTCAACTTATATTATGTGCAATCAGAATGAAAAACAAAGCCTTTCATCAGCATCACGAGCTTTAAGGCTTAGACCTCTTGTTCTCATTTTCTGTTTTGTACTGGTGATTGATGGTGTTATGAAAATGAATATATATCTTTTTAAAATACAGAAAGGATTCAGGCATACTGTACATTCTTTCAACCTCTCTGGGTATTTTTGTTTTTTTGTTTTGTTTTGTTTTGTTTTTTTGTTTGGTTGTTTTTTGTGCTTTTTGTATTTTTAGGTTGTTGGGGTTTTTTTGTTGTTGTTTTTTTTTAAATGATTGGTTTTCATTGTCTGGGACTGTACAACAGAAGCTGTGTTTTTCAGACTAGCTGCCAGCAAGTTTTGACCAGATCATTGCCAAATAACATGACTCCTTATCTGTTTTGTTTTCATTCAATTTTTACTCATTTCCTTTAAGTCAGTACTTTCTTACATGTTTTCCTTCTGCTTGAGCCATAATGACTTTGGTCTGTTAGCTGTGCTATATTCCTTTTAGTTCTAGTGTAGTGTTTGTTTTAACAAAAACGCAAAATATTTTTTTAACCTTTTGTTTATCTTTTCCTGACATTATTCTTTCTACTATTAAAGATCAAATGCTAGGCTGTGGGCCGACATTTGATGTTTCTGCACAAGAGAAGGACATGTATTGTGTGATTATACGCTTTTCTGAAAAAAAAAAAAAAAAAAAAAAAGGAGATTCAGGGACATAAATTTATCATGCAAGAGAATCCTGAGATGTTATAGACTTAATTATTTTTTCTGAAGAGCTTATCCATTTTGAATACTGTCTATTTTCCTCTAGGTCTGACAGTGCCTGCATTTTTAAATTACAACCATTTCTATAGTGAAATCCTGAATAGACTTTTCAAAAATCAATATTTTCTTTTAAAGCACGCTCTCATCCTTTCCTAATGCAGAAAGATGATAACCCCTCAACTATCAAGAAAGACTTGAACTTGACTGTGCACAGTTTCTGTGTTACGAAAGAATAAAATCAATCAATTATAGCCAGGCATTATTATTGTGAAATTATATAACTATCATGCAAATCAGTTACATTTGCATATGAAAAATATATGCTTGGAAAAACTATTAAGGAGCTGTGAATATTCCACTGTCCTATTCTTATGTAGAATATACATGATACCATATTGGTAGCATTCTGATGTATTCTAACTTGTTATTTCCAATGTACATGTAAATATGAACAAAATGCTCAATAACAGTAGGGATAATTTCCCTTACCATTTCTAGCACATTACAATGTAGGCATCCTTTGTGTCATAAATCTAATTTTGCAGACCTGTGGGAACTTAAAAAACTCAAACAAATATTTGTACAATCACTATATCTAAATTCATCATTTTAACAGCTTGGCAAGCTTCAAAGAAAAATGAAATCAATTCTAGTAGAATAAAAGCTTAGATTATTGATTTGAATGCTGAAGACAATTGACAAAGAAAAGGTAGACACAAGAAAACTACAATTTAAAGTGCACTTAACATTGATCTCTGTTGGAATAACAATTCTGTAGAGTTGTCCGTGACTGAAGAATTGAAAGAAAAATCTCCACTTTCAAGATATAACATTGCAGGGAGCAGCACTATCCTGGTTCCCCTGCAGAAGTTAAGCTGGAGAGTATCTTATGCCAATTAGAATAAGTTTAGGAAATGCATATCATTTAGAAATAACATTTGGTAGTGTTAAAAAAAATAAAGAGATATTCTCTATGAATCCTGTTTCACTTTTATCACTGTAAAATCATAGCTATAACATTATCTCTACAATAAAAACAGTTTTCCAGGCAGTTATTGAAGTTTTCCATTTCCTCTTCACTAATTAAATAATTAAGGTAAACATTGCAGACATGATTTGCTCTGAGTGAGAAAGCACGTGAATCACTGATGTAATTTTGATTAAAGCTGTGTAATTTTGATATGTAAATATTTGTTACTATGTTGATTTTTCATTCTAGGTTTACCTACTGGCTTAAGGAGACCGCTGAACTAAAATTTTCTCCAATTCCTCTCTTCGCAAACATTTGCAATTCCAACTTATTACATCTCCTTATGAGTTACACAGCAAGAAAACACAACTCATGAAATGTGAATGACTCCCAGTGAGTACACACAATGTATGTGTGAATGAATAATAGAATCTTCGAATCATATAATGGTTTGGGTTGGAAGGGACTTCTAAGTTCATCTAGTTCCAGCCCCCTGCTATAGGCAGGGACACCTCCCACTAAACCAGGTTGCTCAAAGCCCCATCCAACCTGGCCTTGAACACCTCCATGTTGATAGCCTACACAGATTTTTGGTGAGAATTCGTTAAAAGTGCTAGTCATCAAAAGAGATTTTGTGATCACAGTGTAAAATACAAAAACAAAGAAATGAAAAAAGTAAATGCTAATAACCCATATTTCTTTGTTAGTAGGAAAGAGTTCACATAGGTCTGTAAATCATATAATATCCTCTTTCCTTAGAGGTAATCGGTCTTAAGGCCCTAGAGAACATCATCTAAAAGCTGATGCTAATGTATTACTATTATATATATTTTTTTACTGTCACAATTGTAAAACAAATCACAAAAACTATTCATGATGTTCATCAAAATTTTTAATCTGAGTTTATTTTTTCATTATTTCTATTTTAATTTTACCATGTTATCGCCTTGATTTCATGCATCTCAGTATAAAAAGTACAGTAATTTTCTCTTCTTATTTATCTTATTTTGGTGATTATGGCTCTCCTGTGGTTTATCTCAGTTATTTATCTCAGCAATATTGAATTTAGACGGTATTGGAAATAGGACAATCTAGCTGTAAGAAGGAATTAGCATATATTCAATCTATGTGACAAACATACTCTCTATTTCTTAATTTAATCAGAATAGATTGCTCTGAATTATCACTTGAAAGAATGATAATGATGTTCTTAATAAAGAGGGAACACACAATTTTCTTTTCTAATTAATTGTGTATGAAAACAAATCCTGGTGAGAGAAACACCAATAAAAACATAAATGATCTGTGACAGAAGACTTACAAACTCATTGAAGCAGAGTGAAAGAAGATAGAGTTGGGTTTCTTATGCTGAATCGTCAGTAATAGACCTGAATCAGTAAAAATTATTAACGTGTTAATATGATTTAAATGCAAGTGCTGTTTGAAATGGAAAAATGAAATAGCAAAAAAAGATATCTCCGCTAGCAACACTTTATCTTAATGCTATGCTCAGATAATGATCACTGATCAGATGTTGCAAGTTATCTAACACCATATATACCTATCAAAATATATAAAATCAGCATAATAAAAGAAAGCAAAACTCTGTAGTTAAAAGGAGAACATTTATCTTTCTTTTGTATTTGAATTTCTGCTTTTTTTCTCACAGTCAAGTTGATTTTATTGTTTCTAAGACTGCCTTAAGCTGTAGCAGTAGGACTAGCCAGAATGCAATCATTTCATCTCCTCAAAACAAACAAACAAAAACCAGAAAACCAACAAACAACAAGAACAAAAAGCATGCTTTGGCATTCAGCATGTTCTCATGAATCAGAATGCAAAGACCAAAACTTGGCAGAAGGGGCAGCAAACAAAATAAAATAGTTCAGATAGAATGGCATTTTATGCTGAATTCCTCAGTGACAAGATTTTCTGGGTCTGAGTTGTGTGGAAACAAATTTGTTACTACTAAAGAATCCATACTGAACAACACCAAATAGAAAATAACTATTTTATTGGAAAACTGCTTGCTCTTTTTAGTTCTCATTAAGAAATGTATTATCCTCAGTGAACATAAGTTAATCTTGTCTACCTGAGTCACAGAGGGAAAATTGTATTTGATTCCAATCAATTAGTGCAATATTTAAAAGTAGAATTACAAACCACTAATTGCTTTTTAAAAGTGTATTATCAGCAGTTCTTATTGAAAATATAATAATTCTAGAAGTGATGATGACATTAATGCTATGTATTTGTAGTAGTCCAAAATGCAGCAGGAGAAAGAAAGTTGTTTTATCAGTAGCTGGGGCACTATGAGTTAGTTAGCCTTGTTCACATTCTTCCTAACCCAGGTACTTGTGTGAAAAATTGAAGGTGAGACTGTTTTATAGTATCATGGAATATTCTCTCTCCTTGGAGTCAATCAGTTCTCAGGCCCTAAGAAACCCAATTTAACTGTCCTTGCTCACAGCACTGCTGGAATAGAAAAAAAAATAATGTACACAGCTAAATCCTTTGAGGAGGTGTTTGGATAATGTTTGTCAGAAAAAAATTTCAATACAAGCCACTTTCTAAAAGCTGATTGTAATGTATTACAATTTTTTTTTTTTTTAATTGACACATTTGTAGGACAAGAAACAAAAATTACTCACGCTGTAGAGTATTAAATAACTTGCAATTCACTTATCTATATATATGAAAATATGGTGATTACTCAAATGTGTAGCAAAGAAGTTAACTGAATTTGTTTCATTAAAAATTGGTATTTAGTAGCAACAGAATCCTTTTCAAATTCACAATCATTCTTAGAACTGTATTTTACAGGAAGGTAGCGCAGCATAGAAAAAAAATATGAATCTTGCAAACTTCACATTTCACAAATTCAATTCACTTCGCTAATTTGAGGCAAGACTTTTTTCCCTCAAAGATACCTTAACATGATCCTCAAAAAACAAATGAACTGTCTTATACCAGATGAAAGATTTCTTTGTATCTGAAATAACTTTCATCTTTATTTTCTTAAAAAAAAAAAAAAATTGATTTGAAATGTTAATTATGAAATTGTAAACAGATTCAATCGCTCCCAGAGAAGAAACTCAAATATGCTTTAATCAAAATAGCATTATTCTTTCTCTGAGAGCAGGCTAAAGAAAGCTGTGAAGTGCCCTTTGATTTGCAGATTGAATAGTTAGAAGTGTATGTTCTAACAGGCTGATATTAAACATCTGAATTAAATCACGAATAATCCAATCAAAAATAGAACCTGCAGGGGTTGTGACCTCATCATCATCTTGCAAAACTACAAGAACTGTACAAAAATTCTAAGCCTTGACAAAACACCACAAACTCTCTCAAAGACTCACAGATGTCCTAGTGCTATCCAAAAGCAAATTGCCTATTTTTTCCTATTTATTCATACCTGAGCAATGAAAAATGCTCAGAGAAACATATTCATGGGAAAGAAATGCAACTGAGAGAAATCCCTATTTCCACAAAGGGAGAAAAACACACTGGTTGTTTTTTCCAATATCGGCCTTTCAATATCTAAAGAGGAGCTACGGGAAAGTACTTTGAAAGGCCGCAGACAGAGGGTGGTGGTCAATGGCTCTATGTCCAGGTGGAGGCCGGTAACGAGCGGTGTCCCTCAAGGGTCTGTCTTGGGACCGGTGCTCTTTAACATCTTTATTAATGACATCGATGAGGGAATGGAGTGCACCCTCAGCAAGTTTGCTGACGACACCAAGCTGAGTGGTGCAGTCGATACGGCAGAGGGAACAGATGCCATTCAGAGGGACCTTGACAGGCTGGAAAGCTGGGCTCGGGTGAACCTAATGAGGTTCAACACGGCAAAGTGCAAGGTTTTGCATTTGGGCCGGAAGAACCCCAGGCACCTGTACAGGCTGGGAGGAGTTGTCCTTGAGAGCAGCTCGGCAGAGAAAGACCTAGGGGTCCTGATAGATGAGAAACTTAACATGAGCCAGCACTGCGCTCTGGCAGCCCGGAAAGCAAATGGGATCCTGGGCTCCATCAAAAGAGGGGTGGTCAGCAGGGATAGGGAGGTGATTGTCCCTCTCTACTCTGCTCTTGTGAGGCCCCATCTGGAGTACTGTGTCCAGGTGTGGAGCCCTCAGCACAAAAAAGACATGGAGATTTTGGAAAGGGTCCAGAGGAGGGCCACGAAGATGATCAGGGGGCTGGAGCACCTCCCCTATGAGGACAGGCTGAGGGAGTTGGGTTTGTTCAGCCTGGAGAAGAGAAGGTTGCGGGGTGACCTCATTGCAGCCTTTCAATACCTGAAGGGAACTTACTCCCAGGAGGGGTGTAAACTCTTCAAAAGGGCTGATAATAGCAGGACTAGGGGAAATGGATCCAAGTTGAAGGAGGGAAGATTTAGGTTGGATGTTAGGGGGAAGTTCTTTACTAGGAGAGTGGTTGGGTCCTGGAATAGGCTGCCCAGGGAGGTTGTGGATGCCCCGTCCTTGGAGGTGTTCAAGACCAGGTTGGACAGGGCTCTGGGCAACCTGATCTAGTAAAGGTGTATGTTTGGTGGCCCTGCTAGGCAGGGGGGTTGGAACTACATGATCCTTGAGGTCCCTTCCAACCCGGGTCATTCTGTGATTCTGTGATTCTGTGATTCTGTGAAAGAAGGGGACAGAATCTTTAACAAGTTCTGTGGTGATAGAACAAAAGGAAATGGTTTCAAACAAAAAGAGGGTAGTACTAGGTTGAATATAAGGAAAATCTTTTACATTGAGGGTGGTGAGTCAGTGCAACAGGCTCTCCAGAGCTGTGGTGGAAGCCCCATCCTTGGAGGCAGTCAAGACCAGGCTGAATGGGGCTCTGAGCAGCCTAATTGACTGTGTATGTCCCTGTTCATTTCAGGGAAGATGAATTGGATGGACATTAAATGTCCCTTCCAACTCAAATAATTCTATGATGCTGTATTTCTATGATCTTTTCCACTTAGTAATTCTTCAGTAATGCATGTAAACTTTTTTTTAAGCTTTGTCAAATATCTGTTTTGCACAATATACAAATCTGTTTTCAGTAGGTATGTGATAGCTCAGTACAGCCACTGAACAAATACAGAGACTGAAGGAGCCATAAGAATAGAGAAAATAAGATCTGTGCATCAGAGGAAAACTAAAAATATCATGGAACAAGGACCTTGTTTTCCAGTCTTGCTGAATAACTTCTTTGGCTCCAGTGGAAAGTATGAAGCCATAACTTCTGAGTGGAAAAAAAACCCACCTTGGCTGTGTACGGCCAATTTACTGAACTCTGAGAAGCATACTTCTTGAATGCTACATGGGACATATACTGAAGTACTTACCACTGGTTCTGAGTGCATTCCTACCAAATATGTTTCTGAATCTTTTTACATTCACAAGAATGATCAACTAGTTCTATCTTTACTGCTTATATCTTTCTCTCCACAGCACTTCTACAATGCCAAGAGAGTTTCAGCAGTACAGTGTGAATTGGATCTCTTGTTGGAACACCATCAAATACATAGATATGAGATAGCTATGCACTGAAAATTTACTTCAAAGTATTTTGTTTTGGTGACAGAGCTGCCATAACTAGATTATACAAACGTTTGCTGAGTGACAGAAAGAACCAGGCTGAAGCAAAGTAAGATCAAAGGTGTTTTCAGGTTACCTTAGATTCAGTACAGACTAAGGCTAGTGGCATTACTTGCTCAGCTGAGAGAGGCAGCACAAAGTTGGAAAGCACGTCAAGAGGAAAATAAAGAAACCTGAATCAATCACAGCTAGGGGCATCATTTAGCTTTAGTGCATCTGGAAGGAATAAAAATATCAAACCACAGTGAAAGGAGAAAGAAGAGTAACATATAAATAGCATTATGTTCTTTTCAAATACTTTTTTTTTTCTTCTTACTTTTCATACTGGCTCAATGTATTAACATAGAATCATGGAATCATAGAATCACAGAACATTCTGAGTTGAAAGAGACCTACAAATATCACTGAGTATTACTTCTTTCTCCTCACGAAACCAACCAAAATTCAAACCTTACATCAGAGAGCGATGTCCAGATGCTTCTTAAACTCCAGCATCTTGTTGCACCTGGGGAACCCAACTCAACCCTCCACTAATGTTCTCTTGGGTCCTACCACTGGTAGCAGATACTAGAGATCAGTGCTGTTCCTCCACTCCCCTTGTGAGCAGCTATAGGATCTCATGAGGCCTTCCCTTTAGCCTCTTCTGAGCTGAACAAACCAAGGGACCTTGGTTGGGAACCGCTCCTTAAATATTTTGCCCTCCACAAACATGGTCTAGTAGCTTTATGTCCATCTTACACTGTTGCGTTTCAAACTGCACTCAGTGCCAGAGCTGAGGTTCCACAGTACAGAATAGAGTGGGACAACCCTTCCCCTTACCCAGAGGCTTCATTTATTTTAGGGTATGGTTTGGCTTGTTGACTGCTGGGGCACACTGCTGACTCATGTTCAACTTGTCTACCTGCATCTGTCAGTATAGTTCCATGCATGCACTAGATCCTCTTTATTTTTCTTATCAAGACAGTGTATATGCCAAAGACAAGATATATATTTTTAAATTTTTTTTTCTTTTTTTTTTTTTTTTTTTCCGGAGATACTACAGTAGCTCAGAGTTTGTTGATATACATATTGCTCTCAGGATCACCAAAGCAGATAAGAAAAATGGCAGGATAGATTTTTGAAAATGTAAATGTTCTTCTGTCAGAAACTCAGTAACAGGTTCAGTTGTTCTTTTGATGTGAATTCTAGTGCTTTAACAACAACATCAACAACAAACAAAAACAAACAAGAAGAATTCTCCACATATTAAATGATAACTATCCTTCAGTACAAATTTGTTTTTGATTGCTTACTCCAATTCATCAGGAAGACTTTTAAAATGAACAAGTAACTGTACCTAACAGGATGCTCAATGAATAGACAAATATTTTTAGGGCGGGAGGGAGTGAGGAGACCCCCCCCCCCCAAAAAAAAAGAAAATCTGGACTACTATTCATTTTTTATTATAAGGTAAATCCACACAGATTTCTGTAGACAAATGGAAACTTAGTGGCCATGAGTCAATCCGCTGGAAAATTGCTGGTATCTGGCTTTTTTGCGTTCTTATAACAGTTTTCAAAGGACTAAAGCCTATTACCTATTACCCTGAACACTCAGCTGTTTCAGCTGTGCCTGAAAGACTTCAGTTATTTGGTAGCACAAATGGTAATATTCTGTGTCTGTCTGCAATAAAGATAAACTATTTTTGGTGTATGTTTATATGTAAGATCTTATACTGGAGGACATGCAAATATATATTCAGAGACAGTTACAAATTAGCTGACTTCTTCTGACTGTGAACTGTTTTGGAGACTTTTTGCAAGTCAATCACAAAACCTATCTCTAGGCTATAAAATATAATACCTATACTGATAAGGAAGAAGAGACCTCAGAATGAAAGGTTTGTGCTGGAACATCAGTAGATCAGATGGATGCAATTAACATTTTGTAAGCTGGATAGAGAGACTGCTTGGTAAAACGCTCAGCAATGTCATTTCAGTGAACAGCAGTACCGTGTCTATTTCCTGCTGCTGTCTTTCTAAGTCCACAGGAGGAGTCCCTGCATCACATTCCAAGTCTCTTGTTTGTAATCATGCAGATACCTTTCAAAATTAATTTACAGACTCAATATCAAATTTATTTAATCTGAAGCAGTTGGTGCCAGATGATATTACGCTTTAGTGACAACTGAGGCAGTAACAACTACCTCTCCTTGAAAAAAACATTTGAACAGGCAGAAAAAGAGAGCAAACTTATCTTTTAGAAATCCACAGAAGGCCAGTGAGATTTATTTTTTATCACAGGAAGTTTTATGCCTCCTTGAGGTTTGTCACCAAAGCTGCATGTGTATGCATATTGTACTATGAACAATGAAACACAAAAGTTTATAATCCTTTAGAACTTGATTTCTGCTGCTCATTTATAGATGGAGAGCATCTTATCATAACTCTGAAGTTATGTAAATCAGAAATCAGGAAAGACTCACTGTGTAATGTCCCAAACCTTAAGTCTGCAGGTGTCAGCTGTATGTTTCTGAGGTAATTGTTAGAGCAAGGCTAGTAAGTCTCCTCTGTGAGCTCTGCGGGAACAGGACACAGTAGGGATTAGCCATATATAATTGCCTCTGCACTGCAATAAATTTTCCTCTGCCTTAGGGAAGGTATGCTGTGCTCTGACATTTATCCATGCTAAGACCAATACTGTCCCACACCAGCAAAACACATTTGAATTCAGAATGAGCTATACAAGTGATGGAATCATAGAATCCTTAGAGTTAGAAAGGACATTTAAAAGTCATCTAGTCCAAATCCCTTGCAATTAACGGGGACATCCACAGCTGGATCAGGTTTCCCAGTGCCTCATCCAGCCTAGCCTTGAAAGTCTCCAGGGGTGGAGCTTGCACCACGTCTTTGGGCAACCTGTTCCAATGCCTCAGCACCCTCACTGTAAAAGACATTTTCCTTATATCTGAGCTAAATCTACCCTCATTTAATTTGAAACCATTTCCCCTTGTTCTATCACAACAAAGATAGACTGCGCTAAAGTGTATGTCCCCTTTCCTGTAGCTCCCCTTTAGATACTGAAAGGCCACTCTTTGATCTCCCTGAGCAGCCCCAGCTCTCTCAGCCTGTCTTCACAGTAGAGGCGTTCCATCCCTTGGATCATTTTTGTGCCCCTCTTCTGCATGTGCTCCAACAGTCCCTGTCTCTCCTGTACTGATGACTCCATAGTGGACCACCACTCCATGGTGGTCTCACCAATGCAGAGTAGAAGGACAGGATTTCCTCCCTTGACCCTCTGGCCATGCTTCTTTTGATGCAGCCCAGTATATGGTTGGCTTTCTGGTTTGCAATAGGCTAGATCAATGGGTTGAGGACAATTGTATGAGCTTCAACAAGACAAAGTGCTACATCCTGCACTTTGGTCACCACAACCCCATGCAGCACTTAAGACAGAGTAGCTAGCAATCCACAAGGAGGAAAAGGATCTGTGGGTGTTAGTTGATAGCTACTTGAACATGTGCCCAGGTGGCCAAGAAAGCCAATGGCATTGTGGCCTGTTACAGAAATAGTGTAGTCAGCATGACTCAGGAGGTGATTGATTGGCTCTCTGTATTCTGAACTGGTGAGACTGTGTCTCAAGTACTGTGTTCAGTTTTGGACCCCTCCTTAACAGAAAGGCGCTGAGGTTTTGGAGCATGCCCAAGGAAGGCCAATAAAGCTCTGAAGTGTCTGGAACACATGCAATCATGAAAGAGGCCTTTAAAGGTCATCTAATCCAACTCCCCTGCAGTGAACAGGGACATCTACAGTTAGATCAGGCTGCCCGGAGCCTCATCCATGCACAGTGAGGACTGTCTGAGGAAACTGAGTTTAGTTTGAAGAATAGGAGGCTCAGGGAAGATTTTATTGCTCCCTACAGCTACTCCCATCTGATAGGATGAAAGGTAATGGACATTAGGGAAGGTTCGGGTTGGATATTTTTTTTTTTCTCAGAAAGAGTGCTGAGGTATAGGAACAAGTTGTCCAGGGGAATGTTGGAGTCACAGTCCCTGGAGATGTTCAAGGAAAGGGTAGCACTGAGGGACATGTTTTAGTGGACACGGTGGTGATGGGATGATAGTTGGACTAGATGATCTTGGTGTTTTTTTCCAACATCAATCATTCTATGATTCTATGGCACATTGCTGGCTCATGTTAAGTTTTCCATCCACCAGTATCCCCAAGTCCTTTTTGGTGGGGCTCTGCTCAATCCTTTCATCCCCCTGCTTGTACTGATAGTGAGGGTTGCCATGACCCCCACAACTGCAAAATTTCACCCTTGGATTTGTTGGACCTCGTGAAGTTCTCCTGAGCCCTCTGCTTGACCCTGCTGAGGTCTCACCGGATGGCATCCTGTCTCTCAGATATTCCTACTGAACCACAAATCTTGGTGTCACCTGCAAACTTGCATGATGATCTTGTGCACGATGTGGAAATACTCTGGAGAACATAGGACATTCTGGCTGTGAATTCAGATCTCGTGGGTAAAAGCAGTAAAATTTATGACTTATTTCTGTTGTGCCCCAGATCTGAGGATCTCCAGGCTGTCTGTCCCTGGAGATGTTCAATACCAGGTTGGATGGGGCTCTGGACAGCCTCGTCCATTATTAAATATGGAGGTTGGTGGCCCTGCATGTGGCAGAGGGGCTGGAGCTGGTCTTGAGACCCCTTTCAATCAAAGCCATTCTGTGATTCTACGATTGATTCTATGATCTGCTTCTCTGAAAGGGACCTATCACTGGCCAGAGCTGAGCCATGATTGTCACTGGTTTTCTCTGGAAGAGCAGATTTAAAAAAGAGAAAAAAAAGCTGGATGACAGCAGCTGGGAGATCCAGTTATGGTGAGTTTTTGGGGGGGTAACTGAAAAGGTATCTTTTTTGTCCTTATTTTAACCTTGTAGTCCTTTTCCATTGTATTTTCTTCATCTTTTCCTTTTTGAAAGGAACATATCAAGGTGATATGACCACAGTGCCAGCAGATAAGGGCTTTAGTTCTGGTGAGCAGAAACGAGTTATGCTTAGCAAAATTACTACAGAAAATCTGGCACATTTGCAAGTGGCATCACTGAGATGCTAGATAGATATGTATGAGAGTTTGTAAGGCTGTAGATGGAATGCACAAACAGTGGCACTTCAAGTAACATCTTTGTGGTAGGTCATTGAACAGCTTTGAAAAATGCGAATGTCACAGCAGGCACTCAAATTAACATAGTTATATGCGTGTGCAGAGAAAGGAACTGGCAGAGAATTTCAGGTATGGACAATGTGAAACCCAGAGTATTGTGGTAGAGTACCTTTGGAGATTAGAAAAGAAGAGAAGCTTTAGCTTATAGCAGTCAGCCATAGGAGAAGATGCTGAGTACTGAGCTCCTAGATTGGAAGATTAACAGTAGAACATGTTTTACAATTCAGTTATTTCAAGATGCACACTTCTGTTGTAGTTCTAGGCACCTGCTTTAATAAATGGACTTTGTCCCCATTGCAAAGGGTCAATGTGCAGGTTATCAGTCAGTCATATTCCTTCAGTTTTATGGGATGTTCTGCCAGGGTGATTATTACTTAAACTGCTGACACAGTGCCATAGTGGCATACAGCACCTGCAGGCACCAATCAGTACAGTTGGTGACTTCTCTTAAGTGAAAGTGAAAGGAATTTGGCATAAAAACATGATTCCCCCTCACTGTTTCCATAGGAACTACTTTCCCGTAAGTTTTGTAACCAGGCACTCATTTGAACAAAAATAGTTTGTATCTGAGGCATGAAACTAGACATGGTAAACAGTTTTAACTTGAAAAGAGAAGTCATACATCAGAGTCACAATCTGAGGTTTGAATTAATTTTATACTTACTAGCTGGCTTAAAATGGGAAAGAAAATATGGTAGTTCCTACAGAAGTGTGTCTGCTTATTCATACTTACAGTGCAGCAGAATTCAAAAATAGCATTAAATGACCTATTAGATAATTTCATATTAATAAATTTGTATGAAAATAATAGTCAAAAATTCATAAATTAAAACCAAACAGAAGCTACTCAGTGTTACAGAGAAGCAAGAGGAGCACAAATTATAAAACACAATTACTTACTTTTGTATTTTTCTGTAAAAATATATCAGTTTTTCAACTCTATATTAGTAAGACATATAAAGTGTATCTTCCCAACAATTAAACCACTTCCCATAGCCTTGAGAAACTATAGCAACATTCTGTGATTGTTCAGCATCCTGTTAAAAATTTTGAAAAGACAAAGATATATTTTAATGCTGTGTTATATGAAATTAAATAATTCTGTTTATACTATGACTCTTGCTATTTATAGCATTAATCTTTGCGCTACATCTAAAGAAACAGGTCAGCAAGTCAAGGGAGATGATCCTGCCCCTCTGCTCTGTGCTGGGAGGTCTCACCCGGAATACTGAATCCAGATGTGGAGTTGTCAGTACAGGAGAGGCAGAGACTGTTGGAGCACACGCAGAAGAGGGGCACAAAAATGATCCAAGGGATGGAACGCCTCTCCTGTGAAGACAGGCTGAGAGAGCTGGGGCTGCTCAGGGAGATCAAAGAGTGGCCTTTCAGTATCTAAAGGGGAGCTACAGGAAAGGGGACATACACTTTAGCGCAGTCTATCTTTGTTGTGATAGAACAAGGGGAAATGGTTTCAAATTAAATGAGGGTAGATTTAGCTCAGATATAAGGAAAATGTCTTTTACAGTGAGGGTGCTGAGGCATTGGAACAGGTTGCCCAAAGACGTGGTGCAAGCTCCACCCCTGGAGACTTTCAAGGCTAGGCTGGATGAGGCACTGGGAAACCTGATCCAGCTGTGGATGTCCCCGTTAATTGCAAGGGATTTGGACTAGATGACCTTTAAATGTCCCTTTCAACTCTAAGGATTCTATGATTATGTGGTTGTAGTGTTGTTAATTCTCTCTTTCTCTCAATATATATTTTTCCCCAGTTTTGGTTTTCAGTAAAATGCAAGTTTATATTCTGGCAACTGTCTGGCAAAACATAATTAATGAAGTAAAGCTGGTTGGTAATATCTGCCTTCCAGATTAGAGAGCTACATATACCTTTGAAAACTAGGAAATGAATAATTAAAAACAAATTTATTTCCTTAACTTGATGCTGCTGGAGCTAGGAGCTACAAGTAGGAATGATGATATCTGTATGTAGTTTGGCTACATTTACAGTGCTAAGTTTAACTTTATAGAGCTGACCTTACGGTCTGAGATTTGCTGGGAAAACTAAAAATCTGAATTTTCTGATGTTTAGAGTTCTACGAAATCTGATGATCTATGAGGACATAAGAAACCCTCAGTAATTAGCTCTACGTTAACCAGATGTTTTAGTCCATGAATTTCCTAGTAACTTTCCAAGAGAACGAGAACATTTATTACAGACATTACAGATCATTTAAAAACAGAAATGACTTACAAACTTACAGGAGGAGATGCATCAATAAGAAACTGCCTACAATTCTGGTTTGCTTTTGTTTTTCCTATAAACTTATTTATAGTAGAGCAAGAGTTACAGCTGTACCTAAAAATCTTTGAATTTCTCTGTGATGAAAAGGCTGGTAAGATCATGACTGCATGAAAGATGGGCTAGTCTGCTGAAGGACCGGAGGCAAAGCTCTGATATAACCATGTCAAGTAAAATAAGCATAGATGAGCAACTCTATTGGGACTGCAGGGAAGAAGAGAGCCCATCAACAGCGCTGCAACAAGAGGAAGCCTGTAGAAAGTAGAGGATTACTGCATCGAGGTCTGGAGCCCTCAGTAAGACAGAGAGCTGTTGGAGAGGGTCCAGAAGAGGGCCGTAAAGATGATCAGGGGACTGGAGCACTGCCCCTACAAAGACAGGCAGAGGGAGCTGGGCTTGTTCAATCTGGAGAAGAGAAGGCTGTAGGGTGACCTCATTGCAGCATTTCAATACCTAAAGGGAGCCTACAAACAGGAGGGGAATCAACTCTTGGAAAGGGTTGATAACTGCAGGACAAGGATAAATGCTTGTAAGTTGAGGGAGGGGAGATTTAGGTTGGATGTCAGGGGGAAGTTCTTTACAGTGAGAGTGGTGAGGTGCTGGAACAGGCTGCCCAAAGAGGTGGTGGATGCCCTATCCCTGGAAGTATTCAAGGCCAGACTGGATGGGACCCTGGGCAGCCTGGTCTAGCATTAAATGGGGAGGTTGGTGGCCCTGCGTGTGGCAGGGGGGTTGGAGATTCATGATCCTTGGGGTCCCTTCCAATCCTGGCCATTCTATGTGATTGTGTGATTCTGTAATACATCCTACTTTTTTGCTGGATTAGTGTTCTTTCTCATTCTAATTTCTTTCTTCTTCTTACCTCTCTCTCCACCCTTCCAACAGTATATCTACTGCTGTCACTCTGCTGAGCCAGTGACACAAGTCCTTGGGATAATTTGGGGACAAACACTTTTACTAGAGGACCACAATGCCTTTTTTGGCCATTAAGTCTGTGTCTGGGTTTCTATTCTCTATATAGGTGCTAATACTCAGTCAACTTGTAAAACTTTAATCATCTTGTCTTAAAAGTCTTCCAAAGTGCTAAATACTTAAAAGTGACCCACCTACTTGCTTTTATTTTTTTATTACCTTTTAGTCCCTTCATTGCACGGAAATGACAGAGTGCCCTTGTTTTCCAGAAGGTGGAGAAAGTGGTACTGCAGAAATGTTGTGGTTATGGGAACACTAGATCTCCACAGGAGCCCCATACAGCGTGAAGTGACCTAAGCCAGCTGATGGATGCACTTTCCTTCAGCTCTGAAGCACACAAGTTAAAGACATGCATAATATCTGGAGAAAACCCTGCTAGCTTGGTAGACATTGATCAGAGAGCAGGCCTGTCCCCAAATCAGTTCTGAAATGTAATGCTACAGACTCTAAATCCCCAGTGAAGCTTCTATTGGTTTGGTACAACCTGATCAGTTGGTCCTCTGACACCAGGCACTAGACCCATGAGCTTGGTGCTTGGAGGCAGAAAGCTTACAAATGTGCTAGAACTCCAAGTCCTGAATATCCATTTTTGCTAATGTAAATAGCCTGTGTGCTGCAGTATGGTGTATGAACAGTGTCTTCATTGGTTCTGTCTCATGTCTCTGCAGGAATCATGGAATTCAGGCTGTGCAAAATTTTTTAGTTCAGGTGTTATTAAAATTCACAACCAGCCTACACAGGGTATAGGTAGCAAATACAAGGTTCTCACGAGGGCTCAAATGTTTGCACATAAGCACACACGTAAGTGTCTGCTGCCTGTTAGCATTCTAAATTCAAGCTATTTTTTTCACACAGAAAGTCCCATGAAAAGGGCTGCTTCTCCTCCAGAATCTCATTTCAGTACAGAAAATGTCAACATATTTCCTACACTTAAGTACTTGTCTTAAATTAAACTTGACTAAAGTTTAAGAGGATCTGAAGCATCTTCAGACCCTTTTCTCAGTTTTTGGCCCATCTGATACAGCTGTGTATTGTATGAAGATTAATGGTGGGAGGAGAACTCCAAGGAAGCTAAAAATAGTTTTGTTCAATTCTACGTTGGAATTTTGGTGAAACCAAAGTCATTTTGGAAATTGCTGAACATGCAGATGAACAAAATGAAATGCCTAAATGCTTTAATTAAAAGGCCAAAGGTTTGCTAAAATTTTATCTTTGCTTATTGAATGCCAAATGATGATTATTTTTAAAACTCCTTATTTACCTAGTAGATACTTCTCTGTCTTTCTTGTACTGGGGGCTCCAGACCTGCTCACAGTACTCAAGATGGGGCCTCACAAGAGCAGAGTAGAGGGGGACAATCACCTCCCTGTCCCTGCTGGCCACCCTTCTTCTGATGAAGCCCAGGATACCATTTGCTTTCCAAGCTGCAAGAGCACACTGCTGGCTCATGTTAAGCTTTTCATCTATCAAGACCCCCAAGTCCTTCTCTGCAGGGCTGCTCTCAAGGACCACTCCTTCCAGTCTATATAAATGCCTGGGATTCCTCTGGCCAAGTGCAAAACCTTGCACTTCATTCTGCTGAGCCTCAATAGGTTCACCCAGGTCCACCTTTCAAGCCTGTTGAGGTACTTCTGAATGGCATCCCTTCCTTCCACCATGTCAACCTCACCACTCACAGAATCACAGAATCACAGAATCACCGGGGCTGGGAGGGACCTCAAGGATCATACAGTTCCAGCCCCCCTGCATGGCAGGGCCACCAAACATACACATTTAGATCAGGTTGCCCAGGACCCCGTCCAACCTGGCCTTGAACACCTCCAAGGACGGGGCATCCACAACCTCCCTGGGCAGCCTGTTCCAGGGCCTAACCACTCTCCTTGTAAAGAACTTCCCCCTAACATCCAACCTAAATCTTCCCTCCTTCAACTTGGATCCATTTCCCCTAGTCCTGCTATTGTCAGCCCTTTTGAAGAGTTTACACCCCTCCTGGGAGTAAGTTCCCTTCAGGTATTGAAAGGCTGCAATGAGGTCACCCCGCAGCCTTCTCTTCTCCAGGCTGAACAAACCCAACTCCCTCAGCCTGTCCTCATAGGGGAGGTGCTCCAGTCCCCTGATCATCTTAGTCGCCCTTCTCTGGACCCTTTCCAAAATCTCCATGTCTTTCTTATACTGAGGGCTCCACACCTGAACACAGTACTCCAGATGGGGCCTCACAAGAGCAGAGCAGAGAGGGACAATCACCTCCCTATCCCTGCTGACCACCCCTCTTTTGATGGAGCCCAGGATCCCATTTGCTTTCCGGGCTGCCAGAGCGCACTGCTGGCTCATGTTAAGTCTCTCATCCACCAGGACCCCCAGGTCCTTCTCTGCCGAGCTGCTCTCAATGACCACTCCTCCCAGTCTGTACAGGTGCCTGGGGTTCTTCCGGCCCAAATGCAAACCCTTGCACTTTGCCGTGTTGAACCTCATTAGGTTCACCCGAGCCCAGCTTTCCAGCTTTCCACTCAGCTTGGTGTCATCAGCAACCTTGCTGGGGGTGCACTTGATTCCATCATCAATGTCATTGATAAAGATGTTAAAGAGCACCGGTCCCAAGACAGACCCCTGTGGGACACCGCTCATTACCAGCCTCCGCCTGGACATAGAGCCATTGATGACCACCCTCTGTATGCAGCCTTTTGACTAATTTCTTATCCATCAAGTGGTCCACCCATCAAATCCACATCCCTCCAATTTGGAGATAAGGATGTGGTGGGGGACCATTTCAAAGGCCTTGCTCAAGTCTAGGTAAATGACATCAGTCACTGTTCCCCCGTCCACCAATGCCATCACTCCATCATAGAAGGCCATCAGATTGGTTAGACATGCATGACCTTCACCTGGTGAAGCTGAGCTGACTGTTTCAGATCACATGCTCATTCCTCATGTGATCAAGCATGTTGTCCAGGAGGATCTGTTCCATGATCTTCCTAGATATAGAGGTGAGACTCACTGGCCTGTAGTTCCCCTGGTCCTCCTTGCTCCCTTTCTTGTAAATGGAGTGATGTATTAGTTCTGTCTTTCACTATATCTGCAAAACTGTCCACAAGTCTCTTCTGCTACCCTAGCCACAAGAAGATGTCAGCGCCACCTGTAACAGAAGTGTTGACAAATATGAGCTGCTTGGTTCTAGGTGGGCATGAGCAGAATAGTGAAGGGCATCTTAGAAATGCGGAAAGAGAAGCAGAATATAGGAAAAGAAGTGGGGTACATAGAGCAGAAGAAAATAGCTGAAAGTAACCTGTTTGTTATCTGATACTTCAGTGTATGTTGTTGTGCCTTAACTGACAATTTGAACTTCCACAAATAGTTGCCATAGGGCAACAAGTATCCTGTCCACTTGTTACCCTATGGAAGAAATTGAAATTAGCATCACTGTTCAAAATCAAAAGAACCTGGTGCCCTGACTAACTGCACAGTTTCTGATACAAAGTCCATGGAAGTCAGAGTACAGGAATGCCAGAATATTTCTGCATTAAATGCCAGAGGTATTTCGTACTTCAACTTCATGATTTATATGATAAATACAACATACATGCACTTTATTTTTGTGCTAAAAGCTAGAGCACTAGTCAGGCTAAACTTATTTTAGCTTAGTATATCTACGATTTACACGAGGGAAGATTTTGATTCTTCAAAACTTTTTTGGAACAAACATGCTTTCTTTGAAAAGGAAGATGGAACTGAGTAGGTGATTTTCAAAATGGAAAGAGAAGGCTGTGTACATACATTCACACAAGCATATGCACAGATTTAAAAATGCATTATTTTTGGCATTTGCTTAATTATAGAGTCTGAGGCTCTCAGCATTTGTATTATCTAAAAATGTGTTTTGTTGTTTGCTCTTTGTGGTTCATCAGTTGAGTTGTATGAACTCATTATTTTTAAGTGAACATCAAGAAAAGTAATGGTAGTAGTTAGAATATAAAACATTAATGATCAGTGAACACTTATACAAATGCCTAGTAATCACTCTCTTTACATCAGAATGCAAATAAATGTCTGGGTAATTACAATAAAAATTGCCCTGCTTTATACAGAAGTGTCATTTGTTTTACATACTGAATTTGTATTTTTGTCTCCTCAGCATCAGGGCTGCTATTACCATAGAATTACAGAATATTCCAAGTTTGGAAGGGACCTGTAAGGATTGTTGAATCCAGTGATTAGTTAGTACTTCATCTGTTCAACAGGAAATTTACAGGGAGGAAAAAAAGCATAAAAAGCAAAATTCAGTTTAGGACCTAAATATATCAGTGGAGATATTATGATAAATTTAATAGTATTTATTTGACTCTGAGTACAGTCAAACTAAAGTTCCGAAGTCCTGTAGAATAGGATAAAAACGAGACCTTCAGGACTTTCACTGTTCAAAGTTTGTCTGTACAGATTTACACATACTTGCACATACACAACCACACACCGTCACCCTCATTCCATATGCTTAGGAGGGAAGCAACCTCTCTTGAGATTCAGCTGGATTTCCTATGCATCCCTCTGTAATCTTATACAGAACAGGCAGAAAGCAAACAACTTTAACAGAAAGGAGCAGATTTTTTGATCTTTCAAGATTGGGGGGGGGGGAGGGGAAAAAGCAAAAAAAAAAAAAGGGGGGCAAAAAAAGCAGTCTCATTTAGACCAAGTCTTTGGTAAAACAGGAAGTTTGGTATCATCCAGCTATTGACATGCACTTATTTTTTTGAGACATGCAATGCATATGTGTGATGTCCTGTAAAATTTGATAAGCTAAGTCTGGCAGCTTATGTCATGTTACATTATGTTATGTTACATTTAAGTTTGGCAGCTTGAAAGTTTTCAATGATATGCTCTTTTGCTGTAGTTTGCTTTGTGCTGCATTGCTCAAGCTGCATATGGAAAAGCCAATGCTCTTGTAAATCATCCATAACCATCAAAAACAGCTTGAACTGTCAGTCATTCTTAATACAGACCTTATCTTTACAGATACATAATAATATATATATAGTTATAAAAAATAAACAGGTAAGATTAATACTTTTTTTTTTTTTTTTTTTTTTTTTTTTTTGTAGAAAAGGCATTGCAAGCCTCTGTTATGCAAATAAAAACTTCTGGTTGCTTGCAATCATTAGGGCAACACACAGTGTCCAGATAAAGAAGATATCATCAGCCTACACACAGTAAAACTGCTCCAGATATCCTGTTATAACCTTCAAAGAAATAACATGCTGAAATACATTTATCCATTGTAGAAAGTATTATTCCAGAAAAACTACACCACAAAGCATTGCTAAAGAGAATCTGGGAACCACTTTTTGTTGAAGCATCTGTGTCTGGCTAAAGAGATGGCACTGACTGTACAAGCTATAAATGGAGTTCAAAACCTACCCTGGCTGAGCAGTGGGAAGAGAAGCAAGCTGGCTTGCCTCACATCTGACCCTTAGGGCAGAGAGGATGGCAGATAAGTGAGGAAGATGAACTGAGATAAGCAGTGCAACGAGAAACAAGGAATGTGGGAAGAAGGCAAGAAGGACAAGGTTAGTGACAGGATGGGACCATGTACAGACAAAATAAAGATACTCACAGAAGTATGAAAATTTTGTGATGGGAGAAGCAAGGAAAAGCAGGCAAGAATATTGCAGAATGATTTTTGAAGAAGAAATAGGATAAGAATGCAAGAGATTCAGCAAAGCAAGTGGAACAAAATGATGAAGCAGAAGAAAACGGTATTAGGATGTGGGGAGCTTACTTGGACATCAAGGAGTCCTTTCAGGTGAGATGTGTGAAGAAAGCCGCTTGCTTCTTCCGTGGCAGAGAATAACTCACCACTGACTTCAGTTACAGTAGAAGCTTAGCTGGCAGAGATTTACAGCTAAGACATCCAGATCAGCTGTCAAACAGATGGCTTTCAATGTAATCATAAAATTTTCATGAAATTTTTCATGAAATTTTTTTTGCATTTTTTTCAGTTTTCTCTTTGAAAAAGAAACAGTATATGATCACAAAAAAATAGTTAAAGAGAAAACAATGTTGTGAAATTAAATGCTGAGAAGTTGGAAAACGCCAGAACAGAGAGTTATGCTGAAACTTTCGTTTGCTCCCTGTAGGTAAGTGTACTATTTCACCACCCTCATGCACTTGATAATGTAAATCTGACAGAACGATCCCACCAGCATTCAATATGGAACAGTTTGGCAGGCAGCAAGTTTTTTTTCTAGCTAAAGGCAATTTGAGTCTCTCATTACTTGTCGAGGAGTTTGGAACATCTAGAAATGGAAAGAACTGCAGTTAAAGCAGAGGTATATGGAAAATGGAAATCTATCTCTGTAAATTAAAAAGTAAATAATGACCTTGTATCCTGTCCAGAATGCTAGTAGTTTTGCTTTCTACTCTAGAGAGCAAATGAATATTGAGGAGTTCATTTCTCTTTATCATGTCTATATGAATTTATATTCCAGATTAAATGAATTATCAAGCTTTAATAACTATGAAATCTTACTAGAAATTCTTCCAAGTTTTAATCTTCAAAATAAGGTGAAGTACATTTTGTTTGTTTGCTTGTTTTTCATTTCAATGCAGATTTGTAGCTTATCCATACATATTCATATAAAACCCAGTTTCAGAGAGGCTTAGTGGAAAGTCTTCACACAAATTTGCTACAAAGTGGTTTCAGAGATATTAACCATTTCACCATGTTTGTAAACAGATGACTCAGACAGGATTTTCTTCCAAGAAATAAGACAAATCTGAAGCAAAGTATTTGTGGTATGAACTCTAGGGAACAAACAGGACTTTGCAGCTTCAGGCTCCTCTGGAACCCCCAGTGGACTAGAACTGCTCTCAGTTAACTAAAAACACGGTATGTGTGCTGCTGCTAAATTGTACATTTTCTCCCATTAGAAGTGGAGGAACAAATAACCTGGAGTAAAGGTTCACAAAGGGAAAAGCAGTCAGCTGCAAATCAAGTTTTACAAGCTGCCAGGTTTAGAAGAACATGAATGCTGACAAAAATAAAAAACAGCAGGCAAATCCACAGTGTGTAGGGATGACAAGAATCTAAGTTTTCAGAAAATGTTTCTGATAATAAGAATTGCTAATGTGATGAATAAACTGCCACTCCTCATCCATCCTCTAGGCTTTCTGACTTCATTAGCAGAATCTATCCTGTTACATGCAGGAGTATGAAGTAGTTGGGGTAAAGCAGGTATTTCTGCTTGTTCAATTCTTCTCTTTCCTATTCTCCTTTTAAAATAGGCTCAAAAATTGGTCTAGATTAGTCTAGTACTTGCCATAACTCTGATAGTAACAATACGCTTTCAAACAAACCATATTACTTCAAACATGTGAAAGTTAGTTGTATGAGTATGAATTATAAACTATGGGAATAATTAAGACCTAGAAATTAACCTTTGTGGTGTCCATGTTGTTTCTTAATACTTTGGTCAAGTTTTCACCATAGCAAAAGTATGAACATGGGGAGAAGGACTTGGGGGTTCTAGGGGACAAAAAGCTGGACATGAGCCAGTAGCATGCACTTACAGGCCAGAAGTCCAGCTGCATCCTAGGCTGCATCAACAGAGAAGTGGTCAACAGGGAGGGGGAGGGAATTGTATCCCTCTGCTCGGCACTTGTGAGGCCCCACAAGTGCACAGTATTCTGTCCAAGCATGGGGTCCCTAACAAAACAGGTGTGATGCTGTTGGAGCAGGTCCAGAGAAGTGCCATGAAGATGCTCAGAGGGCTGGAGACCTCTGCAATAAAGATTGGCTAAGGAACTTGGGCTTTTTCAGTCTGGAGAAGAGAATGATTTGGGGAAGACCTCATTGTGGCCTTTCAATACTTGAAGGATGCTTATAAGCAAGAGTGGGATAGATATTTTACATGGCCTGATAGTGATATGACTAAGGCAACTGGCTTTAAACTAAGAAAGGAAATTTAGGTTGGATGTTAGAAAGAAATTTTTTACATAGAAGACAGTGAGGAACTGGCACAGGCTGCCCAAAGCAGTTGTGGATGCCCCATCCCTGGAAGCATTCAGGGCCAGATTGGAGGGGGCCCTGGGCAGCCTGATCTGGTGGATGGTAGCCCTGCTTATGGCAAGAGGATTGGAAACAATCTAATCTTTAGGGTTTTTCCATCCCAAGTTATTCTATGATTCTATAATTCTATGGTTATCTCTCATTATCATAGTGGGAAAAAAAACTGTGGTTTTCTGATTCTGTAGAGAATGCTGTGGTTTAACTCAGCACGTGGCTCAGCACCACGCAGTTGTTCACTCACTCCGTCCCTTCCCAATCAGATGGAGGAAAGAATCAAAAAACAAAGTAGAACTTGTAGGTTGAGTTAAAAACTATTTACTAAGACAGAGAGAAAAGAAAAAGAAAAGAATTATGATTATATATATATGTATATATATAAATGTGTATAGCAAGTGATATTGTATAGCAAGTATGTATATAAATGTGCATAGCAAGTGATGTGTATAGCAAGTGATAAGACTTGCTATAGATAGCAAGTAGTTGCTTACCATAATAACCATTGCCCAGCTAGCACCCCAAGCAGCAGAAGAGAGGGGAATGAATTCCCACCCCCTTTAAAACTCTTTTCACTTGATGTCATATGGTATGGAATATCCCTTTGGCCACTTTAAATCAACTGTTCTAATTCTGTTCCCACCCAGCTCCCTGTGTCCCTCATTACAAATGGCCTTGACTCTATACAACACTGCTTAGTAGGCAAATGTAAACATCAGTATATTATCAACATTGTTTTTCTCTTAAAACCAAAACATAGCATCACTCCAGACACTCTGAAGAAAACAATTCCACCCCAGCTTAAATTAAGATGAATGCTTTTGAAAATGTAAAGGAAAAAGCATTTTTAATGATGCTTGATACAGTAAAAAAGTGTAAACAGATACTGGTATTTGTTGGTAATTTTAACCATATTTATTTTTACCAAATGTATATGAACGTTTGATGTCTAATAAACTATTTAGTCATATTACACAAATCAATTTAGATGTTTATTATGGTTTCTTATTTCAACTATGGATAATTATATACGCATGTACGAAATGAATTTCTGCCAGCATGGGAGACAGTCTTATCTCATAGTAAATAAAACCAGTGTTTAAATATTCATGCAGATTCATTACAGTTTCTTAGCAGAGGGGAACAGAGATGGCTTTTACTTAACCTGATTATAGAAAACTTATGAAACCACACCCACAACATCAAGTACATTAGACATCTTGATAAGTACGTCAAAACTAGATAAGATTAGGGTTGAAAATATATAGATTCCTTCCAGCAGCAATCTATATCAGAAAGGTAATACATCTGTATCCCTATTTTATACTCACCATTAAATCAAAAAAGCCTAAAGTACAGCGTTCTCTTATTAGTTTAATCTATTAAGTTAATTAGTTAAATCAACCAAACCATTCTGGAGCTGAACAATGAATTCTGTCATGATATAAAATTATGTGATTCACACTAGAATCCACAGAACGCTTTCAAGATTTCTTTTCATGGAAGTATCACATAAGAAGTGGAATCTATGGCCTTACCTAAAAAGAGAATCATCAAAACCAGAAAGTCCTTTCTTCCAGGGAAAAGGCAGATTGTGTTGAAGAAGAGCTGACCAAATGGTTTTGATTCTACAGTGCTATAATTGTTTTGTTTTAATATCTACAGTTTTACATCATGAGATTGCTGCAATTTTCAACTACAAAAACCTGCTGTAATGTTTTGACACTATTAGTCTGTACTATTATTAGAGACAGCCTTCTGTGTTTAAAAAGAATTGTGATGAGTTTTAACAGTCTGATTTGACTTCTACTGGAACCATGAAAGTTAAACGCCTGTACTAGTCAGATTTCCATTGAGAGTAACTCAAACCCCTAATTTGGCATAAATATATGCCAAAAGCTACTCCTGAGATAATGAAAAAGGATCAACATAGAAATATTTTATGGAGGAGGGTGTTAGGTAAATATATGTAGGTAAATATTCGATGGCTACATGAATATTAAAGATTATGTAATGTTTGATTTTTTTTTCTCTTGTTTTAGAATACAATACACTTTAGCTTTTATTGTATTCAACTTATAGCACTTGGAGAATTGCAGTTAATGGAAGAAGTTACACCTAAGCCTTCAATTTTATATTTTTTTGAGATGTTAAATAAGAATCAGTATTTCACATAAATTTTAGGTAACAGTAAGTACTTTCAAACTCATTTTAAATAATCACTTCACGCAAAGTGCAGTGACATGTAACTGAATTCACTGAAACTGAATGTCTAGAAAAAATCTCCTTCGTTTTTTGACTATGCAGCCTTTTAACGCAGACTTATTTTTTGATTCAGAAGAAATTAGCATGAGATACATCTCCAGAGTGATATTTAAATTGTATGTTCAACTGGCATACAGTGTGTAGATGATAGCATAGAAGCAGACGAAGGCCAATGTTATGTCATTTTCAATAAGGCAAAGAATTTTCTGCTGAAAACTGTCAGGCTTTTAAGTCTAACACTTGTGCCAGAGAACATTTTAGCACCTTTCACAAAAAGATGAACTGCTTAGTTACTTAAGAGCACGCTGAGGGAGTGCAATGACCAAGAGGAATTTGAGGGCAGTGCATCCAACTGGACAAGTTATTTGACTGGATAAATCTATATTGCAGGCAACTCAGCAGGTACCGTTCGAACAATTTAGAGGTTATTGTTCCTGAGGAACAGCTTATCCAGGGATGAGGATGCTACACCTCTGAAATCCTCTGCATATGCCTCTCAGGATCTGTCAATAGCAGGAATAACTGAGCTCAGGTTTTCAGAGCAGACTATAAATGGACACCACACAATTTTATCTAATGCTGCTCATGTAGCTCCAATTCAGACATATGAAAAATATCAGAAATGCCAGAACATTGCCATGCCAAAACATGGAGGCAGAATGGCAAAAGAGCTTTCTCAAATACAAATAACTGTGTGAGTAACTAAGAAGATGTGAACTGAACCAGAAGAAACTTCTTGATTCCTTCCAGTTCATTGGACTTTCCACACCTGATGTCCTTGCAGTGACTTTATTTCCTTCTGGTAACCCTCTTGAGCAAGAGAAGAGTTTTCCTCTACCACCAAGAATCTTCATTCTTTCTGTACGTGGTTTGTTGGTGAAGAGTTTTATTCCCTTTATAGAGTGAGCATGGAGCAATAGATATTTTTTCCTAAGAGGATAAAACAGGACAACAGGGAGAAGCATCAATAGTACAGCTAACAATGTACAACGTTAAGGTTCCTGCCCTGCTTATATTAGGTACAAATCCATGAAGAGTTTCACTAAAACATTCATTAAAGTCCTTGCAGAAGAAAGCCTTTTGGTTAATGTGAACCACTGTATGTATGAAAGATAGTGGTAGGCATTTTCGTTTCAGGCTGCCTTCTGTAGATGGCAAAAATGAAGAGTCTAAAAAGAGAGATCTTCAGGATGACAGAAGAATGGTTTTCACATGAAACTTTCACTATTTCTTTCAGCCTTTCCATTCATAGCCTTGTCTGGTCTTGCTTACAATGTTCCAAAAAGGCATTTTAGCTTCAAAGTAGGGTGTAAGAGCTCTGAATATGTAACTTCCCCCTAGAGAGAATCGGTAGTTATTATGGAAATCCTAGAGTCTGACCAGTGAAAGTGCAGATCTCACATTTAATTTTCTGTTTGCAGCAGCTGCTATTTCACCAGAGTTGCAGTTATTTGGAACACATGCATTTAGAGAGAAAATTATTTGGTAATAATTTTGTAGTACTTTCTAGTGGAACACTGAAGGTGATGATGGTATATGAAGTAGCAACTTTCCTATCAAATTTAAATCTTTATCTTTTTGTTGTTGTTGTTGTTAAGCGTCCTTACTACTATGTTTTTCTCTAGCAATTAGTATGAATAAAATCAGCTTCTGAGCAAAAATGGTGCTGAAAAGAAATTGAAGAGTTATTACATATCCAAGGTGGTTATATTTCAAAGATGAAGACAGCACCTTTCTTTCAAAAAGATCATCAAATTTCCCTGATATCCCACTTTAGCAGGTGAATCATTCTGATGACATATGTTAATTTCAAAAGAAAGTGTTTTTCTGCACTTGGAAACGAAAGGCAATTCTTCTGTCATGTTCCTTAACACACTGATAGCATTTAGCTTTTCACTCTTTCAGTTTACTCATTCAACTGCTTTCCTGTTTTCTTCACTGCTAGTCATGTTGGATTCGTTAAATCGCAGACTAACCACTGAATTTAAATCATTCTCTCCATCATTTTCACATTAGAGTGAAAGAGTAACCAGGTATTGAATTAAACTAAACAGTAAAAGATAAAATGTAAAGTACACTAGTCATACTGAATCAAGTTACAGTATACAAACCTCTCAAAACATACCAGATTTTGAAAAATCAAACCTTTTGGTGGTATGTGTAATTTTTCACATTTCCGCTCTGTGGCATGCAGTCTCTCTCTGCTCCACTGCCACGCTTGATGCAGCTGCCCATAGCAGTCTCATATGTTCCTCTTCCATACAACAGCTTTTATTTTTGACTAGCCCAAGAAAGCATTCAGACAAAACATTTTTTCTTAAAGTCTTCACTGTTATTTTCAGTGGTTTGAAATCAGATCACACTCCCTGTTGTGAACAAAAATGCTGTTTTATTCTAGAAAAATTAAAATAAATAAATAAATAAATTCTACATTCTCCACTTCACTGTCCTCCAAAATCTCTGTCAAGCTGTCAGATTGGAGGGGGTTGACTGTTATGGGAAGAAAATGCTTCAATAACCAATCTTGTTAATAGTGAAAAGCATATCACAAAAATAAACATCTAATGAAAATGCTGTCAAACTGTGTTACTGGCTGTACTGTATGTATTCATAGTACACCTGACAGCGGGTGATCAGGTCACTGACTGCTTCTTAAGCATCACTGCCTTTCTTTCTCAGCTATCACAAAGCAGGACACAAAACTCCCTTTGGGATAAATGCAATCCGTTGTTGCAATGCTGGCAAAAGCAGACTGTTTTGCATGTGAGGCAATTGGAAAATAGATTGCCATAAATGATACAGTGCTGTGTATTTCTAGTTCCTTCTCAGCATTTTCAGATGCAGGTGTGAAAGGCAGAAGCCAATGATCCGAAGCATGTTTTCTAATGTAGGATGTCTTAAGCTAGCCTGCTCTGCAAGTTAGAAAAACTCAAGTGTAAATTTCATTAACAAGGACAATCTATACAGAAAAAAAATATAATCAGAGTTATAAAGGAAGATACAAAATATTCTTCAGGTTTTTATTCATAAATAAAAAGTTAAGTAGATTCATTTCTTTGGGGATGGAAGTTTGAGAGATGAATTTTAATGAAAACAGCAGTAAAGCAGAACAGCCTATCTAATTTATGGATAATGTGGATATTCACTCCCCAAATCTCAGCTAGCTCAGTACATGGGGAGGAAAAGACTATACAGGTGATACAAATATAGTTAGTATATTGTGCAGCTAAGTTGCTAAGCCTGGATCAGCTCACAGCTGGCATAAGAAATTCATAACATTACAGGGAGATCACAATTTGCAAGGCAGCAAGGAGGGAGAAAAGGGTAGCTATGAGAAACTAGAAGTTTAATGCCTGGAAAAGAATGAGATAGAGATACTAAAAACATGAGATGCTGTTTTTAGTGAGGAATTTTATTATGGTATTCATTCAGTATCATTGTCTTCTAATTTTTCAGTGTAACAGTAAGGTTAGGATTATATTGAACTACTGCATTTCTTTTATACAATATATAAAGTTGTCTTTAATCTCTGTCTATTTTAAGATAATTACTTAAACAGAGTGAAATGCTCAGTTTGCTTCCGGTCCCTTCTAATTAATAGATTTTTCCTGCCACTAAAGTATTTTTGGGGTAATTACAATGGCTAAGGGCAGACAAGCTCTCTAAGCAGGATAAGGTCTCATACCTCCTGTCTTTAATTTACTGACCTATTCTATCCCTCAAGCTCATTAAAATCTGGTTGACTGCTTCCATTAAGAAATAAAATGGAATTTGTTGGCTTTTGCTCAAATACTTTAAATCCTTTCTTTCTCAGTTGTTTTTTTTTTTAAATTTTGTTTCACATATAGACAACTGTCCAGCTGCTGAAAGCACTTGCTACTATATTGACACCAATGCAGCTACAGAATCCAAATAAATATTTATTCTGACTGTCCAAAGAGGTTACTGAACAAAAAACAATCCTTTTTTAATGAATGATGACAGTATATTTTTCTGTCCACTGTAACTTGGACCTAATCTGTGCTGCGCTAGGATTTACAGATGTAAAGTTGGCTTTGGTTGGAGGCTAAGAACTTTTTCCAGTTTTGACTAAAAATTCAGTTGAAAAATAAAATAACACTAACAGTTTACTGACAAGATCCACAGCTCTATGCTATGCTCAGTGTTCTCTCATGTATCTTTGAGGCTTCTGGAATGTCTCCTGATTTTTAGCAAAATCTCCATTTGGGACAATCTTCATACTCCAAGATTTTCAGCCTGTTGGTAGATTAATTAAGTAGTACTGATAGACACTCTAAAACAACAAGAACAAAAATTGAGACTTTAAAGCATAAAAGATCTAAGGGATAGGTCCTGAAATTACAACTGATTGGCTTTTTTGACCATTGATATGTTGTAAAAGAACCTCCTTCAGAATGAAGGATGTTTATTATTTATATTTATGGTATTTTTTCAGTTTCATGTTGTGTTGTCTAAATCCAGAAAACTACAAAGAGCTTGAGTGATCAGCACCAGTGCAGGCATGTTCTGTGGTGGAGTGGGGGATCATGATATACAGGGAAAGCACAGAGCTAATAAGGGATATGGTTTACTGGGGAAATAATGGTAGTAGGTGGATAGTTGGACTGGATGATCTTAGAAGTCTGTTCCAACCTTGGTGACTCAGTGATTCTATGATTCTATTCTAAGTGACTGAAGATGGTACACAGATGATTCTATTCTAAGTGACTGAAGAGGAGCACAGAGGTATATCAGGAACAGCTAAAGTGACCTGGGCAGTGCTGGGAGCACCACCATTGAGAAAGGCAAAAGGAAAAACTAGGAGACATGAAGAGGAGAGTGATGAAGAGGAAATCTCTATTACTACTCGTCGGCCTCTGAAGATGACCGAAATCCAAGGCTCAAGAAAGGAGTTTACACAGCACCCGAGTGAAACTCTCGTTTCGTGGTTGGTTCGCTGTTGGGACACCGGGGCCAGTAGCTTGTCTCTAGATGGTAATGAAGCTCGCCAACTCAGAGCCATTGCCAGAGATCCAGCTGTTGACAGAGGAATTAGTCGATGTTTGGATGGGGCTGCCACCCTCTGGGAAAGAATGTTAATAGCCGCGAAGGAAAGGTATCCCTTCAAAGACGGCTTGAAGCCTGCAATGAGAAGATGGGATACAGCTGAAAAGGGTATCCAGTATCTGAGGGAAATGGCTGTGGTGGAAATGCTGTATGACCCCAACACCAAGACCATGACATGGAGGAACCATCGCATGGCGGTTTGCACAGGAAGGCATCTGGGTGGAAGACTCAGAGTACACATAACCCAGCAACCAGAACTTTTCCATACCATTTTCATCAGTCAAAGACATTCATCCCAACTGACCCTAAGGGCACTCATCTGAAGAGGAGGCTCTGAGGAAATCTTACAGACCTCTACAACTGTGTGAAAGAAGGTTGTGGTGAGCTACAAGTTGGCCTCTTCTCCTGCATAACTAGTGATAGGACTAGAGGGAATGGCCTCAAGTTGAACCAGGGGAGGTATTAGGTTAGGTATTAGGAAAAATTTTGTCTCTGAAAGAGTGGTCAGACACTGGAATGGGCTGCCCAGTGAAGTGGTTGAGTCATCATCCCTGGAGGTCTTCGAGAAGCATTTAGATGTGGTACTAAGGGACATGTTTTGGTGGAGAAATATTGGTGGTAGGTGGATGGTTGGACTGGATGATCTTAGAGGTCTTTTCCAACCTTGGTGATTCTGTTTTGTGATTCTATTCTAAGTGACTGGAAACAGTCATCTTGGCTTCAGTGAGAGCAAATCCTCCTGACAAATTTTGTGGACTTCTACAATATGGTTTCAGCATTTGTGCATAAGAGAAGGACAACTGACACCATCTACTCAGACTTGAATAAGTGCAAAGCATTTGATCTGTTCTGCATAACACCCTCATAACACCCTTGTCTTTTAAATGGAGAGACATGGATTCGATGGACAGGCCACTCAGAGAACAACAGTTAATGTTCAGGTGGAGCCTAGTGACAAGTGATGTACTTGAGGTGCTGCCATTGGAACTAGCACTATTTAATACCTGTGTGAAAGGTTGGAACTAGATGATCCTTAATATCCTTCCAACAAAAACCTTTCAATGATTCTATGACTTTTCCTTGGCTGGATTTTTTTTATCCAACACTAGTCTGCATTCTGAGCTAAGAGGCAAGACTTTTTGTCTCTGTTCTAGAAAATACTCTTAATTAAAAGAGAAAAAAAAAGGAATTCCACCTTTTGTAGCAGAAGCTTTTGGGTTGTCTTAATTGACAATATATTAAAACTACTGAAACGTTTATTAATATACTGAAGATGGAAACAGCTACTGAGCTGTGACCTACAAAAACTTCCATGAAGAAAACAGAGCAGCCTTGGATGAAAAGGATGATAAAACCCTCTGAACTTCCTCTAGACTGTCTAATGCTGGGAGTACATATGTTAGGTTAGGTGAGTTTCCCTTTTTCTGTACTTCTCTTGTACTCTGATGACTCATTCCACAAAGGTAAACAAAATTAAGCTGGAAATTTCAAAGCATCTTCAAAGGAGTTCTGTACCTAATTCTGTTGATGGCCTTTGAAGATGCAAAACTTCACCTCTAAAATAATCTCCATCTTTTTAGAATATACTATTATTGCACAGACACTGAAAACTCTACATTAAAAAGCATTTCAACTCAGTGGTTCAGATTGTTCTTCCTTCTCTAGCACCAGGATCCACAGAATACTGTGAATAGTGTCTCCCTGATTGAGCATACTATTTTATAACTATTTCTTCAAAACAAACGTTGCTAAGGGGAAGAAAACATACAGCAAGTATGCTGATAGAAGCACAGTTAGAAAATATTAGTAATAATCTAGATTATATACTTTTTAAATTAAAAAAGTATAAAGTTTTAAATGAAAGAGTAGAAAAGGACAGTTTGTTTTGACACAGGTTCTAAAAATGTACGTGTGTATGAACAGAAGATCAAATGAATTAGTAAGCTGAACTCAGTGAAGAACGTCTGACACTGCTGATCGTTGAAACTGTAGACAAATGAGTGGAACACTGCTCATGATAGACAACACAGAATCAGTTCCAAAGCTCTTTCATTCCTCCTCAGTACAACAAACAGTAATAGATTCATCTCTTTCTTTACATCAAAATCTCAGCAAGTATTTTGATCTCTCCTGAGCCACCATCTCCTGGTTACTTCCTTCCTGATTCAGTGAATTAACACACTTTCTTGCTGCTTCAAAGAAGTGACTGTATTTATGAACAAGCAAGCAAAATATTCAAAAGTATCAGAAGTGTCTATCTCCACAGAAGTTTCTCACTGCCTTTGTATGTCTTTCTCAGTGAAAGTCATTCAGGCCATTTCATAAGTCTACCATGCAGTGCAAATGGGAAACAAAAGGTCAAATAAGAAATTTATCCTCCAGTAAGACGTTATTTGCATCCAAAGAAAGAACTCCAAGAGAGCCTAATTGTGCCTGAAAACTTACTGGACTAACTCCATATCCAGCTAAAATCACACATTTAAGTTTCCTTTAAATTTCCTAAACCATAAAGCTAGTTGAAGTTATAGGGTTCATGGTAAATTTAGAATTCATTTTGACTTTGAAGTATACAACCTTATCTCGCTCCAATTAACGGGACGGAGATGAGGTTCTTTTAATATCTATATACGTGGCATGAGATTAAGAAACAACAGTTCCAATGTTGGTCCAACCAGTTTATTATAAGTCCTAATCAGAGAGATGGGGGAGGGAAGGAGGCCGATAGAAAAGATAGGAAAGAAGTAAGAATCGCTTAAAGCGGGGATAGTCACCACCAGGATCCAGCAGCGGTCCCGTTGCGCGATGTTTCTATGGTCCGAGGCAAAAGCAGCAGGAGGAGAGCAGAGCAGTGTGGCCAGCCTTGGGCAGCAAGCAGGTAAGAAGGAGTCGCAAAGCCAAATCCAGGTGGAAGCAGCAGGCCTCAGGCAGTAGGCACAGGAGAGTCAGCATGCAGGAATTCTGTAGTGAGGAATCTGATGGCAGACACCTTTGTTCTTCTTCTGCATCGTAGTAGAGCGCAGAGCAAGTCCAGGAGGGAGAGAGGAGGTTGTGAGGTTTCTCATGGCAGAAGCCTCTTCTTCTTCACGAGGAATCTGTTGCCATAAAACCTCAACCTCATGATTGTAGGTCCCCATTTTATTCTTCTTTTTCTGCCTACCTGACATCCTTGGGTGCTTGAGCAAGAGTCATGTGAGTACCCTCCTGAAATGGCCATTTTCCCCAAGATAAGCCCACATGAAAGACCACTTCATGGCCATTAAGCTGCGGCTTATCTCTCTCTTGTTGCCCCTGGCCTTGTCCATCTGTGTCCCTCAGATAAAGGATTTTGCAACCCTTGTCCAGGACTTGTCCATCAGTGTTCTCCAGACAAATGATTTCTCAACCCTTGCCCAGAACTTGCTTGGACTTGTTCATCTGTGTCCACAGCAAATTTTGAGACAGTGATGTAAAAGAATAATCTCTTACATACCTGCCTTCACCTGGGGGGAAAAAAAAAAAAAAGAAAAAAAAAAGGATATATATTATATACCACTTACACAATACCTCAGATGCACATAAACGATGACCAAACATTCCTTGTTTTAATAATTCATGGTGGAAAGAAAAGTAAATGTGAAATTCCAGCAAAAGTCTGGTGTTTTGGATGTGGAGTGTAAATAGTATACTTTCTCAAGCCAGTTCTGTACATCAAGCATACAATTTTATTCTGCAGCTTCACTGCAGAACACTGCATCATGTGCAATGCTAGAGGCAGTGGCTAAGAGGGTACTTATTTGCTGTACTAAATAAATTCATAGAAGGATAAAATCCAAAATTAAATTTCACTCCTGCATCTCAATATTGAAAAGGCCTATCACATGTTGTCAGGTGTAGTCAATATTATTTTTATACTTATTTTTTTCCTTTTAATAATAAGACTCCAAAAAGCAGAAGGCAAAGCTCTGACTTAGTAGGAATTAAAAATGGAAGTACAGGCTTCAGACAAAAATTTTGTTCTTGTCATCTCATACACCTGAGACTGAAAACATACGAAGGACATAACATCCTACAAACAAACAAACAAACAAAAAAACGGTTCGGTGGTGGAGTCACCGAACATGGATGTGTTCAAGAGACGTTTGGATGTTGTGTTGAGGGATAGGATTTAGCTGGGGAGTATTGGTGATGGTTGGACTGGATGATCTTTTAGGTCTTTTCCAACCTTGATGATTCTGTGATTCTGTGATTCTGTGAAAACAAACAAACAACAACAACAAAAACCTTAAGTACATGTCAGTGTCTGCAATCTCAAAATACAAAATTACTTTCAGTACAGTTCAACACACTAATAAGTAATGCACCTCTGATAAACAGATGTTAATTAAAAAAGGGATGTTTTAATCACCATTTGGTTGCCTGATTGTATTTCAGTCTACTGTAGTAGAATTTTAGAAGTAAGTAAAATTAAGTATGTGTAGTATTTCCCTATTATCAGGTACTCAGATTTTATTGATGGAGCTTATGTTTTCACAATATGATAGGCTTTTATTAGAGATGAGCTGAAAGAGCTTGCTTAAGGCAGCACAAGAATAAATTTTGTGCTTTCATAGTCCTTTGTATGGTACCTCTTTACTTGGTGAAAAGACATGACCCATTGTAAAGCTCCAGTGCATAAGCAAACATGATTCCACCTGACACATCTAGAAATAACAACAAAGCTCTAGAGAAATCTTGCAAATTCATTTATGTGTGTAGGGTTCAATTCTTCCATAATTGGACAGAATTAAGTAATGTTTTACTAGTTATAGGCAAGAGTTTTTGCTCTGGGAGAAGGTATTCAAAACAATCAAAATTACTGCATTAACTTTTATTTCCTTAATAAAATAAATCCTTATATAGAATGTCTTGTGTTGAAGATGATCTCAAAGATCACCTTGGTCCAACCCATATAAGCTGGCTTTGGATGTTTTAATTTTTTTTTGTATTGATAATATTATTCGTTAGTCTGCAGGCTTTTTGTTATCATTTACTGGCATTTTTTCAAGGAAGGCAACTGTTGTTTGAATTCGCGTCAGGCCAAGGTTTTTTAAAATTTATAAATACTGGTACCAGATCAGATTAGGTCTAGGTAAGCTGCATGTGTGGGAAAATAAAATGGTGAGATATAAGAAGTCCTGTTCTATGCTGTATTGATATACAACAGTATCTCTGACGTCCTAGATTTAATCATATATCAACTTATTAACCAAATTTATCAACAAAGCAGAAGACTAATCAGTGATCACAGAATAGCTGATGTTGGAATGGCATTGTAGAGGTTTTCAGGTCTGACCCCTCTGCTCAAACAGGAACACTCAGAGCAGGTTGCCCTAGACCATGTCCAGAAGGCTTCTGAACGTCACCAAGAAGGGAGATTCCATAATCTCACTAGGCAATCCGATCAGTTGTTTGCATATTAAAGAAGTTTTTCCTGATATTCAGAGGGAACATCTTGTGTTCTGAGAGCTCACTCACTTTCATAAATTGTTTTTGATATTTGGATCAAGAAACCCACCACTCCTTCTTTAAGGAACAGTCAGAAACAAACAAACAAACAAACAAACAAACAATTGAAAATATTTTATTTTCTACCCTCTTTAGCAGAGATTTCTACTGATTCTTCATAGGAAATTACAGAACATTTGACACTTGGAAGGAGATCCTGGAAAAAAAGGCTCTTTACAAGGGAATGGAAATGCATTCAGAGCTTGTTTAGGCAATGGTGTAATGTTCAAGTTGTCACTATCTACACATGAACAGTCAGGGTGAATCCTACCTGGCAATTGTCATTTGGTTTGAAGAAATGCTTAACATAAACAAACAAAACAAGATAAAATAAGTGCAAAAGGAGGTGAAATAAAAACATCTGTTGCCATTATAGTATCAAAATAATGCGTACTAAAGGATTTGCATGGGACTGGCAGCATGTGATCCTTGTCAGGTTTTCAGAATTGCCTAAATCTCTCACATAATTTTGCTTTCTTTGTCTTCTTCTGGAGCGGGTTCTGCTTCCCACTTGCTTAATACGTTAGATTTCCAACAAATCCCCTTTTCCTTCCCATTTCCTCTCTTCACATTAGACATGTGATTTTTTCCTTTATTCCCAACATTATTAAGCTGTTTTATATTTCCGATGAAAGTCCACATGATTTATAACAAAAGTGCAGAGCTTAACTTATTTTTCATATTGGCCTAAGGAGAGCAAACAAGTTTGAGGGCTGGATCTTATTGATCCTTTGCCACTGAAATAATTCACAAAATTCTCTCATTTTCTGTTTGTCTGCCATCTTTTTCTCATCTGCTTATCAAATTTGTATTCAATTATGTTGAACATCTTATTTATTTTTATTAATTCTTATTTATTTTTTTCCCTTGCCCCAAAGTATTTTCTGCTAGCTATACTGCTCTCAGAGATTTATTTTTCTTTTTTAGTCTTGTAAGCCCAAATGTGTTCTTAACCACACCAACATATTTAATTTTGATGGTTTAAGCTACACATGCTTTTCTGATAGTCCATACCTACATCAAAGTCTTGTTTAGGAGCTGAAAGAATGTGTGAAATAAAATCAGTCCAGACCCCTATGTTGCTGACCAGGGGATCTCTACAGGTTAGTAATCGGTTTTAATTCATGTAATAATTGCAAGTGAGACTGGGAAATAAAAAATAAAAAATACTTTCACAATCTTTGGACTTAATTGTCAGGAAGTGTGTCTGCAGCAGACTCATTAATACTGGACTGTGAGTGTTTAGCTGTGATGGGTGTCCCATCCCAAGACACCCTGCAGGAATACTTACCATTTGACAGATAGTCCTACACATAACTTTTATGTGGTATAAGACCTAGTGGCTTCAATTTGTAAAGTTTGTGCTACACTAAATCTCATGTTCTCTTGATGTGTAAACACAGTACATTTTGTGAATCTCTCTGTGGCTACCAGCAAATTGCCAGGCTGTCTATAAGAAGTGGCCAAACATTTGTGCAGCATCTACCCATTAACTTTTGCTGCCAGGTGGCATTTCCTGTCTTAGTGGAATATTTTTACAGAATGCAAAATTAATATTTTCTGCAACAATCTGCTGTATCCCACCTGTCAGAGTGTTTCTTTTTCCCTTGGTAAGATTTTTATGAACTTTAAATGCTCCACAGTTTTGGAGTCTTAACAACTTTGATATTTATTTCTCTGTGCATCTGGTACAACTGCCTTCCTCTCCTAATCAGGTTTCCACTGTTTCCCTTTCATCTCCTCACTAGCTTTGATTTTGTCTGTGTCTGCGTTAGAACTCAGTTATTCAAGGGCTGGCTAACAATTTTGCTGTAGTGTATTAGGAAGGGCAAAGTATTTTGGCAAGGCTCTGTCTTCCCACTGAGATTTCAGTGCCACATCAGGGTAATGCAGATTTTCCTCCCACCTACCCGAGAGCTTCCAGGGACATTCCTGCTTCCTTCTCCACCGGGAAAGCTAGAAACATTTACACCACTGCAAAATATACGAAGAGGAGAAACAGCCTTTTCTTCTCATAAAGTAATCCAGCAATCCTGATCTTGACTGTATTAGGTTCTGTGGTGATTACCTTTTCATCAAGCAGTAGGTGACAGCTTCCTTAGACAGTAGCCTGAAGAACTATTAAAATTGTTACTTCAGTAAGTTACAAAAGCAGATGTCCTAGTCATAGTACCCATATTTGTAGATGTGCAAATTGATGTTTCCATTAAAAACAGTAGGCCTACACCGCTGTTTCACAGCATAATGGGATTTGCAATCTGAAGTTTAGATGTATAATAATGGACCAAAATCTGTTTCAGAGACTGTTTGACCCATGTGAGATGCAAGGAAAAAAACTTTAAAATTCAGAAAGGTTTTTTGTTTGTTTGTTTGTTTCTGTTTTGTTTGTGTGTGTGTGTGTGTGTGTGTCCTTCTTTTCCTTTTCCTTTAAGACAAAAATTCTTTACCCAAAGACAACATAGCAAAGTGATAATGTCCCATTTTTATATAGGCACAGAATTGCAAAAGCACAAAATAACTAAAAGTGGTATTTATAAGAGATTATTTCCATGAAGATTTTCAGGGTCATGTTGTTCTTAGTGTCAGTAGTAAACACTTTGGCCTGTTTGACTTATTTAAAGGTCTCACTTGGCAAATTAGATTGCACTTGTTCATTGTTGTGAGAGGTAGACTGTGTTTTTGCAGTAGAAGTTTCCAGTATTTCCTGTATGTAGCGTAGGCCTTTACTAAACATATAACCCTCTTGTGAAACAGTTGTTTTTCCTCAACTAAGAAAGTTGCTGAACAGAGTAAGAGGTTAAGACTGGGGGTGTCCTGACTTGGGTAGAATTGAGACATGCACGAGGTAAGTTAAATATGCAGGATGAGGAGAGCAATAGCATGGGATGGAATGAATGTGGCCCTCACTCTTGGAAACATTGCCCTCCTGTCTTCACTGGAAAGTACAAAACATACCAAAAGATAACAGGTTGGTAACGGACCTTTTCTGGAAATGTATAGTAGCAACAGCATTGGGGAGCTGAACAATTTCCACCATATGTGAGCCTGAGATGCTCAACCAAAGAGTGAGCGCCATGAGAGGATTATCTGCGTCGGGTTTAGGGTATTTAACAGAATGAACTTTGCTGACCAGTACGCAATTTCTCCCTTTCCATCAGGGGGTGTGCACCCATTACTGCGATTATGAATAAACTTTGCTGCTATCACTAAGATCTTTGCCTAATCTGTAATTTTTGACTCTGAGTGTTTCTCCCATTACCAACACAGAAATTGAGAAAGACTTTGAAATACAGGCATTATTTCATATAGTACAAGCTGGAGGATAAAAGGATTAAGTCTAGCCCTCCTGGAAAGCACTTGGGAGTACTGGTGGATGGGAAGCTGGACACAAGCTGGCAGTGTGCCCTTACAGCCCAGAAAGCCAACCATATCCTGCGCTGTATCAAAAAAGCATGGCCAGCAGGTCAGGGAAGGTGATCTGTCCATCTGCTATGCTCTGGTAGGACTCACTTGGAATACTGCTTACAGATGTGGAGTCCTCAGTACAGCACAGACATAGACCTGTTGGAGTGCGTCAAGAGGAGGGCCACAAAAAATCTCTCCCTCCTAGGGACAGAACACCTCTCTTCTGAAGATAAGCTCAAAAAGCTGAGGTTCAACCTGGAGAAGAGAAGGCTCCGAGCTGACCTGATAGTGACCTTTCAATATCTAAAGGGGACATACAAGAAAGAAAGGGACAGACTCTTCAGCAAAGTCGGTGTTGACAGAACAAGAGGAAATTATCTCAAGCTTAAAGAGGGGAGATTTAGCTCAGATATAAGGAAAAAGACTTTTTCAGTGGTGAGGGACTGGAGCAAGTTCCCTAGAGATGTGGTGGATGCCTGTCTGTGTAGACTTTCAAGGTGAGTCTGGACCAGGCTTTGTACAGTCCGATCTAACTGTGCATGTCCATGTTCACTGCAAGGGAATTAGACTAGATGACCTTTAAATGTCCCTTCCAACTCTAAGGATTCTCTGATTCCATAACAGACATGGGAGGTGCACAGTGAAAATTTGTTGGTAGTCATAACTGTCATTAACCTTGCTGGAGAGAAGAAATGGGGATGGGGCTCTGCTGCCAATTCCACCACAGTGGGAGAGGGAAGAGAGCCTGAGGCAGAACTGTTGCAAAGAACAGATGGTTTTGGTGACAGGCAGCAAAATCACTGCTTTTGTTACCTGAGGTGATTGACAGTAGAGATTATATTCCACTTTCACTGGGAATAAGGGTTTATAAAAATATTCAAAAAATTTTAAAGCTACCAGTAACTTGGTGTAAAGTACTTAATTCTGACAAGGGCCTCTGATATATTCTCTCTGAAGTGCTGATGTTAGTAGTAGTCAGTAGTTAGTATATTTAATTAGCCTCAAATATAAAAGGCAAGTGAAGTCCTGTTAAAGTTATAGATTCATAGAATCACAGAATCAAGGAATATCCTGAGTTGGAAAAGATCCATACGGATCATCGAGTCCAACTTCTGGCTCCACACAAAACCACCCAAAATTCAAACCCTGTGTCTGAGAGAACTGTCCAAACGCTCCTTGAACTGCAGCAGCTTGGGGCTGTAATCAATGCCCCGTGCAGCCTGGTCTGGGGCCCTAAAACTCTATGGTGCAGGCCCTGTCCCCAAGCCCCAGCTGCCCGTCCCCTGGCACAGCTCCATGCCATTCCCTCCGGCCCTGTTGCTGTCACACAGAGCAGAGCTCAGCACTGTCCTCCGCTCCCTGTGAGGACTTGCAGCCACTGTGAGGTCTCCCTTCAGCTCCTCTGCTCTGCCCTGAGCACACCCACAGACCTCAGCCACTGCTTATACGTCTTGCCCTTCGGGCCCTTCATCATATTCATAGCCCTCCTTTCAATACTTTCTAATACTTTTATGGCCATTTTTTTACTGTGGTGCCCAATAGTCAGAATGGTTTTGGCTGGAAGGGGAAATGGTTTTAAACTATTGTTTATAAGGGTGGATAGTGATAGGACAGGGGGGAATGGTTTAAAACTGAGACAGGAGTGGTTTAGGTTAGATATTAGGAGGAAGTTTTTCACCCAGAGTGTGGTGACACACTGGACTGCCCAAGGAGGTTGTGGATGCCCCGTCCCTGGAGGTATTCGAGGCCAGGAAGGCCAAGCTGGACATGGCTCTGGGCAGCCTGGTCTGGTGGTTGGCAATCCCTGCCCACAGGGTCAAAACTCAATAATCTTTGAGGTCCTTTCCAACCCAGGCCATTCTATGATTTTATGATTCTCTAGTTCTATGATCTATTTCCAGCCTCTGCTGGAGGCAGGATTAGGTTGATCAGTGCCTTGTCCAAACTGACCTTGAACATCCCAGGGGATGGGGCCATCCACAGCTTCTCTGGGTAGCATGTACCAGTGCCTCACCACACTCATTGTGAATAATTTCTTCTTTAGTCTAAATCTACACTCTTTCACTTTGGAACTGTTGTTGCACTTACTGGTCACTACTGCTAGAATGTCTTTTTCCATCTTACAGGAGGGCTGCTATAAGTTCTCCCTACAGCCTTCTCTTTTTGAGGCCGAAAAAGCTCAGTCTTTCTTTGTAGGAGAGGTGCTCCAGACTTCTTTTCATCCTCATGGCCTCCTCTGGACAAAAGCTCAACATCTGTTTTGTGTTGCAGTACTGCAGGTGAGACTTCACAAGGGCAGAGCAGAGGGCAACAATCCCCTCCTTCACCCAGCTGATCACTCCTCTATTGATGCAACCAAGGGTAGGGATGCTATCCCTATACCCCAAGGTATAGGGATGCATATAGGCTATATGTAGGTATTGCTGGCACATGCACTTTGCATGTGCATTAACAAATACTTTCAGATTTGTCTCCATAGGTCTTGCAGTTCTCTTTATCTATATGGGAAAATGTGGATCATATGTACCCATAGATAACTTGACTGAATCAGGACTTTTGTTGAACTACATTTCCTTTGTGTTTGAGCATGCTTTTTGAGTAAAACCAGGAAAATACATATACTAGCAATTATCAGCAAGAAACTAGTCTATTTTTAACATAACTAATTCATTACATAAATAATCACTCGTATGTACGCCTTTGTGTGAAATAAGATCATACTTTTAAAAATATATATGGATATAGATTCTGCCAGAGTGTATATTTCACAAGCAAGAGTAAATATCAAAAAGCAGTTAAAAAATCAAAAGTTCTAAAGAAAAAAAATCATGCTGTAAAACTTTATTTACCTTTCAGGTCTAAAAACAGACTTCCTACTTTCAGTCTTGTCTTTACAAAAGCAGAGGATGGAAGCTTTCTTTTATCACTGAAAGTTCTGATTTTTCAAATCCATGACTAAAACAGTTGAAGCTTAAAAATGAAAGTGTTCAGACTTCACATGGCTCATGATAACATCAGAAAGCAAAGATTGTTCAAGATGACTATTAAAACTATGATATTAATGTGAAAGAAGTTTAAGATATCATGAGCATGTCTGTTGCTTTTAGACTTTAAGGAGATACGAAGGAATTATTTTTTTCTTTCTATCTAAAATATCAAGAACTTTCAGTTTGTTCCAACGTATACTTGAGTTATTCAAGTAACAACATCACTCCAACAATAGGTCAGCCAATGTCCTGTCATATTCAGCAAGCAATTCTAAAATAGAACTGTCTTTAACTTGAAATGTCTTTTTTAATGTTTCTTGATTGAATGGCAAGAACAGCTCTGAAATCTATCTTACAGTAGAGATAGAATAGACGACAAAAGATTAAATTTAGTCTGTACAAATATCCATTTAAAAATTGGGAATATTCCACTTTTGTCAGCATCTACACAATATAAATCACTATGAACTTCAAGTGCATATTATAGTGGTTGGCAGAATTTTATGTGACTCCCCACAAGATACGGCAAGGGGCTAGTACATTTAGAATTCCTTGACGCATTATATTAGGAAATTTTAATTGCAGTTATGTTTCTCTTGATGATGTTGAATCATCAACTTGTTATTTGTTACCTATCTCTTAACACACAGAAAAGAAAGTGCAAGCAGAGGAACTGTTGCTCCTCATTTTACTTGAAAAATTATCCCTTGTTATCTATTGCAAATTATAAGTAAGGAGAGCTGCGGATGGACTTAACTAATTCAACCATTCTACAACTTATTTAACTGTGACTCATGGAGTTTCCCAAGAGTTTCTCCCTATCATCTCCATTCCAAACTGCTTTTGGTCGTTTTGGTGTGGTGGCTTTTTTTTTTTTTATTTTTTTTTAGCGTATAAAAAAGATGAAAGTTATATGGTGGAAATTATTCAGCAAAATTAGGACTACCTGAATGGAAGCAACTTAAGGAATGTGATTCTTTTATTCAAAGTGAATATTGCAGGTGCCCCATCTCTACTGGAATGAAACTTGGGTGCTAAAGATGCAAATAGCTTAGCAGGTGTTTGAGTTAGTCTGTAGTTTGAACTCTGTCACTGATAAAGATTTATTTTCTTCTTAATTACATATTTGTATGTTTTCAGAGGCTAAATGTATTTGAAAATGCATCTGCATCTGCTGATGTCACTTTGATTGGGCTGATTTATTACTGTGTTAGATTTGATCATACATTATGTGGATGAACCTCATTTCACAGACTTAAGAGGACTCTCAGTCTTTTTGTTGAAGTCCGTGAAATGCAACAGTAATATATAGTTGTTGAAGAAAGAACCGTTATGTCAGTTTCAAGGGGATTTGAATTAGGTTCAAAAGCTAGTATATGTATCCAGAACACGAAGTGGTAGTTTGCATGCCAGCTGCAGAGGGTCAGTTCTGCAAGTGAAGATGGAGAACCTTTAACTAATGAGGTTTCTTTAGGGTTACTGCACAACTGTGAGAGTGTTGCAAATCAAAAAGTTTTAATTTTAAGAGAACTTTGAGTTCTTGAGTTAAATTTGCAGAAATTGAAAATGTCTGTTAGGTTAATTCCTTGCCTTATCTTTACTAGCTAATGAAAGACTAATGACTACTTTCTGACATTACATCTCCCTCTTGGATAGCTAGTTGTAAAGGATTTGAAATACAAAACAAAGTTCTCTCAATGCAGTGAGCACACAGAAAGCACAAACACCAATTAACCTAAGTCAAGGGGGATATGGGCCCTCTCTGGAAAAAAACTTTAGACCTGATCATAAGGGATATGGAGAAGACTGATGTGTTCAATGGAGAAGGCTGATGTGTTCAATGACTTCTTTGCCTCAGTCTTCACTGGCAACTGCTTTAGCCACTCCACCCAAGTTGCAGATAGCAATGGCAAGAACTTGGAGAAGATCTGCCTGCTGTAAGTGAAGATGAGGTTTGGGACCATGTAAAGAATCTGAAGGTACGCAAGTCTGTGGGACCTGATGAGATGGGTTCTGAGGGAACTGGCAGATGAAATTGCAAAGCTGCTATCCATGTTTGAAAGGTCATGACAGTCTTGTGAAGTTCCCACTGACTGGAAAAGGGGAAACATAACCTCCATTTTCAAGAAGGGAAAAAGGAAGATCCAGGGAATGACTGGCCAGTCATTCTCACCTCTGAGACTGGCAAGACCACAGAGCAGATCCTCCTGAAGGCCTTACTAAGGCATATAGAAAAATGATGTGATTGATAGTAACTAACATGGCTTCATCAAGGGCAAATCATGCCAGACAAACTTCGTGGCCTTTTATGATGGAACTACAGTGTCAATGGCTAAAGGAAGAGCAACTGATGTCATCCACCTGGACTTGTGCAAAGCATTTGACATGACATCCTGGTTGCCAAATTGGAGAAAAATGAATTTGATGGATGGACCACTCGCTGGGTAAGGAGTTGGCTGGATAGTCATACCCAGAGACTTGTGGTCAATGGCTCGGTGTCCAAATGGAGACTGGTGATGAATGACATTCCTCAGAGATAAGTGCTGAGATTGGTCATTATTTAAAATCTTTGCTGGCAACATGGATGGTGGGATCGAGTGTACCCTGAGCAAGTTTGAAGATGACACCAAGCTGAGTGGTGCAGTTGATGTGTCAGAGGGAAGGGATGCCATCAAGAGGGATCTGGACAGGCTTGAAAGGTTAGCCCATGCCAACTTTATGAAGTTCAACAAGGACAAGTGCAAGGTCCTGCACTTGGATCGGGGCAATCCCAAGCATAGATACAGGCTGGATGAAATGGCTTGAGAGCAGCCCTGAGGGGAAGGATCTGGGTGTGTCAGTTGATGAAAGACTCAATGTGAGCTGACAATGTGCTCTTGCAGCCCAGAAGGCCAGCTGTATCCGGGTTGCATCAGGAGAAGTTGCATCTTGACCAGCAGGTTGAGGGAGGTGATTCTGCCCCTCTACTCTGCTCTCCAGTGTCCCTACCTGAAGTCTTGTGTCTAGTCTGAAGTCCCCAACACAAGAAGGACATTGAGTTATTGAAGTAGGTCCAGAGGAGGGCCATGAAGATGATTAGAGGGCTGGAGCACCTCCCCTACTAGGACAGGCTGAGAGAGCTGGGGCTGTTCAGCCTGGAGAAGAAAAGGCTCCAGTACCTGAAGGGGGCCTACAGGAAAGCTGGGAGGGACTTTTTATAAGGATATGCAGCAACAGGATGAGGGGAAATGGCTTTAAACTGGATGAGGGTAGATTTAGACTAGATATTAGGAAGATCTTTACTGTGAGAGTGGTGAGACACTGGAACATGTTGCCTAGCAAGGTTGTGAATGCCCCCTACTGGAAGCATTCAAAGCCAGGCTGGATGAGGATTTGAGCAAACTGGTCTAGTGGAAAGTGTCCCTGCCTATAGCACGGGTTGGAACTAAATGATCTTAAAGGTCTCTTCCAACTCAAACCATTCTATGATTCTATCAGGTATCAGGCATTCTACAGACTTAGGCAGAGGCTAAATAATTCAACCCTTCTGAATGACAGTCAGCAGCAGCTCAAGAGGTGATACTGCTGAGAAAGCAGGAAGATGAGAAAAAGTATAGCCAAGATAAAAATTCAGCCTTCTGCAAGTGATAGGGAGTGTGTGTTTCTATAAGTATTTGTTCGCACTACACATTCTGATTATCTATTACTCTTATTCCATACTGGATACCTGCTTTCCTCAGGAATGCTAAGAATTAGAAATAACACTTTCTGTATAATTTTTCTAGGTAGAGAAAATATTTCTCATAGAATTACACCTTCTGAGCTACATGAATATTTTCTACAAAGCCTTTCTCTCTCATAACTGTAACCTCTGCAACACAAAACATAGTAATTGAATGAGTTTTTTAGTCAAAGAATGTGGACCAATTATTTTTTTTATACAAGTCAGCTAGATTCAGTGAAGACAATGGTGACAACTGTGAGACTGTGATTATTCAATTCCCAGCTCAGAAGCGAATCTTCACAAAGACCCTTGGAGAAATAAAGGGAACACTAATAGCAGAAAAGAAGATAAGGTGTAGGGAAGAGAAGGGCTGAGAAGGAGCTTGTGGGAGTTTAAATATCTAGTTCTTCAGGTCATTGGGCAGTTTTTCATGGTGTAGTATTAAAAGATATTTTCCCAACCACTTTGGAATTGCTTTGACTTTATGCGCAGACTCTTACAACTTTCTCTGCAGAAGCTGATGCTGCTCATGCTCTCTCTGGACACAGCACATACCTTTGGCTTAGACTGCAAAGAAACTCTCTTTCCTGCTCAGAAGTATTTCAAGTCTGGCTTCCCACTAACTGTATTTCTAGTCTACCACACATGGGTAATGTATTTAATTTGAAATAAAGGGTATTTGATTTCTTTCCAGATTATCCTCTTACTTGTGTTGATTCTTAGAAAAGGAAGTCACAATAGCTATTGATCTGTGGCAGTCTTCGTGGTAGCTGAAATGAGACATCTGGTTACTCACAGCTGCTAGAGCCCACAGTGAAGACAGTTTCCTTTTTTTTCCTAGTGCATGAATGTGAAATATGTTTTAACTGGTAGATTAATCTTACATTAAACCTTCAGCCTCAGTCCCTTGGAGAGGATGCAAGCTTAACAATTTAATGAGGTGCTCAGAATCCATCATTGTAAAATATACAGCAGTGGAAAGATCTATTTAGCCCTATAGCCTGCCAATTAGAAATAGTAAAAATTCATATAGTCAGTAGGACTCTGACATACATGACTTAGAATCAAAATGCATGTTTTTTGGAATTATCTTCTGCTTCTTTCTGAGTGATCCTGGATTTGGACCTAGATTCTAAATTGTACCTGCTTCAGAAGCTAGTGTGCCTAAGATGCAGTGGTTTTTGTTTCATCGCAAGGGAAAGAAGATCTTTTTATGTTTCGTGTTGTGCTTTCACACAAGTAGCACACTGCACAGGGAACTGTTCCGCAGTAGTACTGCATTGTTGTCATTCACCATAGCAGTAAGGCTGACTGCCCAGAGCCTTTGCAGCAATTTGAGCCCACTCTTTTCACCCTGTAGCCATACAGCTTACCCAATGCATAGCCTTCCTCAGCAAGAAACTCTGGACTGGTCAAAATACATTTCATTCATACATATAAGCATCTTCATTAAGCAGTAAGTCTCAGAACACTGGCATCCAAATAGTCAAATTACTAGAGGGGCACTAACACACACTTAACCTGCTACAAAACAGCAGTTTCCCAAACAATTCCCATGATGAGGACTTAGAAGGAGCTACAAACTGTTCCCAACTGACAATTTGCAAATAAGAATAACATACATTGTTATGAATGCAGATAAAGTGCAATGGCTGTTTCTGTTGGAAACTCACACTCATACTGTTGACCCCTTTTGAGGTATACCAAACTATTTCTCCATTCTGCACCTTTTAATCTTCTTGCATAACACTATCCTATCTCATCTAGTTCTTCAGTAGAGCAACTTTCAAAAAAGAATTTCTTCTTGTCCCAAATCTACCCATATGTCCTTCCTTCAAATTTCCAGGTACAACATCCCTCAGGAAATTGGCTTTTTTTTTTTTTTTTTTTGTCATTTTTCAAAATTTTTCTCCTTCCTGTTCTTTATGAAGTCCTTAATTGCACTGCAAAATACTACCGATTTGCTCCTTTTCAGCTCTTTTTTGGATCCTTTCCAGTCTGGCTTTTAGTATTTCCACACTGATACCCTACTTACTGGCATCACTAATGACAAATTCATTTCCAAAAACCTGCCATTTCTTTGTCCTCAAAATCTCCACAGATCAATCCTTATAATTTCCATTTTTATGGCCAAAGATCTCATTCAGGCCCTCATGCATGCTGACTTGATTAATAAAGAATTTTCCAAAATGCGGTCCATTGTCTTCTTCAATCCCTACACAATGATGTTTTCAAATTCATCTCCATTGTTCGCATTGTCAAATGTTTGAACATTAACTCTCCTCATCAGCTCAGTCTTCTGGTTTCCAGTCCACAACCTTTTCATCCTTGAGAATAAGGGCACTCTGCGTTCTCTTTGGGCAGCCACCCTTATTCATCCCCTGCTCTACTGTGTCCTCCTATTCTCTCTGTTCTTTGTTTCATTTGCCTCTACAGATAATGAATGCTTTGATTTTATTGCCTAGGTCCTCTGTCTTACCCATATTTGCTGCTTTTTACAGGCTTTCTGTGGCCTCTAGTAAATTGAGAACATGCCTTCTCTTCTTCCCCACTTTCAGCCTGTTCCTCTTTCTGCTCTGTCTCTTAATAACAAAAGGTAATTATAGATTTTCGTGTGTAAGCCACTGAGTGCAATGCTGTGTGGCTCCACATTAATAATCATACTACGATCTGGATAAATGCCACAATGTCATATCCAAATCAGTCATAATCTTCTTCAAAGTAGTTGAAGAATTTCTTTTAATTTAAGTAGCAATAATATATCTATGTTCATTATAATACTTGGAAACTACCAAGTAAGTGTATCATGGAGTGACAAATTTGAAAATTTCTATGCACCAAGCTGGAAGCTGTCCGTTGCTACGAATGCAGAATATGCTTTCTCCATATTTTCACCTTCTTGTTTTTACCTCTTCAATTCTGACGCAATTCTGAGTCGACAGTAGAAAGATGTTAAATTTTGATGTTATCCTTTTTGTGTGGTACAATCTTGGAAGAAGCAAAATATGTGCTTCTCAGGTGCAGACAGAAGTCTGTATTCTGTGCATGGACTTACAACCAAGCAGGAGTCCTCTGAAAAGAATGAGAGCAGTTTGCCATACGTTTGAAGAGAGAGAAAACTGAAATGCTATTAAGTGTCATATGCTGATCTATTTCATGGCCATTTTAACAGTTTAATAGAAGAACTTCATTTACAAGCATCTGATCCCATAAGGAAGCCACACCTGTCTCAGTTTGGCAGTTCACTCTTTCCTCTAACAAACTGTGTGCCCATATGTTTTGCTTGTTAGGGAAAATTGAATCTGTAAACTGCTGTGCAATCTCTATAAGTATTTGCCCTCAGTATCAAAGCTCAGATTGTCCCAAGCTGAGATTCTGGCATGCTGCAGATTTGCAGTGTAATGAAGGGTAGAAGGTAGGACCAATAGTACGGTCAGGGTCAAGCTTCAGAAAAGAAGACTTGGCAGGGTCTGCTTTTCAGAAGTGTCTGTGAGTGCTAAAATAGGAGAGGTGTCTAGAACTTGCTTAGATCCAGATGCTTTATATATGTCAGATCTAGCACATATATTTGGAGTTAGCCCATGCAGAGGAATCCCAACTAGAACTGTGACACTGAGATTTTCTTTAGAAAAAAAGAAAAAATAGAATTGATGAAGCAATAGCTACTTTTATGCTTAGAAGATATATCTAAGTACAATATTTGTGACATATCTACAAATAAGTGTAAAACATTTAGTCTGAACTAATGAACTCTACATTCATTTGTAAAGAACAAAAATGTCAGTGCAGCATGGAAGAATTAAAATCAAACTAGTGTAAGAGAAAAGAGAGCAAGCTGTTGAAACTGTGTTAGCAGATAAAGGTCCAACCTCTGAAAACAGCATTTCTTAAAAAATTAACAGTCACTAGATTTACATGAAATAAACTCTTCACATTCACATGAACCCTGAGCATAGATTCATAGTGTCACTCATCACATAGACCCAGGGGCCTCATATTTATGTGTCACAAAACAGAAATGATTATATAGAATGGCTCTTTACAATTGCTCAGGCATGAGGACCTTTTCTCCTTAGGCAAGTGAGGAATTACAAAGCATGTGGACTTTTTGAAGTCAGTCCAAATACCATTATGCTAATAACCCAGACATAATTTTAGTCTGCAGTTCTCTATGAGATAAGAGACAAATACCTTTCTATGATTCTTTTTTCCTCCTTTCCCGTTCTGTGCTTGTTCGCATACCGACTAATGAAGAGATTGTACATCCTGTGATGTGAGAAGAGACAAAGAACACTACAGATATGCCACACATATTTTTTTCCTCCATTTGTGAGTTATTTCCATAGTCTAATAACTAAATATATTAATAGACAAGATATGTTAAATATGAACAATAAGCTTATTTATAGGTTCAGCAGTGAAACTAAGCTTGACATTATTAGAACAACTTATCTTTGCTTGCAATCACATGTAACAGGCAGATTTTCTGTGAAACCAGAATGAAAATATTTATTGGGTATTTCACAAGACTATGAGACAGTCTTTCTCATTCCCCAAGTAGCTCTGAAGTGCCAGATTTCTGCATGGCATGGAAGATTTGTGACAACAACTCCAAACACAAACACTGTATTAGGAGCTTTGTCTTATTTTAGTGTTACACACTGTGGGATGGATGCCTCACGGAGAACAATTACAATGGACCAGACAGAATTACCAAACTAGAAAATGGATCACATCACAGCCTACGTCACACTCCCATGAGGATAGTCTCCACCTAAAACACTCCTTTTGTCTGAGCAGTTCTTAAATATCCAAGATGAGCTGTTCTGAGCCTGGACATCTTTGTAATTAGAAAGACTGTTGGAATTTCATTTACAGATCACATTTTCTGCCTTTTAAGTAGAATTATTTCTTGTCAGCATTTCTGTAACTTTTTTTTTCTGGAATGATCCCAGTGCACAACATCTCCTGAGCTTCCTTACATTGCTAGCAGTACTAAAGAGTTGTTCTCTCAAAACTGTCAGAAGTGCATGTGTTTAAGGTATTCAGTCTAATTCCATGCATGGTCCCACAGTCTGACTGGTGCCCACAGGCCTGTCACATCCCACATATGTAGACAAAATTTTCTTTGGCACCTTGTGCCAAAGCAACTGCATGCTTCTCTTTGCTGCCATGTGCCACTCTCCAATTTACAGGAGGGAGAGGAGGTTTTTTGATATCTATATACTGGGCTTGAGATTAAGAAGCAATGGTTCAAACGTTAGGCTGACCAGTTTGTTACAAATCTTAGTCAAGGAGATGGGGAAGGGGAGTATGGACACTGTTATGACTTCGGGAAATGGGGAAGGAAAGAAGGGTGATAGAAAGGATGGGAAAGAAGAAGCAAGGAGTCTTTGTAGGTAAGAAGAGGGAGATAGTCACCACCATGGAGCCAGTGTAGTTTGTAGTTCAGTCTTCAGTAGCGGTGGGTCATTGGGCGTCATTCAGTTGATGATAATGGTGACCACAGTGATGATGGGAACTTCTCAATGGTAGTACCAACTTATTTATAAGTCCAAAGTGGTAGAGTCAGCTCTCTTTGGAGTGGCAGCTTCTGGCTCTGGGATCTCAGCAGAAACTCCTTTGCTCCTACTTCCAGGCCTTGCCAGCAGATAAGAGAGAGCAGGGAAGTGCCAACTTGTATCTTGCCTTCACAGAATACGATGATATCATCCCCCTGTCTCCCATATCAAGCTTGAGTTATTTGGTCACAGGCTAGATCTTCCACCAGTAAACAGTCCTGAACAATCTCTTCCAAAGGCAAACAGCTCCAAGGAAATGCTTTCAAATGTAAAATTGTCCACACAGTGATGTTGAATGCCACACGGCAACACCCATCTCTCATCTCCTAGAATCTTATCACAAGAAATACCTCAGAAGGCAAGCTTTAAGCCAGAAAGCAAAGAAGGATTCATATACCATGCACATTTCATTTTCCAGTGTTGCAGACCCCATGTGTCTCCCTAGTACTGGAGTCAGATGGCCATTTCACAGGCTGAAATGCACCCTTAGAGCAAAACATGAAGGAAGACAGCAGAGTTCAGCACTATTCAGTATGCACGTGGTCTGGGCTCTGTGGAACAAAACAACTGAAAAAAAATATCTCCTCTTCCTCAGGAAGAGCATATGTTTAAAGCCTGACTGTCCTCCTGGCACCATCCGCAGTAACTCACACATGGCTGTGTGGGCTCCACTGGGACCAGTGCCTCAATGGTGCATAGTCTGCTATGAAAGTCGCTTCATAGATTTGTCAGTCAGAGAGAAGTTTCCCAATTCTTCCCATAACTGCTATGGTGCAAATATTTAGTCCTGATTTCCCTGGTTAAGATATCTATGTTGATATCTAATAAATATCCATGTCATTTTGGCATATATTTTCAGCGAATTGCAATGGCTAGGAGTACATCTATGTAACATATAAAGCATATAAAACATATAAAACATATAAATCCAGGAGGAGAGGAAGAGTTAGGAGGGGGAACATGTGGTTTTGCATTCAAGTAGTGAGCAGAGAGGATAGAGAAGGATGCAGTTTTTCAAGGTACTGCAGATGACATTTGCTTGTGCCTAAAGATGCATTAAGAAAAAAACTATATGCTCATTTTTCAAGGTGGCTCTCGTAACTGTAAGTGAAAAGGCCATAATTTCACCTGCACATACTGTTATCCATATATTTAACTATTTTGTATTCTTAAAACTCCACTTTCTTTTGCAAATATGGGATTTTTATGCAGAACGTTTTTCTTAAGATTTCATAGTCATACTGTCATATTCTTGGTATGTAGTTAGCCCATGATTCCCATATCTGATTGTGAAAGGATTCAATTTTTCAAAATAACTACAACCCATACATTTTACATCAGAAGAAACTATGGGTGGTGGACTGTTTCTTAAGCTTGGCTCAGTTATAAATATGACAGCATAAACACCATTACCATGAAAAAAAAAAAAAAACCAACACACTTCCATCAGTGGTTCAAATGCACAAGATCCAAGTAACCAGATGGTTGTTAGAGCATGTGAAAAACTGCAGTTCAGAGGTTCTCAACAGAGAATCGGATTGTCTTTTATCATCTGCAGTTCTTGTTCTACACAGAAAGTCAAACAACTTCTGTCAGCTTCCTGAGTCATCTTCTTGAAGCACCATGGAACTCTGTTTGATGCTATTCAAATATATTGTCAGGCAGAACCTTAATGTATGAATCTGAGATAAGGGCTGCTATCAAAGTAATGCTTCCTATTTTATTACACTGCCTCACAACATCAGTGGCTGATGTTGGTGATACAGCAGTAAGGGTGGAACCTTCCCACCAATATTCCACTGCGTGTTGCTGAGGTGTGACAGATGGCAGCAGAAGGCAGTCTGACAAATGGCATTTGATGTTATATTCTATGATCCTATAATTCTAATTAGGAAGCATTCCTACCAAGGAGCAACCTTGGTAAATGCAGCCCTAGACAATTCTTCACTCAGTGTGTCTCAAGCAAGCCAAAATATTGGACACTTATGAATAACTGAATACTTAATCAAATTTAAGCCACAATACCATTTTTATTTTTTGTTTTATTACAAGAAACAGGTGTTTTCTTTGACTTCTTGAATTAAAATATGCAGCTAATGGAAAGTTATTCTAGTCTTCATTTTTAAACTTTTCTTAATTTTAATTTTATTTTTTTTTTAATAGTTAACTGTAGTAAAGTCTGTTAATATGCTACTTTTCCTACCACAGTATATCCAATGAAAATGCTGTTTTTAGGATCTGTGCTGCATGGATTTTATTACTCATTCAACTATGATTATTTTATAAAAAAGAAACCTGCTACATGCAACATGATAATTTTTATTATTATTAATATTTTTTAGAGTTGGCTTTGAAGTCTTCTACTCCAAACAGATTATTTAATTCTATCTTCTTGGCAGCAAACTGATAGCACTGCAATACTATTCTGCTTGGATTGGATGATAAGGAATATTTTATTTTTTCACTCCTGCTGCCAGATGGATTAATTTGGATTTAAAAACAGTATTAAGTATCAAATGTAGCATTTACAAAACTGTATGATACTTGCTCATGTTCAAATAGAAAAGATGGTACCTATGTTTAACTTTATTTACCATATTTACAATAATTCAGATTAGGAGTCTGCTGCTTGCCTTGTATATCTCAGTACTCTTTGAAAATATATCCACATACTCCAGAAGAGCCTATTTCTGTCCTTGTATATGTACTAGCATGTCAGCCAGTCCTGAGTGTGATGGAACACCCGCATGAATGTATATTTTTGATCCTATCTATATTTTGAATATTGCTAGACATCCCAATTTATCTTATTTCACCGCTGCTTCTCCATTTGTATTTAAATGTAAGTCACATGTACAGGAATATCACATGGTTTTCATCCTGTCAAAAGTAATTTTGTGATAAGAAAAGAAAAATATGTGATATGTATGTAATACCCAAGACAAGATAAGTCTCTCATACCTTTACAGTACCTATCTTTGGACATTCAAAGGCCCCTAATGCCAAGAATCCAGGAGTGAGACATTTGACCATATAGAGATATCTGCTAGAAGATGAAATGAATATGTTATGATGTATTGACTGCTTAAACAAAATCCTCATCTATAATGGAATCTAAATATTTTTTTCATGTGAAGACAACTAGTGTCTGTTGTTTTCTCTCAGGGAAGATCTTGAAGAAAACAACAGATTTAAACCAGATTCATCTGGTATATACTAGATAATATATGGGAGTCTTTGCTGCTATTGGGCCTACTCAACAGATTTCTGAAGTCTTCTCTTCCTTAGAAGATAAGCTTTGATTGAAAGAGCATTGCCTTGAAAAATAATCACAGTACTATTACTTTTTGCATGGGTGGCAAGAACAAAACTATGATTTATAGATACTTTCTTCCCCCTCGCTTTTTGTTGAACAAATTTTAAAAAAAGCTTTCCCACTTACTGCTTGTGTGAAAATGACATCAAGTACAACAGCAGTTTTTGAAGTGCTGAAAGGTGGAAGACTGCACACAAAATTTGTGCACTGAGGTTTTAGATACTCGGCCTATCTAACATACAAGCCACAACAAAAACTTCATAGATACTATACATAAGAAATCAAACACAGAGAAAGCAAATGAGAACTACTCTCAAAGGAAGAACATTTATAGTAAGCTGAGGACAGTAATTTTTCTCTGAAGTCTTGGCGTGACAGGAGTTTAAATGTTACATAGTATTAGTTGCTTATTACTCTGCAAGGAAAAACTTCTATACTGTAAATAACTCATGTTCCACTGTTAAATTTACTCCTTCCTAGTTTTCATTCACTTAGGCTTCACTTATTTACAGTGAAGCAACAGAAACACCACACTTTTTTCCTTTACCCATTGACAAGATGTGCTCTTTAAGAACCTTAACCTGTTCCTGGTCAATCAGTACTGACAGTATTCAGCAGCTAATAGTAAAGGCAGATTATTTTCCTCCCAATAATTAGAATCAGATGTGAGTGAGAAAGCAAACACAAAATTCAAAGGACATACCTTTGTGTTTGCTCTAGAAAAATAGTGTTCAGAGATCTTCGTGTACTTCTACACTGCTTACAGTTTTTGAAAGTTTCATCCAGTTCAAAGATTGCAGACAATTTTTTTTTTTTGCCTAAAAGCACTGAAATAGCTTTTTTTTTTTTTTTTCCAGCATATGAGATTCTATTAATAGTACTTTATTTGTTGTTTCGCCATTCAGTTATGAATCAAGGAGACAGCTTTCTTACTGTCTCTTTTTGATTAATTTATTTTTTGAGGCTCAATCAGATTCCTGTTCAAAAACTTTTTGGAGATCCAAATACACCTTATCAATTCTATAAATATTATCAACACATCCAGCAGTGTCTCTAAAGAACTTCAGTGGTTTTTTAAGTATTTTGCCCCATTATACTGGATTTAGCCCTGTCTGCTAGTGCTACTGGTTATTATAGTGTCTAGCATGTGACCAAACATGTGGTCACCTGTAGTTGTCTGCAGCTTTTCATGTCTTTCCTGAAGCCATTTAAAAACCACTCTTTTCACATCTGCTGTTTCCCACCCTAGTATGAAAACTTTTCGGCCATCAGTTAACATCCTAGTGCAATCACATCAGAATTCCTACTAAATGACCATATGTGCAGTGCTCTTTGGTCCTGTGAGTGACAACTTTTAATTTTTTGATTAAGTAACTGCAAATAATGTGTTTCAGGGGTTCCCTCTCACCACAGTACCTCAGGTAAGGATTTCAGTCAGTGCTTTTCTACAGTGATGCTAATGTAAATAGCTGATTTTCTGGTACTTCATACTTCTTCATACTTAATCAGAATTGTTGTTTTTCATTCGTTTGGAAAGAGGCTTCAATTTATTTTTAATCTACTGATTTTTCAAAGTCTTCTGCTAATATCTATCAATAGATAGACAGCAAGAAATTTCTTTCTTCTGTGTCTTCGTTTCAGCTGGGATGGAATTGTTTTCTTTGGAGTCTCTGGTGTGATGCTTTGTTTTGGTTCTAGGAGAAAAACCACGTTGATAACATACTGATGTTTATAGTTGCTTTCTAAGCAGTGTTGTACAGAGCCTCCCGCCCAAGGAGGTGGGAGGAAACAGAATTAGAACTGCTGACTTGAATTGTCTAGGGGATATTCCATGCCATATCATATGACATCAAGCAAAAGGAGTTTTGAAGAGGGTAGGAGTTCGTCTTGCTCAGGGGCTAGCTGAGCATCAGTCATATGGTGGTGAGCAATTGCTTGTGCATCACTTTTTTCATAAGAAACAAGAACTTTGATGGAGTCTGCTGTTCACAGAGAAAGAGATGTAATGGAAGTCATTTCCATTTGATATAGCTGGAGCTAGGAAAAAATGCCATTCTTTGTGTAATATCTTCTGCTAACCTTTTAATTCCTAACCAATTTAAGCCCTTCTTCCCTACTCAGCTTCCTCAACCATTCATCAGCAGTCATGCATGTTGTACTGGGAGCACTTTATGTTATCTTCCCACTGTTAAAGAGCCTATTCCACCACAGCTTAAAATAGTTAGTGTTATCTCCTCTTATATCCATTTCATTAGTAGGTTGCTACCTCTGCCCTGGCAGGCATGAAATCAGACTGTCCACACTGAATATCCTGATGTGTTTTCCTGGCATAAAAGTCACAACTGCACATATGTCTGGCAAGGGTGGTTGCTTTACAGGCTGCATTGTCCTATTGAAATCCTTGGCCATGAAATGTTGTACTGAGGGCACAAAAATGCAAAGCTGTCACTTGGTGAAGAAGTCTTACTGACTTGAATGGCTAATGATAGAGCCCCTAAGAACTGTCCATAAAAGACTCCTGCCAATAATCTTCATTCTGTTAGACCAGAGAGGACCAAAAGTACAGACTTCTTTAAAATCCTGTTGGAAAGTGAACAGTAAAATAAGAAGAGGCAGACTTGACAAGTCTAATACTTTACAGAAGAATTACAAAAAATATGTTTATGTTTTGCCATATTAAATAAGTGTACTTCACAGATTTTCCATAATCTCCCCACTGTCCATCTTTGCTGAACAGGAAAGAGAGCAAAACTTAGTCACTGTCTATGACTTATTCTGTGTATTTTGTAATATGTATTATATTTTTAAGAATTGCATTCACAAAATAAATATTGAAAGTATATGCATTTCACCTCAAAAATTTCTTGTCTATAGTCTTTGAGCTCAAACATACCAAAAAGAATGATTGCTAGCATTTGATGATGATGGCTTTTTTATTATTATTATTCCAGTGTCCTTTATCTCCCTTGTGAAGAAAACTATTAAGTTTTGGTGTCTTATCTTCTTCTTTAAGATAGTACAAAAAAGTGAGATATTGGGAATTTTAAGTCTGTAAGTCTTAAATAGTGTCTTTGTTGCAATCTATCAAAGTACATAGGGTTAAAAAAAAATTCTTTACTTACAATCCAATCATGAATAATGGAGATTTTTTATTTAAAACACACATAGTTTGCAGATAAAAAGAAAAAAAAAAGTTTCTTTTCATTATGTCTGAATATTCATTTTATTGTCAACAGTTTATATACCATTATATACCATCTACACACTAAGTTTAGCAATAAAATAAAGTACTATCTGGAACAGAAACTCCATGCCCAGATACAGCCAGGGAACTAATAATAAAAGATTGTGAAAATTCAGAGCCTCAAATTTTAATAAGATGGAAAAATTCAAGTAGTGTGGGAAAATGAAATCTATCTATAGAGGGATTTCTCTCCTAAAGAATCTAATCACTATGTCTAGGCACACATGCACACAGCAGCAATACTCTGAAAATAAATTACACTTGAATATCTCTGGAACAATCTCATTCTAATGACACTTTTACTGTTTAGTATTCTAGCCAGAAGGCAGCTGACTGTCAGCCTTCACTACTCATTTCCCAAGGCTAATTTTGTTTATTTGTTATAGATACGGTCAGAGAAGAACTGCACATCTTGTACTATGTCAATGGGGTTAGTCACAGACTGCAGTGTGTCACTGAAGAGACTGGATTTAAGGCAGCAGTGAGCAGCTTACTGTGAGAGTACAAAGTGGAGCAGCCTCTTCCATAGGCCCTGGGGTGAGGAGGACTAAAAGCCATTCCTATCAGAAACTCATGATACAGATCCAGTGAGGATGTGCTGTTTATGCAATCTTAAGAAACAAACGTACTGTCTGAGAAACTACACAGGTGGTTTTTTTTGCTTCATACCTGTATTTTTAGGAAATCTTTATAAATTCTTATGTCTTTTCACGTATGTACATTTAAAGTACCTATAAATATGCATATAAAATTGACAGTGTCTAGATGTTATTGAGTAAAATCCTTTTAGAGAGAATAGAATTTGAAGATCTAGGCATCAGTAACACAATATTTGTTACTTCTTAAGGTAAAAATCGAATAACTCCACACAGTTACAAGAACTACATATAGATTGGGAGCAGGCATTCATTTACTGTTTGTTGCTGTTCCCTGTGCTGTATTGTTGTAGCAAGAGGGTCGATCTGAGCCAGAATGGCTTCTGCAGAGCTGGTGTACCTAGAGACTTCAGAGGAGAATGTCCACTGCATTTACAGAATATTGCTATTATGTACTAGTATTTGTCACTGTCAGTTAGTGGTGATGGCTTTAGTCAGTCTGAACCTCCACTATTACAGACTATTTACATAGAGCAAAACTGAGCAGCCACATCATTCATAGATTTGGGAACGTTTAGGGAAGTACAGTTTCTGACTAGGCTCCTTGTTTGAAAGTGACTGAGCTTAGAGCTTAATGAGAGTGAATAGAGTTGTTCTGTTGTGTGTTGCCATCTTATATAGCACAACTAACATATTTTTGGTAAATATATGATGTGCACTTTCTGGGACAGCAAAAGCTAAAAAAGCAGCTTGTGGAAAATCAGGCTTTTGAGGGAAATTATACCATCATTCACATGCTGAGAATAATTCTTCAGTTAGACAGTGAAGCCCTGCGTCCTCACCTTACACCAACAAATGACACAAAATACAGAGGTAAGGAAAGTTTCTTATTTTGTCATTGAGGAATGTCATACTAGCAGCTGCCTAAGCTCAGAAGTGGAACAGTGTCTGCTTGACAGATATGATTATGGCATCTTGTGTACAGTCTTTCTTATGTTCATGTTTGTGGGCCTCAAGGAAGGAAGAAAATTAATCATTTCTATTCCTCTTCTGCAAATGAGTACACTCCAAGAACATTCAACTTCAGAGAGAAAACAGCATTCATTAGAGTCACATTTGACAAAGCAACAGTTCTTTTATTTTGTATTTCCTGAATTCCTAAGTTTGAGGAACAGTAGCTACAGTCATCGTATTGAGTTCCTACAAGTCATACACTACACCTTGAATAGCTTTATCTTTTGCTTCTCACATAAAGTGAAAGAAGACATGCCTCACTTCAGAAAGAGAAATATGTAGTTCTACAATCCAAAAAAGGGTATGTGGTCTCCTATGGTTCATGATCACATATAAAACACCACATACACATGTGGAAAATACAGTCTCTGGTTAATTGTTCCTGAGAAACTATAGTGTTCAGACTTCTCTCTTCTCAAAGGGGCATACAGCCAGAACTTGGAATAACTATGCATTTGTATTTTCTGCTCATAAGTAAATAAAAACAGACAAAATAATGATATCCACATTACTATTGCCAAAATAATGTGCAATTCACAGTCCACAGGGTAAAAATATTTTCAATGTAAAAAGCCTCATGTATCATCTCCTGTATAGCTTTTGTAGGAAAGTGCAAGTATGTAATATGAACTAATGAGATAAAGTCTGAATCCATCTGTGCTGATCATTAAGCACAGTTTGTCCTCTGACCACTTCTACTGTAATTTATTACAAAACCATTTCCTTTGGCAGTTAAGAGTAGCAGTACCTTCTGGGCCTTCAGTTGTGTCCTGACACGTTATTCTTGCCTGCCAAGTTCTGTAATGCACCACTACAGCCTTGAACCATAGAAAAGCCAGCAGCATGTCTAGTTCTGCAGAGGAAATCAGCATGTGTCTTAATACCCTGTCCATGGAATGGCTTTGGATTGTCCTGTGAATTGTGAAATGGGTGAAGAAAGGATCTTAACTACTAACTTAATCCTTAATGGTTTGGCCTGAATGACACATAATCCAGAACATACTGGACACGATTAATGTCTCCATGTTTGGCAGGCCTAGCTGTCTTAGGAAAGCAGCAGGAGCATAAAGTCGTTTTAGTTTAGCCTGAGATTAAACAGCGACAGAAACTTATTTTTTCCATGCTAGTGTTGTATGTTAGTGTCACACTTAGTTGTTTTCAAAGGTTGTGGGTTTTGGCATGCAGTAATTGTAGAGCAGATCTTGTTTTATTTACTGCAAAGCCAGAGTGATCACTCTGTTTCCTTGAATAGGTCACAGACAGCAGGGATAGTGTAGATTACCAGGGAATACTTCAAATGAACTTCTCCCTCAGGACAAGAAGTGTTTATCCACTTTTTATTTTCAATTTTAATCACTTCCTGGTTTCTGCAGTTGATGCATCAGAGTAAGATTTCTATCAACTACGTAAATTGCTGACCTCCAAAATACCACTGTCTAAAATGTTACAGGTAATGGAAAAAAATCACTATGCTTATAGAGAGCTGTGATGTATTTGCAAACAGCCTGCATGTCTTCTGCAAAGAATAGTTCTTCCTCAGTAACTTGCTAGAGTACTATGAGAGTATCAAGAAGCACATGGATAAAAGAAACTATGGTCATAGTGCAACTGGATTTACAAAATGCTTTCACAAACTTCTGCATCAAAAATTACTAGAGAAGAGATATTTCCTTGGAGCCAGAGCAGATGGACTGAAAGATGGTTAAAATATAAGAAGCAAAGAATTGAAAGCAAAGCTTAGCAGTCACTTTTTTAGGGTAGAGTTGAGTCAGCAATGTTGTTGCCCAGGAATGAGGGCTGGCACTGGTGTTATTCCTGTAGATGGGAGTGAATACTGATGTCATTTTCCTCAGAAAGGATTAGATGGAGGATGTTCTGAGTCATCAAGCTGTGGCATGCCTAATGTTAATGCTCCCCAAGCTCCTTATAATTGTACATAGACCCACACATCTACATTCACTGCAGGAGAAAGTACATCATCGCTGCTTGTTAGTGCAGCTGTCTACATGTCAGAGGACGTGTGGGGTGCAGACACATTCATCTCCTTTTGTGCCTCTATGAAGCCCAGCACAGGACTGGGCACCATTGTACTACACAGTTTTCATCTTCATGGACTCAAAATCTCCATCTTGGGCTGGTGGGGCTCTGCAAGGCTTTAGAATAGCTGCAGTGCCTCTCTCTTCTCACATACCATGGGACACATCCAAGTCCAGTAGTTCTGGCAGTTTAGTAATTGTTAGAGTTCTTACCTAAGGTGATCTGTTCCCCGTCAAATCAAATTAGATGTATTTAAACGTAGTCCTACATTTTCAAGCTTGTGAAAATGTATATTTTTCCCTGAGACAAGGCTGTTAGACAATCAGAATTTCATGCAAAGAGTATTTCCTTCCCCTGCACTTTAAGAACAGGTAAAAAATAAAAAAGTTGAGACTACGAAATGTTTCAATAAGACTGTTACATCCTACAACAATTGTCATGAAGATAAGCTATCTCTTTACTCAGAATACTACCCATGAACTTAAACCCATGGAAGAAAAAAAAAATCACAGCATAATTAATATTTTACTCATTAGTACTCATAAAATTTTGAATGTTTAAGATGTCTATATCAGAAATACTCATTTCCACCCTTTGACTCAAGTCCTGTGCTTTCCCAACCCTCTTTTGAATTTCTTCGTTACTTGTGACATAGAAGGAGAATGCTATTTTAGCCAATTGTGTAGAAATTTTAAAAATTGTCACATTTATATAATGAACTCCACAGATAATTATACAAGTCAGTAATAAGCCAGAATGATGCAGTTCCACTTTTTGTCAAAAATATTTTCCTAATTTTCTTAAAAACTAAGAGCAGTTAAGTAGGATCTGTGGCCTGGCCTTAAGGTTAGCATTTGGCACTGAGAAGCTAGAAGGAACATCCAGACTTTGAAGACAGCAGAGAGTATGAAAGCAAAGGTCTTCCCACAGACAACATAGTCTCAAAGTTCTGTGGACAGCAGCCTCTCTCTTTAACCTTTGCTTCCACATAATGTCCTGTGCCAGGCAGAGAGGCTGGCATTGTTGCTTTTCAAGAGATTATTATTAGTGTATTTACAAAAGAGAGACTGCACACTAGGGACATCCTGAAGTTTCTCATGTTCTCAATTCTTAGTTTTCAGGAGCAGGTGGCATCAGAATGTTCTGTTTGTCCAAAGCAGATGATTACAAACAACAGTATTTGAAGAGTAAAATAGAAGAAAACAATCCATATTGATTATTATTCTCAGAACTACGTCATCAGTCATAAATAAAGTTTAAGTAATTGAAAATCCATTTCAGTCAGAATCCTCTGTGGTTTGACCAGTCATAGAACAACTTTCATACAAAAATTTGTGTGGCGAAACTTCTCTAACACAGTTAACATGAAGAGTTTGGTGTCTGTTGAAATAAAACATTTCTCTGCATATTTCAAGCTCAGAGCCTGGGTTTTTTGTATCAAAATCGTTAGTGAAATACTATTTTTATACTATTTTTTAATTTTTTTTAATACTATCATTTTCATCTGTAAACAATTCCCTACAGTTTCTTTGCATTTTCAATTTGCTTTTTGTATGCCTGTTTGCATTGTTGGAAAGAGAAACACTACAACTGTTTTAACATTTTCATTGCTTTGAGTAAAAAAAGCATTATGAACTTCTTTCTGGATTTTTAAAACAGTGTAAAATATTGATTAAAAAGTGAGATCAGTGTGTAAGCCAAAGAAAAAATGTCTACATTTCTGGGCGACCATGCAGCTTGCTGTCAGATTTCAGAATTGATTTAAGCTATAATTCAACACAGTTATACTCACTTCAGCTTAAAATTATTAGCTGACATTTCTAGTAGTATTCTTACATTCATTTGGAAGAAGTTAGAGCCTGCCATTCCAATCATTGTTGTCAATTTTCATAGCACAAAAGTACATTCTCTTAGCCAATGGCAAATCAATGTTTTGCCGGGCTCTGCTCATACACTGCTCATGCACTCACAGCTATGGCTACTGCTCAGTTCCCCCTTATTTCAAGTCAAGGATTGCCAGGCTACCATTAAGAAAGCTTTAAGTCCCTCCTGATTTTTTTTCTTTTTTTATTTTTCTTTTTTTTTTTCAATCTTAGCGTATGTTCAGCCTGCATTCACTGTATACATAGGAATAGGAAGCTCAGCTTTGGCCAATTGTGTTAATCAGTTAAGAACATATCACAGGCATTGGGCGCACCTCTGCAACATCCATTATGGATATACTTTTGGACTATTGCTAATTTTTTTTGAGTAATTATCCTTTTATTCCCCCTGTTTCTCACTCCATTTTGCAGCTTGCACTTAATTCTATTATAAAAGACTGAAACTTTGTGCTTTTTGGCACAATTTTATCCTTTTTCCTTGAGGGTTTCTTGCAACAAACAAACAAAAATAACCAATCAACCAACCAAACAAACAAACAAAAAAACAAAAAGGATTTATTTCTTTTCTTCCTGTAATTTGAGGAAAACAGAGAAATCATAGTATTTATCCTTAGGATGTACAAACTGAAGAAACAGTCCCTGGGAACTACACCTAGTGCCATAACTACTCAGATATGTTGGACAGTGTCTTAGCAACTGCATCCACCAGTTTCTTCCATATTCGTGGATGTATTTCATCAGATCCCATGGTCTTTAGTACCTTCAGGTTCCTCTGGATAGTCTTGAACCCTACTCTTTCCCAACAGTAACGTTTCCCAGTTCCTGCCCTTTCTTCCCATGATTTTGGGAATGTAACTAGAGCACCTGCCAGTGAAGATTCGGGCTTAAATGCTATGGAGTACCTCAGCCTCCCCTATGTGCCAAGTAACCAAGTCTTCAATTTACCCTAGCAGAAGGTCCACACACTCTTCCTTGCCACCAATGTACTTTCAGTACCCCAGGCAGCGCTATAGGCTTGGGGCGGAGTGGCTGGAGGACTGTGTGCAGGAAACTGACCTGGGGGTGTTGATTGATGCTCGGCTGAACATGAGCTGACAGTGTGCCCGGATGGCCAAGAAGGCTAACGGCATCCTGGCTTGCATCAAAAACAGTGTTACTAGCAGGAACAGGGAGGTCATTGTCCCCCTGTACTCTGCACTGGTGAGGCCGCACCTCGAGTATTGTACTCAGTTTTGGGCCCCTCATTGCAAGAAAGACATTGAGGCCCTGGAACGTGTTCAGAGGAGGGCTACGAAGCTGGTGAGGGGCCTGGAGCACAGGCCTTATGAGGAGCGGCTGAAGGAGCTGGGATTGTTCAGCCTGGAGAAGAGGAGGCTCAGGGGAGACCTTATAGCTCTCTATAACTTCCTGAAGGGAGGTTGTGGTGAGCTAGGGGTCGGCCTTTTCTCTCGTGTAGACAGTGATAGAACTAGAGGCAATGGTTTCAAACTGCGCCAGGGGAGATTCAGGCTGGACATTAGGAAATATTACTTCTCGGAAAGGGTGGTCAGGCACTGGAATGCACTGCCCAAGGAGGTGGTGGAGTCACCGAACATGGATGTGTTCAAGAGACGTTTGGATGTTGTGTTGAGGGATATGATTTAGCTGGGGAGTATTGGTAATGGTTGGACTGGATGATCTTTTAGCTCTTTTCCAACCTTGATAATTCTGTGATTCTGTGATTCTGTGATTCTTGTTGGCCTTGATGCCTCTGGGCAGATTCAATTTGATCAGGACTTATTCTGTGATTCCAACCAGATGTCTGCTGATATGTGACTGTTTCCATCCTAGGTTACCATCCTAGGTTACCAGTCCTCACTTCCATAGGACAATTAGTTATCAGAGTAATGTAGACTGTCTCCAAGGGAAGAAATCTTGATTACTTCTTAGAATCTGAATTTTTGTTTTCTAGCAGCATGTCTCATTCTTCTTTCTTGCTCTTATTCATAGACACTATTGAGAAGTTACAGCAGGAAGAAACTAATCTTGAAAAAGTTCCAGGTGTTTACAAGAGGTCTTATTTTTCCTTGTCTAGACAGAAACTTGTCTCTTATCACTATATTATGTTGTGTTAAAGCACACTGTTACAGATGCTCTCTGACAAGTAGTCAGCAGAACTATTAAATCTCTGTCCTTGAAATAAATTTTTAATGTTTTAGTATAAATCAAACTGTTTTTCTGTAACTTAAGTCTGCATTTCACCATTTGTAAATCCATAATTAATATGCATTACATTCTCTGGAAACTAATTGAATCAAAATGTATTAATCTTAGGAACAAAGGCTGCTGTACTCTTTTCTCTGACGTACTGCTTTTGAAAACACAATGACAAAAAATCCCTTTTTTCCTTTTTATTTAGATGTTCTGTGAATTGCTGCTCATAACCATTCATACTGAGCAACAGAGCCTGTTACCCACTCCTATTCTTCAGACAGACAAACTCACTTTTGCCTTTAAAGTTGAATTGCCTGCAAAAAGAATGACAGTAAAACTATTAAAAATATACATCTTCATTCAGATTAACTTGTGTATGAAATATAGGAGCAGATCATCAAAAGCATAAAAAATCCTATTCTGATTCTTGCTGATAATTTTGCTCATTGTTTTAATCCCCTATATATCATTTCTACTTTAAAAGTCAGATCTCACTTTGCCTGAATAAAAATAACTCCTTTAAATTCTATCTTCATCTTATCTTGCTCTGAATTATATACAACTCTACCTACATTGTAACTCTAACCTTAGATTGTGATGCACAAATTAAGCAATGTTCTTTTGTTGGTGTTATCACTACTAGCTTTATCTCTCTACTTCTAATACATGCTAACTCCTTTAGAGATACAATCATTATCCCCATTTCAGCAGAGCTGCAGTTTATATTGCTCTATTCCTACCATGAGGTTTCTTTCCATGATCTGAAAATATTTTTGAAAATATTTTTGATGGGGAAGCTTGCCAGATGAAATAGCTTGATAGAAATTTCCAACGAAAAATGAATCACTCTCAGAATATTGGGAGAATTGAACTAATTGCAACCGCTTTCCCCCTTGAAACTTAGGACAAAGCTCAAATAGTTCTCTTACAACGTAGCTTGTAAGTATGCTCACATGGATAGGTAGAGAGAATTAAATGTTCTACCTTCCAAAGGAGCCAGTGCTGTCATTGTGTAAGCCTCAGTTTGTGTTCTGACAATGGTTGGAGTATTCAAGTAACATGATATCTATACCTGTTGTATGCTTTCCTTTAACCTCAGCATGAAAAACCTTACATTACTTATGATCTCACAGTTAAAAACAATGCATTGAGGTGGAAGCAGGATAGTGAGTACGAGTAGCTCACTTTATGGTGACCGGAAGGATTTGACCTGGAAGCAGATTTTTCCTACAGAGGAAGAACATTTGTTGTCAAATATTACCAAATTCTTCCCAGCTCCTTCTGAAAGCAGTCAGCTGTAATCCTGTATTCCCCACAGTATTCATTTTTGAAGTCCTCCTATCTTAGTCCTCATATCTTTAAGACTTTTTATCCATAAGCAGCATTGCTGGACCAGGATGAAATGTTTTGCCTTTCTGCTGACTGTCTTGAGATCTTTTTATGAAAGTGTCACCTGAAGACAAAAGATGCCCATGTTCCTTGAAATCTGCTTTTTCCAGAGCCTGGGAGATTCAGTGGGAGTCTTTTCATGGACTTTTCTCAGTATAAAGGAGGATATGATTGGCAACTGTAATAATTATTTTTCTTTTTTTTCCCTCAGTTGGTTAGTGCAGACCTTCTGGGTGTTCATACCATTGAAGGACAAGAGTTTTTGCTGTCACCTCAAATGGAAGGCATGCACAATAGTAGAATATGATAATTCATAGAATAAAAGAAACACATAATGGATTGGGTTAGAAAAGACATCAAAGACCATCCATTTTCAAGCCCATGCTATGAGCAGAGTTGCCACTCACCATCTCAGGCTGCCCAGGGCCCCATCCAACCTCCAGGGACAGAGCATCCACAGATTCTCTGGGCAGCCTGTGCTAGTGCCTCACTGTCATCTGAGTAAAGATTTTCTTCCTTACATGTAATCTAATTCTCCCTTCTTTATTTTAAAATCCCCCCCCCCCCCCCCTTGTCCTGTCACTATCTGCCTGTTTAAAAAGTCAGTTCACAGAACTCAGTTGCAAACACTGCAAACCTAATGATAGACAGATATATTGCTTTTTGTAATAACAACAAATCAATGATAGTGATGCTTAAATACTATGCATATTTCAATATTTTTTAACTGAGATTTAGTATGTTCTTATGTCAAGACAAATATAAACAGTTCTCAAATACCTGGCTAAGAACTTAGGGTAAAGCGTATCAAATTGAAATGCCTTCGCCTATACAAAAATAGAAACAACAACAAATAAAAACAAATCAAAGGAGCAAACAAACAAATAAACTTACCAAAGCCTAAAAATTATAATATTTTTGAAAGCTTTGTCAAAAATTAAATAGTAATCTACATTTTGCCAACATGTAGTTTCGTTCATTACCAAATACATAATTCTTTAGATTTATAAGCATTAAAGTAAACATCTTTCATGACTATCCAGTCAGAACATTAACATCACATGGCCTGAAATATTGCCTGGTCTTGATGTAAAGAGACAAGTAGGTTGAGAATCCATCACATTCCCCAATACACTGTTTCAACTTTGAGTTGTGTATGCCAGCTTTATTTCCAGTGTGAATTTGTTTTCAGCCTCCAGCTATTAGACTTGACTGTGCTGTTTTCTGTTTAACTAAAGAACTGTCTAAGACTGGTGTACTGTTCTATTCCCCTAAAGAAAGACTATCAGAAGAACACATGTTAAAACATTGGTGTACATTAGCTCACAGTAATTTTTTTCATTACATCTTTCCATGCCATGAAATCAGCCTGCACATACTGAACATCTCTAAAGTAAAGAGGGACAAGAAAACTCTCCTTAGAAGTTTGAAGTAGAGGTCCTGCTAAACTCTACTTGGACCAAGGTGCAACGACAAATAGATTTCTCTGTTTCTCCTCTGATTAAGGCTTTGGGACATTTTGGGACATTTAAGCTGCAAAACAAGACATAGCTCTTCTTCCTTTCCCAGTCCTGAAATAACTGAAAGAAAAGTCATTTGAGGATGAAAGGTGACTTCCCATTCAGCATTTCTTTGCACTACAGGACAAATCAGACTTCAGCTGCAAGTTGCCAAACTCAGTTTTTCTTTTTCCTTCTAAAGTCAGTTGACAGTATACCACACTCTATACCTCGAAAGTCTAGCAAAATCATGCAAAATGAAAAATGGTTCTGAAAGGCCAAGGAACAAGAGAAGATAAGGGAAGATGAAAGGGAAGGGGAGGCAGAGGGGAGAAACAAAATATGTAAAAGACAGACCTCTGTGTATGTTTTGTACCCACTTTAGCCAAGAAGTTTTTAGGATGAATTATTCCATGGACAGAACATATGTCTTCCAGAAAAGGAGATATAAGTTTTATCATTTTTCTTTTGGCTAGAAATGCAAAAGTGTCTCAGATTGTTATTCAGTGCTCTCATGTTTTGGACTGCTATGTCTGGTGGTTAACAAATTAAGTATTTCTTTCAGTTGTGGGTGCCGTGCTTATCCTTTTGCCAGAATAACTTTTTTTCCTCTTGCTTTACATTTTATTCATTAACATTCACTGTTTTAATAAACTGTCAAAGGCCTACTTTTAATTTTCTCATGAAAAAGAAAGCAAATTATTGTGTTTCTCTTCTAACTGCAATTTACAGTGGCAGGGCTTGCTATAAGATGCTGTCTCATATGTATGTGTTTTGAAATATGCCAGTACTTAAACAGCCTTCAAACTCACATTCTGCTTTTACTTAGTACCGTATTTTTACTTTTTTTTTTGTTCTATTAATAATAGACATTTCTTTAACCTCATTTGCCATTCTTGTAAGTCGATGTTTTTCTGCTTCATTTGCAGTTACTTAAAGTTCTTATTAATTAAAATGTTACAGTGTACATGCAGGTGTCCTCTGCTGACTTCTATTACATTTAATGAGAAGTCTGAATGTAAAATGTTGCACTGTTATTTTGGACTACACAGAGAGCATTGACACTATGGCACTTGGAGCCTTTATAATAGCAGACAAGCAGGCTCCTGTTCCACGTGCTCTCCTAAGACAGTGCTCAAGTTGTCATTCATTTTGTAATTATTCGCTGAATGTGAAAAGAAGTGGCACAATCCAGAGAAAAGAGATAAGAAATTGAAAAAGCATATTTATTTGGCACTCCTGCTACAGCTTGATGCCTTGCTTATCTCACAACTGCTTGCCAAAGAAACACAGAATAACAGAATAGCATTTTCTTTTTGAAGAAGAAAAAAAAGAAAATGCTAAAAAAAACTTAGTTATGTTCTGTTTTCACAACATAATAACTTTGTATGGCTTATCTGTATGTGGTCCCTGTGATGAGAAAGAGGCATTAAAAATGAATGTCTTTCATCTTCACTCTGTGGATTTTACACTGCCTAAGCATGAGCATAGGCATTGGTCTCTGAGATGCAAGAGGACAACTTTCTTTCAGCACCTCTGAAACCAGGCAGGAAATTTCTTAGACATCAAATCTCTCTTACCAATGCACCAATGATTAGAGAAATGTCTCTCTCTACTTTTTTATTATCATTTTATCTTCCATATATCATTTTATTTTCCTATAAAAGTTGGTTTCTCATTATCTTCTTCTTCTATCTGTGAGGAACTCCTCTGTATGTAAGTTCAAATTTAGCAAGATTATTGAGTCCTGTAATCCCTAACATTGGTTTCCTGTAAGTCAATTTTCTTCTGTACTACACAATTCCTGCTTTATCCGCTCTATTTTTTGCAGGGAAAGAAAGTGCAGTCCACACCTGGACTTAGTCTTTTTGCAGTCATGTACAGCGTGGTTTGGTGTATGTGGACTTGAATATTCATTGTTTTTCTATCAAAGAAAGGTGTTACCTGCACGTGGGAGACAATGGTAGAGATATCTTCTTCATGCTTAGCAGTATATTTGCCTAGTTTATTAAAATTAATACAATTACAGTGCAAGGACTCTATTGATGAGGGCATCATCAATGAGTTACTGAACCACTGATGTTGCTGCTCCGGTGGCATACTCACTGAATCTGTGGGAGGGTCACATCTCCCCTCTTGCTTCTTTCATTCACCCTTCTTCCCATTCATTTGGGGCCTTTACAGAAGGATGTTATGTGTATATCCTCAAGAAGACAACAGTTGTTTGTGCAGATGATCATCCTCAGATATGATGCAGTCAGAAATCCCTGGGCAGACATCTGGAATGATGACTGAAACCAAGTCCCACCACAGCTCCATTCTGAGGGCTTGAACACTTGCAGTTTAGTATAGCAAAGTAACAGTCAGTGATAAACAGATAGTCTCAAGGTATTCACTGGAAGTGTTGATCTGCCTGGGGGTAGCAAGGCCCTACAGAGGGATCTGGACAGGCTGGATCACTGGGCTGAAGCCAATAGGATGAGTTTTAACAAGGCCAAATGCTGGGTCCTGCACTTTGGCTGCAACAACCCCAGGCAATGCTACAGGCTTGAGGCGGAGTGGTTGGAAGACTGCATAGAGGAAATGGACCTGGGGGTATTGATTGACGCTCAGCTGAACGTGAGCCAGCAGTGTGCCCGGGTGGCCAAGAAGGCCAGTAGCATCCTGGCTTGCATCAGAAATAGTGTCACCAGCAGGAACAGGGAAGTAATTGTCCCCCTGTACTCAGCTCTGGTCAGGCTGCACCTTGAGTACTGTGTCCAGTGTGCAAGACATTGAGGCCCTGGAGCAGGTTCAAAGAAGGGCAACAAAGCTGGTGAGGGGTCTGGAGCACAGCCCTTATGAGGAGCTGCTGAAGGAGCTGGAATTGTTCAGTCTGGAGAAGAGGAGGCTCAGGGGAGACCTCATTGCTCTCTATAACTACCTGAAAGGAGGTTGTAGAGAGCAGGGTTCAGCGTCTTCTCTCGTGTAACTGGTGATAAGACTAGAGGGAATGGCTTCAAGCTGCACCAGGGGAGATTTAATTTGGACGTTAGGAAATAATACTTTTCTGAAGGAGTGGTCAGGCAGTGGAATGGGCTGCCCAGGGAGGTGGTGGAGACACCAGCCCTGGAGGTGTTCAAGGAATGTTTGGATTTTGTGTTGAGGGACATGGTTTAGTGAGAACTGCTGGTGATAGGTGGATGGTTGGACTGGGTGATCTTGAAGGTCTTTTCCAACCTCGGTGGTTCTGTGATTCTGTGATATCTGATAAAGCTTCTGTGCTTGCAGAGTTTCTGTGCAAGAAGTGAAGCAAAGGGGATGTGCTTTTTTCTCTCCAGATATAAGGAACTCAGATATCAAAATATTTTCTTTGGTATCATACCTAAGTTAAACACTTCAAATATCCAAAAGTGAAAATATCACACAGTTAACCCTAATTCTACTTTAAAATTAAGCATAAAGCCATGTTTAAAACCCATCAAATAAAACAGTTATTTGCTCCCAAATGGGATCTTTGTGCTAAATGGCAGTAAGACATAAAAGTCCATCTCAGAATGGATGGCTGAGATTAAGTATGACCAGAGCTATGAATGTGCCCTGGTATGTCAAGGAAATGAAGCTAAACTAGAAGGCAAGTTGACCTCATGTATAAATAAAACCTTTGACGGAAGTAACAAAAAAATGTCAGTAAGACTGTCCAACATTTCCCAGTTCTGATAATTTTTACTAAATCTGTATCTGGAGGCTCTATCATGTTACTCCTTTAATTTGTATAGAGGTTGGAGGAAAAGAAAGATGAACAGATTTGGTTTAAAAATACCAGAATCTTGACATCAATACTTTAAAAGGTTTTAGCTGATTATTTTTAATTCGTACTAGATACCCCAAGATTAAGAATTCAAAGCATGCTAGAGGTCATTAAAATAACAACTGGCAGACTATTACATTAATTTGTTTATATCGTTGGCATCAAGTCCTCCAAACCTGAAAGCATCATTAGACATTTTATTAAATGCTTTTCATGACTCTTCAGGAATTATTTGTCAATCAATACCTTAATAATTAATGCTGATATAGTCTTCTGGTAACCTTATCATTACTGCTCTTGTCATAGTAGGAGATAATACCCCTGCAGAAAGTCGTTAATTTCATTAGAAATGGACAGACCACTGAATGTGTTATAGCTAACTCTTCAGAGGCTTTGGGAAAACCCTGGGAAAATGTACATTGGAAGCTTGAGGCTCAGCTGGATTTTAGAATAGTTTTTTAGTTCTGAAAACAATTAAAATGAGAAAAAAAAAAAAGAGTAATTCAGACTAGTGTTGAAAACAAATAAACAAGCAACAAGACATAGAAATCATTCACTATAAATGTGACACAGTGAGATTGAGAGATGTGACTGTTGCAAAGCTTTGCTAAACAGCCACGTCAAAGCTTCACTTGTATATCAGGGCAAGGAGCATCATCAGGGTAAGTGAACTGCATAGTCCATGCCAGTAGAAGGCATGGCAGCTCTCAGTTTCCCAGGTAGTCTAGGTTTGCTCTTAGGTGATTTTGTGAACATGAGCTCTCTGTGTGGGAAATAAGCATGATGGGTGCTCCTTTGGGGCATACATTTCTTACAGCAGATGTGTGGCTGTGCTTCTCAGGGACATGGCACATTTGATACAATCTTCCTACTTCCCAGCAGGACTTGAAATTTCTTACCCCATCATTGCTGAACTTTGCTGCTCAGTGACTCCAAGTTTTTGAGGACCTTTCTGTACTATCTTTGGATAGTACAGAAAAATTACTCCGATGTACGTAGTAATGTGTGCTTAAAAAAAAGGAAATTATTTTTCCTAAACACAAAGCAGTCAAAGAAAATAATCTAAATCTAAGAGAGGGCTATCTGCATAGTGGCGTATTTACAGGTAAGGCCCTCTGACTTGATAGAAGCAAATTATGTGCTCTCAGCAAGACCACCATTCCACCACCATTAGCACAACTCACCTCAACCTACAGATGGATTTATTCATCCTTTTCCCACCTTGGCAATACAGCCCTGCCAGAAGAATCTGGCTACAGTTCTGCCTAAGAGAATGCTGCTTTATCCACAGCAGCCATGTCCACAGGTAACATGCAGCCCAGCATGGCTGGCAGCACAGCCCAACCCTTTCCTGCTCTGTAGCAGTGACAGCTCTTCCTGCGGAGTGTGCCCATCGCTCAGCAGCAGGCAAAATGACAGCGTGCTACTAATGCTGTGTGGACTGAAAGCAGGGCACGAGGAAGGCACTGCTGGGCACTGCTGATCCAGTGCTGGCCTTTAACTGTATGCACTTTGATATGTTGGCTAAATACAAGGCACTGAACAGCAAAGAACATGCAGCCATGCTGTCCATTTTGATAAAAGGAACTTGAAAACACAATCATAGACTCCTCAGAGTTGGAAGGGACCTTCAAAGGTCATCTAGTCCAACTTCTCTGCAATGAACAGGGATATGCACAACTAGATCAGGTAGCTCAATGCCCCTTCCAGCCTGACCTTGAATGACTCCAGGGGCAGGGCATCCACCACTCTCTATGCCTCACCATCTCACTGTAAGAGATTTTTTCCTTATATCTACCATAGAATCATAGAATCACCAAGGATGGAAAAGGTCTATGAGATCATCCAGTTCAACCATTCACCTGTCACCAATAGTTCTCACTAAACCATTTCTCTCAACACAGCATCTAAATGTTCCTTGAACAATCTAATCTAAATCTACCCTCTTTGAGCTTGAAACTATTTTCAAGCTTGTCCTGTCACCACTGATCCCGTTAAAGAGTCTGTCTCCTTTCCTATAGCTCCCTTTTAGACACTGAAGGCTCTCAGATTTCCCTGGAGCCTTCCTTTTTCCAGGCTCATCAATGCTTGCTGAACGTTTATGGAGAGCAGACAGTGAGTGCAAGCACTGAGGCAGTGGGTGGTGCATTTCAGCAGTGCTGGCAGTGGGTCGCCTTCACTGGTAAAGACTGTTGTAAATACAGCATTCAGGCTCTTGTTCACTGCTGGCAAAGATGCATAGCAAACAGTGGTGACTATGTTGAAAAATATTGTTTTATAGCTGAGAATTTGTTCTATCAATAAGGGCTATTGTGTTCTTTGTATCTGTTGTCTTTTCCACGGAAATAAATAGGAGGCATTACTTTTGGAGTGATCTACATATATGAGGCTCAAGACAATTTTTATTCACTAAATGCAGCTCAGGCAAGCTAAAATGTTGCACACCCATGATCTATAGCATTGTTTTACCTCTCTTGCCTCTTTTTTTTTTAGCAATCCCTAAGTATTCAGGAAAGATGATATCACATGCACATGAAGGGACTTCTAATATTCATATTGCTTAGATTTCTATTTGAAGAAAGAGAGAAAGCTTTTGTCAGGTTACTATTGTTTGCACTGAAACTGATTGCATTTTAGGCTTGGGCAATAAAACAAAGTAAATCCCATAGTAATTAGTAGTTCCATTATAAGATAGCCCTGTTTCATTATACTGAAGTTAATAAGAAATGCTGCTGATAGCATTGTCTATTTGAATAGCATGACTACTTAGCAATCAGAAGTATTCTAACTGATTTTTATTTGATGTCTCAGTATATTATTTCTTACTTTGGTATGAAAAGTGTTACTGAATTTACTTTCTAACTCATATGATCTGCAGACAAATCTAGACTATGATTCGGTAGCCCTCCTTTCCCTCCAAACTCTGGCCTGAGAACAGCATCAACTATGATTACATCATCCAGAGAGCAGAGAGTAGAGAGCAGAGAGCAGTTCAGGCCTTCCTTAAATACCTGCAGAGGAGATTCATAATAAGAATCAGAGAAGCACTATGTATGCTAAAATTATGATAAAAGAAACATATTATTTTCCCTCTGACATCAAAGAACTTACTTTGACAAAATAAGACATGACATTCATTTGACATGATTTGCTCTAGAAACAGGCATGTCAGCAGTTGCTCATTTCCTTATTAAGTGTTATATGAATACAAATACACCATTGCTACAATACTATTTTCAGGAATTGAAGCTAAGCTTGTGGTTCAATGAATCCCAGGTCCTCTTTTTTTTTCTTTTTCAAAGCTCGACCTGTATTTGTTTCTCTGCTAATGCAGTACGTTGCCTGTACTCTGTAAGCTATCAAAGATAAGCATTAGCAGGCCTTAGGCTTCATTGATCAGTTAGTTAAGCATCTTAGTATTTCATCAGGCCCATAAAACGTGTAAAGATTTTTCTTCATTACTAGAGGGTAAGTTCTTACCTCTTTTACTGGTTATCAGTGCCCACTGTGTTGCAGTTAACCTTCTTACTGAGGCCAGAGGTAAAAAGCAATTGAATGTCTTAGCCTATTCAGCGCTATCTGTGAGAAACTTTCCCAATTTGTTGAACAGTAGAGCAATTCTTTGCTGGCTTTTCCTTTTATTGATAGCATCCTTATGAACATTGTCTTTTCTGTAAATGACATTCTTTCCAAGATTTATCTTATTCTGCAACTCATCCCTCCTGATTTCACCTCTATAGCATCACCATTATATATTCAATCATCTGACATAACCTGACTAATTTTCTATTGAAGAAGACTCTTGATTTTGAGGCCAATGAAGAGCACAGGATTCCCTTTCCCATCCTGCAGCTAGACACTCATAACTCATGTCCAGCTCATGTTCACTGAAGGGACTGCCAGTTCTTTCTCCCTCTCACACCATTTTTTCCAGCAGACCTAGAAATTCTCTTAGAGTTTGATTCTGGGAGATGCAATAATGTAAATTAACATCCTATTGCTGCCAAATTCAGGAAGGACCATCTCCTGAATTTTCATTTGAAAATGAAATTTTTCTTTACCTTTCTTCTGGCCAAATTCTTGCCATGGATCTTATGCCAACTCTGGCACCCATTCAACCCTGAAATACTGAATAAGCCTATAAGAACTTTGATCAGTTTTCTGATGTTTTACTGAGTTAAATTAACTCATGAAAGTATTTTACGTGTGCCTGAACAGGCAGATTGTGTCAGTGTTGGAGAGATTGCAAACTGGGAAGGAGCGAGGAAGACAGCTAAACACAAGTAGGAATGGAAGAAACGTGAAAATATAGCCATTCTGCAATTAAACAACAGTATGAATTAAGCTATCTTTATGCTGTTCCTAGTCTTCCTCCCTAAGAAAGGAAAAGACTAGGTTCAGCGGAAGGAAACTAAGTTAACTTTTTAATGAGTCACATGTTGAAAGACAGGATAGGTAGCATGGATAATCTGTAGCTCTTTCCTATTTTTATTTTGTCTGACAAACTGAAGGCAGTCTTACAACTTTTCATTTACTTGGGTGCAATTACTCTTCTATAAACCTCAATTTTAATAACTAAAATTATTGCTTGTTCTTCTACAATGGGATTCATCAATAAGACCTGTGTTACATCCTCTGCTTTTGTCAGTAATAGCAAATATTGCTGATAACTGTAGAGAAAAAGTAATCAAGAGGAAATGAGATAATTTTTATTGTTCCACCTGAAGAAAATTAATTACAGTAATCATTTCAATGCAGTGGAAGTGACAGTGTATAATACCGTCTTCCTTTTATTATGAAGAAATTACAGAATAAAAATGCTCAATTGTTTACAAAGATTCCTTCAAATGTGTTTTTAATGAAAGAGAAGGCTGATTGGACTGTACTAAAAATACTCAACAAAATTCATCTTTTTCAATATCTGCCACAGTTCCAGCAGAGTTTATGACTGTCAAGCCTTGTGAACTAGTTCAGTACATCACAGAATGCAAACTAACATAAAAATTTTCAATTTACTATGTATCACTGAAGTAAAAACAGTCCCAGGAAAATAAAGATTATTCTTTGTTACTTGCAAAAAGATGAGTAACATAAAGATGAACATTATTTGCTTTTTGGAACAGCCTTTATTCATTTAGAAGAATTTCTCATAAAGGCAACGAACAGTCTGTTCTCTGATGTATTACGTACCCATTGGAAATATGACTCAGTTTTTTTTGTCACGTTTAGTGTCTAAATTATTTTAATCTGTCTGTATATCTCATTTTATAAGCACATTTATGAGTACTAGCATATTTGACTTTATCTAATATGTAAACAAAAAGAGGGAGATTCTATATGTATATGAAAAGACTGGGACAAGAACATCCCTTTCACTACAAAGTGTTAGAATTTAGGCCTCTTAATTTGTTATTTAAAAAAAAAAAAAAAAAAGGAAATAGGTTATCTCAGGCTAGATATAAATGGAATATCACAAACAACCCTTGCTTTTATAGGATTCAGTCAAATATTACAACACTGTAGTAGCCAATACATCAATACATTAGTAGAGCAATTAAAATAAAATGCCTATTTAAGCAATCTTATGTTCAGTGGAAATCAGTTTACTGATGTTGAACAGAATAATTAGCTCATATTTTGTTAGAAACTAAAAATAGAAGGCATGAAGTTCTTTTTAAATGTGTGACTGTTTTTTAGAGTGCTGAGCACTATCACATCTCCATAACACATAGAGTGTTGAACACTATCACCAGCTCCGGGGGGGGGGAAACTTCCAAAAAAAGACTTTTGCTAATCAAATCAATCATACTGCGGTTTCCAAAAGTTGGTAACAGTTGTATTAATAATTAATATCTAGAACTGTATCTAGTTTAAGTAGTGCTTTAAAGCAGCTGAAATGTTTCCATTTTATTTTCTATTGATGCTCAAAATCATTATGCTGGCAATTCTCAGTCTGGGAGCACTGGACATAATAACGAGATGTAGGAAGTAAAATGAAGAGGACGTTGCTCAGTTGTGCCTTCTGGGAAACAGTACAGCCTGGGAACAACCCAAAAGCTGGTGTTTTCCTTGGAAGCTGCAAGTGAGACCAAAAGTCTCCTCCTGCAGCCACCCCACCGGAGGCTGGGATGCCTGCTCTGTGATGAGCCTGGAAGTGGACCTAATTTCTTGTGAACAGCACTTGAAATGATTTGCTACATCCACACTGTCCTAAATCACACAGCAGTTCCTCTCACTTGCACACAGCAGATTCAGAACTTACAGCTGTATTACAGATACATGCAGAAAAAAAAGAAAAAAAAGAAAAAAAGAAAAAAAAAAAAGAAGAAAAAAAACAACTCAAAATGACAAATAAGCCCTTCCAATTTGACCTGGCTTCAAATCCAAAGGAGCTCATCTTTAATTATGTGCATGTATTCTATGTAGGTTAAGATACCCTGTTCAGCATGAGCTAATTAACTTTCTCAGATTTCATGGGATTATTCTTTAAAATGAAGAAAATAATTAAAGCTTAGACAAGTAGGCAATCTATTCATGAAAACATCAAGGGACTTTGTAACAAATTAAAAGCAGCAAGATTCAGCCTTGAAACAGTGTTGATAGCCTATTTAGAGTGCAAAATAAAAAGGGAGTTGGAACATGCAAATACCATGAAATACATTCTTAGACTTCGTGTTATTTGTGTCCTCTGCTCTTCTGTTTGGGATGGCATTGCTGTAACTCCAAAAAGGTAACTTGCTTGAATGGAAGCTATTCATTCAAATGAAGTTCTCATCAATGGGTGGCATTTTTTGACAAGAGACGCACATTGATTGGTTCTGGTGGCATAGAAAATAACTGGATAAAAACTTTTAGTAAGTGATTACTTGATCATTTATTTATTTATTTATTTATGTTTACAGAACTTTAGACCGTGGCTTGAGTTTATTCTTTTGATGGCAAGAAAAGTATAAAGACAAGAAAAATACCAAACAGTGATGTTTTGCATTTTTTTTCCTCGTAGTGACTTCTAGTAATAGGGAAAACAGAAAGAGGGATAAAGTTCTATAGTCCCAACAAAACAAGCCTTTTGACAGGAACATCAAAGAACGATTAAAATGCAGTGAGGACTGCTATATAGAAAGAAAAAAAATACAATGTGTACTGCACCGTCAACATATGTGTGCCTAATACATGAATGGACAAATAAGGAACATATTTTCCCTTATAATGCTTGTAGATTATCTCCTATGTCAATGTTGATATTGTATTTTACACACTCTGTCTGGCTTACAAAGAGAATTCTCAGATGAATTAATCATTTACAAGTGAACCAGAAGTTGTGATGTACTGTTTAAGGAAACAAGCTACTTTCTCTACTTATGTGTATTGCTTCAATGTATCTTTCCCTCTTCCGTCTGCTGATCACTGCACCTTTCTCACTAGCATTTTATCATACAGTAAGTAGATAGATAAAGGGATAAATATGCAGATAGATAAATACATTTTGTATAGTTGTCTTTTTGTGTATGCCATCAAAATAAATACAGCTCTACTTAAAAGGAAGGACTTTGCAGTCACACTGCCAGGGCTATGTCACACCATGTGACATGACATGCATGCACTAATGCTTCTTTATGAAGAAACTACCATCCCAGAAAGCTCACATCCACACTGCATTAGAGAACTCCGAGTCCTAATTAAATCTGGCAGCTATGTATGACTTATTTCTCAAGCAGGGGAAAAAGTTGGAATGCCAGAAAAGGGAGGGAGCTGACTGCTACCTTACAGTAGAGAATTGAGCACACACTGGTTGCAATTCAGGCAGACTGCTGGTTTGCTGGACACAGGCCTGATGAAAGATCCATTTTTACGCCACACTACATCATAACAGTTAGTCTAACTGTGAGTGAGTGATGAAGTACTAGTAACTATGATCAGGGGAAACAAACAGTCTCAAGTACTTATCAGATTCAATTCACCTTCCTGTTAAAGGTTCTGCACACTGTACAGAGAAGGACAATTCCAGTTACTGGCTTAATATATCTTGTGCCATTTGTTTGCACAGATGTTTGCCACTTATAGACCTCAGACTGTGCCACAGATGACCTGCATCGTGGTAAGTGGTTGCTTGCATGTAATGTGACTTTAGATATTATCTATAAATAATGAATTAGTATTTATAATTTATAGTATTATAAGATAAAATACCATCGAATGTGGCTCCTAGTCAAAAGAGGTCCACCTCAGAATTCTTTAAGCAGAATTTCAATGAGGAGGTGGTATACTCCCACCTGATAATCTGTTGAAGTACTCCATAATACCATGTGTGCTGTGCCGTACTGGAATTGAGCTGCCTGCCCCTGGCCTTCAAATTCCTTCCTTCATTTTCTTGAATTGTGAAAAGTCTGACCTTTATGTCACCTTCTCAGACTCCTGAGACTGCCTCAAGATTATCCTAACAAGCACGGCCATCTCTTCAGGACAAGAAGTTGCATCTTGCTGAATTTTGGGGTTAAAAAACTGTAGTTATCACTGCAGAACAAAATTTAGCAGATATATAAAATAATATAAATCTAATATATATAAAATTAATATTAGGCTATGCAAGAAGGTTGGGTAGGACTTTTAAAATAGCTGTAGCTGGATGACGAAGGAGTAGCAACAGCACAAGAGCTGTCAGATCTTACAATCGACGCTAGCCATTAGAGTGCAATTGATAGCAAATAGAGAGGGACGTGAAGTGCTTGACTCTGCATAGCACAAGAACCAGTTCCTGGCCCTGACATTTGGAAAAATGCCTGGCTGCTGCAGGGACTGCATGAATACTAAAGCCTGAGAAGCTGGCAGCAAAACCTCACTTATGGATACATCCTTCTGATGCAGGTGAGCAGTGTGAGCGGCAGCATGAGTAGCGGATGAACGGCAGCAAGCAAAACATTCTAATTCAGCTATTATTTTTCATAAAATAGTTTTCTCCTGCTATGAAATTTCATGGACTTGTGCTACACTATGAATACGGTCCTGCAACAATATTTTCTGCACATCCAGTATGGTTCTCTGTGGAAAAAGATTGACTGCCTGTCCTGCAGTCTCCTGTCCTTGTCCAATCTTCAGAAAAGATACAGAAGTACTGGCACACATTATAAATATATTCTCTTGAGGAGATATAAAAAGAAATTAATCTCAACTCATCTTGCTTATCTTTTCCACTTCAATGAAACTATAGAAACTTGTGATGATAGCCCATCACACATTAGCTCATATTTAGCATCTTTACTCTACAAAAACAACATTTTCTTTAAGGTGGACAGTACAAGCAAAATGTAAAGAGCTTGCTTGGGATACATAATAAGGTTTTCTGAAATAAAATATAATTACCAAAACCATCCCAGGGGTCCAGAGTGTGTTTTCAAGCTGAGATTGCACAGAAGCTTCTGGTAGTCACACATAATACAAGACAGGAATGTAAAACCACCACCACAGCTAGGCTCTCTTTGATAGACAGCACAGAATACTTTGCAAAGAACATGCAAGGATGTTTTACCACACTATGTTTGAACATTCCTATGCTATCATTTTGTCAGACTTTTTCAGTAAATATAAACACAGCTTGTATTCTGAAAGTCACTTTGCTGGGAAAATTATTCTCCTCCCCACCATTTTCAACAGAGAAGGAAAGAACAAAGCATGTTTCTGCAGATGTAATTTATCCCCATAAAACATAAGGATCTGTAAGAGGAATATCATCCAGTAAGGATCATGGAACTACTGTCCATAAGTGAATGCAGACTTGAGAGCTCAGAAGAAGACTGAGACAGTGCTCACAGTTAACAAAGCTAAAAAACATTGTCCAGAATAAGGTATCAAGAAAAACAAAAATTGGAGCTGTTAGTTTTCTTCAAAACCAAAGTGGTATTTCTGAAATCCAAAATGATCCAACAAAAACAGACAATGTTATTAATGTAAATACATCACCTATTGACAAGATGACAGAAAGGAAGGTGCCAGAATCTATGCCATAAGTTTAGATGTTCATTTTCATTACAGTTGAAGTAAAATTGATCCAAGTACTAAAATTAATTGAAAATAATAATAATTATGAAATATGGAGTGCTATATCAGATCTGTTCTAACACAGCAGTAGTTCTAAGCCATCTTTCAAATCTGAGGATCCGAGCATGCAGTGGGAAACAGCCCTTCTTAGACAGTATCACAGCTAAAATAGACTCTGTCTTAAAGTCATATAAGCATTTTTTTTATTTCCTCTGTTCCATAACGTTGCATTCTTGTTAAATCAGCATTTCCTGCAGTCAGCTCCTTCCTATCCAGCTGGGACATAATAAAACCAAGTTTGAATCCATGTCCCAGTTCAGGCAAAAGAGATACTAAACCTAACCCTAACCCCAAAGGTCATAATCACTGAGCAATACAAATAATTGTTATAAATCCTTCTCCCTAGAGAAAACAACAGGACGTGGTCCTGGGCACCCTGCCCCAGGTGGTCCTTTTGGAGAAGAAGTTGGACTAAACGACTCCATAATGCATAGGTCTCACCTTATCTCAACTATCCCATACTTCTGTGAAATCCAGGATATGCAGATCAGCAGGCTGGTGACCTAAATAAGAAAAAAACGGATTTGTTCACTGCAGACATTCTGATGGTGAAAATGTGTCAACCCACAAAGCCTAGGAAACAGAAGCCCCTGCAAAAAAAGCCCTTCAACCTCTGTTACATTGTCTGCTGCCTCTGAGTGAAGTACAGCTCAGAGTCAAAGGCTACTAAATCATTTCCCTCTGGAGAGTCTGTCAGAAGCAATGCCTGTTAGTGCCATTTGTGATTAAGTCTTTCATGCTGAAGCTACAAATGAACCTTAAATGATTAAAGTCTTAATTTTAGTTTTAGTAAGTACCCAGAAGATTGGATGATTGTTGAAGCACAGGAATACACAGAACTGGGTTTGGAATATCACAAAAATTGACTTCAAATGAAAAAGTAAAAGCTTTGAAACATGATTTTTTTAGTAGCATAGTTGAAAACACCAGCAGAAACCTACAGGTGACACTTCAGCATGTTGACAGTACCAGGCAGAACCAGTGAGTTTAGATGTGAATGGTAACAAACAGTAACAAAACTAGCCAGACGTTTTCAGATATCAAAGGTGATCCCTATGACAGCTTGGGTCAGATATCATTCTGCGCAAAAGCATTTGCCATCTTCTCACAGATTTGCAATTTCAAAACCAAACACATTAAATACACAATTTTCATTGCATCTTGGCTGTGCTGTTGTACTGGATGAGCACAAGCTAGTTGAGGTAAATGACCTGCTTTAATTACCTGCAGAGATGCATTCAGCATTTATTTTTCAGTCACCTGTGAAGGTTGTTCTTCACATGAATATCAAAGGAAGAGTGCCACCATACAAGACTGCTATAAAATCAAAAGATTTTATGACATATTTTGAAAAGTTTAATAAAGCCTGAATCTGTAAATAGTTGCTTTGTTTGTTTGTTTCTTTGGCTGGTGATTTGGTTGGTAGGATGTTGATTTGTTGTTGTTTTTTTGTTTGTTTGTTTGTTTGTTTTTTGTGTTTTGTTTTTTGGGGGTTTTTTTTGGCATTTCTACAACATATGTTCACAGATGATTCTGTGTTCCTGGACAGCTTAGAACTCCAGGTCTGAAGCAGTATGTAACAATAAATAAATAAATAAATAAATAAATAAGCATTACACACATTATATTTACACTTTTAATTCTCTGAGATGCTTAGGGTTTGTGTTTCTTTAATTTATTTTTCAGATTTGAATGACAAAAGGCTATACCACTTGGGTATTTGTTTTCTTTGGCCATCTTTCACTGAAGGATGCAGTAAATGGAGAGGGATCTGACAGAAATTCTGTTCTGTTAGCAGGCAGTTTTACCCAAATCTGGAGAAAACTTACAGGAAAAATGAGGAAAGCTTTAAAAGCTAGACAGATAGAAGAGGATTAAAACAAAACAAAACAAACAAACAACAACAACAACAACAAAAAACCCAGCAGTGCTAAGTAAATAACCAAGTAAATAAATTTAAATGAAATAAATATTTTTCTTGCTTGAGTTGATATTGTGATGGAACATATTTATAGAAAAGCATTAGCAAGATCAAGACATCTGAAAAGCAAACATGTCATGCTTTATTAGTGAGGTATATTTAAACAGTCTGTGAAAAACAAGTTATCAGGCTACAGCGAGTAACAACACATAAAACACAAATTACAGACTCCTTTTTCTTAAAAAACTCCTTTCTGAAAAAAAAGACTTATGATGATTCTGTCTCACTTTATATTGCAAAATATAATGAAGCTCAAGGCAAATATGGGAATAAAGAAAGATTCGAGGCCATAGCTCAGCATGAGAAGCCCAGTGCAAAGGCAGATTACACATTTGCAGAAGGGATTGCTGTGTTATGACTGTACAAAGATTCATAAGGTTATTAGGGGAGTTGGCTCATTGACACCCCTGAATTTAGCTTAAGCTATTTAGATTTGTGGAAAATGATTTTGCAGACTATGTGTAGTGGACTACCTGAAGGCAAGGAAAGCACTTTTAGAATCTCCCAAGACATAAAACTCCAGCATAGCTGTGTGAAAAGAAAGGTGGCTCAAATGCACTCTTTTATGTTAGGTAACTTCCCAGTGTTGTCTGGTAACAATCATACAGTATTATAAAATGTAGTCTCATGAAAATTCTATTTGACAAAATGGTTCATTCCCTTCTTTGAAGACATTCAACTTTAATTACATTCACATTTCAGTTCCCTCTAAATGATTTTTTCATCACACTTTTAAAGTTTAAAAAACAGTTCTGTCAAAGCCAACACAAGTTTTCAACTTTAGCAAATCCAGCTCTTCCTACTTCTACTGCTTTCTCAAACTTCTTGGTATCCTTGAGTTTTCTGTGGCACTAAAGATTCAGATTTCAATGCATTCCTTTGAAGGAGAGTCTAAAACTAATACAAATCCTGCCCCAGGCCCAGCAGCCTCTAAGAGTGCAGCCCATTCTCCATATACAAGGTATCCTCTGCTTTTCTTATTTTTTTAAAAAGCGGGGTTATGGTGTCCTGAAAAATGCTAGCGTAGGACAATAGTGGCTGAGGCTAAAATGGGCATGGCAGGGAGAGTGCTGGAGAAAGCTGAGTGCTGCCTGAGCCTTCACAGCCAGGAGCCCTGAGGGATGCTTGTAAGCAGAAAAAGCTAGGACAGCTTCCTGAAGTGGAGATGCCTCTGCTATAGCTATGCCCACGTGAGGGCATAGAGACATAAAGCAATGTCAAAAAACTGTCCTTTAGCTTAAGATTTCTTTGTGTGATTGATCCTATTAGTATTCCATGGGGTTCGGATAAATCAGAAAGAAATTAGAGCAAGGGTGCTCTTATAGAGTTTTGAAGCAAGCTGCTTGTGCAATCTCCCCCTCCCTAAGGCTGGGCAGCTCTGTGATACAACTGAATGCAGAGTAATCAGTGTTTGTTCTATTTTTCACTAGTAATGATGTTATATGCGTTTTGCTTCTGTAATTGTTTTCAGGCAGCAGTTTGAACTTTACATAGTGCCACCTCATTTTCCACGGGAAGAATTCAGCACGTAAGTGAGATAAAGCTAAATATTCTGCTCACACAAATTGGCATACTCCCTGCAAAAATCTACTGAGAAGGTTTCAGTGTGCTTAAAAAATATTTATGTAAAGCAGGAAATATCTTTTCTGCCAGTCTAATGAATCATCCGATGAAGAAACAAGGAGTACTTGTGGAAATAATTTGCCATGGATTTGGCTGTGCATTTGGATGCAGCCTAACTAAATCTTCATCTACAGGGCATTTGCTTTTTCTTCTTGAAGTAGTACATAATTATCAATAGCATAGTCCCATAAAATCCTCCAAACCTTGGCTGAAAATCAGATTAAACATTCCCATCAGTGCTAGGCATTCCCAGGACAGCTTTGCAACATGTTCTTAATTTTCTCTATACACCAGAACAAATGTAGCAGCTTTGGTCATGATTTGGAGAATCAAATCTGAATTGTGTGGCTTCCACAGCTCTATAGTTAATTCTCATAAACTATGAATGTTCTGAGTTCTTTTCTAAGAATCTACAGAATACTTATGTTTTAATGGGATGAGAGAGAAGCTTGAACTCATTGCATCTCTGACTATCCTGCATGCAGGCAGTGGTGATTTGGACTTGGGCAGACTTTACCCAGTCCTGCACATCCCAACTTCCTTGAACTGACATAAGCAAATCTGCAGACTTGTGTTTAGCTAGCCAAGGAAAATGTTATTTTGATTAGCTCTCTTAACCTGTTTAAGGAAAACAAAGTATTGCAAAGCAGCTGCTGTGAGAAACCTTGAAAGCTAAGATTGGATAAATCAGCACATTTATTTGCTGTATAAAATGTTAGAAACTGGAATTCAGGTCCCTTTTAAAATACTTTTTCTCAGAAAATATTTAAACCACAGCCCTGATAAAGAACTGTGAGGGTCAACAGGAAAACTCAAGTCAATAAAAATGATCAGGGGTTTAAAACTACAACTCATTTGCCACCTGTATAAGATTAGAAATTAAAGCCCATGTGTACAAACCCAGCTATCAAAGTTATTGCTAAGCCCCCATTTCTCCTTAAGAAAGTGTAACACACAGGTATTTGCAAGCAATCAATAATATAAAAAAAAATTTATATGGTGACTGTATCTCAAGTACTGTGTTCAGTTTTGGGCTCTCACTGCAAGAGAAACATCAAAGCCTTAGAGAGTGTCCAGAGAAAGGCAACAAGGCTGTGAAGTGTCTGGAGCATGAGTCTTAGGAGGAGTGGCTGAAGGAACTGAGTGTGGAGAAGATTAGACTCGGGAGAACTTACTGTTCTCCTGAAAGAAGGTTGTAGCAAAGTAGACGTCAGCCTCTTCTCCTGTGTAACTGGAGATGAGAGGGAATGGCCTCAAGCCATACCAGGGGAGATTCAAGTTGGTATTAGGAAAAATTTATTCTCAAAAAGAGAGGTCAGGCATTGGAACAGGTTATCCAGGGAAGTGATAGAATCACTGTTCCTGTAGGTTTTTGAGGAAAGGGCTGTAGTACTGAGGAACATGGTTTAGTGGTGAAACATTGGTGGTAGGTGGACAGTTTGACTGGATGATTTTGGAGGTCTTTTCCAACTTTGGTGATACTATGATTCTGTGATTCTGTTCTGAGAACTTCATACTAGATAAAGAGCTGAAGTATCTTTTGGAAGCAATTCATCTCATTTCTAACAAATGTTACCCTGACTTTTATAAAAGCTTTCAATAAAGGCTACTAATCTTCTATCCCAGCCATTTGATCTTGTCCTTTCACAGTGCCCTCATCTCACGTCAGGGTTGTTTGGACTACAGGAAAGCCCTGCACAATAGCCCAAGAACACAAAAAGAAAAAAGAGACCTGAAAGTCTCTTTGCAAACGTATATTCTATTTCTCTGATATCATATGGACTTCCTGGCCAACTGCTATTGTTGTTTCACACAGCTTTATTTCTTGGGCATATATATCATTTTCTTTCAAAAAATAAAAACTGTTCTCTCAATATGCATTATGTATTTTGTTTTACATACCTAGAGAGACAGTACAAACAAAATTTGATTTTCTCTTGTTTTCTTTGGGTTTGAACTTCAGTGGAAGCATCTATCCATTCCCCGTGGCAAATTAAAACATAACAGTCAGATTTTTCTTATAAGTTTTTGAGCAAAAGTATTTTCAAACACACCTAGAAGCATGGATTGTACAGGACCAAAAATCTAATTTAATAGATCAAAGAGCACTTTCTTTCATTATACCTGAGAGCAGAACAGATTAACTACCTATTAGAATGATACCAGATTTCATCACAACATAAATGCTTAATTGTATTCCACAACTGGCTGCAGATACTCAGTTTGACACAATAGTCAATTTACTAGGTAATTTAGTCATTATAATAGAAAATACCAGACTTCTTCAGGAAATAATGGCTTTCAATAGCTTTGAATTCAAATTTTCACTTTCTTTCTTTACAGGAGATATTCTTACTCTTACCCAAGGGGGAAAAAAATATGGCAGTAATTAGCTATTCTGCAAACTGAAATGTTCTGTTAAAGCACCTTAATACCAAATACTGCAAATCATCCAAGAAAAGCAGTCTTGCTGAAAGTGAACGTTTCAAGAGAAGAAAATATTGATTTTTTTGTGCATTATAATTAAGACTATCCAGGAAATAGACTTTATTGTTAGGATGTAAAAGACTACATCATTATATTTAATGATTATATCTGCTTCAGATTTTAGAGATACCCAAGTTCTTAAGATGACCTTTCTAAAACTAAGAAGCAGACTGTGAAAATACAGACATAGTTACTAGGATCTGAAATTAAACTAAAAAAAAAGAGTATTTCTGACACAGGCGTCATTTTGCCAGGGAATTTTGAAATCTTACAGTATAATCACACCAATTTTACACACACAGAAAGTCCTTACAAAAACATTTTTTTTGTATTAAAAACCTTTATGTGCAGTGTTACATAAAACTGTTGATGGAAAGTTCTGCCACAATCAAATTTGGTGACAATGAATTTGCTTCACTCAGTGAATTCGCCAGAACCGCAGCATAAACTGACCCTAGAAGTCTGTTCCTATGGCTGCTAGCAGCATTTGTCCTAGTGGAACCTTGACAGCAGGGGCAGCAACAGATTCAGTAGGCTACAGGGAACACAACGGAGTGGGATGAGGATGCATAAGTGCAATCAGAAACTTTGAATAAAAGAAATGAGATATCAAGACATGGAATCTCAGGAAATCACCCTTATGCACTCAGGATTTTAAGAATATTTAAATCAGCAAGGAATTTGTACAGTTAATTTATTTACATTGCACTTCTTCCTCTCAGTTGAGCTGCTTTTATCCTTTGCCGTGTGTAGTCTATAAATGATTAACAAGAATTACCCTCCTGCAGGAAAAGTCAAATTCAGCATAAGGGAGAACAACATTTTACTACATTACAGCAGTTGTGAAGTTTTTGTTTGTTTGTTCGTTTTTTAAACAGAAATATAGAAATAAACTTATGGAACTATTTCATGCTATTAATGCTGTGTCTTTTGTAAAATGTAAGTTACATGGACTTAACAAAAGATTGAAATGAAATAAAATCGTAAATAACACAAAAAATAATACAGGAAAGTTAGCCAATAATTACTGATTTCAATTCACATTAAGTTACAAATCAAAATTTCCTGAAAAGAATTTGAAATTTAATGGGCTAATTTATTCTTTATACTTTGGAATGCAGTAAAAATATTTTAAATCTACTACACTAATAATTCTGTTATAGAATGGCAAATTTACAAAACATGCTAAAACGAGTAATATTTACAAATTTCATAATACAAAATACATTTTAAAACTTACAGAATATGCAACAACCTGAGATAAAAAGTATGTTTTCTACTCTACTGCCTGCATTAAGCAGAGTTTTCTTTCTTTAAATAGTCCTAATATATAGACTACTATATAGTTGATGTATGCAGTAGGACAGTGCTGACTGAAAATCCCCGGAAGTGTTCAAGGCCTGCTTGGATGGGGCTCTGAGCAAACTGGTCTAACAGAAGGAGCTCTACCTTTAACAGGAGAGGTGAAACTAGGGAATCTTTAAAGGTCCCTTCCTACCCAAACCATTCCAAGATTCTGTGATCTACCAAGAAGCTTTAATTTCTTTAAATCAAATTATAAAAAATAGGATTGCTGAAAAATTAAATGTGATTCCAACAAGATACCATTTCATAAATTCAAATTTTAGCATGCAAGCCTATGCTAATTACAAATTAATATTTTAAGGAGAACTTTCCTAAGGGATTTCTGATCAATTGCTCTATGAGTTACAGTTTGTACTTTGTTTGCCTAATTATTACTGTGATGGCAAAGTTGCTGTCTCTTGGGATCCAGACACAGAAACTTCATTAAACACTGCTCAAGATGCTTATTAGTGCCATGCTTCACTGTTTATCAAGAACATGATTGAAAAACATAATAAATCAACAACAAAAAAAATGTGTCAGGCTGATGCTCAGAAGAGTGTCAGCATTTACTTAATGTGATCTACTGAATGATTGTCCAAACAAACTAAAAAACTCTTGCATTTTAAAGTGTCAACTAATAGGTTCCACCACACATTAAGAAAAATTCTGGTATTCTTGTAAAATAAAGTCAAAACCTAAAATCCTCAGAGTCACAAAAACTTACTAACATGCTTAAAATATGTCCTTAAAGAAATGTGATCACATTAGTGAGAGAATTTTCATGCTCTAGTTCAAGTAAAGGGCAATAAATACACAGTACATTGAGCTGAAATTCAACAACGTCCTGATGGTTGAGTTACTGCCTCAGGAATATGGAGTGCATTCCCCTTAAAATTAGCATAGCACTGAGCTAATTAGTCTCGATGGGCAGCATACTTCAGCTAAGGAAGGATAGATTACACTCAGATTGTTTCTGGCAGTTCTTATCTAAAGGCTCTTCTCACAGGAATCTGGCCTTGCCCCACATGAGGAGAGTGAACAGCAATTTGTCAGACAGAAAATAGAGGGAGATGGAACAGAAGTTCAGGTTCTGCCATGGCTCACTGTAACAGTCAGGGGAAGCTCAAAATGAACTGTGAGGAAATAGAGGCCTTACTGGAAGAATGCACATGTAGTCTTCACATTGCTGTAAGCTCCTTTACCAACCCAAATCAAAACTCTTCTCCCAGCAAAGCCATATGTGCTGCTCCTGGGCTTCCTTCAAGTCATTGTAGGAGGCTGATGACTACAGCATTTCAAGGGAGAGTTCTCGTGTCTGTGCATTTTTTCTTAGTGTCTAAATTTGACTTGAAATGAGAATATTGAATCTCTGTGAAATTACTTCTAAGCTATGGGTAATCAAGATGTTTCCAAAATCCCGTAAACAAGTGTATTTTTGTGAGATCTGACAGCAGATGTACGGAGCTCATTTCAAAGCAGATTTCTAGGGCATTTCTGAGCTGCTGCAGACTAAAGGTGGAAGTCTAACTATTTTAACAGCTTTTATTCTTTCTGTAGCAAGTTTGACATACATAATTAGGAAAGGTAATTGAACTCATCTGACTTCCAGAAAACTAGTGTTCCAACACTAAGAATGACCCATTTTATGATGGAGATTTTTAAATTAAATTCATGTTTTATGGAGTATGGATTTTTCTAAATTGTTCTGTATCTTTGCAGACATGCAGAGGAATATCATATTCCATTATCAATTACCACCTCTTGCTCTCTAAATAATAAAATGTCAGCGAAGCCATCAGGCCCTCCACTGGTTGTAGTACTGTGTTCGTTTGTGCAAAGTGTTAATTGGACTATATGACTAAAATGAGAACAATCAGGAAAAGAAAAAGAAAAAGAAAAAGAAAAAGAAAAAGAAAAAGAAAAAG
>JAPSGF010000003.1:21702505-21737012 GCA_035772895.1 Perdix hodgsoniae
AAAAAGAAAAAGAAAAAGAAAAAGAAAAAGAAAAAGAAAAAGAAAAAAAAGCCCATGCAATAGTTTTTGTTTGTTTGTTTGTTTGTTTTTTTAATGAAAATGTCTGTAACATCATCTGCTCAAACTCCAGTTTGTAACTTCTCAATTTGTGGTAGACATTAAGCTTTTGTCATAAATACATTCTGTGCCAAAGCTTATATGGAGATGAGAGATCTCCAGGAGAACTAGCAGTTAGAGTTTTTGAATTGAATTTAATTTATAAATTAACATTAATAATATAAATATAAATTAACATTACCATCTGGCCTTTAAAACTACTGCATGCATTCTCATCAATCTTACACTGTTACTTTCACTATATTTCCAGTATTACCAAAATATAACATTATGTACATAATACCTGTAATATACTGTAAACTGATTTTCATGTACTCTTCTACAAATGTGTTTTAGATCAAATTATAGTGTCTGTATAATTCCTATTTCTAGTTCCTCTTAACCTCACTAAGGAGAAAAAGAAGTGTAAGTATTTCTAACCAAATTACCATAATTTAAAAAAAATTAAAATAAATTTTAGAGAAAAGAATTCAAATAAAATCACGTTTACAAATGTTCAAGTTGCAGGTGCAGAGAGACGGGTATGTCTGAGCACATTCACCCAACAATATTTGCAAGACAAGAAACAATACAAAGATTCACCCTTCATCTCCAGCTGGTATCCAGGAGATGCCAGGTTTGCCTGAAGGCATTTACAAAGCCATCCCTGTATCCTGAACAGCTATCTGTTTGGGGACATCCACAAAGACACACAAGAAAGGAACTCGGTTCTGGCAGTGCTAGAAGCTCCACTTAGGTGCCACAATCTTCAGTGTCCAGACCATGAGCAAAAGCACAGTGCTGCAGAAGTGTCTCAGGACAGATGGTCTCTCCAGCAGTACTGCTGTGATCCTGCTGGTGTCACAAGACCTCAGAGTCCTACTGCCAAGGAGACTCATATCTGAATCAGTCTTGAGCTGGCACAGGCATAAGGTAGGTATTACTCCCTGTGATACACTCCCCAGAACAGCCTGGTTTTCTGTATTTCTATTTGTGAGGAGTCCCAAAGCTCATATGCAGTGCTCACTGCAAGAGAAATTTGGACAATTTCATACTGAACTAAACAGAGGATGAAGTTCAAAGCACCAGATGCCAGGATGAACCTATTTTGCAAAGCACCAGTAAACACTCTCTGTATGTGCATATCAGATCTGGAGAATAGATTTTCAGAAAATAGGACCAACTCAGCAAAGATTTCAAAATTATTGAAATTCAGTAACTTCAACTCATTTCTTCTTTTTTTGTATTGAGTAGTATGAACTTTTGATTCTGGAATTATTACTGTAACTATACAAAAAAAAGTATAAGATCAATAACACACACCAAGCTATGGAGCTTTAAACATAAATCAGCAACTCTGGATGTTTCGAACATTCAACTTGTACCTACAATTCTTCAGAGAGATTCACTAAACTCATGTAAGGGTTTTTGTTGCAGTATTTACAAATTCACATCATACTGCAGCACCAGACCCTACATCTTCACTGGGTGTATGTGACATTTGTCTGTGCCTTGGACAATCCCAGGAGCACTATAACACAGGGGCAAACTGCTGCGGGACAGATGGCTGAGGATCAAAGCAGGTGGGGATTAGCATTCACGATGTTTGTTCTTCCTTTCTGATTAATGAACAGCCACAAATTGCAGAGGAATTCTAAGTCCCTACAGACACTGGGGTGGGTTATCATATGGTGCAAGTTGAGATAGTTAGCATAATTTCAAAATCTTGACCTTACAAAGTGCTGCAGTGCTGCAGTGACCGAAACCAGCAGCCACTTCCCAGGGGTGGGAACCTGCGGTAATTCGAACAACCCAGATCCCATGGGAACTCTGCACAGCGCTCACTCGTACTGACAACTGATGCTGTCTTATGCATATTTTTCCAACCTCCACATCCTCCTTTCTTTTTCAAGAGCAGCAGCAAACAGTGCTGTTGGGATACATAAAAATCATTATAAAGGTGATAAATTTTTACTTTTTTAACAGCATTCTAATAGGGAGCTTTAAGTACCAAAAGTCTTCAACATAGATGGAAAAAGGGATACAAAAGAAGGATGGAGTATGTGAGAAAGAGGAACGTTTGTTCACTGGAATTAGCCTCCACAGTAGGCTTTCCAACTTCTTGAAACCTTTTCTCTCTCATTTTAAATTCATTATTCCTTTTCCAATTTTCTTTACAAGTTTCTTTATAATAAAATTGTTGGTTGATTTCCAGTTTGGAAAACAGTCAGTGCCTACTCCTTTTTGCCTCAGATTAAAAGTTCTGGGGAGATCTAGCCAGTGCCAATTATAGTATAGCTTTTCCTGAAACAAATGCCATAATGTACTTGACTTTGACAAGATTTATCTAAATACACAGACATGGTTGATATGCTCACTGTTCTATATATTCAGTAGCTATTGCCTGAGTTAGTGATTAGATGAAAAGCTGTCTACATTGATTAGCCGGACTAAAATTTTCTGCATACATCATTAATCTAATCCTGGTGGCAGATTTCTGTTAATTATCTAAAATCTCAAACTAAAGAAAAAGACCTAATGACTTTACATGGTTGTTATTCTGTAAATTGAACCCTGCACAAATAAAATAAATAAATAAATATTGTTAAAGTTGATAAAATTGATAGCAAATGTGGTTTATGAATCATTAATGAAATAAAATGTTATTTCTTCTTAATATGACTGTGAAAGATTTATAATTTTACCAACAAATTGCACATTGTCTTAGTATTTTATCTGATGATGCAAACACATATTTTTAAGATTAGATTCATGTTATAACTCTGATACAAAATATCCCTTAATATCAGTCTACAGGATGAACTGTCTAGAAATGAGTCCAGTATGCCATAACCTTTTTTTAAGAGCATTCTAAAATTTATCTTAATTTAAGTTTGCATATGAATGGAAAGATTGTAATATGAGAAACTTCAATTTACAGCACAGACAAAAAAACAAACAAAACAAAACAAAACATAAAACAAACAAAAAAAACCCACAGAAACAGCAAGAGAAAAAATGGTGAAAAAAAAGAAAAATGGTGAAAAAGGATAAAAAGAAAAACACAGAAAAAAAAGTAGGAAAGATTTAAAAGAATTATGACAAAACATGAAGGAAAAAAAAGAGAAAAAGAAGGAAAGGAAAAAAGGAGGGAAAGTGAAAGGTGAAAGGGAAAAGAAAAAGGAAAAGGAAGAAAGAAAAAAAAAAGAGGAAAAAAGAGAAGAAGATAAGAAAGGGAAAGAGAAAAGCTGGTGTCATCCCAGCTGCTGTGATTCACAGCTGGAATCACAAATGAAACAGTTTTTCTTGAAAGTAAACTTTCCAAACTTCTAGAAACTTCTTCACTATAATTTCCCCTCTATTCTTTTGCATTCTGTTGGTTACCACCTAACACAATCCAGTAGACCCATGAGAGAAAATTAGCAGAGTTACTGGTTTATATAATCTTTTAATAAAATCCCTGGAAGCTGAGGTCAGACTCACTTGTTTGAATCTTTCAGCATACTTCTAGTTTATTTCTTAAGGGCTACATTTAAGTTTTCTCTATCATCTCTATAAATCCCCTACACAAAGATTACTGAGAACAAGAACATCTTCATTCACTTTTTTGCACCACAGAGCCTCACAGTGTCTGCCCAAATGATTTTAACTTGCAGATGACTTTTTCTAATGGATTTGCTTATGCCTTCCATTTCACACACATATTTTCTGTAAAACTGGACTAGATGCTCAGGTGGTGTCGTGACATCATCTTCTCCCAGTCTCAGCACCAGTTTATATCAGCTGAGGACTTGGACCTTTCTATTTCTCCTTTTTTATTTTTATTCAATCCTCATAACTCACAGGGATAACTCTTACATTTTAAATACTACCCTGTTCTTACTGCCTATTCCTTTTTTCAGCCTCAGTGGCTTCATTAAGTACAAATTGCATTCATATTTTTAGAATGGAAATATAGGCAACATTTAATTTAAAGTTTCAAACATAATAAAAAGAATATATATGCAGGACATGTAGCTGCTGGATGCTGCAGCATACAGATTTTTTTAAATGGAATCCTGAAATCAGCCTGCATGGGTGTTACTTTCTTTATTTGAACAGCAGCCTTAAATTTTTCTTTTCCCCTATCAATGACAACCTTGACTTGTTATCTTTTTGCCACTGCACGAGTTGTTCTGGAAATCAAAAGGCTCCTATGGAATACAAAGAGTCGTGCATTTGAAACACAGTTGTTGAAAGTCATACTGTGCTCCGTCTTTGCAAGACTCATTAACTTCCTCCTCTGGAATACAAACAGCACTGACACTGCGCATAGTTGTGAGGGTTTCACACTGGTAGGTAGCTTAGTCCCCTTCTTCAAAAGGACAGAGGTAGAAAACATAAATCTTGAGGGTTGAGTCAGGGACAAGGAGATCACTCACCAATTACCTTCATGGGAAGAACTGACATAAAGGAGGTTAACATAATTTATTGCCAATAACAGACTACTGCAGGGAATACAACAGCATATGAAAATCTGGTGTCATCCCAGCTTCTATTGCTCATTATTTTTCCCTTTCTTAACCATGCTCTCCCAGAACACACCCAGCATTGTTTATAGCTCAGCTCTCACCAGCAATGGGCTCCTTTTCAAGCCAACTCTGATCTGACACGGAGCAACTGCTGGGCTGTGATTGCTGAGGCCACCTCTGCAGACATACTGCTGCCAAAATCTTGCTGTGTAATCCCAGTACAGGAGTTTAAGTGTTTTGGGGGATAGACTGTTTAACAACAAAGGAAAAAGATATGATATGAAAATTAAACTACTTTTAAATAACACAAAACCTTCCAAACTTTCTAGAATCATAGAATTACAGAATTGCTTGAGTAGGAAGGAATGTTAAAGACTGTTCTATGCCCCTGCCATGGGTAGGGCTGCCACCCACCAGCTCGGGCTGCCCATGGCCCCAACCAACTTGGTTTTAATGCCTCCAGGAATGGGGCACCACAGTTTCTCTGGGCAGCCTGTTACAGTGCCTCACCATCCTCTGAATAAAAATGTCTTCTAACATCTAAACTAAATCTCTATGTTTTTTGGATTAGAACTGTTCCTTCTTGTCTTATCACTATCAGTTTGCATAAAAAATTGCTCTTTGTTTTTTTGTTTTGTTTTTTGTTTTTTATAAGTTCCCTTTAAATACCAGAAAGCTACAGTGTGATTCGTCCGGAGTCTTCTCTTCTCAAGCTTAAGTTGAACTACCTCAGCCTTTCTTCACAGCAGAGGTGCTGATCATCTTCATGGCCTCCTCTGGACCCACTCCTACAGCTTCACATCTTTCTTGTCCTGGGTCTCTAAGACCTGGATGCAGTACTACAGGTGGGGCCTCATAAGGGCAGAGCAGAAAGGGACAATCTCCTCCCTCTACTGGCTGGCCACTGTTCTGTTGATGCAGCTCAGGATACACTTGGCCTTTTAGGTTGCAAGTGTATGTTCTGGCTTATGTCATGTTTTCCTTCACCAGAACTTCAAGTCCTTCTCTGCAGGGCTGCTCTCAATGACTTTGCCCAGTCTGTACCACATGCCTGTTACTGCCCTGGCCCAAGTGCAATAAATACCTCGCATTTTGCTTTGCTGAACCTTATTCAGTTCTTGTGGGCTCTTTTCTCCAGGTTTGCTATGTCCCTCTGGATGGCATCCCTTCCCTCTATTGTATCAACTGCACTACTCAGTGTCATCAACAAGCTTTCTGAGGCTGCACACAATCCAACTATCCAGGTCGTTGACAGAGATATTAAATAGCAGTGGTCCCAATAGAGACCCCTAGGGATACCACTTGTCATCGGCCTCCACCTGGACATACAGCAGTTGGCAACAACCCTCTGGCTGCAACCATCCAATCAACTCCTTGCCAACTGAACAGTCCACCCTTTAAATCCATATCTCCCCTATTTAGAGGTAGTGTGATGTGGGACCATGTCAAAGGCCTTACAGATGTTCAGGTAGTTGACATAAGTCCCTTTCATCAATCCCTTTTTCCCTTGCCAACTGATGCAATCATTCCATCATGGAAGTCCACCGGATTGGACAGGCATGATGTGCCCTTGGTGAAGTCATGCTAGCTGTAATGGATCATGTGAAAGACAGAACTGGTTTTCTTTTGTTGTCTCAAAGTTTGCTTCATGAGGCCTTCCTGATGATGAGACTCTGACTAACAACTGTTAAGTGTCCTTGGGGGTGGATGGTGGGTGTCATTGTGCCATAGTGTTTCTGCTTACGATTGCAAAGATAAGCAGAAGCAGGACGAGCAGTTTTCTTCAGGGGTGCTGCTCGAAGGAGCTGACCACTGCAGAAGGCGATAATGCTTGTGTCTGGCGACAGAGACCCCCCCCCCCCTTTTTGCTGGCTTATCTGTGGGCCAGGAATCCCTACTACAAAGTGTGTTTACCTGCTTGTTTGGAAGTTCAGTGTTTGCTCGAGATACGTTCAGATAAGAAAAAGACATCTGGAAAATCTGTTTACACAAGGAATGGGTCAGGATGGGATTACTACTGTCAGAGACAATGGGTCTTCTCGTCAAAGGAGACCCCCACAGCTAATGGTGGGGCCATACGTCAGGAATGTAATGAACAACCTTACCGAAATGGGGGATAAAAGGCCCTCACTAAACTGGGGACTTTGGAGAAAAACTCCCGAAGACACCTTTGACGGAGAATTCCCTGAGGGGAAAACTTTGTCGGAAGAACCTCGGGACCGGCTTGCTGCGGAGTTCCCTGGCTGTCTCCCATCCCCCGCGGTGATCAGACGAGTTCCTGAGATCAACGAACCGACTGTGTACCTCGCTGGACCCACGGTGGTGACTCTCTCTTTTGCTCTCTGCAAAGACTCCTTGCTTATATTTCCTACTTTCCCTATCGCCTACCTTCCCTTCCCCGTCTCCCTAAAAACGCCTAGGACTTTAATAAACTGGTTGGACCAACATTTGAACCGTTGCTTCTTAATCTCACGCCGGGTATACACATATCAAAGAACCTTGCCTCCCTCCTACAAATTGGAGCGAGACAGATCACCACCTCATCTCACATGTAGTTTAACACTGTTTCCAGGAGGGTCTCATCCATGATCTTCCCAGGCACAGACATAAGGTTCACCAGTATATGCTACCTTAGATATTCACTTCTACCATTCTACCATATGCTTCTTAAGGAATAATATTTCCCTTTTTCCAGTCATGACACGTGCAACGCACATGGTACTGTGCAAGTAAACACATAGGAATTCTCAAGAGAAATGTGGATTGTACTTCAAGGAAACTGTGTCTGTGCTGGGTACAGATAAAGATACAGGGTTTATACATTTACATGTTTTAAGACCTAGACTTTCAATTCAGAGGAATCATACATACATTTCTCCTCTTTTAGTTCATTAATGATCAAGCTATCCACGGTAAAAATAATTTTAGATAATGAAGGTTCATGCACTGAACTTCAAAGCACTAAATACACTTCTTATGGTTTCCAAGTGATGCGTGAACACCTTTCAAAACATGCTCCTTTCTCTTCTGTGCAGGAACAAATTGCTTCAGACCCAGGGGATACTCAGTGTCCTTTTCTACCCTTTGCAGATCAGTGATGATGCATATTCTCCTGTAATGATAATGATGGCTTGACTGAATAGTCCACAATATGTGTCTCATCTTATGACAGAAACATATACAACTCAGAAACAATAAGCTGAGATTGTAGAACAAGATATTTGAAAATAACTGTTTTGATGTCTGGATTTCATATAGCTGGCAACCCAGAAGAGAACAATAAAGCTTAATTTATTTGAAAACACAGATTATGCTTAGGAGAGGGGGTGATGAGGCACTGAAACAGGCTGCCCAGGGAAGCTGTGGGTGCCCCATCCCTGGAAGCATTGAAGACCAGGTTGGATGTGGCTCTGGGCAGCCTGATCTGGTGGGTGGCAACTTGCTTACAGCAGTGGGATAAGAACCGGATCAGCTTGAAAATTGGGTGGCAATGCAACGTGGTACAGTCTTGTAATGAAATGCACAGAAAGGGGAATGCAAGCATTTCAGTAAGGAATATTTTGCTTTAGTTTTCATCCTAAAAAATCTGTATCTCCCATGAATTTCATTTTCTTTACTGTAAACGCATGCACTTTCCCTAGTCTCTCAAACTGAAAAATAACTATGGCTACTGCATGGATGAGAAATAGAGCTGTCTGTGAAAACAGACAATTGAGAGAATACTAAAAAAATTAAAACTGGAAGATGAAAACACAGTTTATCATCTGAAATAGCCACTTTCCAAAAGCACAGCAGTTTTAGAATAGACCATTATAAGACAGGAAGAGGGGGAGGTATGAAATCCTGACTGCATTTCGCACTGAAGTCACTTATTTTTTTATCCAGATTTACTTCGGCTTTATGCAATCTCTTTTTTGTCTTACCATGGCACTGGAATATGGCCACCATGAAGCTTGTAAACCCCTAATCACTGCTTTTAGCACTTATTCAGGGGGTCCACAATTCTGCAGAGAGATTATTTTGTTCTTCCAGGCAGCAGGATGGTAGCACCATTATTTTCATGTATCCTCACAGCAGTTTCTATCTGGTTTCACATTATAATACAAGACTGGCCCCCTGCTTTTCAGACCTGTAGGGCTCTGCTCCATCTCAAAGTTAGTCTCAAAGATAATTAGTCCCATTCCTGTTCATTTTATCTCCTCTGTTTTAATTCGCTCATTTGATTTTTGCATCACAATTGTACATATTTGGACATTTGTACAATAAGGATATTTCATGTACGGCAGGATATTTCATGTACTGGACAGAATCTCCTCCCCACTTGCTTTGTGTCTGAACCAGCAGGAGACAGTGGAAAGCAGAACAAAGTCACTTCTTAGTTTCTGGGTCATCTGGTAGATGAAGTAGCCACAGGAATAGTTTGGAAGAGATTGAAATCAGAACAGGCTAATGAGAGAAGCATGCAGACATGTAAATCAGTACTGCAATGGGTCAGTGAAGTCACAGCTTGATCACTGGCAGGCAGCCTATGAGTACAAAATGAAATGGCGGTCGCAGGGGGTGCGATCTTCCAAGTTAGCAGCACTAATGAAGTGCAAATCTTGCTAACATTACAGCATTAATGCTGAGACATGCAGAAAAGATAATTATATTCAACTAGCTCTCCAGAACTCAGTGTGTTTTGGTCTGCCTGTTTACCGGTAGAAATTTGGGTTCTAACCAAACATGACTGGGCAATCGCCCCTCTGATTTGAAAAAGAAGATGAGCACATCCTTCTGTCCTGATAAACTGAACAAGAATGAGATGTGCCTACGTGCTAAAAGCTTAATCCATTGAATTTACAAGTTCAAGTATAACAGGTTTGAATGTAGTAGGGAATATGGGTGTTTTCCTGATTTAGGATTTGGAATCCTATAAAGGCACAAATTTGTTCACTTTGTGTCTTCAGATATCATTGAGGCCAATGAATTCTGTGATTAAAAAAGAATTAAGTTCCAGTATGAACAGCAATGATATACATACTTCAAATAACTGCCTCATGTTGAAAACTAGCTTTCCTTAAAAAAAAAACAGGATATTACAGAACCATATAGTGTTTTACATTTAATTCAAATGCACCTGGAACTGCATACAGCCAGAAACTTCTTCTGGAAAACTGCTCTGTGTACTTGAAAATAGTTGTTTTTTATTTTTGTCAGTGTTGTGATGTATGCCAAATTAAATATCTGTGGCTTGAAGTTTAAAAGACACTCAGAAGACTGGTAATGTCATCATAAATTGGAACAGAGAGAAGATGATTAAGCCTGAAATATTTTCAAATTCAATGTGTATTACTTAGAAATTGTCTCAGAACAGTTATGGCTGAAAAGTTTGCAAGCCAGGCAACGGGCAACAAAGCAAAGGTATTTTAGAGACCCAGCTGAGAAATTATATTTCATGACTTTAATTTCACAAGAAATTAACCTTAGTGCTAACCAGTGTACCACTGTGATTGCAGGTCTAATTTGGACACAATTACATCTACATTTTTGCATTAGCATCGAGTCAGCTATCAGCATGACATCTGAAAATCTGTGTGAAATGGGAGAAAAAAGTGTAAGGAATACATACTGAGAGACAGATACCAGTTTATGGGTATATAAAGATACACACATATACTCTCTATCCCTCTCTGTATATATATATATATATATATATATACATACATGCACTCAGATACACCATATATAAACATATATATAAATATATATATACATTATAAGCACATATATATACTATACATGCATGCAGTGCCTAGGAGTCTTTGGCCAAGCCAACAAGCCATTAACACAGGCCAATCATTGTGAGTCTGAGTATACGGGGTACACAGAAAGGTACTCTCAGGATGGAAATGTCCACTATATGGGAAAGTACTGAACGACTGCCAAGAAGTACTGAACCACCTGCAAGGATGTGCCGTGAATGATTTGGCATTACTTTTTCAGCTATGGGATTTCTCTCTTAAAAGCAGCTGCTTCTTTAAGTAAAATCCCCATCCATAAGCTCTCAGATTTCATTTCAGTTCATTTCAACACCTGTTCCCATTTACAGTTGTGCGATATAGAAATCTACTTTTCAACTTCTGTCAAGCAGAAAAAGTGTAGATGTGATAAGGAAATGCAGATTCCAAAAGGTGTGTGAATGTCCATCTTCTACAGCCAACCACACTGAGTGGTCTTAATGTCCTGCCAGTTTTTTTGATTATTCCTACTTCACTGTGTCTCTTTGGCTAGCTGTAGTACACTGCAGTTCTTAGAATCTTAGAGTCTTAGCAGTGTTAGTTATCTTACAATCGTAAGATCATAGAATCACCAAGGTTGGAAAAGACCTCCAACATCATCCAGTTAAACTGTCCACCTACCACCAATATTTCCCCATTAACCATGTCCCTTAGTACCACATTTAAAAGTTTCTTGAACACCTCCAGGGACGGTGCCTCAACCACCTCTCTGGGCAGCCCATTTTAGTACCTGACCACATGATTGATTTTTTCCTAATATCCAATCTGAATCCCCCCTGGTGCAACTTGAGGCCACTCTGTATGGTCCTATCACTAGTTACACTGGAGAAGAGGCTGACCCCACCTCACCACCACCTCCTTTCAGGTGGTTGTAGAGAGTGATAAACTATCCCCTGAGCTTCCTCTTCTCCAGACTACATAATTCCTGCCTTGGGACAGGTGTTCTTTAACATCTTTATCAGTGATATAGACAATGGAATCAAGTGCACCCTCAGCAAATTTGCTGATGATTCCAAGCTGAGTGGTGCAGTTGACATGGTGGAAGGAAGGATGCCATTCAGAGAGACCTCAACAGGCTTGAAAGGTGGGCCTGGGTGAACTTAATGAGGTTTAACACTGCAGAGTGCAAGGTTTTGCATTTGGGCTGGAGGAATCCCAGGCATTACAGACTGGAAGGAACGGTCCTTGAGAGCAACCCTGCAGAGAAGGACCTGGGGGTCCTGATGGATGAAAAACTTCACATGAACCAGCAGTGCTCTTGCACCTCAGAAAGCAAATGGTATCTTGGGTTCCATCAGAAGAAGGATGGCCAGTAGGGACAGGGAGGTGATTGTTCCTCTCTACCCTGCTCTTGTGAGGCCCCATCTGGAGTACTGTGTCCTGGTCTGAAGCCCCCAGCACAAGAAAGACAGAGAGCTGTTGGAGAGGGTCCAGAGGAGAGCCACTGGAGAGGGCTGGAGCACCTGCCCTGCAAAGACAGGCTGAGGGAGCTGGGCTTCTTCAGGCTGTAGAAAAGAAAGCTGCAGGGTGACCTCACTGCAGCTTTTCGGTACCTAAAGGGAGCCTACAAGCAGGAGGGGAATCAACTCTTTGAAAGGGTAGATAACTGCAGGACAAGCGGAAATGGTTTTAAGTTGAGAGAGAAGATTTAGGTTGGATGTCAGGGAGAAGTTCTTTACAGAGAGTGTGGTGAAGTGCTGGAACAGGCTGCCCAGAGAGGTTGTGGATGCCCCATCCCTGGAGGCGCTCAAGGCCAGATTGGATAGGGCTCTGGGCAGCCTGGTCTAGTATTATATGGGGAAGTTGGTCACCCTGCATGTGGCAGGGGGGTTGGAAACTTATGATCCTTGTGGTCCCTTCCAACCTGAGCCATTGTGATTCTGTGATTTTGTGAAGCCCGTAGCATTGTCTGGGATTGTTGTGGTCAATGGACCTGGCACTTAGTCTTGTTGAACTTCATCCTATTGGTCTCAGCTCAGCTATACAGCCTGTTCAGATCCCTCTGTAGGACCTTCCTAATCCCAGGCAGATTGACACTTCCTCACAGTTCGGTGTAATCCGCAAATTTACAGAGCGTGTACTCAATCCCCTTGTCCAAGTCATTAATAAAGATACTAAACAGGACAAGCCTCAATACCAACCTCAGGCAAACACCACATATGACCATTCAGTAGCTGGATTTAACTCCATTCCATTCTCTGGGCCTGCCCCTCCAGCCAGTTCTATACTCAGTAAAGTGTGCACCTGTCCTAGCCATGGACTGTCAGCTTATCCTAGAGAATACTGTGGGAGACAGTGTCAAAGGCTTCACTGAAGTAGACTGTATCAACAGTTTCCCTCATCTTCTAGGCAGATCACTTGATAAGTGTAGGAGATGAGGCTGGTCAAACAGGATCTGCCTTTCGTGAATCCATGCTGACTGGGCCTGATCCTCGGTTGTTCCTCATGTGCCTTGTGATCTCACTCAAGATAATCCACTCCATAACCTTTCCTGGCACCAAGGTCAGGCAGACAGGCCTGTAGTTCCCCAGCTCCTCTTTACAAACCTTCCTTTAAATGGGAATCACATTGGCAAGCCTCCAGTCATCTGGGACCTCTCCATCTGACCAGGAACCTCTTATTCAGCAGTGATTGACCAAGGTGTTTCCATAAGCAAACAAATGAAAAAAACATTAATACCTCCTTTCAAAGGTGGAACTGCTTCTTTCTGCAAGGCTTTACATTACATTTCAATTAAGATGAAATAATGATACCGTAATACAACTTCATTTCAGATGTTATATTTTTATTTTTCATTTCAACTTCAGAATTGAAGTTTGAAGGGAAAGGTTTTTCACAAAGGCTTCCTGACATGATAGAAAAGAACTCAGGGGTTTGGAAACAGAGTTAGGCATGTGTAAAGGGTACCATGAACAAAATCTTTGTAGTCTTTGCAGCTCACATTCGCACTTGAGGTCAACTGAAAACACAGTAACTGTGCAAGTATTTCTTTAATGCTAAATTCATTTACTCATTTTCTTCCAGTGGTTATTAGCTTATATGCTATGCAAGCTCCCATGTTAGCCATGACCAGTCTTTATGACCAAGCCATTGTATGTATTGCATATTGCATAAAAAGCATTTTACAGACATGCAGGTACGGCCTAAATGAGACTAACCCCGTGGTTTGTGTTAAGCCTGGTGTTAACACCTTGTGTTTAGCAGTCCCTCATTGTGTGCCCTTCCTCAGAGAAACAGCCAACTAAAGGTCCATAAATATGTATGTGCTGGTCTCCCTCCCTTGACTAACAAGCATTTTGAATCAATGAGTCAATTAGGAGCAGCATCATTCTTTCCTTGCTTTAAAATTTAATGAAACCAAAATAATTGAAACAAAATTCTGATGCAGACTTTTATTATCATTATGAGCTCAGATCAAGCTGAGCTAAAACACATCTAATACCTCTAGCTCTTTCTTCTGAATGTGTTTCAACTTTAAGTTGATACAAGGTTTCGCACAAGAGCAGCAGGAAAGCTGCAGTTGATTGTTTCACCACAGCCTTTGGCGCTCCGCAGATCCTGTGTCCCTTCTATTCTGATCTGGTGACTTCGGGGAAAAGTGGCTTCCTTTAGATCCAGGAAAACAGGTTTTCTCCCCATAAGTACCCAGATGGAGAGGAAGAGCTGTTGTGCATATGTCAGTCTAACTTGAAAGGGGGATGCAACCCGTACAAGAAGGAATCGGAAGAAGTGCTCGTAGTCCATCCTGCAAATACCACCTCTTTCCATTAGTCTTCCAACTGGTCTCTGAGTTCAGACAGTTCAGTGGGTCAGTATTCCTTCACGAAGCACCTCAGGGCTGTTCCTGCTATTTGTGTCCCTAAAGCTAAGCTGTCCTCCAAAACCCAACCTTAATGCATTTTGCTGGCAGCATTCCCTGGAAACTCCTGAGGTCTTATTCTGACTTCTGCCAGCAATCTTAAAGGCTCTGATTCTCTTTGATCACCCAGTTAATCTCCCTACGGATTTGGAAATCATTGTGGCCTCCATCACTACAGTAACTGGAGGACCTGGAGCTCCCCAATTAGGTAGGGAAGCACAACCTTATTGCTATTTCACGGAGATGTAGATGGAGGAACATTATTCTGTTTGCATGAAGATATCAATTATTTACTGCACACTAACAACATGGTTGGGGAGTACAAACCACAAAGCTTAAGCTATTTACATATCTTTGCTCAATAGCAATACAATCTGCTCAGAGATCTAATGGCATGAACAAAGTTTCTTCGTGAGGTTTCAGTTCTGCAGAGCAAGTCCTCTGGCCAAGGCATCTCAAGGGAGCAATGTGTGGCCTCCAAGCTCAGAAATGAGCTGGCTTCAGTCAACCACTGCAGCCCCAGCTTCATGGCAATGGCAGACAAAGTTTCATGGATGAGATTTCCAGGAAACTGCAACAAAATAACACTATAATAAAACCCATATTTTTTGGAAACTTCAGCATCATTTCTTGAAATTGATTTTTGTTCTCTTCATTCCCCTCTTCTAATCCTCAAACTCATTTTGAGGTATCCTCATGTTAACTGGAAAGAGTCAGTTTCCAGCATCAATAAAAATCCTCTCTTGTTAAAAGTTGTGTTGGGAAGCTCTTAATTCAGAGTCTACCCAACCATGCTGTGTCCAGTATCTCAGTAATTTTGTCTTCTGTTCAAGCTCATTTTATAGCCTAGTCTCATAACAGTGTTGTAATTTTGACAGAACTTATCTCTCAGAGTAGAAAATACCGAGGAATGTGAAAAGTTTTCCTGTCAATAATAAATAACACTTAAAAAACATTTGTTTGGACAAAAAACAAAAACAAAACAAAAAGAAGTTTGTACAATCTACCTGATAAAAATTAGACTAATAAAGTATCTTTGTCCATTTTAGACAATTTTTATAAAGAATATGGCTTTATAGCACATTCAAAATAATTCTCCTTTTTCCATCATCTGCAGTTATCTACACATTTGGCCTTTCCTTCAACTACGTTTAAAGAAATCAGTAGAAAATGTGCCCATGAGTTATAATACGGTCCATATAATTTGATGCATGTGTTTTCATCTCCCTGGTGGGATGCAGGAGTAGGAATGGAAGAGCTAAGGGAAAGGTAAGAGCTGATGAGAAGGTCCTCTGTTCCTCCTACCCTCCACATCCTCCCTCTGCTTTTTTCTAAAATTAAACAGGGTTTTATGCTTGGAAATAGCAGCATTGTTTGGAAAAAAAAAAAAAAGGAAAAGCCCAGAAGTTATTTCAATCACCAAGTGCCCAGCATATTTACGCAGTTGGTGGCAGGAGCTTGGGAGGCTTAGTCCATATTTAAATAGAACAGAGACTGTGGGACACAAAAGGAACATTGTTTTCTATTCTGCCTGTGCTTTTTAATTTAGTACAAAAGACACAAAGCTAGTCAACCCTGCTATGCTGTCTTACAGCCCCACCAATACAGTGCTAATGGTGTTCCCTCCAGATGCTGCCTGAGGCTCTAGGCTGCTCACCCAGGCCACCAGCAGCTTCAGCTTTCTGCTGCCAGAACCATTCGTCCTTTCTTTGCAGAACGACAATGCTCCCCAGGGCCACAGAGGTTGTGTTTTTCCACCACGACTTGGAAAATTATAGCCCCAGTGAGTGAGTTTTATATTCCTTTAATATATTCTGGATTTCACAGTACTGTGCAATATTTATATCACTCCTGTGTGGAGGTGAGTGTAGAGGCTCTGCTGGGCATGCTGTCACAGCCTGCTTGTTTTCCGTATTTTCCTGACACTGGGTATTTTATTTAGACCTTTCATTCATCTGGGATGGATTAAAGCAATATTGAATATCCACTCTAAAACACAACCAAAACAGTAGAAGTGCAGCATAAATAATAAGGATTTACATGAATAGCATAAATGCTATGGAAATCTATCTACATAGCAGGTCAGGAAGGGAATAAACCAGTCTAGACCCATGTTTAGCGGTGCTGTGAGCATAGGGTTATCTTCTTCCCTTTGGGAGAAGATGAGGTAGGCTGTCATCAATGTCCCTTTAGCAAATAGTGTAAGCAAAACACTGCATAAATGTAAAAGATGTGAGGATTGGACAGAAACATCCTCTAGTGCCCTAGGATAAAATGTAATTGTCTTAATATAGATTCTAAATAATAAAAACTAATGGTTCTTTTGTAAAACGGATACCCTAAGTATCTATTATTGTGACAGGCCAGCTTGGCTAACTGTCACACCTGTCCCCTTCCATGGTAAAGTTCTTCTTTAGAATGGAAAAGTCACAATTGGTCTTAAACACTAATTGCATCTTTTCAGTCAACTATTTTGCTTTTCACCAGTAGGTTTTACATCCTTTCTGTAAGCAGTGAGATGCTTCCAGAATGTACCCGTAAAGCAAATTTATGATCCCATTATTTTTGGTGCCTTGAGGTTCCCTATTAAATAGCACTTACTTGAGGACTTATTAATTTACGAATTGAGCTACTTGCTACTCTTTTAATGTATATTATATGACTAGTGACATTGCAAACCTGTCACTCACTTTGGTCTTACAGCACACTGAAAGTTGTTTCAGTGACATTGGCATATCAGCTGTACTACAACTGGATGCATTCAATGGGGAATTAAAACCTCCTAATGATGTCTTAATGCATAGATCTCCCATGGAATTTGTATGTGACGTTGGGCATAATAAAAGTCAAATTCTACTGATGGAATCAGCAATATCTGATACAACGTTGCAAAGGTGTTCTGTGAGCAAATTAACTATATTAGAAAATTATTAAAATTAATTTATTTTTAAAGCACAGGTAGAGTCTTACATAGCCCTCAGTACAAACAACAATCGACCAGCAACAACTGTTGGTACTTCTGATAGTACTTAATATGTAGTCCTAGGTTGACAAATTAAAATTGGTTATAAAAAAGCACACTACTAGAAGTGCTGGTTCTTGAATGGAATGTGCTAAGGGGTATCACATATGAAGTTTATTGTTCAGTTATGTAGATTTGTAGGCTTCATAAGTTTTGAAGGTATTCTTTTCATTTCCACTATCTTTTGATGTTGGAAAAATGTTTTATGGGGACATATTGTATTTTCAAGGGGACAATGTGCATACATGCATTAGAAAAACTTCATGTCTCTGATGTAGGATTGTATCTTATTTGAAATTCTACAATATTCTCATGCAATTTATTTTTAATATTTTCAAATTTAGAAATGACCAGGGTTCTTTCTATCATTTTTCCCTGAGCAAATCAGATATGTAATTTTCATATAAGTCATTCATTGCATATGAAAACATTTACACCTTTCATGTTACCTCATTCATGAGACAGTGTACTTTAATTGGAAGTATTACGTATAGGTTGCTATGATGTGTGTAATTGAAAGGAAAATTTAAAAAGAAAATATCACACAAAATCGTCTCATCTGAATTTCTGTCTCCAAGTGTATTTCCAACAACTCCTCTTAGACTAATAAGCTCAGAACTTTTTCCCATTCTGACAAACTCTTTGTTCTAACTGGCAATACCCTGCAAGATATTTTCCAGTTAAAATTAATTTTCATGTTGCAAAAGAAAATGAAATGAGACCCAGTAGAAACTGGGTCAAGTTACTCTTTATTGAAAAGGCCAGGTCCTTCTTGGATGTGAATAAGCTGAAGAAATTTAAATAGGTATAGATAGAAAGTATAATTGACTGGTAAAATTGGTCTGTCAAGAGGACTCTGAGTCTCTTGCTGAACAGTCCCACTACCTCTGCTTGTAGTGTCTCAGATCTGCCTTTTTCATTCCTCTTCGAGTGGAGCTTTGCATTTGACCCTGCCTTCTGTCTGGCTCACCAAACTTCTGACCAGAGCTTGGACAACCATGTTCCCCAGTCTGGCTGTGACAGATTTCCTACACTCATAGATCTCTCAGGAACTGTGCACACTGTGAAGGTGTAGAGACTTCAACAGTGGATCTTTATGCACAGTTACACAGAAATGTTGCTACGATACATCCTGCCATGCTGTAAAGTTAATGATATTCACTCATCCACATACCTTTCTCCTGACCACTGTATCCTAGAGAACAAGCTTTTCCATTTCTTTCCTATTTGGATTTTCCCCCACTGCTGCACAGTGATCCACTAGCCAGATGGGCAGGGCAACAGGAAGAGTTAAATGGATGATCTGTTACTTCCGTGGCTTGCCAAGAGCTGGGGACTATTCTAACTACAATCATCAGCTCCAATTATGGCAGATCAACAAAAAGAAACCAGGGCTGAACTTACTAACCACTTCCATAGCAACAGTATGACATTAATTACTCAGGCAGGGGTATATGTAGTATTTACATAATATTAGCTACAAAAGAATTGGTGTTATTTTAGTGTTATTTTCCATTTTTCCTCATCCTTGGCTTGGGAAAACTTGCAAGAATATTAGGATTCTAATTTGCAACTTGTCAGTGGCACTTTTAAGTGTCATTTTCAGTGGCACTTTTCTTCTGTTTTTCTTTCTGTCTCTCTCAAAAAATCTTGGTATATTTTATACATAAATTAGGCATGACCTATTGTCACAGATGCTGCTGTAATCTTTTAATAGCAAATAGACACTGCTATCAGTCTGATCCCAAAGATTTCAGAGGTGGCACATCTGCTCTGCGGAACTTCCAGTGCTGAGATCTGTTCATAGAGCATGTCCACAGGCTCCCTTTGATGACAGTCTCTTGTGTAAGGCAAATGCAAACACATTTGTTTAAACAGTGTATTAATTGGCCAGTGTTCATGAAGAACTTTGTCCAAAATTCATGTTACTTTTGCACACACTGAGTTGACATAGGTTTTGATATCCCTACTACACTTACTTCATACTATTTTCTCAAATTGACTAACACATTCTCATATAGACTGTACACAACTTTTATGAAACCTTCTTTACTTAATGCTTTCAGAAGTCTCTTGCATGATTATATCCACTAATCAACTCCATCAAATTCCGCAGTACCCAATGGATGAAGTTGTGTAGAGCTAGAAAAAGATATTGTTGATAATGTTTGAATAAGTCCCCCCCAAAACAAAAAATAAACAAACAACAGCAACAAAAAAACAGGCAGGTTTCCTGCCCACAGTTAGCACAGCTGCAGCACTTTATTAAAACAGTGGATCATGTGTTCAGAATGCTGCTGAGTGCTGGTTAGGATCCAGCCCTCAAGTGAACTCAATTGTAGCACTGCTGAACTTTCGATCGGCTTCTTGCTGAGTACTAGACCAATCCAAAGAGTCTGATGGAAACTGAATGTTTAGTGCCTGAGAGAACTTGACCCAAAGGAAATAAAATAAGAAAGAAAACAGGACATGAATGAATGAATAAAAAAGATGGAGAGGAACAACCTACTGCTGAAAAACAAGTACATGAGGCAATTGAAATGAATAAAAATATTTTCTTAGTTTCTTCTATTAATATTGTTGCAGTGAGCAAGGTATTCAGAAGAGATTAGAAATTAATAATCTTTTTTTTTTCTGATTTAGCTTGTCTTACATTTTCCCTGACATTGCATTTTTTGTACTCTCTCAATTTTTACAAAATTTCTTTCATTTTGATTTGGGCCCCTCACTACAAGAAAGGCCATGGAGCATGTCCAGAAAACGTCAATGAAGCTGGTGAAGGTTCTGGAGCACAAGTCTTACAAAGAGTGGCTGGAGGAACAAGGGTTGTTTTATCTGAAGGACTGCTCCTTCATGGCTCATGGGAGACCTTACACTACATTTCCATGAAAGGAGGCTATGGAGAGCCTCTGCTTGTGGAGGTTGTGGTCAGCCTCCAGGGGAGGTTCAGGTTGAATATTAATTAAAAATTATTTTCTGAAAGAGTGGTCAGGCACTGGAACAGACTGCCCAGGGAGATGTTTGAGTCACCATCTGTGGAGGTGTTCAAGAAACATTTAGATGTTGTAAGGGACACGGTTTAGTGAGGAAATATTGGTGGTAGGTGGACAGCTTAACTGCATGATGTTGGAGGTCTTTTCCAACCTTGGTGATTCTATGATTCTATGATTTTCTTCTTTCAAAACTGATTTCCTGCTAACTTTTCCCAGACCTGTCTCCCTTAATTACCAGGAAGAATCTCTGAGCCCAAAGCCAATACATCAGAAATTCTCCTTGTCTTTTACAACATTTCAATATTCTTAAACGGATTTTAAAGTATTTGTGACTGACCTAAAAACAAAGCAGGAATATAAAGGACTGAGAAAAAGGAGTGATGCTTTCAGCACAGGAGGTATTGGCATCCCTCATTCAAAGAATGTCATGGCTTAACTTCACCACTTGTTCAGCTGATCTACAAAGTTTTATGATTCACAACTGAATGTCTGACGTAAATGACGGCTGTGACAGAGACACAGTTTGACTGGCAGGACTGATCCTCAGGCCTTTCTCAGCAAGAGCAATTTGACATAATGAATTTCTTGAAAAAAGGTCTTGGCCAAAATTACCTTTTGTTTTGCATTATTAACTCTCCATCTGATACTACCAGGAAAAGAGCCATTCCTTTATTTTCTGGGGCAATGGTATCAGTGGGAGGGGAGGAAAGAAGGAAACGAGGTAAGCAGTACAAAGCAAGCACAGAACCAGAATGATTTAAAAAAAAAGATGCCAGCAGCTGGGCTTGAAGTCATCTGCTCAGCTTGTTTCAAGTGAAATGAGGAGCTTCTGTCTTTGACTCATCTTAAGTTTATTTCTGCATAGAATAAAACTACTTCAATCTGCAGCAGATGCCAGGCACAGTATGAGGTAACAGTGTAGCAGATCCTTTTGTGTCCCAGCATAAGAAAAACAAGGAATTTATACCAAATGGTGGTGGACTGTTACAGACATTAAAAGCTTCTCCTGGAAGACGGGCATTCAGTTTGCAACTGTGTATAATATCCACTTCTCAGCTACTAATCAAGGAATTCTCTTAGAACTTTCATTTATTTTGCAGTAATGTGCACAAATTTGCTCTATATCACATACTGCTGGTAGACTACTGAGGGACAGTAATGGTCATCACTAATGATCTGAAATCTGGCTTCTACTGCATCATTGGCTTAATAGCATTTTGTGTCACATCTCTGCATTTTTAATTATCTTTTTTTCACAATGTGTGATGAAATCCATCATGCCTTTATTGTACAGTCACAGTAGTAAAGATAATAACCAATTGCTAGGATTTATTTTGAAAATTAGGTAAATAACTGAGGAAGTGTAGCAAAGAAGTATAGAAGGAATTCAAGCTGTACTAAACACTGAACGTTCATAGCGGTAAGAACTGAGATTGGTTAATTTTGTCATATACCAAACTTATAGTCACAACTATTTTTATATATTTAAATATATTTGATATATTTTAAGCCATATGTTTATTATGTGGATATTGACTTCAGATATGGGATTAACATTTATTCAGAGTTAACAGCAGTATCGTTTGCATATACTCACTCTTCTTCTCTGAAATATGAAAAGACCTGCAACCTCTGTGAGAATTCATCCAAAACAAACATCATAGACCAGTTCTTTGCAGTGCTCATCTGGCAGAACCAGGTGAATCTATGGAAAAGAAAAACAACTGTGGTCAGCTCGTCTCCTATCCCTAAGTGCAAAGACATATCAATGTGAGCTATACCTACACAGTGAAGTTCAATATTTTCCTGTTTGGAGGTCCTCACAATTAACAGAACAGCTGCAAACAAAACAGTTCTTTCCAATTGCTTTAAAACTTAGTGATTTATGACACATATCTTGTCTTTAAACCAGCACTGACATATCTTGATGACTCCCTTTTATGCCTTTTATGACAATTGAAAAGAAAAACAAAAATTATAAAGGTAGTAAAAAGCAAGTGAAACTGTTTAATGGGACACTACATAGCAACTACAGGCAACTTGCCCTGGATCCCATCCAGCTCCATAGAGCATGGTTGGAGAAGCAGGACACATGTACATGTCCAGAAGAGCAGCAAGAAGTAGTTCCCAGCTTCTAGATGGTGTTAGCTCCAGATTACTGCTGATATTGATTTATGAGTTAGCAAGATTTCTGATTTTTGTTTGTTTGTTTGTTTTTTAATTAATTTCTGTGAGAAGGAAAAGATAGAAAAGAGTTCCTCTCACCATTTGTCTCAAATAAGAGTTGTAAGAAAGCAGCAATTATTTAACGCAAAAACCTTTACTATTATGGCAAGTATCCCTCAATTTTTATTCTCATGTTTTTACTTTTTGACAAATTTAATGAAAATAGACTGATGATTCTTTAAAATATGAGCACAGAAGTGCTGCTGCTTTGGGGAGGCAGCTACACAAAAAAAGAAACTGATACCATTTTGGCCTGAAAATGAAGAAGGTGATGTTAGAGCCCTAAATAGTATCTTCAATCTTACTTTTCACTGTTAAAACATATATGTAGTTGAGATCTCTGATATAATCTTTTCCTTTAATTACAAGATATTCTAAAACACCTTAGCAAGTCATATGACATTCATAAATATGCACAGAATTGCATAAAAACAAAAATTTCAGAGCTCTGACATTCAAAAGACTTTGTTTTGTTCTTCATAGGTTGATACAAAGGATAAGTGTACTTCAGAAAAGTAAAAATGTATTCAAATTTGTCTTCCCCCTGAATACATACCTTGGAAAATATTCAGTAATATTCTCTGATCTTTGATGTGTTTCTGAGAGGCAAGAAAAAGAGAAATATTTTAGGGTCTAAAGCCAAGCAAAGGATAGGAGCAGTGCATACAGAAGATCTTTACAGTGAAGGACAGAACCAGTTACTGGCATCTGCTTTTCTCAGATCCCCTTGTATCATAATATAATTCAAGTGTTAAAGATTTTTTTTTTTTTCCCATTATTTACCTTTCCAAGCCTACAGAAAGAGTGAAATATGATTTCTATGCTCAAACTTGAATTAATTTCCTACTAATAAAGAGCCAGGTATTTCACATTGTTACATTATAAATATTCAAATATTGAACACTCCAATTTTTAGGAAAATAGGTAATCAGCATTAGAAAAAGCAGTCTGAATCACACATAAATCATGTAAAAATATGCTCTCCTTTTCCACTACTATCTCCAGCATTCTCCGCATAAATACGGAAACTTTTGATATAAAATGTGAGATAAAGCTGTAGAGTGCAAAATAACTACAGAATAAATATACAAAAAGATACTGCAGAGAGGATTAAATTTTCTGAGCCTGATTTATTGAACCAGCTGAATTCTGTCTTTCTCTTGGATGTGAAGAATACCTTGTCAGATTTCCAACTTTATTTTCCTAGAATTCAAACTTCTAAACTTATTATACCTTTATAGTATTCATATTTATTATAGTATCTCAGCTTCAAATATAACCTAAATGTGAAAAATGGCACGACTGAATAGGTCTGAGTACTTCCAACTGTCCTAATAATCATAGATTTTTTTCTCTAAAATTTTAGTACCAGAGCAATTTGAATGAACAACTGCTAATTGGGTGTTCCAAGATTCTATGTCCACTTTACGTGTCTTCAGTGCTACAAAGTGAGCATCTTTAAACCCTAACCTTAATAACTCTACATGATTTTTTTTTTTTTCCCCTCAATACAACTATTGAGCCAGTACAATCAACTTGTCAGTAGTTCTTAAAATGAGGCCTCTGGATTTGGAATCCTCTTTCCCCAGTGGCCCACCATGGCAGTAGATTATCTCCTGGAAAAGCTGCAGCACACAAACCCTTAATCCTGTCAACAGACCAGTTAAAACTGGCCTCAAATTTTATTACTTGTTACTAACCTTATGCATGGCTGTGATAGTTTAGTTAGCCGGTATGATATCATTCCCTAACAGCAACAGATATCTTTGATTTTTCAGTGGACTTCGTATTCAAAATAATTTATAGTTCATTTAACTGGAAAATCAGTTTCCCAAACTCATATCAGCTTTGAGATCTACACAAATTCTACTAAGGAAGAAAACCAGAAGTAGTTGAAGTGATTTTCTCCAGCTCTGGTAGCTGACTTTGTTTGTGATAAGGTATTTTCATGTCCAAAGCATGCTGAAAGTTTGTCAAAACTAACTTTATTTGCATTTTTAAATGCTGTAGCTTTAATGGAAAATAGCCCTGTTAATTTTAAACGGAACTACCAAGACAAAAATTATGTGGCTGGGGGAATGGAAGAATTTAATTGGAAAGCCATGGTACAATAAAGCAAAACAGCAGTTAGCTTGGATTGGATTATGATGGTAATTAATACCCAGTGACTATATTCTCTAGTAAGTGTCACACCCTACATCTGATCAAAGGCTTTCCATGATAACTTTGCAATCAAAATTCTTTTTTTTTTTTTTTCAGTACAGAATTTTTATTTTGCAAAATATTTAGAAGAACATATTTTAGGAAGATAGTAAGGCAAGTTTTCTGTTGTGTAAACTACACAACAGAATGTGTGTTTGTGTACTTCTTAAGTAATTGTGATTCTTAAGGTTTTGTGTAATTCTTAAGGATTTTGACCAATCTGCAAAAATGAAATGCTGAAGCTTCTTGTAATGGACCCCTCCAAATTTTCTTACTCATGCTGCTCTGACATTTCAGGTTCAGAGAATAAGACAAAGATAATGGCCCAATGGAATTAAAAAGAGAGGATAAATGAAATCAGAACTGAATTTATATTTTCCACATAACCCACTTCACTTACCCTTTTTAATGAAATCCATCACCTGTGGAGACAAAAAGAATTCCCATAAAGTACAATTTCAAAGAAATGCTACTGATAGAAATGTAATTACCTGTGCTTGTTTCTGTGGCTGTTTCACTCTGATGGACAAGATGGTTTCCTATAACACAGCAGGATCCAACAGTGAACAAAACATAGTCAGAGAATCATAGAATGGCTTAGGCTGGAAAAAACCTTAAAGATCATCCAACCCTAATTCCCTGACACAGGCAGGGCTGCTACCCATTAGATCAGGCTGCCCAGTGCCCCATCCAACCTGGTCTTGAGCATCTCCAGGGATGGGGCATCCACAACTTCTCTGGGCAACCTATGCCAGTGCCTCACCACACTGAATGAAAAAATTTCCCCTAAGATCTAATCAGAATCTCTTCTCTTTTAGTTTAAATCCACTCCCCTTTGTTGCATCAGTATAAGATCATGTAGAATGTTGGTCTCTCTTGTTTCTTTTATGTACTGGAAGTCCACAATGTTGTCTCCTTGGTGCATCCTCTTCTGAACTGGGCTGAAGAAGCCCAGCTCCCTATTTCTTTCTTTATACAAGAGGTGCTCCTGTTTTCTGATCACCTTCATGGCCTTCATCTGGACCTGCTTCAACAGCTCCATGTATTTCTCATGTTTGGAGCCCAAGCCTGGATGCAGTACTGCAGATGAGACCTCATGAGTGCAGAGTAAGAGGGACAACCATCTTTCACACCCTGCTGGCCATCCATCTTTTGGTGCAGCCCAGAATATAGTTGGCTTTCTGATCTGCAAGCTCATACAGCTGGCTCATGTCCAGATTTTCATCTACTAGGATCTCCGTGTTGTTCCCCACAGGACTGCTTTCAGTTTGTTCTGTGAGCCTGTGCCACAGGTCTGGGATTGCTCTGACTCAGGTGCAATACCTTGCACTTGGCATTGTTGAACATCATTATGTTTTTGTGAGCCCACTTCTCAAACTTGTCCAGGCCTCTCTGGATAGCATCCCTTCCATTTATTTTATCAACCGTACCACTGAGCAAACTTTGAATACAAATGTTCTGAGGGTGCAGTCAGTATCATGGTCTTTGGTATAAATAATCTGAAGAGCACAGGTACCAAGACAGAACCCTGAGATACGGCATTCATCATCAACATCCAACTGGATGTAAAACCATTGGCCACAACACTTTGTCTGTGACCATCCAACCATTTATTTGTCCACCATTTAAATCCAGCTCTCTACAATTTTAAGATAAGGATGTGGTGTTGGATCATGCCAAAGGCTTTGCAGAATTCCAGATAGATGACATCAGCTGCCCTTTTTTTGCCCACCAACCCAGTCTTCTTCTTCATTACAGAAGGTCACCAGATTGGTGAGGCATGATCTGCCCTGGGTGAAGCTGTGAAGGCTGTCATGGATCATCTCCTTGTCTTGCATGTGCTTTAATGTATCTTCCAGGTAGATCTGCTTCATCATCTTCCAAGGCACAGGCATAAGGCTCACTGGCATGTAGTTCCCCAGGTGCTCCTTTCTCCCTTTCTTAGAAATAGGAGTCACATTTCGCTTTCTCCAATTACAAGGGACTTTGCCTGACATCCATTACTTTTCAGATATAACAGAAAGTGGCTTGGCAACCACATCAGACAGCTTCTTAATGATTCTGAGGATTTATGTCATCCAGTCCCATAGATCTGTACATGTTCAGTCTCATGAAGCAGTCCTGAATTTGCTCTTTGCTTATAATGAGAAGAAATTTTTCTCCTCTCCAGGTTCAGAGATGTGGAAGTTGTGGGAAGCCTTACTGAGGCAGTCTGAGGCTAAGAACTTGTTGAGCACTTCAGCCTTCTCTATGTCTGTTACAGCCTGTTCTCCCTTCTCATTTGTAAGAGGGGGGTACATTCTTCTTTTCTTTCTCCTCTGATCAATATACCTGTAGAATCTTCCTAGTTATTTTTCATATCCTTCACCAAGTTCAGTTCCAGGTACGCCTTATCTTTCCTGATCCCATCACTGCACATCTGCATGGCATCACTGTTTTCTTCCCAGGCAACACATCTCTGCTCTACTGCCTGTATACATTATTTTTTTCTCAGTTTGACCTTCCCACATCCTTGACTTTTTTGTCCTATGCTTTTCATCATACTGTCATGCCTCCAGGAAACAAGTTACCTCCTCAAGTAATACTCCAAATCGTCTGCCCTCTGCCCACTTTCTCTTCTAGGGTTCCTGGAAGTTTGATTTCCCCATCTGAGTCAGTTGCATAACTAACACTACTGACTTATTCCACTTAGGATCAGTTGCATGATGTGTAGAGTGAGTTACTTCTTCCAGTATAGCACATGTAGTCATGGTGCCAAGAGAAGTTGTATTTCTGTGCCAACAACTTCTGAATTGTCTAAAATCCCATAATATGCCATTAATATCCCTTTTCAGTCAGGATGCAGTGGACTTCTGATCCTCAGTATCTCTGGCTCCAAGACCCCAGAGGTGAACTCTAGGTTTCCTCTGGAGATTTCTTCCAAAAGCTACAGGTGATGTCATGCACCATAACTGCAATGTAAAACACATTTTGCACATCTATTCGTTTATATATGGGGTCAAGGGCTACTGCATGAATAATGTTCTGCTTAATTTATTCAAAGTCTTCTTGTTACTCAGGAACCCACTCAAAATTTTTCCAATTTTGAGTCACTTGGTAGAGTGTCACAAGCAGACTATAGTCTGGAACATGTGTTCTCCAGAATACCTCAAGGTCTAGGCTTGTTTCTTTTTTATTAGTTGATGGGTGTCAACGGTTTATGGGCTGGTCCAGCCCAGTTCCATGACCAGAAGGGCGGAGGGATCTGCGGATCCGCGCCTCTGGGAAAGGGGAAGCAGGGGACCCCAAAATACTTGAAAACAACAGCACTGATCTGAGGTGGAACAAATGATTTTACTAAATATAGTATTAGTAAAATACAATGAGAGAGAGAGAGAGAGAGTCTGTTTGAATTGTATAGACCTCACCACAATGCTGGGGTGAGAAGTGCAGTCCAGTTGAGTGACTGAAGTACAGATGGCGAAGTGCAGATGGCGAAGCGCAGGCGGCGAAGCGCAGATAGCGAAGCGCAGGCAGCGAAGCGCAGACAGCGAAGCGCAGACAGCGAAGAGCAGGCGAAGAAGAAGGATCAGGTGACCTTGCTTGGAGTTATATCCCCTTGCTGACCGCAAAGTCTCCTGGGGAAATGTTCCTCTCCGATGGACGAACACCCGGCAGACACCAAACCCCACCCCCAATGCATCACATGATGTTATGGTGTGGAATACTGATGACCAAAAATCATAAAACCATGACAATGGGGGAAATTGTTGTTATTTATTGATCATATCCATAGGAATAGATTTTGGGATCCCCCTGCCACTCTGGAAATACAGATGGGTTCTGCCCTTTGATAAGCTGATGGCATTAGGATACATTGTATGCTGATGTCCGCTCAGCTTTTGTACTTGTGGTTCTGATGTGCCAGGCAATCAGATCAGTATAGTCTAGTAGACCAGCAGACCAGCTGTCCTTTTCTTCTGCCTGATGGAAACAGAGCCTCTCTAGCCCTGAACAGAGTACTGGTCATTTGATTCTGTCAAAAGCAAAGCAAAAGTTTCTTCATTCAAGTCAGAAGTAACATCAACCCTCTTGATCCCTGTAGGGGAGAACCCTACAGAAGCTGGAGCAGTAATCTTTCTAGAACACTTATTGGCTATTATTTTTCCTTGTAGCTCACATGCCTGACCTTCTAGTGTCAAGGTAGGCTTGTCATCCCACTTCCTCATGTCCTCACTATGCTTATTCAGATAAAACCATTGGGTACTATGTACAGTGTGTCCAGGATGCTCTCTTGAGCAGAAAAATGCTGACATTTAATAGCTGACAAGCTGGTATGGGTGAGTAGACAGATGTACTTTCTTCAGGGTACAGGGCCTGTTTGGGCTGTTCTCCACAGACAAGATGCAGGCCTGTAAGAGGAGAGAGGTATTTTCTTTGTATTGCTAGAGTAAGACAGCAATTAAATCCACTATGGTTTCTCTCCATTACCCTAGTTTGTTTCTGCTGGCACAAGGACATACAACAAGGGTGTCCTTCCACAACTTGGACCATGAGCACTAGATTTCATCAGAATCTTTGGGTACCTGGTCATTTTCCATATCACTATAAACCACATCCAGCAGAGCTGGAGACCTTTTCCATGGTATTCCACTTTCAAGGTTGATATATATCTTCCTAGAGAGCATACCTTTTCTTCACTCCTGACAAGAGTTTCCTCCAGAGGCTGAGGATTTACGTTTCTTTCCCAATCACTTTGTCAGTGCGTCTTTCCCTAGAGGAGGATTCCTGCCGCTTGGCTTCTTTGCCTCCTTATTCCTGCTATCATGGCATAAGAGCAGTCAAATAAGAATGTGCTCATCTAGGTGAATGCTGAAATCATATCTTTGACTATGTATATGTCATTAACCTAGTTATCAATTGTGATATCACAACAGAGAAATGTCAGTGTTTAAAATTATTTATAATGCTTTATTTTCTCACAAAAAGCTGTCTTAAGAGGATTGTGTGAGATACCAAATAGCCCACAGTATGGCAGCTGACAACAAAGATGTGCTTGAAATTTTCAAACATTTTACTTTAAAAAAAGAAAAGCAGCCATCAGGCAATCCACAGTAAAGAGGAGCATAGAACTGGGCACAGAAATGAATCAGCACTCTGCAATATTAAAATATCCATTAGCAAATATCAAGTTGTCAGTATATCTTTTTGTATGTTATGAATAGATGTTGCTGAGCTAGCTCTAACCTGTTTTTCCTGGATCTGAAATAGGATAGGAGTCTGATTATGAATTTTGTAAAGAAGCTGCATTTTATTTTACTGCATGCCAATAAAAGCTCAAGTCAAATGTCAGACTTTAAATCAACACAATGCTGCACTAATTATTTAATTTGTTCCTGCTGGTTAGTAATCAATATGTTACAATGTACAAAGGATGTAATGTATTCTATCATTCCAAGGCCCAGAAAAATTTAGAAGTGCATTATTTCTGCAAATAAAGAGTGCAACTTTTTTTTTAATTACAAGGAGAAAAATAATTCTATCAAAGTTATGAAGTATGTATTGTGAATATATAACTATGGTCTTCATAGTGCATAGTTTCCCATAAACCACATCTACACATAGAGTTCTGCATATGAGAAATCCCAGTGTATTTTTCTTAATAATCTTAATTACCCCTGTATATAAGAACTCCGTCTACAATGAAATCTTCCCTTCTCCCTCTAAAGTAGTAAGGCATAAAACAATAATTTCATGTTTATAGAGAAGATTCATGAATATGATACTGAAGTTAATGGTAGGTCAGCTAGAAAAAGGATTTACTTAAAATAATAATGTTCCACTTTATGTATTGTGCTGCTAACTAAAACAGAAAAACTCTGTTATAAACTGAAATCAATTTTATAGATTTGAACAAACTATAAGATTTATGCTCTGATGAGGATTTAGGGAAAAAAGAAAAAGAAAAACAGACACCTTCAGAATTGGTGCAGGAAGATTCAATCAGTGAAATTGTACTCGGCAAAGACAGTGGTGTATCAAACATTCACTTTGCCTTGTTTTCAGACTGTAGTTTTCCATTCAAAAAAAGAACAGTACAAGGCCAGCCATTGAAAGACTGCAAAGCACTATGGTAGGAATTTTTAAGCCTCATTCTGCAGTCGTACTAATCACAACAAAGTTCCATAGGTCAAAGTGAACTGCTCAGGACATGCAGCATTTACTGTTAAAGTCTTGAAGTGCATTAGATACCCAAACAGAAAATGAGAATTCGGCATGAGACATTTTTGAAGTGCTATATGTATTGTTAAGACACAGAAGTGCTTGGGATGTGACATCCTTTTTCACACATTGTGCATAAAGATGTTCTGGCTAGCAGCTATATTCCATCACTTGGTATGCAGGCTCTTTTTCTCTGTCAAAGGCTCCTGGTACTACTGTCTGCCTCCATCATATGAGGGAACAAGGGAAGAGCTGAGATTGTTTTATAGAATCCTTCAGAACTTCAGTCAGCTTGTGGGAAAGGTACAGGGTCTTCTTCCAAATACCTTGGTCAGAGAGGCTTGGGCCTCTTCTAAGTAACTCACTGTTACTGGAGCAAAGCCTCTGTGTGACGGGAGGGGGTGGAAGAGCATTCAGCCACATGAGATGTGGGAAAGATTGTCACTGTCACAGAAGTGGATCCCAAGGCAATCAAGGAGCTCACACAGGTAGAGAGTGCACTTTTTTTTGGAAGGGAGAAAGTACCACATGCAAAGATTGGGGAATTTGGCACAACTCTTGCTTAAGTATCACTTTCATACTCCAAGTAGATCACATCTCACCACAGTGGTCCTCCAGATGTTGAAAAGTGTTTCACATTCAAGAGGAGGTCCAAGAGACAAAAAACTTTAACATTACCATATCTAGAGAGGTCCCATTGAACACTAGCATGTGAATAGGGCTAAATGAGTTTCCTGCTCATCTCCCACAAGTGTAGGCAACCAAAGAGATATTTCTGTTTGATGTCGTGTGTGTTTGAAGGAGCACTACTCATAAGCCAGAAAAGAAAACTAGATGGTGTCACCATGGCAAATGGTATCCACAGTGCTTAATGTTTTACTGAGTCCTCTGAAATAACTTTCTGTGCTTAATGTCACATACAGACATTGTAAAGCAAGACACCCTTCATTTATTTTCTGTTCTTCTTTTTCTTATATTCCATGCCATCTTCCAACCCTTGCTTGCTCTTGAAAACACCAAAGAAAGAACTTGCTATTGTTAGCCACAACACCACCATGCCATCTAAAACCATACCTCTCCAGGCCACATTTCCATGTTTCTTGAATACCTCCACTGATGGTGACTCTATCACATTCTTTGGCAGCCTGTTCCAATTCTCGACTACTTCTTTAGAAGAAACATTTCCTAATATCCAAACTGAATCATTCCTGGCACAACTTAGGGCCGTTACCTCTAACACTATCACTGTTGCCTGGGGGAAGAAGTAGACACTCACCTCACCATAACCTCTTCTCAGGAGTATGTATCACATTTAAAATAGCTTTATTGCAGTTTTACTGTAATTACTGATAGCTTTATTGTAGTTATTATGATTATTTTAAAACATTGTTTCAAGTTATTTTAATTGATCTCTAATATGCTCCTGCAGAAAAATATTCAACAAGAACAAATGTAAATAATCTAAAAAGCAAATATTTCATTTCTCATTTTTTTCAACTAAGTTGGAAACAGTGATGATTCAAAATCCCAGTAAATACTGGCTCAAATAAGCATTTAATTATTCTTTGTAACTTTGAAAAAAAAAGAGTGTAATCAACTTACCTTTATCAAAATCAATCACCAGAAAACAAATTTTGTTAGCAAATTAGCAAATATTAATGTTGCTAATGTAAATCAAAGATTGACAAAACCATTTTGGCAGCATTATACAGCAAACACTCATGGAATTCCCTGTTCATTTTGCTGCAAGTTGAGACACAAGGCACTGATTTATACTGATGCTCAGCCATCTCTTCAGAAGGTGCCTAAGAGCAGAAATTGCTTCTGCAGCTGTTTCCATCATGGTCTTTCAAACTGATCTTAATGGACTATGTGTTGTCAATGAAAGATTTGTGTCTCTACTCAATTGCTCTGCTTACAGAGGAAGGATTATCCTGTCACATCACTGGGAAGTTTAACAATCTCGTAAGCAGTCAAAGTCCAGATACCTCCCTTACAAAATATTTCTTGCACAAGAGATGAAGCATGTCTACCAGGTGGCGGTAATGAAACTTAAGTACCAACCTGGAGTTGGCAGCAAGTCTTCTGGGAACCCCTCACTCCCAGATGAATCTCAGTGTTGAAGAGGTGGTAAATGTACATATTCAGGACATAACTGGCTATTGCAATGACAGCTGTCATCATTTCAATATGACAAGCTAATTAGAGGGCTGGAGCACCTCTCCTATGAAGAATGGTTGAGTTGAGCTTGTTTAGCTTGGAGAAGAAAAGGCTCCAGGGAGACAACTTTGCATCCTTCCAATACTTAAAGGAAACATTAAAAAGTCAAAGTGTGACATTTTACATGGTAAAAAAAATACATGAGAAAAAAAATACATGAGAAGAGGAACAGTTTTAAGCTAAAAGATGGGAGATTTAGGTTAGATGTTAGAAGGAATTTCTATGATTCCATGATCCCTCCTCTCCTTGGTACAAGCACACAATTTACCCTTGTTTTCCTTTCCAGAAAATACATTTACTTTTCAAATGGACTCTCATGGCCTTTCTTTTCTTTGTCTTACACGTGACTTGGTAACTTCTTTTTTCTCCAAAAACTTGCACAGAAGAACAAAGAGCTTCTTTCAGCATAGGAGATCGTGGAGTTCGTGGGCTGCATTACTGAATCTTATGGTAGTGAGATACTTCTTCAAGTAGTAGAGAGTCTTTGGTATCCATAGTTATCCTGGGATGGGAATTCTGGCTTAACACAAAATACTCCATAGGGTAGTTTTTTTGGTTTTTTGTTTGTTTTTCTTTTTGTTTGTTTGTTCGTTTGTTTTACGGAGAGGGTTTTCTTAAGAATCTGCTTTAAATCTTCATTACCCTCAGCATACACAAAACTTAATTACAAAGCTTTCCAGTTACCATTTTTATATCATTTAGAATAGAATTGCATGTGTATCTGAGAATGATATGATACTTGCAAACTCACATCAGTCCTCTGATTTTACATGCTGAATTACCCAACATCTTGTCACCCTGCACCTATCTTGACCCCAGTTTTCTTAAGCAGGATTGCAGTTGCACTGCCACTCCTGGAGCAAGTATGCTCTTCTTCTTTGAGCCCACTCTTTCTTCAGGTTTTCATCATTTGGCATTTACAATGTCATTTAAACACTTGTTAACCACACTATCCTTTACACAGCTTTCAGTAGATACGTTTTTGGTAAGCAAACTCAACAAGGCAACAAGCAAACTCAGCAGACCTCTAAGCAAGAGAGATGTGTGGCTTTGTGCTGCAGTGCAGAATGTTCATCTTGCATGCGCTTCTTCCCCTCATGCAAAACAAACCTGATGAACTTGAGGCAATTATTCTTGTGTTATCCTCATTCCTGGGTACTATCTGTAAGCAGTGGAGGTGAGCTGGAACAATACTGTAAGTGATAATATGCCTCCTTTGGAAGCTGACACTCAGAATTTGGCTGTGCTGGGAGACTAGCTCTGCCTCTCACATACTGACTAGCAGAGCATTTAAAGAGTTTAGAAGCCAGATCATTTGATGAAATGTAGCATAACACTCCAGAGTTGTTAGTGCTGAGGACCTCAACCTGAACAGGATATATTTACATGAGGGGAAG
>JAPSGF010000003.1:21742606-21764970 GCA_035772895.1 Perdix hodgsoniae
GAAGGAAGGAAGGAAGGAAGGAAGGAAGGAAGGAAGGAAGGAAGGAAAAATCAGTGTGGAAATAAAAGGCAGGAACAGTTGTTCCCCTCTTGTCATCAGCAATTGATGTCCAGTAAGCTTTTGGGAAGTGCCTCAATGTGGTAGCTGATGTTCAGAAAGACCAGTACTTTCATAATGAGAGTACACCCTTCCACTTCGCCTTACTCAGCATTTCTTGCTGAGTGTGTTATTGCACAGTATAGAATATCTCTTTGATTGGTTTAGCTCAGCTGCCCTGGCAATATCCTCTCTTCACCAGCTTAACTAGAACAGCATTGATATTGCACCAAAGTTTCATCTCATCAAAGCGGAACAGTGTTGTCACGTCATCCAGAATCTCTCCAGTTGTCCACACAAAACCAGTAGGCTGTGGCTGCACAAAAAGCCGGCAGCGGACAGAACCAGAAGAGCTTGAAATTGCATAAGATGTGCATACATTATTATTTTTTTTTCCTTCCTTTTCTGTGCTATTAAACTATCACAATCCACAAGTTCTACCATTTTTTTCTATCATCCCACTGAGGAGGGCAGGGATAAGCAAATGGTGGAGTTGTGCTTAGCTCTCTGCTGGAATAAATTACATCAAGATGCTATTGTTCCATTCTATAAGCCTCTCCCAAAATGTCCATAGGAACCTACAGTCACTTAGGCCCAATTTACCATGGGTTCTCTCAGGGTAGAAGAAGCAGTATATATGATTCTCAGGTGCCAACACCAGCTTAGATTGAGTCATTGCTACACTCACTTATTTCCTCGCTAAATTGGCCTGTTGTTAGTTCTGCATTGTCTTCCCAGAATAGATAACACAGATTACAATTTACATTCTCCCAAGGTTAAATCTCATTGAAGCACACAGCTGATGTGTGCCTCACCCATCTAATACACTGAGGTCCTTAAGCAAAAACAATCCCATAGGTGTGTTTGACTTTTCCCAAGATAGGAGCAACCCATGCAGCATTTCCTCGCTTGATCCTTATATATACTTCATGTATTTTATCACCTACTGAGCAAAGTCCCTATGTTAATCCACCATTCTATGGCATTTAGTATCTTGATAGTATAGATTTATATTAACTGGAGCTGAACCCCACATCTTTCATTGCCACCCTGCAACACTGTGAGCACAGAAATGCTGGCACTGAGACAAGGAATTTAAACATGTCAAATGTCTAGTTCACAAATCTGAGGCATAATGTTCTTGATTTGTCAAATGACTTCATATCTAGTGCCTTGCTTCCCTTTTTAATGTCCTATAAAATTCAAACTAAATTAAAAAACATATATAAATTATTCTTCAATAGTGAAGTGATAATGACTTGGGAAGGGTAAAAAGTCATTATTGTGTCATTAAAACTGAGATATGAAGCCTATGGGAAACCAAACATTTAATAGAATTTCACAGTAGTCAGCTCTTACCCAGGTCTATCCAGGTTGTGGATGTATAACTGGAGCAGAGCCATCAGAGTCAGGCAAACTGGGGCCAGGAGGGACATCAGTTCAAACGCAGTGCAAAAGCTGGCTTCCAAAGCATCTGAAGTCACAGAAGGAGAAGAGAGGGATGGAAGCTCTGCTGTCAGGAACTGGGGAGGGAGGATGGGGTGTGCTTGCTGTTTGCCTGGTCAAACTCCAGGTCTAGAGGGGAGCTTGCATAATAAGTGAGCATGGAGAGAGGGGATGGCTGGTCACAGACTGGTGAAGATGAGAGCAGACAGTGTCATATCCAGCTGGGAAAAGAAATCCAATGCAATGCAAGTACTGCAGTGTACCAGACCAGAAATGACCCAGCTTGAGGACTGAGTTTCAGTATCTATATTGAGCCATAGTATTGTGAATGCTATGTTGGAGTGCTGAAGATCAAGTGTCTGAGACCATCCACCCTGGTGTCTACAGACTTTCACACTTAGCCCATTCAGATTGAAGGTGGTAGTTCCCTTGCTGAAAGACTGAAAACCAACAGCTGAAAGAAAAACAATTGGCAACTCTTATGAAGGAAAAAGTAGGCTAACTTGCAGCAGGAGAAGAAAAAAAAAAGCCAGTACTGGCCCCCCTTCTAACAGGCAAAACATACAAACAAACAAACAAACAAACCAAAACAAACAAAACAGCATAAAAGAAAATGCTCATAAACACTTATTTGAATCTTTCAGATGTCAACCTGATCTCATATAATATCTCTTTTTACACCAGTATTCAGACTTTTCTGAAAGTCTGTTTATAAGAAAGGAGATCCTCAGTCTTCAACTCTGCAATCATTTCTGCTTATGTAATTTATAGTCGGAGATCAAATATCATCTTTTGTTGCTTCTTTTGTGGTGAAATATTGCTTCCTCTGGAAATAAAAGTATGGGAGAAACAGTAAGAAACAGGGCAAAGAAGTGACAAAATCATAAGGAAAATTGATTGGGGTAAGTAATACGAACTGCATTAAAAAAAGAAACAACCATCAACAAGACCACACAATTGCTTTTTGTTAAAAAAATGTTTTAAAACGTAACATAATTAAATGTATCTTATTTTCCTCTCATCCAGATAAAACAAAGTAGTGATATCCTGAGTACAGCTGTTACAGACAAAACAGCCTCAGTCTTTGCTCACTAACAACTACAGAGATTATCTCTCAGTGAGGAAACACCTTTTGGATATTATCACTTAAACCACAAAATTCCTGAACGTGAAGTTAATAGTTCAGTTCCCCCCCCCCCCCCCCCCGCAAAAGTAAAAAAGTTATTTTTCTTTGCAGAAACTGATACTTCCCTTGAAGTTTTTCACTGCAAAGTTGTCTCAAACTTAGAGGAAAGACATGACAGAAGAGTAATTACTCAGCAGCAGAAGAGCAGTTATGCCCATTTCTGTGCGGAAGAAAGCCCATTTAAATGCCTAATGATCTGCTATGTAATGGAATTCCTTCTTCTTTTCCAACCAAACTTTCTCCTGAGGGAAGTATCAAGCTGTGAAAGATGTCACACTGCCTTTCCTGAGACGACTGCTTCTTTGAGATCAGGATCAGAGCATCACTTGCAAATGTGTCAGAAGATTGAAGTGAAACGAAGGACATTTGAGAGGGGTCAGATGTGTTCAGGGTTGTATGAATAATTTGAATTGTTTTATTGAAGCAGAGCCTGGAAGTACCATACTCTGTACAAGCAGAACAAAAAGTATATTTTTTTCTGTTGTTTTAAAGAGGCACTCCAGGTATCAGGTGGATATCACAGAAAACAATTTCAGAAAAAAATAACTATTTGACTTTGGAAAGTTTCCTCTTGTTTAATCTCAAATTTAATGATTACCTAGATATTTCTAGGTGTACTGGAGCTAGAGATCACAGCAAATAGCACAGTACTATATATTTTCACTGAGCAGAAAGCAAGCAGAGATTTTTCATTTCATTCATCATTTATAACTTGCTTCAGAGATTCTACAAAAGAATGTGCCTGCACTGTCCGCGTTGATATTCAGAAGAAAAGACTCAGCACACAAGACACTGACTCTGTCATTGACTTTGCAACCCACTATTACAAGCTGCAGCAACTTCTGGCCTTAGCATAAAATAAAAAATGGCAGCTTAGATCTGAGTTGTTAGGTGCGATTTCTTCACAAACTGCAGGCATATTTTATTCAACTTCATCACATCTGTCAACAACTTTGTCCTTGCCCTCATCACTCTTCAAATCATTCAGTGAAGCCAAAGGAGCTGCTGCCATGACTCAAATTGTGTCAGAGCTCAGGGGTCAGAAAAGGCATGAATACTATCAATCTAAAAAAAAAAAGATTTTCAACTAAAAAAAAAAAAAAGAGCCTCCTCCAGAATAGAAGAGGCAGAACTTGATCCCTTCTGCACCATCCAGCCCTGGAGGAGGGTTGGTAGTCCTGAGAGAACTGTTCAGCTCCAGGAACTGAAGCTGAAAAACCACGAGGACTTCCAGCGAAACAATGCCAAACTGTCACCTACTGATCTTTTCTATAGCCCTTTCTATCAGGGCAGAACTGCAGGAATTGTATTGGCTCATTATTTTTAATTTTAGTTGAAAATCTGATTCTGCCTTATATAAAAGGAAGGATCCTATCTATAAACACCTGGCTTCATGGCTGCTGCCACCACCAAAACTTTGGTTTTTTATGTGAACAGATTGGTCTACATGGCATTGGGCTTGCAGGCATCAGCTGGGTTTCACCTTTCTCATAGAAGAAAGAAGGTCCTTGGGGAAAAGCTAGTAGGACTCATTGCAGGGCTTTAAACTAGGTTCAAAAGGGGGAGGAGCCTGATAGTGAGCCTGCCCATGATAAGATGTGAGGCAAGTTAATGAGATTAGAGGGACAGGTTGCTAGAAGGGGCTGTCAACCTCCTGTCCTTATGTCTTCTAGCAATACAGCATACTTGAAATCTTATAACGATGAGCCAGGGACCACTAAGGCAACAGAAGAAAGCAGCAGGGAAACTCAAGGAAAACACTTCAAAGGTAACACTTCAAAGCTGAAATGCCTCTACACCAATTTGCTTGAGAAACAAACAGGAGGAGCTGAAAGCCACCGTGCTACTGGAAAACCATGATGCAGTTGCTGTCACTGAAACCTGGGAGGATTATTCCCACAACTGGAGTGTGTCTATCAACGACTAAAGCTTTTCAGAAGGAACAGATGAGGTAGGCGGGGAGGAGGTGTTGTACTCTACATCAAGCAAGGAATAGAGTGTGAAAAGTTGTCCCTGAAGAATGGCCATGAGCAAGTCAAAAGCTTGTGGGTGACAGTTAGAAGTCAAGACAACATAGGAAGTCTTGTGATTGGTGCCCAGTACAGGCTGCCTGATCAAGCAAATCCTGTTAATGAAGCCTTTCTCTGCCTACAGGAGGCGCTGCAATTGAAGGCTATCTTCCTGCTGGGGGACTTCAACTACTCTGACATCTCCTGGAAAAGTAGCACAGTGAGCTGCAGGCAGTGCAGGAGGATCCTGGAATGCATCAATGATAACTTCCTAAGTAATAGACAGCCCTCCCAGGGAGTGCAGTACTGAGCCTGTTGCTAACAAAAACAAATTAATTGATTGGAATTGATTTCATCAGGATTGGAAGCTGTCTGGTCTGCAGTGATAATGCAGTAGTGGAACTGACACTCTTGAGAGATAACAGGACAGAAAAAATAAAATAAAATCAGGATGCTGGTTTTTAAGAAAGACAAATTCCAGCTCATCAGGGAATTAGTCAACTAAACACATTGGAAATCTGTCATCAAAGACAAGGGAGCAGAAGATCTTTAAGGAAGCTTTCCTTGGTGCACAAGAGCTCTCCGTCTCCAAAGTGTAGAAAGTGAGGAATAGAAGGCAAGAAACTGGCATGGATGTACCAGGACTTGCTGGTCAAACTGGAAAGCAAGAAAATGCACAGGCAGTGGGAGCAGGGACAGGGATACTGGGACGGGGGTAAGGATGGTTATAGGCTGTGTAGGGATGGGATCAGAAAGGTACAACTGAAAATGGACTTGGTAAGGGGTGCAAAGAAAAATAAAGGTTTATGCTCTTATAGAGCATAAGCTGGAAAAGGAAAGTCCAGGAGGGCATACTTTCCATAGTGAGAAATACGAGCAGGCTGGTAATCACAAAGAGAAGGCTGAGGTACTCAACAGTTTTTTTTGCCTCATGCTTCAGTGGCAACTTCTCTTCACACAGCTCTCGAGCACGAATGGAAGGTGGGGACTGAGGAAGCAATGTTCCTCACACTGTAAGCAAAGATCAGGTTTGTAACCACCCGAGGACCTTGAACATCCATAGGCCTATGGGTTCCAATGAGTTGCATCCCAGAATCCTGAAGGAATTCACTGGTGTAGTTGCCGACCACCCTCAATGACATTTGAAAAGTCATGGCAGTCAGGTGAAGTCCCTGGTGGAAAAGAGGCAATGTCACACCCATTTTTAAGAAGGGTAGGAGAGACAACCCAGGGAATTATACTAAAATACTATACTATATAAAATACTATACTATAAAAATACTATACTATATAAAATACTATACTATAAAAATACTAAAAATACTAAGCTTTGAAATTCAGTTCTGTGCTGATGAAGATCATGGAGCCGATCCTCCTGGAAGCCATGCTAAGACACATGAAAGAGAAAGAGATGATACAACCAAGATATCCTCACCAAGGGCAGGTCCTGCCTGACCAACCTAGAGAACTATGATGGTAACTGCATCATTGAACAAGGGAAGAGCAACCTGTATGGACTTCAGGAAGTAACACAATCCCCCATAATATCCTTCTCTCTACAATGGAAATATATGGATTTGATGGGTGGACAGTTTAATCATTACAAAATCATACCCAGAGAGTGATTGTCAATAAATCAGTGTTCCAACGGGTATCAGTGATGAGCGGTATCTCCCAGGGGTCGGTACTGGGACTGACACTCTTTAATATTTTCATCAAAGAAATGATTGAGTGCACCCTTGGCAAGTTTGTGGATAACACCAAGCCGTGTGGTGCGGTCAACATATCAAAGGGATGGAATGCCATTCAGAGAAACCTAGACAGCCTTGATCATTTGGAACCTCATCAGATTCAGCAAATCCAAATGCAAGATCTTCCATCTGGGTCAAGGCACTCCTCACTGCCAATACAAGGTGGGCTATGAAAGGATTGAACGCAGCCCTGCTGAAGAGAACATGAGGGTACTGGTGGATTGCAAACTGGACATGAGCCAGCACTGTGCTACTGCATCCCAAAAAGCCAACTGGGTCTAAGCTGCATCAAAGGAGGCATGGCCAACAGGTCAAGGAAGGTGATCCTGCCCCTCTGTCCTGTGCTGGTGAGACTTCACCTGGAGTATTGCTCCCAGTTGTAGAGTCCTCACTACTGGAGAGACATGGACCTGTTGGAGCATGTACAGAGGAGGGCCACAAAAATGATTCAAGAGACAGAATGCCTCTCCCACGAGGAGAGAATCAGAGAGCTGGGGCTGTTCAGCCTGCAGAAGAGGCGGCTCTGGAGAGATCTAATAGGGGCCTTTCAGTATCTAAAGGGCAGCTTTGGGAAAGGAGGGAGCAGACTCTTTAGAAGAGTCTGTTGTGATTAATAGGGCAAGAGAAAATGGTTTCAAACTTAGAGAGGGGAGATTTAGATTGGATATAAGAAAGACATAAGGGTGGTGAGGTCTATATGTTTTTTTCCTGAGCCTTCTTCAGGTTTAATGAAAAATTTTAAAGAATACCCCAAGACCTGAAGAAATAACACCTATCGAACTCAAATAAATATATAATGAAAAAACATCCTCTGACAGTTTGAAGAATCTATGCACAAACTGTGATTCAGATTTGAGATTTTAAAATGTACATTTAAATCCACCATGCAGTGATACACTTGGCACATCTGCTATGTAGAAGCTAACAAAAAAACTGTCAACAAAAAAGTTTCTAATTTCTTTAAATCAGCATAGCCAACTAAGCTTTAGGAGGGGACACATTCAATTCAGTGGAGAGGAATTTTCTTCATACAGGGCAACAAATCATTAGAAATTAGCATAAAACAAACAAGGGATTGGGAGACAAAGAGAGATAGACATCAGAATAGAAAAAAAAAAAAACAGCATAGATAATTCAGTGTTGAATAATGTTTGTGGCAATAAAACTTTCTAAAATAAGCAAAAATAACATTGGAGATCTGTGGGTTTATTCTTTTTGATGGAAGAGTCTGGGGTTTTTGGCTGATGCAAGAATGGCCAGGGTTATGACGTACATGCAGAATCCCTCAGAGCAGGAGAAACTGAAGCAAAGCTCTACTGCTTCCCGGCCTGTGAACTAGACTTCTGACTTCTGATGCACTTCTTTAATTTTTGCATAATCTATTCATGTCACAGCAGCTAACTGATCAAATCCAGTTTAATCTGTTCTCTGATGGGATGGGATGGTTGTCTTTTTCAAAGCAGTAGTAAACTCATACATCAGCCACATTTCATCCCATCACCTACAACCTTGAGAAAGGCATGCTGAAATCTGGGGGAAAGCAATTGAAGAAGCAAGTTTTAGTTCTGATCCTGCAGAGCAGCTCAGTCCTGCTAAAAAACAACATGAGAAAGCTTGTGCTGAAGCTGCATGCAGACCTAGGAGACTTTTCATTTGGCAGAGGAATTAAGGGAGAGACCTTTCCAGATTATAATGTTTTAAAAGTCTTACTCTGTTTGTATTTTCCCAGCTGAAAGAAGTAAATACTGGAGTTGACAATATTGACCCACCTCCTGCTCTTAAGCTGAAATAGGATCAGGTTTTTTTCCTTCCCTTCTCTCCAAAGTGACAGCTGAGCAGGGGCTTGGGGGACCACAACCACCAGGAAGAAAGAATATCAGGAGCATAACTATGTTGCTTCAAAGCTGCAAATTCCGTAAACAAGCCCAGTGAGGAATTTGGAGAGCAGTCCTGACTGCAACCCACAGGAGTCTACAGTAGCTGCAAGCATTGAAAAAAAAGCATCAGGAAAAGTACGAAAAAGTACATGCAGAAAAATGCAGAGTCAAGGAAGAAGTACTCCTTTCTCTTTTTTGCTTTGGAAGACAGAGCATATTTTAACATACAATCAAGGTAAGGTTCTGCATCTCTGTGTCATTACTGCAAAATTCTGTATAGTTCTGAGCTTTTCTCTGTATACCAGTAGATACTGGAAGAAGAAAGAAGAAGAAAGTAAAATGATTGCTTTACTTATTAGTTTGCCTGTCTGCAAAAAGAACTCTCAGCAATTCTGGAAGCTGTGAGCATTCACCACAGTGAGATCAATCCCGTATTGCCTGAAAAGGTAATAAAAACTGATTCTGGGTGGTTGATCCACTGTCTCCAACTGCCACAAACCTAACCAGAGCAGACCCTCTGTGATGTTGTGGGTGGTCTTCCTGTGCAGCATAATGTGTTGATCAGCTGCTAACTTCTGTGTGAGTATTCTCCCCTCTCATCTCTGCAGATTGTTCTATTGTCTTGAGAGGGGTCTAAAGTCATTGGCTCCCCAGGAAGTCCTTGAGTTCACTGTTTTGAAATAAGTGTTATAAACAACTGTAAAGCGAGTCATCACAAAGAGGCACATTGGTTTTTAGATAAAAGCGTGCAAGACAGATGTTATTGAGTGCTTCTTCTGTTTCAAGCTAGAAATAAAACTGAACAACTTGTGATTCTGGTTCAAGTATTTTAGAATTGTGCATTGCAGGACTATCCAGAACACAATTCTTATCACACATCCAGTTCTGTGTCCTTTATCTAATTCGGTGAATACAGCTTAGTCTGCCTGCGTTGCTAAACCAATTTCATATATCACGGTATGTATTTTCTGCACAGCTGTTGTAAAAATAGTTAAGAGTTCTGAATATGGAGGAGGTGAGGATGAACGACTAGATCAAACAGCTAATTAAAGCTGTTTTTGAAAAAAAATGGCACCTTTTATGGGAAAATTATGATTCTTCAGCAATTTAACTTGCTGTGATGAGATGAGAGATGGCAGGATGAGAGAAATTATTTTCAAACAAAAACATTCCTGAAGTATCAAAGATTTCAATGTATGAAATCTAATATATTTATTCCAATCTGATAGCAAAACATATTTGATCTCATTGATTTGAATATGATTATATCTCGGTTAAAAATATCTTTTTGTACTAGATTTATCTCTGGAAGATTAAAAGGATTTCATTGAGTTTTTTTTGCAAAAATCGTGACTTTTTTGCTTTTCTTACTGATATTAGTATGCTCTGCCTTGGGCGTATCAATATGTCCAAACACTCCAAGTTCTGTTGTCTGTTTATTTACATTCAAGAGTGAAAACTTAACTCTTGCTCTGCCAATGCCACAATCTACTAGATGTCAGAGATAGAGTAGAAAATGGTAATAGAACTCTTTCAGGCGAATGTTCCTGCATCAGTTCGCAAAAAAATTTGGTTTCCATCTTTTCATTTAGGAGCCACCAATGCACTAACCAACCTGTTAATGCTGATTTTAGTCCTGTTTGGAGCTTGATTTTGACTAAGTTCCTTCAACAGCACTCTTTCCATAAGTTCATGATTCCCCATGTGGATTTCATGCTGTTGGCAGTGTCAGCACTATTGTTAAAGGGATGCATTATTCCATGACTTCTTTCCAGTCTGCAAAGACCTGTCACTTGATGTGATCCTCCAAGAGGCCTCATTCTTCCCGGAAGCAGTGGTATTTCAGCAATGGCATCTTAGCGTTATTTGTGCTCCTGGAATCCAGAAGAGGCAAACTGGCCTCTCATATCTGCCAGCTACTTGCTGATGTTCACTGTGATCTACCAGAAGAGTAGAAAGTTTTTTACTACGGGTAATACACATGCAGTGAGAATGTGAATCAATGCAAATCTGAGGAATGGGAGGGAAGGGAAGGGAGGCTTTCTGCTGGGAAATATCTCAGAATACTATTGAACTTTTTGTGACATTTTACTAAATCCAATTTTACGTATTTCCTTTCACTCTTAATCTCGTTATTATAGATTTTTCTCTCAACTCTGTATATTGCTACCTGCACCTGGAGCTGCTCATTTATAGGGCTTCCAGGGCTGTACTGGCACTCTAAGGCTGTTAAAAGTATTTAGCAAAGGAATGATTTGCAACAGGATGCTGCCTGTAAATCTTGATAGAGTTATTAATACACATGAGATAACTGTCCCTCAGTAAATGAAATTATATTATCCTCATTTCTTTTTTGCATTTTCTTTTGATACTGATCATCTTTTGTTTACCTGAATTGTTGGTTACTAAAGCAGAATATGAAAGGCTAGTTTCTATAAATAACAAATCATACTACTAATATTATTATTAATAATGATAATAAATTGCTTTATCTCTTTTCAAAATAAACTTACTCAAACAGTACCTGTACATCAATTTATACCACCTTTTATCAGATAGACACATTACAGGAGATGCAATAAAATAGAAAATGAGAAACACATTTTTAGATGTCTTTTCAGATGCTACAAGGACATATGTGAAGGCATTCATGTGACAGAAGGTGAAGGACAAAGTCTGAACAAAAAATGTGTGCATCTTACTCAGTGATAGGACAGTCTGCCTGCCCACATGGAAATGCCCACAGAGATCAGCAGTCCTGGCAATAGCTTCATCTACTTCAGAGGCAGAAAGGGCACATGGAATTTCATTTTGCAAGGCTCCAGTTTTTACTGTCTGTTCTGAAGCACTGGTGGATATAATGTACACAGCACAAGCCTTCAGCTTTCACTGGTCATCTTTGCAACACTTGCACAACATCTCTTCCATAAATATGACATCATGAAAGAGTTTTGCAGCTTCCTTTCCTTGTACACAAGCTGGGCAGACAGTAGCTCCCTTGACAATTAACAGATCACTCACTGATATTAGTCATGCTGATACTTGCTCTGCTCTACATCCCTTGCTTCTCTCAATGCTACCTTCTGGTGGTAAGTACCTCCATCCTGCTCCTGTGTATTAGACACCTCTCCCTTTCAACTCAAAACTCAAACTTGGTTTAATGCTTCCTTTCCTACTTTTCAGAAGACATCTAAATGCAAACACCTTGGAAAAAAATGTCTTATATTTATTGTGGATATCTCATTCCAGAGATTAAATCTGTTCATATTATCATGTATCAGCAGTTCAGGTAGATACTGTCCATTTGCTTGGAAGTACCCAAGACTTCACCTCTTTGAATACCTCATATCAGCCAGTCTCTAACCACTGCTGCGAACACCCAGAGGAGCCATCAGGCTCCTGTCAGACAAATATGACCCCACTGAAATTAATGGCTAATGGCAGCTCTTTTGGCATGCTGAACATACGCTTCCCTTCACCCATGCCACAGGCTGAAACCCAGCAGTGAACTCACAGAGGGATGTCCAGCCAGTCACCTAGGAGAAAAACATCAGCTATTCGCCAAACTTCAGTTAGGAGCTAGGCTCCTTGGATACTGAATTTAGTGATTTTCATCCCTCTTCCTTCCTTTATCTTGCCCAGTAACTAAGTCCTTATGGCATCACTTGCTGATGTCCTGATATCAACTGCTCTGCAAATGTTGAGCATCTGGCTTGAGCAAAGGGAGCTTGCACGACTTGAGTAGCCTTAATGACACCATCTTTGCTATCATCACTGATATGTAATTCCCTGATTGCCTCCTATTACTATGAACAAAGTGAAACAAAAACAATTTGTTAAGGAGGAATGGCACAGTGCAGTGGCCAACATTTCTTATGCCTAGGAGCACAGTAATGAGATCTCTTGACACCTTTTGTGAGACTTCTGTCTCAGGATATTGGACTCATGACAATAGCAGGTCATCTGCCCAGATTGAAAAAAACCCTTCCATCTGGCTGGAAAGATTTCTAAGAAGGATCAGTAACAAGAAAAAAAGAATGGGAGAATAAGCAAGGTTATTGTTGATTCTTACTATCTCATTTGCTCTTTCAAAGGTGCACACATAGACTTCCTTGCCCTTTACAGCAATATGTAAAACATACATGCACTTCTCTTTGAAACCCAGAGCAGGCAACAGCTTTATATCCTGCATAGTTTTCAAATGTCCCATAGCATAGTCTTCCTTCTAGAAAGCCATTAACCTTCCATGTACAGGCTTTGGAGAACACATTTGTTGTATAATTTTAATTCCTGGGTTCAAATAGCTAATCTTTTCTTGACATACTTGATGTATGACCCTTCAAAAATATTTCATCTCATCCATTAAAACAAGTTTCCTATAGGATTGATTACTATGGCCTTCTCTTTTCACAGTCCCCAAATGTGATGGAAATCCAAGTGTTACACAGGACCTTTTCCACTTTATTGATCTACACAGGAAGGAAAACATTCCTCGGACTCCCCAGAATTGAGTGGAAAAAGAACAAAGTAATGACTCATTCATTTGGCTAAAGTCTTGTAAGTCAAACAGAAGGAAGCTGAAGACCGAGCGAATGAATCATCAAAGGATACAAAAATGTTGCATTAAAAGGAGACAACAGGAAAGCAGAAAGTGAGGTAGAAGAGGAAGAAAGAAGATCTGTACTAGTAGAAGATACTGAACAGTTCATATCATGTGAAAGAATTGAAGCAGAGTTGCTTTTCTGAAATTCTTAATTATCTTTTTCAGAAGACTCAGTAGGATAAATTCATGTATTTTCCTCTTTTTCTATTCTGTCTAGTACTGTTGAATAGACTGTAAAAGTGAGCCTATATGGATCTTGAAAAACATTGCCTTTGGCCTGATTTGGCTTTCACAGGGCCTCTGCTGCTATTTATATTAGCATTGGAAAGGGATAGATAAAAGCAAAGGGTATAGAGAATCCATGCAAGATTCCCATTAGGAATCTCACTGGGTACCTATGTAAAAACCAGAGAAATAGATTTTACTAGGGTTATGTTTCTACCAGTACACCTACAGAGCTCCTGATGTGACTCTCAGTCTCATGAAGTTAATAAAATTTTATCCCGATATAACAAAAGTCATTCTAAATGCTTAAAAGTAAAACAGAGAGAGACATCCCTTATTTGGCAGATCTTTGTTATGTTGAACTTTTCACTCAGGAAATCAAACTTCCTTTCAGTGTTTTGTTTTCAGCCAAATGTTTGTGCCTAAGATAAGACAAAGATGTCAAATGGTTATGTCATTTTGTTCTATTGTTGAGAAGTACAAAACAATATATTTGAAGAGTAGAGTGTATTAGATTTACTAAAACAAGACAAGGTGAGCCATTTAAGTGGAAGAATGGTCTTTGAAACTTGTACTCCAGTGCTCAGGTTATTCTTGAACTTTTAATTATCAGTAGTGAAAGTCCAAATCTCTGGAGCAAGCGGTGGGAATCCACTTACTGTTAATAAAAATTACAAGTTCTTGAATGCATGTAGCATCTTTCACAGAGTAACAATGCTGTCTATCTTGGGAAAAAAGACTTGCCCTTTATGAAGTCACTCAATGAAGATTAATCTGCAACAACAATTACATTAATGTCAGAGGTGAAACTAGTAATCAAACATTCCATATATTCCAGATACTGTAATCTGAAAAACAAGGGATGAAATTCTACCAAATCACCACCACATTTTCAACCCTCTTTGCAGCTTTGTAGGGTTGAAGAGAACACACACACCATACATGCAATAATGTAACGTACAGCTGCAGCAGGACATAAAGTGTTACATCACACTTGTGTCATAGTAAGGTCCTTTCCTGTCTGCATAGACTACTAAGAAACGCCAGAATCATCCAGGTTATTAAACAATCACAGTGCTGCTAAAGTAGTATATTTTGTTTCAGACCGAATGGGTCACTACATATTAGTCACGAATGTTTTCTTTATCTCTCTGCATTGCTGACCATTGCTCATAAGTTTGTTCACTCCATTTTATCTGGAGTTGTTTCTCTGAATGTCTCCTGAATCTTGATAATTTTGTTTAACTTATGTAATACAGCCTCTGTATATATGTTATTTCTTTTGCTAAGACACCATCCTGCAGTGCATTTCTTTAAAATCAGAACTTCTACTTCTTGATAGATATGACAGGAAAATCACAGGTGAAATTGTTAAACTACATTAGGCATCAGGTACATTTTGCAAATTTCTGACCAAATAAACAACTTAATGTAAAAAATAACCTACCTCCATCCTTAGAAACTCTAGAAAAATACAGGATATTCAGTTTGCAGGGCACAAGATTCACAGGTTTTCGAATGATCCATGTTATGAAAAAGCCAAAAAACATGAGCTGTAGACCAGTTACAAAGGCATTTTTGCAATTAGCAACACAATGCACGGCATTATTTTTTGAAATGTTTTATTGTAGAGTTACTACATCAAGAAATAATGATGAGATTAAAGAAAAGGTTCACCGATGTCAAGTGGCATTATATAACACCTTTCCTACATTACAAAACAGGAGTCTGGTAAAAAATTAAAGTTATTTTGACTGCTAACATGAAAAAAAACAAGATCACATGACAGGAGGAGTATCAAAAGATCTCAACACATGCAAATCTGTATTTGTTTCCTGAAAAACAGACTTTGTGAGAATTAAATTTATTTCCCATTTCTCTAATTACTCCCAAGTTGCTTTATAAATTCGCTCCAACATTCTGCTCTTAAGTGTGAAAGATACATCTATTTTCTGCCAGGGTGCCCACTCTCATATCAATGGCTTTTAACTGCCTGAAGTTGAGTGATAATTTCTTCTGAACGTCTCGTTCAATCTCAGTGTTCCCTTCTTTGAATACCAGCAGAGCAAACTATCCTAATTCAGGTGTTAGAGTCAATGGACAATATGGTGAAAGGCACCACATTTCAGTGCTGCTGTCCCTTAAATTGCTGCCAGAAATCATATGCCACTGGAGCACATTCTGCCATTATCATTATGCTGTAAGTATTTCAATTATAATTAAACTACCATCTAGAAAGTAAAACATCATTTATAGAGTAATTTCCAAACCGTTTCAAGCCTCTCATTAAACACTATTAGCTCCCCCTTTTGTTCACCCTTAGCTCAGTGCCTCCTGTTTCATTTCAATCAGAGCCTGGGTGATACATTTCATTTCTCTGTAATATTTCTCTCTTCACATTTTGATGTATTCATTTTGAAATGTCATTTCTCTGCATCTCTGTGCTTCACTTGAACAAGCCTTTGTTACATCTGAGCAGCTCAGGCTGAATACTAAGCTGTAGGCTACCACCATCACTCTTCAGCGTTAAATAAGACTTTAATTGTTCCATACGATGACAGTTAAAAAAACACGAAACAGAAATACTAGATTTTTTATTCATTTTTGAAGAGTACGTAAACATATTTACCACAAATATGATTTTTTTTGTTGTTGGATGCAACTGTATTACTCTTAAATTACATACCGAAAGCAGTGACAATAGTCAGCTTCCACGGGGCACAGGACCTATCAATCAGGAGAGTTAAATACATCATGTTGTAATTATATGAACATGTGCACTGATGTATCTCTTTGTCCAGGGACAAAGATCTGCATAGAGGCTGAGTTCCCACTCCATTTGAACAAACGAAGGAGCTGAAAGTGAAGGTGGAGGTGAAAATGGTGGAGAAGGTATAAGAGGAGGAGGAGAAAGGGCAATATGGGAAGAACTACAAACATCAGTATCCCTCACAGCTCCCTGAAGACCTGGGGATGGCTAGTGAAGTTCAGTGGTTAGGGAAAGTAACTCTGATCTTTACTGGAGACATTAACAGGATCTGATGGACCAGTCTTCAAAGAGCTAGTGCTGAGATACACTGGGATAACTGAGAAACTGGGCATCAGCAACACATCCCCTGAGTATAATACACAGAAAAATGATTAAGTGCTGCTTTTATGCAGAATTCTTAACAGGTCTAAGTTAGTATCTTAGCAGATTGAAAAAGAATTGAAATGCAGCCCATCTGCTTACAGTCTGTGGGGCAAAACATGTTGCAGTTTCAGAGAAAAACTGAGTCTTTGTTGTGTCAATTGTCTTAAAAAGCTGATTCTTCCAAAATGCGCAATGACAGCTGAATACCACAGCCATTTTCAGAGTGAGGACTGAAAAGCTACAGAAAAGTACTCTTGCTCACACGGTGCTTTAGGCAGAATATAGGAGGCCTGATTTATCAAGTAAATTTTAATGTATGTGTTTTTCTTTGATTAAAGATATTTCAGACTAAAATGTGCACTACATTCATTTCAATTCCTTCATCCTCTCCAATTTTCAGTACAGAAATAAGTGATTTTCTGAGATTCTTGTGTTATTTCTCATTATCCATCAATTCTCCTAGACACCTAGCAAAGCCTTGATCTAAGATAAATTTACCCAGCTTGCAGTCCTGTAATGAAAAGTCCATGTTCTCTTCTCCTTGCTAAATGCAAAAAAGGTTTCTTATAAGATCATTATAAAGCTTTTGACAATGCTGCTAAGAATTGTGACAGTTATGTAAAAGTATGCAGGATGGATATTGATTACCTGCTGAAATCTTCTGTGCCACAGTTGGGCTGATTATCTGAATATTTACTTGAAGTGGATCTTCAAGTGGAGAGATTATTAGAGAGGACTCTTACGCTACTTATAACGTTTTTCTGGTAGATACATCATGGTAACAGAATACTGACCTGACACAACATTTTAACATACAATGATTTAATATACACTGGACTCACCTGTTTCCTTACTACTCAAAGAAATCAAGTCAATGTGATAAACAGAAAAGTCCCAAGTAAAACAACACATCACCTCAGAAATGGAAGGTGCAGTCGTATACATTTCCTGACAAATACATATTGCGCAGTGTTTGGCATTAACTTGAAATGAGCTTTTCCCTTTGTGGAGAACCAATGTTTGCAGAGAAGTTAACAGGATCTTGAATCTTTCAGAGCAGCACAGGCCCAGTGCTCATCGCCTATTGGGTAGAAAGGAATGAGAGGAGATTATAAGGATTGAGAAGTGCTTTGCCACTTTGAAGAGGATTTCAGCATTTTGCAGAGATACCTTGAAGAACTGTCAGTAAGTGAGAATTCTCCTTTCTGTAGAAGTTTGAGCTCTTCTGCTTGCTACCTCTGCAAGTGCTGATGCCTGCAGGTACCTATCGGATTTTAATTACTCTTCTTTTCACCCCGCAAGATGTGTTTCAGCTTAAACCTGTGAAAAGCAGGGATGTGACTCCCATCTACTAGGAGACCAGAGTAGCAAACAGACAGTTACATCAAAGTGTCTGACCTAAATCAAGAACCAAAGAAAAAAGGAGAGAGTAGAACTGTTGAATTGTTATGTACTATGTATTGTAATACAATTCAGTATTTTTTTAGTTGGATTCAGGTTATCATAGAAGTCAATTTGGGTTTTTCATAAGTCATTCACTGCAAACTGCTTGGAACAGAAGGTGCCACATTGCAAGTACTTTGTTTTGTTCTGCCAGTGGCTTTTGGAATCTGATGGTTCAATGCAACAATATTGTGGAGTGTGCACACTTACACAGAGAGCACCATACACATCGGAAGATTTAGTGAAGCAGCATTTGCAATGTATTTGTTTTTTGAAGAACAGTCTTATGATCAGACCAGCATAGAGGCAACTGAGCAGGCTGGCATTGCTAAGGCATTCTGGGGATGATCAGTTGCCAACATCATCTGCCATGACAGTCCACAGTGAGACTCAAATTCGGGCAGTTCTAGCTCTGTAGCAGAGCTACATCCTGTCCCTCAAAGCTGTGATCTCAAGTAAGTAGAAAGGGTCATAGAATAGAATTCATAGAATGGTTGGGTATTGGAAAGGAACTCAAAGATTGCATAGTTCCAATCCCCTGACATGGACATGGCTTCCCCCCACCAGCTGTGCAGCACTCCATCCAATGTGGCCCTGGATGCTTCCAGGGATGAGGCATCCACAGCTTCTCTGGACAGCTGTACCAGTGCCTCACTGCCCTGTGAGGAAAGAATTTTCCTTTATCATTTAATCTGTATCTCTATTCTTTTAGTTCAAAATCGTTCTCTGTTGTCCTATCACTAGGACAACACTTTTACACTAGACTGTGTAAAAAGGCAATCTCTTTCCTACTTATAAACTAATTTCAAGTACTGGAAGGCCACAGGTTTGTCAGTTGACTACTTGTATTTTCCTTTTGGCTTAAAAACAAATATTTCAGTTCATTTGCTCCCCTAGATGTGGTCAACAGCAAACAATTATTCAAGTTGAAAAGAAAGCTAAGCTTTAACAAGATACCTTGTAAGTTTAATTCGGTCTGTTCCTCTTTCAAATTCAGCAGTGTTCCAGAGCAGTTTTTTTGCATCCCCCTCTGTTTCAGCCACTAAAATAATTCACTTTCTACCTCATTTCTATTTTGTTCACATACCTCTGCTGAACACATTTATTTGATCACTAATGAAGTAGAAATGTGCATGCCAACTGAAAAAGGAAACATAACATTTGACCATATATGAATTATGTGTGAAGAATCAGATACTGAAAGAAAAATGATACTTGAATGTAAAAGTAATGATGCATTCTTACTGTTGCACTGTACTTCTATTTACTATTCACTTTTTTAGCCAACAAAGAGTAAAAACAGAAAAGCTCAAGGGAAACCTGACGCACCCCATTTTCTAAAGAACATAAGTGACATATGGACCAAAATTCAATTTAGACTTGCCAATTGGACACCGGACTACTTCACTGTACTTCAGTGCAGAATTTTAATTGCACTTGCACACGAACCTGATTAGTCTCAGTTATTTTCCAGAACATTGTTCTCAAACCTCTTTTAAAGCACAGTCTGGTCACCTAAATTATTCAATTTCAACAGTACCACATAAAATTCACTTCTGGTTTTGAAATCATTTTCCATTCTGAGAAATAGAAAAGATTTTTTGAATTTTGAATGCACTTGGGAGAATGAAAACAGATTAAGTGATACAAGGTAAAGTCATGGAGTTATGAATTCATCAGTGTTTCATGTGAAAATATGAAAATGCTCGAAAGTTCTAGAAATACAGCAAACAACATGCATGAGATTTCATAACCTCCTCCTAAAGGATGCACATTCACTCATTATTATATTCACAGTCCATGGAGTATGGAAAAGTATGCTTATTTACTTGACACATAAATTAGCACAAACCTGTGGAGCTGGCTTTACATGGAAGTGCAGAAGACCCTTTCTTTCTATTAGAGCTTTGTTTTCTAATTTGAGAAGAATGCAATATGAAGACTTCCAGAGACGATAGCAAAGACATGTAATAAATATTTTAAAAGAAAGGAAAAACAAAAAAAATCAACCCAACCTGCAATGATATGCTAGTTCTCTTGCTGCTGACGTATATTTCTCATAAAAATCCTTAGAAAAGGCTTACATCAGGTAAAGTAATCTGAGGTGAGCATCAAAATTTATGTTGTCACTACATTTTATAATGATAGGTCACAAAATTCCATAGGAATTGAAGAAAAAACATATGTCACAGTGACACTTATTGGCATCAAAAAGGACAAAGCTGGTCTGCCAAAAGCATATTGAAAGATAAGCTCCCAAAATGCTGTATTTTTGTCCATGTATAAAAAACAAACTTCAAACTATGTAGCAAAAAATCTCTTCTTACCGCAAGGCTTGACTTTTCTATTCTTTTCTTTTTTATTTTTCTTTTTTTTGACAGTTTTATAGTGGCAACTAGCCTCCAGTCAGTAAGTCAGTCACTACCGTATTGACAAAAGATATTGACAGCATGCATAATTTAGTCAAAATCTGGTGCTTTTTATCACTTCAGAGCTTTGAAAAGGAACAAAAAAAGTCACATCAAAATTCATAATTCTTGCCCCTTGCAGAAAAATCAGGACCAGACCAAGAGCTTGCAGAAGCAATTAAATGTCTTTTCACAATAAAAATTAAATAAAAATTCAATTCCTGAAAAATTAGTTCACATAGCAGAAAACATAAGTGTAGTTAAAGAGTTAAAAGGTAAACAGCCCTGGGGATAGTTGGTACACACTAAATACTTTCACAGTTTTCTTCTTGTCTTTTTACAGCAAATCAATATATTTGGGAAAGTTTGGGGTATCTATTTTTTAGGCATAATCAACAGAAACTTCTATACCCTGAAGTTCTGAATTCTCAGATCATCTGCAACTTCAATTAACTTAGCTGCACCTACCAACTTTCTCTAGAGGTATTCAATAATTCTAAAATATTAGGCCCAAGAACAAATACTAACAGTGGATGCCTTCAGCCTGTGATTGTAACTTTCAATGGTATCATCAACTTCTCCTCATACTTTTCTTCTTTACAGACTTTCAGGAATTGCTTTTTATTATTATTATTTTCAAGAAGGTCTGATTGTTCTTAGAAATTTTTACTGTTCTTTGTATGCTGTATTTTTATATTTTTAAATAGTGAAAATCTATTGCATAACACTTCTCCTTCCCCTCACCCCCTGCTGCACCTTCAGGGTACACTTGAATCTTGCAAGTAATAATTTACTAGATGTTATCAAGATTATTTTTGCCTTTAGACAGAAATATGTAGGAATACATCTTAGAATTTAATACTGATCAGAATCAGTTCACACAGGCATGTGTGCATATGTGTTAATGTTTGTGTAATACTTATTATAATATTTATTTCTGAATTCTTCAGAAGGACATTCTTCCACAAAGACGTAGTGATTTTTTCTAGTGGGAATGCCAAGCGCAAAGTCATTCAAAAAAGTGTTCTGTTTTTCCTTTTTTTTTTTCAATTTTTATGTTTTTCCTTCAGAATCAATAAAAGTATTAACTTTTTTTTTTTTTTTTTTTTTTTTTTGGTAGTTGTAGTTGTTACTAATTAGATGATTTGCTGCTCTTTAGTGTTCATTTTTTCATCCAGCGAGGGGTGACACACTGGAGCAGGTTGCCCAAGGAGGCTGTGGATGCCCCATCCCTGGAAGCATTCAAGGCCAGGCTGGATGTGACTCTGGGCAGCCTGGTCTGGTGGTTGGCGACCCGGCACATAGCAGGGGGGTTGAAACTAGACTGTGGTCCTTTTCAACCCAGGCCATTCTATGAATCTATGATTTTTGTAGTTTTAAATTTGTTCTGCAGTAGAATTTCCATTATGGTTTGTTTCAGGTAATTGTCTGTATATGGTTTCAGGTTTAGAGCTGAGAATCTGAAACAAGGCTGTGGCCTATCCAGCTTAGTACTTGCTGCTTTCTACAGAGGTAAAGCAGGTTACAGAGGCTATTTTTCTTGCACACCGTAGCATGCTGTAGTGCACTCTTCCCAAGTGTGGCTGAGGAAAACATACTGACTGATTGGCCTATATGATACCATCCAGCAGGAAAAAAGCAGATGCTGAGTTTTTCTACAATGGTAGTGAGTTTTTCTGTAGTATTCTGTTTTTATGATTGTTTTCATCTTCTGCAGACCTTGTGATTTTGCCTGTGAAAGCAAAATTTAATCAAGAATTTAACTGAATTAATATTCCTGTACCTAAGCATAGATATTACTTTCACTAAAAACTCTCTAAAAGTCTCTGTAACACTTGAATCCATCTTTACAAAGTTGTTTTGCTTCCGCTTTCTGATGTTACCTGGATGTGGGTATGGCCTCCAGCTGTTGCTTTTTCTCCAGGGCCATTCTTTTAAGATTTCTTCAGATTTTAGACTCTCATCCCATGTCATTTGGCACACTGAAGTTTTGGAAAAGAAAGTGAGGTAGTCTGAACGATCAGCTTACAGATGGCTCCAGCAGTGGAACAGGAATAGCTGGCTCCTGAACCTGAGTAAAAGAGATCCTCTATTGGCAGAAAGAGGAAAAAGGCAAAAAACACCAAATACCTTTCTATGGAATGTCCCTCACTGGGGAATAATGAAAATCTGCCTCTGTGACTATAA
>JAPSGF010000003.1:21765070-21783313 GCA_035772895.1 Perdix hodgsoniae
CAGGAAAACAAACACACAGTTTAGGAAAGAGAGGGCAGAAAGAGAAAGAAAACTGCATGTATTTTACACTAGGAGAACTCATACAGATGGAGTACTCCAGAGATAGAACATTCCTGCCTGAAACTTAAATGACCAAATATCCTTACAGGGTTCCACAATAAATCTTCATGTTGTTAACTCAGCCTATGTAACTTGGAAATGTTAATGTGTATATTAGAGGTATACAGATACAAATTGAGATGTAGATGTGTGTGCTGAATTTATGTGGGGAAGTTTGTTTTCCTTGGTAACTAAGAAGGACAGTGGATGAAAACCTGGAAACCATGCAGTCTGGCTGGGCTAACGAACCTTGTTAGCAATCAGAGACGATGTAAGACTGTTCTGGAATATGGTAGAATATCAAAATACACTATATCTCAAGTCATGTCATTTCTTACAGCTGGAAATCATAGGACAAATGGTTGACTGCAGTTGCGATTTCCAAACTGGATGACTAAGGACTATAGTAACTAGTTGCTCTCTATCAAAAACTCTCTATAACACAGTTAACTATTCAACTCTGTTTTTGTTCTCTCTTTTGAACTCTCTATCCAGAAACCTGTGTTTATGCTCTCTTCTGTAGAGAAGAAAAGAAACACTGCTTCGCTGTACCCATGGCAACCATCATCAGTCAGCAGGCTGAGATTTGTGTTTCGAAGTAAATGCACAGTCTCTGCCTTGGTCTACCATCAACAAAGTTCCAAGGAGAATGAAAGTGATTGAATATACAAGCTGCTTAGGAAAGAAAAAAAAAATAGTACTATAAAGAAGTAAAATTTTCCTCTTAGAGTCAGGTATTTTGGAGAATGACCCTGGGATTTGATGATGTCTTGGAAATAGGGGCAGCAAGAACTTTCGATCCTTATGAGGAACAGTCTCAGTCCTGATGACTTTCAAGTGGAGGATTTAAAATTATTATTTAGGCAATAGATTATGTTAATATTTCTCTTTCATCTTCTCTAAGTATCATTTACTTATTGCTGTAAGTTACAATGACATTTTGGCAGATAGGTTCACATGCATTTGTGAAATCCTTTATTTCATAACTATATTAAAAATATTTGCAATGTAAAGTAGACATTTATTCATCTGCAGTCTCAAGTAGAGTCCATATGCAAATTTCCTATTCATCTCCTCTTTGTACAGTATTGAATCAGCAGTGTTGTTTCAGCATTAGAGGAATTTCTCTCTTTTCCTGATTGTTAAGGTGAATGGTTGTACTCCATTCTGCCTTTGAAATGTTTATTATTTTTATAAGTCGTTATTTCTTGTTATGGGAACTGCATAGTACTTTATAGACAAAAGACAAATTGCAGTGTTCATAGAATATAGTAGGATGTGTAAACAATTCTGTCCCGTGTTGCTGAATACACATATCCAGAGACTACAAGAAAAGTAGAAGGCAATTTACCTTTACTTGCCCTCAAACTTTTATAATAAGAACAGGTTCCATTTTCCCAGAGCTTTTACAGGGATTTATCTAGTTGTTACTAAGAATGTACATGGACAAACGCATAACTATATATTGAAGACTCTTACAGCTTTTTACAAAGTCTTTCTGAAGTTCCACCAAGATTCACAGTTCCAAGCAAAGCAAAATAACTTAAAACCCATAAAATCTACATTACTTGTTGGAAACGTCTGTAAGTTACTGCTATCTGTCTGAGCTTAGAGCTGTTTGGTTTACATGATCAAAAATATGGGGGAAAGAAGGTGAAAGGAAAATGAAACAAAAACTATTTGGCTGACTGGGTTAGTGGTAACAGAAGGCAACTCATGACCTATACCTAGAAATATGTACGAGACCCAGTGATATGCACTCTTAACTGTTTAAGTGAGATTTTGGTTTAATTCTTGTTTCAGTTCCTCTGAAAATTTCAAGCCACTCTGTCCTGCAAAAATTCTCTCAACTTAGACTTCAGCAGAGGCTACTGCAGAACAGAGAATGCATTATCTTCGTCTAGTTTCCACCAGAGCGAATCAGAAAGTCTGCAGAAAAGAAAGGACTAATCTGTGCAAGGTCACAGACTAACAGCGCTGCCCTCGGCAGGTTCTGGATGCATTTGTCTTATTTATGTATATACAAAATGATTCGTTCTTATCTTTCTATACAGAATTTCTTGATGGTAGCAGTTTTACCTTTCTTTATATATTTTTGGAAAAAACAATGAGTGACTCACAGGGTGTTTTGATTCCTCATATCATGCAGTGGATGGCTTCATGAGCACAGTCACTGTAATAAAACACTGATGTATTTATGCTCTCTAGTTTTCTTTCTTGGTGACGATGGTTGTTTTCAGGGTTGGCTTTTTGTGTGTCTATGTGTATTTATTTGTTGTTGCTTTTTTGTTAGTTTTAAAATGAAATTTATTATTATAATGACTATGTACCTACTCTGCACAGAGACATCTTCATAATCAAAAGACTGGGGATTCCAGCTTTCCAAGAGTTACACAGAGTCACTGCCTAAACTGGGATTGGCACTGACAGCAGTTTTCCGCACAGGATGGGGCTGAAACACAGTATTATAAATCCTCTTCCTATTTTAAAATCATTGGTGGGAGTTACTGAACACAGACTCCCACTTTTTTTCAGAGTTGACATTTCTTAGAAAAGAAAGTGCAGAAAAGCAGAAGGCAGAGAGACTGATAAAGTATTTAGAGCAATGTCTCCTACAAACTCCCTTCTTTCTCCATATTTCTCAAAAAACAAGCAAGTTTCTTACCAGTCCTTTCTTTTGGGATCTTGGCATCTGTTAATATGAGTGCTGAGGTTTCTAGACAAACACTAATTTCACTGCAATTTACGGAGTACTACCCTCCACTGTTATTTGAAAATATTTCTATACAACAGAGGATAATAGGAGTGCTGAGAAAATACTTCTTTTATGTTTTTCTGCTAAAGAAATGGCAGTGTTTACTTCAAAAAAAAAAAAAAAATTACAGCCCATTAGCTTTTAATTGTTCTCACTATCATTATTTCCATAATTTGGTGCTGTACAAAAATATCTGCCTACCACAGAACTGATTTCTCAAGCCAGGCTGAAGATTTCAGGCTCCAAATGCATTGTTGGCATCACTTGTTAAACTCTTGCCTGCACCATCTTCATGGTGGAAGGTCTATTTCCTACCTGTAATAAGAACAAATGAACAATTTGGGCTCAGAATTATTTTGCTCTCTTTATTTTGTCCTCCAATGTGTGAAAAAAATAAATTTTCACTAAAATAGAAAAAAAAAAAAAAGAAAGAATCTGCTCCAGATCCCTGGAGACATTAAGTAATTCACAAATTCACAGTTTAGATGCAACTTTTTCAAAAGGGTTACTTTATTTTGTTGCAATACGTCAGACACCCATTTGCAGCTCCAAGCCATCTACATTTGATTAGAACTACATGCTCACCTATGAAATAAAATACAAGCCAACCTATGTCTAGCTTCCGTATACCCATTATGAGAATTTTTCTCTTTCCTGTACTATTTTCATCCTCTCAAATCCACAAAAACATGTTCCTGTAGCTTTTAAATTGCTGCAAGGATCAAAAATAAAAGATGGGAGGAGGATAGTCCAAAGAAAGGGACAGATAACATCCCAAAAGCACAGCAGCAGATTCAGATTGACTTTCTCCAGACTTCAACTGTTCCCACCTTGCACCGAAAGAGAATTTCTGTGCAATAAGCTCCATGGATGTAGAGCAAGAAATCCCACACAAACTTTGACTACCAACACAACATTCAGAATAAGAATTAAAAAAAGCACAGTGAGATTATATGGAAAATCCAATTTCTAATAAAGCAGGAACCTAGATAAGTTAATCTCAGTCTTTATTCCATTACTCTGTTGTCTATTCTGAAGCAAAGATGGAGGCCATTATGGTTAAGTTTCCCTCAGATGGACCATTGCACACCATTACTACATTATTAAAGGCATTTTCTGTTTTGTAGTGCTGAGGCAAGAGAAGCCATTACTTACTGGCGCTTATGGCAGAAACAGTAGCTAAACCACACAACAGCTGAATTTCTGATTCTCCTTCCAGCTCTTTCCTGAATAGGAAATAGCATATTTTTTTCTTATTCATATAAAACTTCAGACATTTTTTATAAAATGTTTTTAATCTCTTTATCCAAAAGGGTCTTGGTTTACAAAATTGCCAATCTTTAGCTTGAATACTTAAATATTATTTATTTTTTTATGTATTATCACAGTGTAAAAGAAGTTGGATACCACCCTAGAATCCTATCCCACTAACAAAAATGGGAAACCCTTAAGCAGCCATTCAGTTTGTTATTGGTATGGTACTCATTACTGTTATCCCTTAAATAAGCTGTTTTCTGCATAACTCTGAACAGCCTAAAAACCAGATCCTGTAGTTACCAAGCTGATTTTATGAGAGAGATACTGCTTCATTGAAACAGAACAACGGAGACATCCAATGGACCCTCTTGTTTATTACAGCTCATTATTTCTTCCTCTTAACACTTTTGTATTTTTTCATATTACATTTAACTACACCTCCTGATCACACTCACCTGCTACATTTGCTGTTATCTCACATAGTACCTGAAGGCAATGATGTCCTCATCAGAAGCCACTAGCATCCCTGGCACACAGTCATCTGCTTTTCTCCTGTCAGTGTACCTTGGACTTTTCACGTTTAATTGCATACAATAAATACGTTCCTATAAGAAAAAATGTTTGTTACATCAGCTACATCTGCTACAACATAGCTTATTAGTTTTTTTTTCTAAGAATCACCCGCTATAGTCCTTCTAAATTGCTATGATTTTTTTTTTTTAGCTGACCTGAAAATTATAGTTGCTTCTCTAAACAATTGCCTTTTTTATTATGAATCTAAGTATTGCATAAATACAATACATAGAACTTAAAAACACCGTTTTTCCATTTCTAAATTCCTCTGGAGAAGAACAAAAAAAGAGTGTAGTGAAAATACATTCTGTGTTGCAGTTTGTTTTATTTAAAGCATAACTGCTCGAGAAATCTCTTTTGGTCTTTGTCCAAGTAATGCTCTCAACTGTTTTATTAAAATGTGGATGTGTGGTTTCTGCTGTGGAGGGGCATGAACTCTCATCAGGTATCTTACTCCAAAAAGGTTTGAGCATCTCACCGGTCGAAACACAGAAAAGGACTGCAGAATATGATCAAAAATTAGACAGCTGAGGATTGCAGATATACTCAAATGAGTATAACAGCACAATAGTCAACAAAGGATATGCAGAGCAAAGCAATGGCTTAACTTGAACCTGATACACAAGAAAGTGGAATATTTCAGTATGTAGGTTGGTCTTTGTTCCTATGATGCTACTGTTTCAATTTCACTGCTCTGCCATTAAACTTAGAGAAAATTAACCTTCACCAAATATATATGTATAAAATTATTGTGCTGTTTGCACACCCAAAATAATTGTTCCATTACTGTATAACTGCAATATATTGCAATTGCAATAAGAAGAATTTCACTCAGATTCTGCTCAATCAATGCTCAAGCAAAAGTTCGTAGTAACTCAAGTGGAAAGGTTTACCTTTTTGAATATATGTAGAAAACAGATATCTAGATGTGGATTTTAATGCTTTCTAATTCTCTGCTCTAAAATGTGGATAGGTCCCTGCAGGCAAATTATTCCTGTAACTTTTCTGAAAAGCCAGCCAGTGATTCAAATAATTTCTAAAAATACAGATACAGAGCACATGAAAACCCTAAGGGCAAAATACATCACAAACACAGAAATCCAAAAGGGAAAATCCATTTCTAGTGAGTTACATCTCTGAGTGATGAGCCATACTTGCCTTTTCTTGATCAATCTATGTAACACATAGGTTGCTGGATGGACACTCAAACTAAAAACAAACTCCCCCCCCAAAAAAAACAACAAATGTCACCTCTAGAAAACTTCTACAAATAGGAAAATGTACTTGTTGAGTAATATTTGCTCTTTGTCATGATACTGAGATAACAACTGAAAATTTTGGAAATCAGCACTGGAATGTAAAACCAGATGCCAAAATAGTGGCTAGGCCCTGCAACTAAATGAAAGCACACTGTAAGAATGATATACTACAACAGAGAAGTGTCTGTGATTCTACAAGGCAATGGTTGGCTTGGTGTGGAACGAGATACTAGATTCAGGTCATGCTTCCATGCTAAAGGGTAAAGCTCATTCACTTTCCCTACGCTGTGGAAACAGGTTGGTGAGGGAAACCATCAAGCTTGCTTTTTCTCCTCATGCTACATGATAGGAAGTTTACAAGAAAAATAGTGATTTATAGCAACTTTTGTACCACATGCCAAGGTGAACACAGTAAATTCACAGTCACATACAGATAGTTGCATTTTTTATCATAAATTCTCTTTGAAATAAGTGCATCTTTTCAATTTTATTGACATTTTACATGGCACTATAGGTATTTAATACAAACATCCAGTAAAATCTAAGCAAACAGAAGAGGAAAAAAAGCTAGAATGGCTTACCATTCTCACTTTTTGCACTGAAGTAACCAAAAGCTGACTTACAGAGCTAGCAAATCCCAAAGCAATTATACCTAGCTTTAGCAGTGAGAGAAGAATTCACTTATACTCATCAGTAACCAAGGGCTCTTATTCTTTCATGGTGAGAAGTGTAACAGTACTTTTCGTAGGTACAAATTCTTCTACTCTTGTTCTTCTTCTCAAATATCACCACATTGCAATCTTCCTCAGTGACAAACAGCTTCAGCAAGTCAACACACCCCTTCTGAATATGATAGTGTTCAACTCTTTTTCTGACGCTAAAGGATAGAAAAAATGAGAAGATAAGGCTCTAAGGCATGAGATGCAGGACAATTTCATAGAAACATAACTACATTTGTTAATACCAAGACTTTAAAAAAAAAGACAACAGCAACAACAGAATAGTTACTAACCTAGAGTTTATCCGAATATGCTGCTGATCTGCAATAAATAAAGGAATGAAAAGTAATGACCAAGAAGGTAGTATGTACAGCTGACACTTCAGCAGTTTGCAAATATTCCACTCCAAATAATGCTACTTCATCTCTCCCCCTTTCTGCTGCCATAATCTTCCTTTTTCTTCCTCCATCCTTTTTGTTGATTTTGCTATTGCTTCATTTTTAAGCTCACAAGAAATGTGTGATTTTTCATAAATGAACTCCTCATTTGGGTCTCAAGTTTATTAGTGGAATAAGGATATACAAAGAAACAATATAGAGATACTAAATTGTCAGGTATTACTGTCATTTTGGCAAGAAAATACACTTAAAAAGAGCAGAATTTCTTCCTGGGACCATTCCTTTGTCTGGAGAGCACCTACTGGTGTTAGCTCCTTAGAATTCACATAAGGATTTGTGATTCCTTCCCATACTTGATGAGATGTGAGCAGTTCAGAAAATTCATCACTTCTCCACATTCTCTTTGCTCCCCTGCTTTTCTCTTTACCCCGCAGCTGATTCTTCAGCTGACTTTCATCCTATGTTTAGTTTCTGGCCTCTGGAAACTGTGGTTAAAAAAAGGAAGAATGGGAACATGCATATATAGGAGATATTAATATATCTGCCTCAAGGAGCCATGGGCATCAACTGAGACAAAAACTGAAGTACAAGAAAAATACTATAGGGGGAGTGAGTAAAATTTGGCTAGAATACAAAATCTTCCCCAGAAGGTGCCTTTTGGGAAATATGTTTAATACTCTCTGCTCTTGGTTTATTGATGGCATTCAGGTTTAGCATATACGTCAATCTCTAATTCACTAAGAAAGAGAAAAAATCATGAAAGGCTTTCTTTCTTTCTCAAAGTGGCTACAAGACATGAAGATTTTTTACATTCAAGATACTTATATCACCATCAGCATTTGAAGTGCATTTGCATAAATATTAAATCTGTTTATCTTAAATGATCCTTCAGGTATGCAAGTGTTTTTCATCTCAAATACAAATGGAACATTTCCATGACATAAACATATTCTTTGTGTGAGTTGTAAAGTTACTCAGTTTAATAATAAGCAGCCTTTTACTGCTTTCAGCCTTACAATATACATACTGACATTAGAAAAATGATCACACCATTTCTGCTTCATGCTTCTTTCCCAACAGATCAGTTTGGCATTTGTGCCTGCTCTCACCTTTCTATTGTGAGGTGTTCAAATAAGAGTGTGAGTGGTAATGGCAGACATGGAAACTAGTTCCTTAACTCCAAGAGCATTGTGCAAATAGACGCTATTAAATGATGTTTTCTCTGCTGGGGGAAAACAACTAAGGAAACAGACTTTGAAATTTGTTTTCTTACTCTAAATCATTTGCTTTTTGTATAATAGGTACTAAAAAGAGAAAGCTCACAGTTGTATAATGTTGTCATAGCTGTCATCACTTCAAGGAGCTTAAGCTTCAGCTGAAGGTGGGTCTGTGGTTGCTTGTCTTACCCTGACTTCACTTAACTCCTGTCCAAAGAAATGTGATGTAGGTAACCATACCATCACAAAAATCCTTTTTTCCAAGAGACTGCAGGGACAATATTCCACAAAAGAACACCACAAAAATGGATTTCCTCACATGTGCAGTCAGCATTCTTTGTACTGACATTACAAAAAAATGAGGTTAGGAAGAAATCTTCCGGTAACACCTGAAAAAGAAACATGATAAGAAATACAGAATGAATCTGTTGAGATATTTCCCTGAAAAAGGATAATTAGCACTCCTTCAGAACGGTCAGACTACTTTTCCATCTAGATCATTTTAAGGAAGATGACACTCACCAACCTGTATAGTACTTGAGTGTCCCGTGCATTAGTTTATTTGCCCATTGCCTTAGAAATGTTTCAGCAACAGATGGAAAATGAAATCAATATCACGGTGAACCTTCATCAGTCTGGAATTATTTTCTGTTTATTTAATATATAAATTAATACATATTTAATAGTCTTAATTCTTCAGTGCTTTAGAGAGCCAGATTGTTAACAGAGCAAAGTTAAGAGGGAAAAAATAATAATAATAATAATAATGAGAATAATAAATTACTGCAAGCTGTACTCTCCTGCAATTACATTTTCATATCTTCTAAATCATAACTGTCCAACACTTTGGCTCACTTTAGATGCATTGAATGAACAAGCTGCTTATAAAATATATAATAAACTTAACATATATACATAAGAAAACAGGGAGCAAGAGCAACATAAAACCAGTGGGATGTTTTGCCTTTTTTTTTTTTTTTTGTAAAATTAATGCATCAGGCTGATTCAATGTCAATTGCTGCCATTCCTCATGAGTTCTCAAGGTGTTCATCAGAGATTTCTGATGAAATATTTTACTGTGCTTCATCCTTGACAATAATTGTTCACAAATGTACATACTGTCAAGAAGTAGTGACATGAATAAGGTGCGACTGTGAAGTGAGGGATATTTTTCTCTGGTAAGAGGGCTTATAAATGTCCAGTAAAGAGATACGACCAACTTTTGTTTGAATTAAATATTTGGTTGCAACTCCATGTATTCGCAAGTAAGGTAATGATGTCTACTCAAAATGGAGTGGCAAATACATAAAAATAATGATTTTTTTGAAATCCTGAAGCCTTTTCTCAATACTTTTTATCAAAATGGAAAGAACAGCTGCATATTTTTCACTGTTCCCAAGACTGCTCAGCCAGTGTATCAAAATGCATGAATTTATTTACGATAATTTGAGCTTGCCAAAATTTAAATTTCATTTCAAACGGTACTTTTCTGAAACATAGCACAGATTAGACGATTTTCACTTTGAAGACACATGTTTAACTCATTTAAATGAGCGGTCAAATCCACAAAAATGCTAAATCTCTGAGCTATTTTTAATCTTCATGCTCTGACATAAATTTTCCTTTTGATTTCACAGAGGACTTGATTTCTCTTTTCAAAGTGCTTTTAGCGTTTTACCCAAATTTAGTCACCTTCCTTCAGAAAAGTAAATGATGACCCTATCATCAGCATCTGTACTTTCAAGGAACTCCTAGAACTGGCTATGACTCATTCAGTCCCTTGGACTTCATGAAATTCACAGCTTTGATGACAATTCATATGACATTATCCATTTTTAAAGCTTTTGCACGTATATTTTTTTGACGTCTGATGCACTGATTTTTCATCAAACATGAATTACCATTGTTAATTGTATCATCTTCTATTAAGTTTGTAAGTCCCTTGTTTTTACTGACCATAACAAGGGCACCATCAGTAGCTATACCACATATGTTGATAAAAATTAAAGAAAATTACTTTAATGTGTTGTTTTACTGCTTCATAAAAATCAAGAGACTTAGTTGTGTCTTTGTGTTATGTGATTAAATCTTAAAATCACAGAACAGTTAGGTTGGAAGAGACCTCTGGAGCTCAACTTATCCAACCCATGTCAAGAAGGAACCCAGATCATGGTGTCCAAGACATGTCCAGGCAGCTCTTAGAGATGAGCTCTTTTTAGAGCTTTTTGGAGGAGAATCTCCAAAAGGAAGGAAACCTGTTTCCAGGTGTTTGTATACTCTAAGAGTGAAAAAGTATTTCCAGACATTCAGATAGAACCTCCTGCGCTCTAGTTTGTGCCCACTGCCTCTTCTCCTGGCACTGGGCACCAGTGACAAGAACTTGGCTCTTTTCTCTGCCCACCTCCTTCAGGTATGCCCAGATCTGTCAAGCTAGGTCCATGTATCTCAAAGAAGTGTGCCTGATGCTGGAAAATAACCCGCAACCTCAGCAGAGTCAATCTGCCCACTTAGATTTACAACACTTAAAGTATACATCTCACATATCCCTGAGAAATAAACCTTTCTTTCAGTAAAAAAGATACAGATGAAATAAAACAGATCTACTCTTCATGGTATCTGGTTCAAATACTCTTTGTTTATTTCTAAATTTTCTGAAGAAACTTATGAATATATCTTCTGTGGTCAGTGGTTGGAGAAATCTTTGTAAATTGTCTGAAAAACACGTCTTTGTCGCATGGATTAGCCAGCCTTTGTTCATAGTTTTCTGGCTGGATTCAATTCTAGTTAGTCTTTCCTCCTTGCTTCATTTGTGAAGGAAGTCTGACAAGTTTTTGAAATACTCTACAACGAATAAGCAAGGAACAGCTGACCACTTCCACAGATATTTTTAAAATGTACTGCATATTCCGGCTGAGCATCCAGCAGTGTCCAAATGATGGCAATTCAAAGAAGTTTCTCAATAAGCACATAAAAGATGTTTCTCAACCCAGAAAAAAGAGAAGTAAACTACAAATTGTTACAGCTACTTTTGCTTACTTGTTAGTTGTTCCTGGCAATTTGTCCTTGCCATGGTGACCTCAGTGTTCACAGAGTGAACAGGCACATAATTTCCATTGTCACTCCAGAATAATACCTTACGCATTTTGTTTTGTTTACTGTTGATTGTTTATTTTCTTCTGATTGTTTTTTTGGTTTGTTCATTTTTAAACTATTTCTGCAGTGCCTTCCAGCAATAGAACTGCTGCTTTTTAGAGAGAAGAATTACTCATCATTTTTAAGCTGGAGTTACAGTTCTGCTACCACAGGACATAATTTCCCTCTGCACTGACCCACTGCTGTCTTTATTACGGATCTGCTTCCCCCTACTATAAAGAGAAGAAAAAACATGTAGAGCATTAAAATCATAATGGGGGATAAATACTTGTTTAATGTTTCCCCCCAAATACTTGTATTCTACTATGAAGACACTTCATAAAAATTTTATGTTAGCCACCAAAAATGTTAGCTATCTATGAAAAAGAAAACCACACATATTATTACTGTGTAGAAATGTTCACATAACATTTAATTCCTCATGAAACAGAAGTTTTATGACAATCTGACATACTTCTACCTGATACTAAGGCTGCTGAAAAACTCCAGAGCTCTTCAGCATGAAGTCCTACGTATTTTTCAACGTAGTACACCAAAAAGAGTTTCAACATTCTTACTCACCAACTGAGGATATTTTATATTGTGAATGGACATTACAAAAACACTCCAATTGTATCCTTCATAGAAAACCTACTAGAAGTGCTTACTATAGAATTCCACTGTATACCTAATGGACTTGGAAAATATCTCCATATAATATTTTAAGAACATGTTTCACCACCCACAGAGTACAAGAATAATTAATCTACCAGAACACTGCTCATTGGTCGAAACTCTAAAATGCCACTTAAATACCCCCAAAATATTTGATAGGTACTTCTGTAGCTAAAGTAATCAGTTTTTCATAAAAATGAACAAAGTAACTATACCCTAGTCCTGTTCTTAAACCTAAATAAAATTATATACTACTTAGTTAAAATCTAACGCAGCCTTTAATTTCCCATTAGAATTGCTCATCAGGGCTGTCAGTAACTGTTTTCTCTGAATGTTCATTGTAAAATTACAAGACAACTTTGAAGTCTTTCAAAGACTTACTCATTAAATCTGAAATTGCATTTTAGTTGATAGAAAAGCTTTTTTCATACAATAAAACTTCTTATAAAGAAGTTAACCTGAGACTCCCTCTTATACTTCTTCTTCTTTGATTCCCAATATATGCACAGATACAGAGTAAAGTACAGAAGAGTATTCATTATAATTTTTCCACTCATCAAACACTTACTGTATAGAAACACAGTAATACAGTCTATTTCAACATGTATCAAAATACCACCTGTAGAACTTAGTAGGTAACTTCATAGTTTTGACTTCTGTTACACATAAATTCACTGAAAAATAAAAAGAAAAAAGTTGAAATAATACATCACATAGACTAAATAACTAAAAGATTACATAATTTTTAAAAGTGTTTGAACATCATTGTATAGATCTAAAGTTGAAGAAAATTCTTCATAATACCTCTTGTTTATTCATAACCAGCAAAAGAAAGGCTCTAATTTTTGGAATCAGTAAAAATCAGTTACTTCCTCTAGAATAACCATCCTTTTACTATATAAATTCAGCTCTGTGGGACAGCTTTGCATCTTTATTGTGTTTGAGGCTCCAGCTCTAGATGCAATACACCAAATGAGAGTATGAGAAGAGGGTAAAGGGAGAGAATCATTTCCCTCAAACTTTTCAGTCCAAAATATGGCTGGCTTTCTGGGCTGCAAGTGTATGCTTCCTGCTAAAATCCAAGTTTTCATCCACCAGGATCCTTCTTTGCTGAGTTCTATCTATCTACTCATCACTCTGATTGCTCTGATGCAGGTTCAGAACCCTGCATTTGACCTCGCTGAACCACATATTTTTCTCACAGGCCAACCTCTCAAACCTTGATGTTGTCCACAAACTTGTGAATTAAAGGATTCTAATGTAATAAATTTAAACTCGTAAGTATCCAGCAAAGAAGGTATTTCAATATATTTTTCTCCAGGATAAAGGGGAAAATCATACTTCTTCAAAGAATTTGATTATTTTTTCAGATATTTGTGTGCATCCATAAATCCATAGATTTACACATCACAGAATCACAGAATCACAGAATGACCCAGGTTGGAAGGGACCTCAAGGATCATGTAGTTCCAACCCCCCTGCCTAGCAGGGCCACCAAACATACACCTTTACTAGATCAGGTTGCCCAGAGCCCTGTCCAACCTGGTCTTGAACACCTCCAAGGACGGGGCATCCACAACCTCCCTGGGCAGCCTATTCCAGGACCTAACCACTCTCCTAGTAAAGAACTTCCCCCTAACATCCAACCTAAAACTTCCCTCTTTTAACTTAAAACCATTTCCCCTAGTCCTGTTATTATCAGCCCTTTCGAAGAGTTTACTCCCCTCCTGGGAGTAAGTTCCCTTCAGGTATTGAAAGGCTGCAATGAGGTCACCCTGCAACTTTCTCTTCTCCAGGCTGAACAAACCCAACTCCCTCAGCCTGTCCTCATAGGGGAGGTGCTCCAGCCCCCTGATCATCTTCGTGGCCCTCCTCTGGACCCTTTCCAAAATCTCCATGTCTTTTTTGTACTGAGGGCTCCACATCTGGACACAGTACTCCAGATGGGGCCTCACAAGAGCAGAGCAGAGAGGGACAATCACCTCCCTATCCCTGCTGACCACCCCTCTCCTGATGGAGCCCAGGATCCCATTTGCTTTCCGGGCTGCCAGAGCGCACTGCTGGCTCATGTTAAGTTTCTCATCTATCAGGACCCCTAGATCTTTCTCTGCCGAGCTGCTCTCAAGGACAACTCCTCCCAGCCTGTACAGGTGCCTGGGGTTCTTCCGGCCCAAGTGCAAAACCTTGCACTTTGCCGCGTTGAACCTCATTAGGTTCATCCGAGCCCAGCTTTCCAGCCTGTCAAGGTCCCTCTGAATGGCATCCGTTCCCTCCACCGTATCGACTGCACCACTCAGCTTGGTGTCATCAGCAAACTTGCTGAGGGTGCACTCCATTCCCTCATCGATGTCATTAATAAAGATGTTAAAGAGCACCAGTCCCAAGACAGACCCTTGAGGGACACCGCTCGTTACCGGCCTCCACCTGGACATAGAGCCATTGACCACCACCCTACATATCCACATCCATGTGCAAAGATGGTTAATGGAAACCTGTTCCTAAGCTTAAATTGTGACAGAGAATTCCACACCTTTCTGAGCTTACAAGATAAATGTTAAGTTACACTGTTTAAATTACATTCCCTCTGAATATATTAACAATCCAAAATCGGAGTAATAGTGCAGTGTTAGGAAAAAAAAACATCCTAAGGATTTGATTACTTCCATGTGAAAACAAAGTTTTCATTACTCTGAAGCTAATGAGATGTCTTTCTCACCTTTCTTTCATCACAAATATAAGAACTTATAGAAGTGAACTAAAGATAATACTGAGCTCTTAGTGGTCTTCTTAGCTAAATGATCAGTACATGCTTTCTGACATTAGATTATTAAAGAAGGTTATTCAATAAATCTAGCCAACCAACATACATTTCCTTCCCTCGTGTACCATTCCATACTCTCTTCCAAGCAATCTTCTCTTTTAGAAACCCAATATGCCATCTTCTATTCTCAGCTCTTTTAAATCCCCCTTCAAAACGGTCTTACTTCATCAGATCTGGAAATGCCATCTGCCCTCTTGATTCTTATTTCTGTTAAACACATAATTTATAAATATGATTCATATATGCTGCAACCTGAGGTTTGTCATTTTTCTCACTTACTAGAAGATTTTTAGTTAATTAAATTCTCCCAGTTTTCATTTGGATTTTATGGTGGAATGCAGTACTGTAAATTCTAGTTATATGAAAGAGGGTTTGGTAGCAGCAAACCTCCACAGCAAGTCATTCCTTCCATCCTCCCCAAACAATTGAGTAAATAAATTAATCTATGCTTTATTAATCTCTGAGCAGTACCTTAACAGAACTTCTACAGAGGCTAGCTCAGAGGAGGGTGCTGGCTCAACAGCACATGAATGCAGCAGCAGATATATTCACATTCAAGAATTCATGCAAAATAAAGGCACAAGTGTTATTTAGATTATTATCTAATAAACTGCAACACATGGTTTTGTTAGAAACCGTTTTCGAAACAACAAAATTGACTGGGATCCAACTTGGTTTACAGTGAAGTGATTGTCTTTTTTTGCAAGAAAAACATCTTTGAAGTACAAACTTTTCATAATTCTGCATATTCATCATAGGTGCAAGAGCACCCCAGCCTTGGTTTCCAGTTTTCCCTGCTGTAAAGGACATGTTTAGGGAGGAATTAAATGTATATAATTCCATAAAATGTTTAAGATCTTCATGCAATAGAGATGACTTCTAACAGAAAAACAACACAGACAAGGCAGTTCAAATGGTTGTTAACAAAAATTTCCCTTTGTCTTAATCCAAATCGTGAAACCATATTCCCATGTTTAAACTTTAATCACTTTCCTTGCAATCATAAGCAAACAATGCTCAGGAGCCATACTTTTTAAAAAAATACCTTTGTTCTGAAAAGTTGTGATTTGAGGTGAGAAAAGATATCAGCTAAGGCCCTTCTAGAGCAATGTATTGCTTAACATGTCTATCTGAAGACCTCCACTGTACTACAGTGGTACACAGTGCACCAAAATGTGCCAGCAATTCTCTTACAATGCCCTTTCAAGTCCTTCATTTATTGCATATCCTTATGTTCCATAAGATATAGCCATTCACAAGAGAGAATATTAAACTGTAATCTGTTCTGTCCCACAGCACTGCTGATTTATCACAGTCTATAGCAACAATCAAGTTCAGTTCCTCCATGGACTCAGCCCTTGTCCAGGTTCCTCTTATATGCCAGTGTGTAGAACTCATGAATGATTCTTGCCCTGCTATGTTAGCTTTGTTGTCCCCAAGAAACCCCCAGATTTTAAATTTATTTTGATTGAAGTACAGACTTAAAGATATGAAGTTTGAGATGTACATGGAGATTGACTTGGTGTGCTTCATGGTGTACGAATGAGAATCATAACTCATTTTGAAAAGACAAAATCCAGCACACACGGAACAACAACAACAACAGCTACTAACAGAAGGTAGAGCTTGGATTTAGATCAGCAATGTTGCCAATGGCTATTTTAAACTTGGGAATAATGTATATACTGTGATGTTATAAACTAAAACATATTAGCATTGTGCAAACATATCTACACTATAAATTATTAAAAAATTACATCATTCACCCACTTTCCTCTCACATGATGGTTATTTCAACACAGATATGCAAAACTGTATACACCTGCACCATCCAGTCCTTTACTCAAGGCATGTTCACTTGACAAGTAATACTCTGTAGTTGTATTACTGGTCAACTTCTAAACTCTCTAACAGGTCAACTTCTGCAATATTAGGGAAAGACTAGACCAGGAAAACAGGACAAGTTTCCAGTGTTATTATCCCAGTTGTCTCAGTTTATTAGTTCTGAGGTATTTCTGGCTGAGTTAATACAAAATAACTCCTCCTCCTTGTTCCTTGTTAGGTTATTTTAAGTCTATTTTCATATTACATCCTCAGGGATCATCAGCAACAAAAGGATATATCAATCACTAGACACACTGCAAAGTTAATAACGTGAATGTCTTTCTGGTCCTGAATGTTCTCAGAAGATTAGCATAATAGTGTAATAAAAATGAATGATGAGTTGCCATTAATTATCAGAGATATCATTCTGAATAGTGCAATTGGTAGGACAGAAGGAGGGAATGCCATCCAGGGGGACTTAGACAAGCTTGAATAATGGGCCTACATGAACTGAATGAGGTTTATTAAGGCCGAGTGGAAGGTTTTGTGCTTGAATCAGGGCAATAACAGATATGTAGTGCAGACTGGGAGAAGAATTCATTAAAAGCAGCCCTGTGGAGAAGGGCTTGAGGGTCCCAGTGGACAAAAAGCTTGACATGAGCCAGCAGTGCAGCTCAGAAGACCAATTGTATCCTGGGCTGCATCAGCAGAGGGGTCAGGAGGAAGAGGGAATTGTCCCCCTCTGCTATGCCTTCATGAGTTCCCACCTGCAGCCAGGAAAAAGATGAAGAGCTGTTGAAGGGAGCCCATAGGAGAACTGGAGCACCTCTCCTAAAAGACAGGATGAGGGAGCTGGGCTCATTCAGCTTGGAGAGAAATTCAGTTAGGCCTCATTCCAGCCTTCCAGTACTTAAAGGGATCTTATGATCAGGAGGGACACCTACTTTATATATGGGTAAATAGTGATAGGACAATGGCAAACAGTTTAAAACTAAAATAGTAGAGATACAGATTAGATATTAGGGGAAAATTCCTTACTGAGAATGGGTGTTGAGGCACAGGCAAAGGCTGCCAGAGAAGCTATGCATGCCCCATTCTTGGAGGTGCTCAAGACCAGGCTGGATAGGACTCTGGGCAGCCTGAGCTTGTGGGTGGCAGGCCTGTGCATGGCAGGGGATTAGAAGTAGGTGGTCTTTGTGGAAGATGAAAAGAAAATCTTCCCATCCCAAGCCAATAAAAGAGAGGGCCAAGAGAAGCAGAGGTGCATTTTTTATTCTCAGCAGAAAGTATGAGAAACAGTGTGAACTGCACTTCTTCAGTATTTTACATTGTCATTTCTCCTTCAATAGTTTCACATAGTGTATATCAGAAACTGAACAGTGATTTTTTTCTACTACAGTTTAATAACAGAAAATGTATTGCTTGGGGGGGGGGGGGGGGGGGGGAAAAAAAAAAAAAGTTTTTTTTTTTTTTGTGGGGGGGGGGGGGGGTGGTGTGTGGGGACAATGCGTATC
>JAPSGF010000003.1:21783413-21913693 GCA_035772895.1 Perdix hodgsoniae
CTTGCTTTTACTGAGCATGGAGGACAGTAGGTTTTGCCAAGCAGACACTTCCCAAGATCTGATATTTATAGTGCACACAGAATCCTGTGCCATACTGTCCCTTATTATGTGTTGTGTTCATTGATACAAAAATGCTTTTTAAGCAGACTGATTGATTTACTGAATACCTGTTTTTATTGAAATGAAGATAGAATTAGTATTTTTTCTCAGTAGTAATGCAAATCAGAAGAATCCCCTAATTGTTAAAAATTACAGATTGAGGAAATTCATTATGATACTTTTTTAAATGTGACAACAAATAAATCTATCAGTACTTCTACTAATGCTTTATGATTTGAATTCTTGCACAAGAAGAGCTTTGCAGAAATTCTGCAAATGTGGTTTATCTCAGCTAGGAAATCAAATTACCCTGATCAAGAGGAAAGTGGGAGTAAAAAAGCTACAGAGTAACAGGGAAAGCAGAAAATTGATGAAATAAGCTTATATGCAGGGAAATGGTGGGCCATGAGCTGGTTGCTAACTCTCAATAGTTCTTCACACATTCGTGTAGAGACAGACTGTTGAAAAGAACAGCTGCTCCCAGTTCCATAACAGTAAAAATAATCAATTTATCCATTTAGGATTTTTAGAATAGGAATAGGGAACAAAAACACAAAATGTAATTGTGTCTGTACAAATTCATTACTTGAATAAAACACCTTGAATACTTTGAGCTGTCTTTATTCCATGCCTTCAAAGGAAATGTAATAGGACTTGCAAGTTTTTGAATGCAAACATCAAAGACACTCAAAACTGTTAAAATGTCTTCATGAGAGGAATGGTTAAACAGGCTGAATTCGAACTGTCTTGAAAAATGAATACTCTTGAGCAAATTATCAGGGCCTTATGAAATCACAGACACCATAAAGGGAATGGACAGAGACTGACTGTTCCTTCTGGTAACGCAAATGAAATGAGACCATAAAAGGAAGGTGGTTGGAGCATGGTTCAGAGCCAGCAAAAGGCACCTGCCCAGAAAGCAGAACCTAAATAGAATTGTAGAATCATCTTGAAGGGCATCGGTTCCAAGACAGACCCCTGAGGGACACCACTTGTCACTGGCATCCATCTGCATTGGCCTGTATGGGAGATCTTGTAAGAAAGACATCAAGGCCCTGGAGCATGTCCAGAGAACGGCAATGAAGCTGTGAGGGGTCTGGAGCACAGATCTTATGGAAGTGGCTGAGGCAACTGGAATTGTTCAGTCTGGGGAAGAGAAGGCTCAGGGAAGACATTATGTCTCTCTACAGCAACATGAAAACAGGTTGTAGAGAGGTGGGATTTGGCTTCTTTTCCCAGGTAACTAGTGATAGGATGAGAAGTAATGGCCTTAAGTTGTGCCAGATGAAGTTAAGGTTGGATGTTAGGAAAAAAGTCATTCTCAGAAAGCAGTAATGCATTGGAACAATCTGTCCAGGAATGTGGTAGTCACTGCTCGTAGAGGTGTTCAAGAAATTTGTAGATGTAGCACTTATGGACATCAGTTAATGGGCATGACGGTGATGGGTCAGTTGTTGGTCTAGATGATCTTAGTGATCTTTTCCAACCTCCTTGGTTCTATGATTCTATGATTCTATGTACATAGAGCTATTGGAGATCTTTGCCAGTGAATGCAAGAATAATAGGTGGTTTCAGGGAGTATCCAAACAATCATCATCATATATGTTGCTTCCTACATAAATGTAACATTCAGAAGAGATTCCTTGAATAGAAGTTGGAAGTGTGCAATGAGAAAGCACAAAGTACCTGTACTGTTCTCACATTTTCTCAGCATCCTTCATCTTTGTTGGACAAAGAACAGAAGTTTGGATCTGTAGACAATGGAGTAAAAATTTAAATTGAAAGCTGTATGTAAGAATAATCGGAAAGAAGATTAAGAACTAAACTGAAAGCTGTTTTTTTTTTATTTTTGCAAAGTGCCTCTGAGTAGCAACAACAGTAATAGGGCCACTACAACCAAATTCCTCTTAGTAGCTGCTGAATCCCAGCCACTAACAAGAAACAAATATTTTAAAAACCGACATCTCTCTATCATGTCTGAACCTGGGGAATGCATGTCTGAAATTGGAGAAAAGGAGGCTGAGGGAAGACCTTACTTCCAATATCTGAAAGGTGCTTACAACAAGAGAGGGGTTGGTCTCTTCTCACTGGTGACAGGTGACAAGAGGAGGGGAAATGGCCTCAAGTTGCACCAGGGTAAGTTTAGGTTGTTTATCGGGAAAAAACTTCTTTACAGAAAGAGTTGTTAAGCACTGGAATAGGCTCCCCAGGGAGGTGGTTGAGTTACTATCTCTGGATGCATTTAAAATCCATTTGGATACAGTGCTCAGGAACATGATTTAGTGGAGGGTTGTTAGTTAAGGTAGTATGGTTATTAGATCATGGTTGGACTCAATGATCTTTAAGATCTTTTCCAACCTGAGTTATTCTATGATTCTATGATTCCATGTATTCATCCAACTTGTTGCCGTCTCTAAATTGTATGCCTTCCCAAGTATTTTAAACCTTTAAGATATCTGAAAGGGCTTTTTTAATAACAATATGGCTTAGTGGGTGGATGTCCATATCAGCCAGCCATGCTCCTCCTCAAGATTTTTTGACTGGCTCATATTTGTCTCTCTCTCTTTTCCATGTGCTATGAGGACTGCAGATATCCAGATATGCTCTAAAAATTTGACTTCAGTTCTCAAATTCAATATTTCTTCCCCAGTAGTTCAATGTGAAAGCAGTAGCTATCAGAGATTGAAAACCTGCCAAAAGCTCAGCTTTGTATCTTTGAAAGGCATCCTCAAAGATGGAACTGACAAGGAAGGACTTCAGGAAGTAAGAAGGAAAGACCCTGAAGACATTGTATATGCAGAAAGATGCAAAGAGGTGTCAGATGAACATAAACCAGTAACTTGAAGTTAAGATTAAAGATTAAGTCTGGCAAGTGACATGTACGGAATAAGATTTGCCATGTGACTCCTGATGTGACAAACCTCAGATGCTGCGTTCACTCAGCTATTTGTCAGTATTTTTGCAAAGAACTGCTATGACGTACTCTCATCCACAGTTTTATCTACAATACTTCACTTCTCTTGTCTACTGAATCCATCGTTCAAATTATCTCTTGTACCTTCCACATGCATAATCTGAGGAAGAGAACAGACCAAATTAAAGAAGCAGTCAGTTCCTCCTTACCATTTTTGAATAAATGACAGTTCTGCCTGGCAATATCAGAACCAAAATCTATATTAAAGTTTCACCAATATCTCTTGGAGTAGCAGTTTCATATACTGAACAAAAAGGAGAGGAAATCAAAGGATAAAATTGTTATACAGGTTATGAGATTTGCTTTCTCACTGCACGAGGCTGCCCTCTCAAAACAACACAGCCAAAAAGTACAGAAAAACCACAGGATTAGCAAGCTACTTTGTGGATGAAGAACACATCAGGAATACATGCAGTGTGGGATACGATAACAGACATGGTCAGACAGCAGTGCTAACTGAATAGCATAAATCTGAGGTTGAAGAGGGAAAATAATGACTTCTTAGTTTTGAATATCGTATTGCTGACAACTCGAAAAATTAACACCATGTAATGTGAAATTGATTAAATGCCCTCATAATTATTTTTAATACATCAAAACATGATTATTCACCTTGTCAGCTCTTCGGCAGATACACTACTGCAGTATAGCTGGACAGCAAAGGGCGAGTTTCCACAAATATTTTAAAATCAATTGTTTGGAAAAAATGTCAATTTAAACAGATACTATTTCTATTTATTTTTTTATCGACATTGTTCGCATTTAAAATAACAAATAATGACATGAAATGGAAAACAAATTATCTACAATTCTCATGACAGAACTCTCTGCAGTGATTTGACAAAACTATGGCTGGAACACTCTAAATTTTACACCAGAACAGCCTACTTAGAAACTAAATTCAAAAAAAAAAAAAAAAAAAAAAATTAAGGGATTTACATTGTTATATCTTTATATATTTTTACGTCATACCTTAACCATTTTAACAAAATATCACATCAATTATTTTTTCTTAGTATTATTTACTTTAAAGTTCATCTCTTTAAAAACGTCAGGACAAGAGCATATTAGGAAGGTATGTTCATCCAGAAGAGAAAATGTATCATTATTAAGTAGCAGGAGCTTTTGGAGATATTTAAAAAAATAAATTAGAACATGTAATCATTAGATGTCAGAAGTGGCGAGAGCACAAATAAGGCTTTTTAAAACTTAAACCATAGCCAAGAACAAATATTAACCCTTTTTTGATATTTACAATAATCAAAAATTCAATTCAAAGGAAACTTTTTCCTAATATCCAACCTGAGAAAGGGAAGAAGCAAGGATTTTTCTAGTGTATCAGAATGAGGTTAGCTTTTAAAATACATCTACCTTTTAGGAAAAAAAAAAAAAAAAAAAAAAAATCAGTTCTAACTGGAAAGTAAGAATGCTTTCTTGCTTTCCTAGTTAATGAGATGTCATGTATGATACTCAATATATCTACTTATCTATATCACTTAAATTCATGACATCTGTCAACTAGAATCTATTTCAAGGACTTAGTTGAAAATAAAGAGGGTTATTTTTGCAACCTACCTTCAGGTAAGCTTAAGAGAGTGGAAATAATAACCATGACCTGTATAAGAAAAAGTGGGAATTTTCCTCAAGTGACAGAATTTAACAGAATGATCTGTAAGACAGCACATGAAATTGGGCACCTTGAATTAATTGGAGGAGTCTTTCTCTTGACTAAAAATGCAAGACTCTGCTTTCTCTATCATACTTTCTCTACTAATCCTGATATCACAAATCCACTTCTTTTTCCTCCTTATTATTCTCATAATAAGGGGAATTCATGCTTACTTAGTCAACTTCTGACACACACCAAGTTTAAAACTCTATTTTTGGTTTTACATGTTGCAACTTCATTAGCAACAAGAATAGATTTTGTCTGTATTTTTGCTGGATCACTCTGTCATTAAATAACAGAATGGTTTAGATTGGAAAGGGCCTTAAAGATCATTTAGTTCCAGGCTTCCTCCCATGGGCATCTCCCACCAGCTCAGGCAGCCCAGAGCCCCATCCAGCCTGGCCCTGAACACCTCCAGGCATGCGGCACCTACAGCTTCTCTGGGAAGCCTGTGCCAGTCCTCACTACTCTCTGCATAAAGAATTTTTTCCTAACATGCATTTCTCCTTAAGATGCAGGGTTCTCCCTACAATACATATTTCTCATTTTTAAGATTTTTATGTTAGGTGGGCTAGTTTTGCTTCTGCTTCTGTGCTGTGCTTAGTTTTCTTACTGATCACATGAAGAAGGACATGATCTTCTGAGATACTTAGCTGGCTGACTGCACTCTGCCCTTAAGCTGAAACAACAGCAGGCATGAGTAAACATATCATTAGTGTCTCAATAATATTATGTAAGCTCACCAAAATTACATGCTTGAAGAAAGCGTGAAATACTGTATTCCGCATTAAAATTCTGCTGACTTCTAATCAGCCAGCGTAAGACATGCTGTAGAGAGAGAAAAGAAAAACACCCTCAGAGAAGCACTGTTTTTTCTAGCATTTTCTCTCGGTGTTATAATTTGTGTCATCATGAGATAAGTTTTTAGACTGACTATTTAGCTGCCCTTGTTTAGAAATTTCACTCTCAATTGTTTATAAGATTATTTTTTCCTTACATCAGATTAAAAAAAAAAAAAAAAAAGATGGTTAAATATCTGTCATAGTTACAGTTTCTCACCCTTATCTCTAATCACTCTTTGACAATGCTTTTACAAAGTAAATGGATATATTTTGTACGCAAAGCTCTAAAATAATCCTGTCCTTTCCGAGCAAAGGACAAAAATAGATTTCCAGAACTTTTTTTTTCTTGAATCAAACTGAATTTTTTCCTGTTCATGACTTCAATCTAACTACCCCAAAACCTTCATTGAAAAAACTGCAAAAAGACTTCCCATTTAACAGAAGATACTGGAGTACAGTTGAAAAAATAACATTCTGCACAAAAACACATCAGGGAGTCACTTGAAGGCATCTAGGCAGCAACTTAAACAGAGGAGGAGGAGAGAATTCATGTCAGAAGGAAATGAGAGGAACCCTCCTGGCTGGAGAAAAAGTACAGTAAGGAGAAACCCTTCCTGCCTTACCACAAAACATGAGGCACACTACATATTTTCCTTCCTGCTACCAAGCAGGACTCACACAACTCACCTGCTCTACCAGTAGCTGCTTATCCTGAGCCTCTGATGCACCACCCTCACACCAGTCATCTCACACTCTTTTATCTTGAAACAAAGGTTTCAGAGTCCCATCATGGGTACCTTAAGTGTGGATTACTGAGAAAAGAAAAACATACCCAAGTTCAAATCCTCTTGGAAGAAAGATTTCAATTTTTATCTCTGCTTCTGAGAGAGAAGCCGCCCAGGGAGGACATAAAAGAGGCGGCAGCTGAGCTCTTGGTGGGGGAACATGATGTGTGCACTCTTAACATGCTGCTTCTGAAGTCAGACTTTGATGCTAAGGGGAGGTCGTCTTCGTCCTAGAAGCCACAGCTCCTTCCCAGCTTTAGTTCCCTTCAAAGTGGGAGGTATCAGTGAGCCCCATCAACCACCTCCAAAGCCTCGCCATTTAAGTTTTCCCATGTTTCCTGATGTATACTTGCCTGGCTTTTCTGAGCAACTTGAAGTCTTGCAGTTGTTTCAGCACCTGTTACAGGCAGTGGTCTTGGAAATCTTACATCTGGCAAAGTGGGTGGAAAAGCAACAGCCTCATGCAAGGAATATTGTTTACTATGAGGCTGTATCAATCTTCTGGTTCCTCTTAAAGTTGAACTGACTAGTGGTGCTGTTCACTGGCATGTTCATGCTGCCAGTTAAGATCTCCTGGACGTGTCTAGAGGCAGCTGACACGTGATCAGACACGTTGCTGCAGAGCACTAAACTGCTGTAAAAGCAAGAGGTGCTGGATGTGACAGTAGGCCATACCTGTTCCTTTCCAGTTCCTTGAGAAATCCAGCTGAAGGAACAACAGCACACTTGTATGGGAAGAGCAATAGGATTTGTGTAATTATCTTCTGTGCTGAACATATTTCAGGGAAGGAAAACGATGTGTTTCACATACACAGCAATTCTGTGGCAAAATTATTTGATAAAGTAGCACTTCAGTGATCAGCTGGCAATCAATTTAGCTGAGTAGTATTGTAAAAACAAGTTATTAATTAATTTTGCAGTTCCTTCATTAGTTCATTCTGTAAGAATTCCCTTGTAAACTAGAACTGGGCAAAGGACGTGTAAAGTATTATGAATGTGTACAAGTCTGCAGATCCATTTTTAAGATACAAAACAAATAAGGAACAGTTATAATGTCTAATTTTAGCAAAACTTCATTTTCTTTTTTCTTGTTTATGGTTTCAAATCTGCTTATTCTCCATTGGTCCTGTTTGTTTTCATTAGAAAATAAAACTATGCAGCTTTTCTAGTTAAGTTATTGGACAATCTTTTATTTTAACAACTATAGTCATTTACTATGAAAACAAGGCCAGATGGAATCATATCCCATGATCATGCAGATGTTTGGCACTTCCAGTTAGTATTCATTCTTGCTGTTCCTGCTTGTTGAGCACTATCATGCACAGCCACAGAAATTGAGCTGACTAAACACAAAGATGAATATGCTATTGATGGAATCTATACTATTTTAACTCTGTTTAAATGGGCAAGCTGCACACACTGATAGTCTTAAGGATTACCATTTAAAAATCCAATTGAACTTCTACATAATAGTTCTCCTTAGAAAACCAACTCTACATTTGTATTTATTAAAGTAAATTAATCACCTTCTGTATGTTCTTCTGTAATTCATGGAAAATGACCAGTTTTTATTTATTTAAGTGGCAAACTGTTAAAAAATGACAGTGGTTATTTTGTGTCTACAATCAGTAATCTATAAACTCCAACAAAATGCACATTGTTACCTCCTAGAGCATTAAGAACAGTGTCTGCTTTGAATATTTTATTAAATTTTGTCTAAATCACCAATATTCATCAGACAAGAACAGTTCCACGGAGATGAATTATTTACGTTGTTTAGCTGTAGGCTCTTCAATGTTTGTGAAACTGAAATTTAGCTGGAGCTGAATTTAGTAAGTTGTGCAGCTTGTAAGGGGCTAAATGCTTTATTTGAATCTGATAGCTCCTTCCTTTCACTGTACTGCTTTAATTCTGAAAAGTATTATATCAATCATGAATAAGTTGAAGCAGATTAGTATCTTGAACTTAAAGTAATCAAGTATCTTGAACTGAAGTGTGATACAGAATCCTAGGAGGCAAACATGTCTGTCATCTTCAGCCCTGGAAAGCACAGCATTTATGGCTAGTACATATGGGATAACTTTCTACACAAATTCTGATTTTCTTTCACTTAAAGGGCACTCACATGTTTATATGACACCTCCTACACCACTGCACATCTCTGCAGCAAAGTGGTTCAGTAAAGAGAAGGGTATGCTCATGATGATGCTTTCCTTTGGGAAAGTCTGAGTTTCAAGATAGAATCTATAACACATAATCTGTATGGTTTAGAAATTTTGCTATGGAATAGCTGATGAAAACCACGAGAACTGTGTTTTTTTTGTTGTTGTTGTTTGTTTGTTTGTTTTTTAAAAGAATTCCATAGGAATATCACAAAATAAGCAGGACCTAACACCTCTTCAATGAAGTGAGGATCCCAGGGAGAATATCTCCTGCCAATAAAAAATATGATGATCAAGGATAAGTGCTAATTTTGAAAAGAAACCAGTTCAAGGATAAAAAAATTCTTGAAAATTATGTAAAACTTTAATGCCCCTGACATTCTAGGTATTAAAAACTTCCACATAGAGCATATCTTCAGATGAAATAAGTCCTCTTGGGAATTCCAAAATTCAGACAAAGTCTGTTTCTTGAAAAATTAGCTTGAAAAGTATTTATATGGGAGTTATTTTCAATGTATTCACTGGCCTCTGAAACTGGAAAAGTCTTTAAAATTGTGCTGTGGTGCAACCTAGCAGCAGCTCAGAGCAACACAGCTATTTGCTCACTCCCCCTCAGATGGAATGAGTGAGAAAACTGAACACAAAATAGAATTTGTGGGTTGGGATAAAAACTATTTACTAACACAGAAAAGGAAAACAAAACAGAAATGCAATAATAACCAGACATATATGTATGTATCCACAATACCATTACTCACTACTCTTTGATTAATACCTTGGACATGCTACAGCTGCACACTCATTGAGATCCCACCAGCAACACAAGGTCTCACCACTTCCTAACCCTAAGCATAACAACCCCAACCACCAGAAACCCCACAGCCAGCTCTGACCTACTGCCCACAACTTTATGGCCTTCCTCATGATATCACATGAAATAACCCCAGCCTAATTCAGGCACCTATCCTAGCTCTCCCCAACCGCCTGCCCCACACTGTCATGGCAGCAGCTCCTCCCTGCTGTGCAACATGGCACCACTCCTGGTGCACTCTCATCACTCAGCAACATTTATAATATCTGTGCTGTTTACACTGTCTCAGCTGAAACCAGGACAAGCTGAAACTTTTCAGCTGTCCTTCATTAATACCATGAAATATAAGAATTAACAAGCAATAGAAGTTTCAAGATATCAAAAAAAAAATTCCTCTAATTTTGATCAAACCAGTACCTTCCATCTTTCAGAAACATTCAAATGAAGTTAAAAGTCAGATTTTCTACTTTAAATAATTATCAGCCCTCTTTCTTGCCCGATGAATTTCAGCAGATTAAATGTTTTGGAATTACATTATCATATTGCAAAGAAAGCACAAAATTTAAATAACCGCTCTCACACTTTTTAGAACTTGCCTCTCCTATTATGGGTCTTTTTCCATTTCATTCTTTGAAGATCTTCTTGTTTTGTGGTTTGCACTCATATAGATCAACACATTGGGTATTGGATGCATGTATGCAATATTGTGCTTTGTAAGCAAGGCGCAGAGGTAGCTGAAGACAGTTCTGTGATGATAAATTCCAAACATTATAAAAGAGGATGCCACTGAGTTCAAACAATTTGCAGTGACAGAATATCAAGATCTCTCTGAGCTAGACTCAGCCAATAATGAAAGCTGCTATGAAAGTAATGCCTCCTGTTTGAAGTGTTGGCCCACAATATCAGAGGAGGATATTAGTGGTACGGAAGCAGAGGTTGAACTTTCCTGTTCAATATACTGTTGCATTTTGTTGCCATGGGAAAGATAGCAGCAGAGGGGCAGTCTGACAAAATGGTGTCTGATATGGAAGTGCATATGCAGCAAAGATATGCCACTGAATTCCTCCATGAGGAGTAAATGGTACTGCTTGACTTTCAGTGATTTTTGCTCAGTATTTGAAATGACCAAAGAGTGGATGAGAGTGCAGTGAGGCAGTGGGTTGTGCAACTCAGCAGTGACAATACTGATGTGAAAGATGAACCATGTTCCAGATGGCCATGCACAGCTGGCCATGAACAGCTGTCACACCCCAAAACGAAAAGCATATCCATCAACTCGTCCATGCAAATCAAAAGATATGAGTAGAGAACTGCGTATGGAGCTCAAAACTGGCAACAATGTTGGAATACTGCAAAGTTTGCACTGGGTGCATCCTACCAATATTAACATAGCAACAGAAAGAACATCATATGCAAGTTTGTCAGGACCAGTTGAACAAAAGTGAGGCTGAAGGTTACAGTTTACTGGATCTCATCTTTCCTAGTCACGAAATGTCGATTCAACACTGAACCAAAGTCAAAATGGCAGTCAAGCTGTTACATGAATTCCCCATTGAAGAAAAAGCTCGAGATGCATCTCTCAGCAGATGAACTGATATGCACTCTTTTGGGATAGGAAAAGGGTGAACCTTCTGGACTGCCAGAAACCTGGATAAACAAATGACTCTGACCATTGCATCATGACACTAAGCTGAAGTCTCAAACTTCTGGAGTCAGGCCAGGGTAGAAGACAACCTTTCTCTTGCAGCACAATAACACCAGGCTCTACACCAGTATGAAGACCATGGAGCACATTGCCAGCCTTGGCTGGACTATCCTATTACACTCATGTATAATACAGATTTGGCACCTTCTGACTTTTATCTGCTTGAGCCAATGAAAGATGGACTGCATGGGCAACATTTTCCTGCCAGCAACACCATCTATCTGTGAAACAGTAGGTCAGCTCTACTACTGCAGGTTTTTATTAGAGAGGCATGCAGGTTCTTGTACATTGCTGTATGTTCTTGTTGTATGTTCCTGTATGTTCCTACATTGCTGTAGGTTCTTGTACATATGCTGTATTAACTGTATAAACATATACAGTTAATGACAAGGACTACGTTGAAAAGTAGTGTTCTGTAGCTCAGAATCTGCTCAAATAGCATCACTGTGCTCCTTGTATCTGTTGTAGTTTCCTTGGAAACAAACAGAACATACTACCTTCAGAGGGACCTACATATATAACAAGTCCTTTGTATTTGTGATCATGGGTCCTTTATTAATTTGTCTTCTTAGAAAGACTATCCTAGAAGTTAAATTTCTATCAAATTTTCATCTTCTGTTGTCTTGTTCTACCTCCAGCCATTGACCCTAAGCAATCATTAGTGCTGACTTGCTACTGATTCATATATGTCTTTACATATTTCTGAACAGAAAATATGACATGTTCTGCTTTGAAGAGATCACAGTTCATAAATTAGTTAATATCTTCATAATCTGCATTAGTTGGTTGTGCATTCGTATAAGCATTTCCAATATCTGCAGCAAAATTTGTTCCAATATTCGCTGCCTACAAAATCCTGATACACAAAAATTTCCTGAGATTTCCCAAGGATAAGTGAACACAGCTGGAATGAATTACATAACTACAAAAATATTCACAGAAATTCAGTTTCATTATTCAGGCTATGGTAAGCATCTCTGCATAAATAACTTCTAAAATCCAAGGAGATCATATTAATCAAAAAAGAAGGAGTTGAATATATATATATTTTTAAGGTCAGTGTTGACTTCCTGTTCTGAAATTTAAAATCCTAGCTGTCAAAAATGTTATTTCTCAATACTAATTCTATATTTCTCTTCAAGAGCGGAGTTATGAGCCCCTCAAATGCGCACGTCAATAGATTAGAATAAAATGCAGTGGAATTATGTCAACATGCTTGTCCATTTTTCTAAATTCTTATTTAAATTTCCATACTTTATATATTTGTGTATGGTCCATATTAAGATCCAGAACCGATAATTCTTTGCTTCATATGCATTGTTGTGCATATATCATACTACAACAACCAAAAAAACCTGAGAAATACAGGCATATCACTTTTATTTGATTTTCTGGACAGTTTGTAATTTCTGAGGGGCTCCTGAAGGGATCTCAAAGAATGAATAACGCAAGAGGCACATATCCCCAGTCTGCATTTCTGCTACTGTAACAAAGGACCCAGATTGTTACAGCACAGCTTGGCAACCCTTGCTTAGCATTATTGAAATAACAGTTTTTGAGCTGTGAAAAAACTATCATAAAGCTAAAGCCAGGCAAGACAAGAAATGTGAAAACGAAGTGAATAACAAGTAATTAATGAACTGAAGAGAAAATTACCAAAATGAAAGGTATGAAAAATTGAACAGTAGTGGAGAAAAAAATGTCAACAGTATATGACAGTTATGCAGGTGGAGGAACAGCCTATAGCAGGGTTGATAAAACTAGTAGTCGATAAGACAAAAAAGAACCACTGAAGTTTTTGTTTTGTTGCTTACTATAAAGAGATTTGATGTCTTATATCCCAGCTGCATCTAGTTCTATCCACACATAAGTATACACATTTGCATATAATTATATATTTGGTGGGGGGCTTCTGGATATTTTAACAAGATCTCTATCAGAAATGAAAGTTGTTGTTTTTTTTTTTCCCTACACTGGCTAAGAAAATTCTTAGCTATGTACCTTTCTTTCAATATTTCACCTATGATTAAGTGCCATGAAGATGGTCAGGTTTTGGAGATGAGCTGCAGGCTAGCTGTAGAAGACTCGGTCAATATATTGTCTCCACATTAGGTGATAGTAGGAGCCATACACATCAGCATAATACAAAACCCTGAAAAAATGCTGGAGTCCTCCCTAAATTGGAAACAGTAGTATCAGTTTCCAAATATTTGTAATTTTCTCTGGTTCAATGATTTTATTTGTTCAAGAGTTTTGTTGCCCTCCTCTCAGCTGGGGACTCTGACTTCCCAATTCTGCAATGCACTGTTATGGCTTGCCATCCCCAATGACAAACACAGAGATGATGCAGGCATTTTAACATCTAGAATCAGATGTTGCTATTGACTTCCTTGTGACCCAGTCTACTGTGCCCACTACATACTTGTTCCTGTGTACCTCCCAAGGTCTGTCTTGCTGCCATCAAAAGGTTTTAGCTCTCATTTTTATTGCTACTAATTGATGAAGTCCAAGGAATACAAGAGTCCATTTTTGCTCTAGGAAACACTGCAGGAGCCACATTCTCCTGTAACAAAACAAAACAAAACAAAACAAAACAAACAAACAAAAAAGATAAGAAAACTCAGACTAATTACTAATTCATATTCTATTGAAAATAAATACAAGCAGATTGCTTAATTTCAGCTGATGGTCACCTACAAAACTTTGCAGGAGAATGAGTCAACAATAAAATTTTTCATTATTTGTTTTTAAAATAAATGACTCCATCTTTATTAGGAGCTTAGTCGAGGCCTAGATTCTATGTCAGTATGCAAGATCAAATCACATGAAAATGCTCTTCTTCTAAATTTATGTTTTATGAGAACACAGGGAGAAAAAAAAAAAAAATAAAACACCAACACTTTCTCAGTATGTTAGGATTCTGATTTCAACAAAACTTAAAAATTTTGGCATCTTCAGCAAACATTTCAGGAACAGTTCCCTATCAGTAGACTCAATCCCTTGTCCAAATGGTGTGCTAAGTTTTCTGATACAAGAAGGTGGGCAATTATAGTTCAGATTTATTTGATGTTTCATCACCACTGTTAATTAAATACATAAATACACAAAGGAGAAATATCAACTTGCTTCTTTCACATGCTTCTTCCTACTGCTGCTGGGATTGACAGCAATGATCTTTTTCTGAAATCCTCCTTTAAGATACACACAATCAGGAGGAGGAGACAACCAAGAAGATTTCGGTATTATGAATTTCCAAGTGAGAAAAAAAGAATAAGGAAAAAAGTTAAAATGCTAAGAAATCCTCAGAATCTATTGTATGCTGTATGTAATTCCAAATTCCTTGGAAAGAACCCTGCAACAGACACAGTTACTTTTTCAGCCTAAATCCATAACAAGCTGTCTCTCTCAAACACTATCAAAAAGACTTATTATTTTGCAAATAAATAATTGAAATTTTCTGAAGATACTTTCAGAGGTGATTTCATTTCAGAAGAAGAGCTTTGCAGAAAAAAAAAACCTAGAGTTTATATTTTTGTCAGTGAGGATTAGTATGTACGGGAATAGACCTTTTTAGCTGATGCAGAGCTGTTTACACTGTGTTGTAAGTTGATGGTAAAATTGGATAAAACCCTCACAAATGTGTGTAGGAGCTTTCTCCACACACATTTCCATTTTTATCCCATATAATTATAAACTTCAGCAGCCACATTGGCACTTCAGAATAATTTGTGTATGTTTTCATTAGAACTAAGTTTCAAGTCAGGCTTGAGCCTTGAAAAAAAATCCTACAAGATGAGCAGAAGAGACGATGGAAAAAAAAAATTGTAGAGGACAGACTGGTGTTCTACAGAACATTCTCTTAAAGTTTCTCCATCAAAATTTGATGGTTTTGTTACTTTCATTAACTTAATACTTCTTTCTATCTATAAAGGCATAAATATGCAGCAATATTAAAAGTGAACTGTTTAGAAAAAAGATTGCACCTGAACAATAAAACTCTTCTAATGGCAAATGTAGCTCTGTGATGGCGTTAGCATGAACACAGGGCAGTGTTCTACCCAGCCTTCCGTTATACCTCTTTATCTTCACATCTGAAAACCATGCACATTTTCATATTTCAGTCTTTCCTTCCTCTAAATAGATTATAAGCAAAATAAAGAATTCCTACAATATCTATAACTTTTCTTAGTGTATTAACAAAGAATCAGAATTAATGTTCTACTTGGCTGATGTTTGAAATACAACATGTGTCTCATAAAAACTCATTATACAAATAATTAGAATAATCTCTGTTTCAGGAAGTTTAATGATGTGTTGCCCTCAAGTTCATCATTAGCAGTAGTTTAATCAGTTACCAATTTGCCAACATGAAACAGTTAGAAGTGAGCCTTTTCAGAACGTTTTGTTCAATTTGTTTCAACGCATCAGGTTTTACAGATGTGCTAGTAACTCTGATTTGTTCAGCCAATTTTTCCCCAATGCTAAGACAAATCCTCTTACCTAAAGAAATTAAGAAAAACAACTTCAGAAAACATCAAGAAATTCATATAAAATTATTATAAGCGAAAATGAGGATTACTTATGGTTAATTTGATGCGTAGGTATAAAAAGGTTTCTTTCCAAATTTACTATTGACATAATGTCAAAAAAAGAGAGTGTTACCGGTGCCATCATAATGCTATGGTTCCGGTTTTATTGGCAAAAGGAGTCCCTGGAGCTCTGATTTCACGGATCTCCCATGACAAGGTCATCAGTCCTTTTTCCAAGAGAATATTTGTATTTGAAAAGCTATGAGCACTTCACTATCTGACATGGATAAGGACTTATAAATTCAACACAGAAACGCACTTAAAACTTTGACAGTTGCCTTCACCGGGACTAGTATAACATACTGCCTTATCATGAACGTGTAGCAAGGAGTGACCAATCTTTGAGACTGAAGAAAATTAAAGACGCAACATACATCTCCTCCTTAGCATAGAACTTCAAGCATGTGAAGTGCTTTCCATTAACATTACAGCAATTTCCCCTGCCCCACGACCTGAGAGGACTGAGTGCCAGGATGTCATGGGATGACAGATGGAATAGGATGGACACTGACAGAAGGCAGTATGTCTATAGAAGATACTGTAACATGAACAGAAGTAGCCCAGAATTGTTAGCCACTGCTTATCAGGATTTCAACTTCATGCTTTTCTCTTGCCTTAGGATCTTTAGACATAAAGCATAGATCCAGGAGCGATGAGACCCACTGAAAACTGTTTCCTGAGCCTTTATGATCTTTCTTCCAGCCACCTCATTTCACTACTTCAGTCATGTTCTCTCAGAGTGATACAGAATAGAAACAAAAAGATCAAGCAAAGCTTTCTTCCCAGCAGGATACATTCATGCCAACATTTGGGAAAGGAAAAAAATGAAGAACTCTCGGAGACAAGAGTAGGACAAAGCTTTGTTAACAAAACAGGATGAACAGATTGGGAAGTGATGCTTTAAGAAGGCATTTCATTCATCTACCATCCATTCTTTTCATTCAATAAATAGGTTTTACTTTTTCTTAAATAACGTTTTATAATTTTTGCATTAAAATGGAGAACACAGATCAAACTCCCAAGTGATTATTCTCAAAACTTCAAACTTTTAATCATTGATCAAATTTATGCTTATTTCTTTTCTCTGGTATAAATCAGCTGAGCCCTGCCTAAGTCAAAATCTCAGTAGCTCAATTTCGTGGAAATTGTTCTATTAGAGCAATACATGGAAGACACGGTTTTGAGATAAAGGATCTAGATAAATCTCTGATCTGAAATTGCTGCTGCTCAGTACTTCACACTAACATCAAGAAAGACTTGATACATTATAGAAACAGTAAAAAAAATTCTGGACTTGATGATCAGCAGGCTGGAGCACCTCCCCCATGAGAACAGGCTGCAAGAGTTGGTGCTCTTCAAGCTGGAGAAGGCTCCTAGGAGACCTTACAGTGGCTTTCCAGTACATGAAGTGGGCCTACAGGAAAGCTGGGGAGGGACTCTTTGTAAAGGTATGTAGTGAGAAGATGAGGGGAAACTTTTAAACTGAAAGATGGTAGATTTAGACCAGATATTAGGAAAAAAGTCTTTTCTGTGAGGATGGTGAGACACTGGAACAGGTTGCCCAGAGAGACTGGATGCCCCCTCCCTGGAAGCATTCAAGGTGAGTCTGGATGGGGCTTTCAGCAATCTGGTCTAGAGGGAAGTGTCCTTGCCTTTAGCAGGCAGGCTGGAACTAGTTGATCTTAAATGTCCCTTCCAACCCAACCATTCTATGATTCTATATTCTATGATTTGGACTTAATCACTTTGAGGCTTTCCTTCCAAATAAAAGACAAAAGTCCTTTCATGTTCTGCTGCTAGGTACTACCTCAATATTGACTGTCAACTCAATATAATGCATGCTTTTAGTGTGACTAGCTTTTACTGGTCATCTGCTTTACTAGAATAATATGACAAATATTGCTACATAAGATAAAGATAATATATAATATGAAATATTGAACCTTAAAATCAAAAAGACTGAAACAAATTATGACTGTTCAGAACATTGCTTTGTTTTATGATAGGCTTGAGAACCATCAACATCTATAGGCCTTTTAGGAAGACAAAGAAATCAGCACTATCATGATCTGCAGTATACTGATAGGTTTCAACCTTTGAATCCCCTTAAAAACTAACAAAGTTAGAACAGACATCATAAAATATGTTGACTAAGTTAAAAAAAAAAAAGTTCTCAAACTCTGTACTGTCAGTTGTCTCCTACATCCAACTTTCTCTCTGCAAAGAAGGACTTTACAACATGCCCTTGAAAGTTATTCTTTTAATACCATGAAATAAATGAGCCATACTGACAGGACAGTGAAGCAGAAACTGCACCTCCTCCTCCTGTGCTTCACTGTATTTATAAATAAAGTTTCATTACCAGTACTGCATACTTACTCATTTTTATCTAGTATGAAGTGAGCAGTAAGTTATCATGTACCATGAAGACAGTTTAGAAGACAACAGAACCTCCCATTTGACTTGCTGCAAGATGTTGTTTTGTAATGCAGTTTCATTGCTATTCATCCCATGTGTTCTTTGAAATCACTGGCCGCTATCCCAAGGATTCTTTCAGTGGGGCAAGGCTATTGCTGGTAGCTGAGGGATGTTGACTACTCAAAGACTGTAATACGTCTATTAGCAGCAAGGTAAGTTTAGCAACACCCACAACGTTTACCTATCGTGAGAATTTCTACAAATTAAAAGATCATTGTGATAAATTTGGGATTAAATTAGACATGAAGTCCAGAGGAGTACTATGTACAAAGTGTAACCTATCCTATCTTCATCTTCTAAAATCCTGCAGGTTACATTGTGTAGGCCTGTTTCTTTATAGAGGACTCCCTGACCTACTATGCATTTTATGACCAAACACGATTTATTTTTCTTCTGAGAAATTTCACTTAGAGCTAAGCAAACACAGAGATTCATTCTGCACTCCCCAGTTCAGGAAAAGACAGGAAGGCTGGGAGTCCAGCAAAGGGTCACAAAGATAATAAAAGGCATAGAGCATCTCCATTATGAGGAAAGGCTGAGTAACCTGGATCTGTTCAGCCTGGGGAAAGGAAGTCTGAGGGAGAATGCGATTAATGTTTATAAATATCGAAAGGGAGGTGGTAGGCAAATGGGTGAGGCCAGACTTTTCTTGGTGTTGTATTGTGATAGGATAAAGAGTAATGGCCCAGAGCTTGAACACTGGAAGTTTCATACAAACATGCAGAATAACTTCTTTGCAATAAGTATGATGGAGCACTGGAACACGCTACCCATTGAGGTTGTGGAGTCTCCTTCTGTGGAGATATTCAAGACCCAGCTGGCTGCTTATCTGTGCATACTATTGAAGAGAACTTGCTTTAGCAAAGAATAGTTGGTTTTGATGATTGTGGTTCCTTCCAATCCCTGTGATTCTGTGAAAAGTAGAGGCTTGTTTAGTATTTCTATATATTTGCATCACTTGAAATACGTTGAAAGGAATCTTGACTTTACACCTAAAAAAATGAAAGAGGCAGATGTCTTTCTGGAGAGTAAACCCTCCCCTTGACCACTTTAGTTAGCAGCATCTATGCTATATCACTGAAAAAGCCTGTGGGGCTGCCTCAGCAGACAGCTCATACCTTCCTCTGAGCTCTATATTTTTCCAAGCAACCAAATACAAAATGGAGTTAAAGGAATTTCATTCCTCATTTTATTGGAAATTGACTCTCTAGACAAGATAAAGGCTTGTTAATGACAGTTATTTTTATTTTTTTAGCACATGAATCAATGTCTGTGTTGAGATATCACCCCACAGTAATGACTAGGTCTATACAATTTCCATCAGACCTTAGATTAAATCAAGTATAAAATTACCAACCTGGAAAAATGAACTACAAGGCAACATTTCTTGAAGTTTCCCCACTTATCTCAGTTTTGCTCTTACCTGTTCCCTTTCAGCAGTTTGATCTGCTTGATTTTGATCTGCAGTTTGATCTTGAAGATTTGATCTGTTTTTTGATTGGATTCTGTAATGACATACTTACATCTGATTTGTAATACACTACAGGAAACCAAGTAATAATTTAACACTGACATTAATACTATTTATTTCACTGTTTTTAAGATCAATGGTTTTACAGACCTTTGAAACCAAAGTTGCTGACTCAGTGAATACAAACAGATTTTAACTTTTTTTCCCATAGAATCTGAATAGCTGCCCAGCCTAATTTGGCCCAGTGTAAATGTTAAATATCTTGATTGTCTTGCAGGCTGTCTACGTTGTGAATAAAGAGGACAACCACCAAGGCCACAGAAGGATCAAGCAATGTTGACTGAGAAATGTCAGAGAGCAAGGAACTCATGAAGCCTCATCCACCCCAGCACATAGCTCGCATCAGAGTTCCCACTAGCTGGGAATTCAACAATTTGACCTCAGAAGGTGCAGATGAACTCTCAAGAGAGGAAAAAATACCTTCAGATGCTTTGCAATGAAAATGGATAAAACTGAGGAAGTTCAGGTCTTTAAGGATTCAATTACAAAGATTTCCAGGATGAAGAAACACTGAAGTGAGGGTTTTATTTGCTCCTTTAAGTTTCAATTTTCATATGTATTATTTATTTGTGATATATTTCAGCACTGGGTAAATTACTTATCTGAAAGTGTTTTTCCTACCAATAGGTCATGTACCAAATCCAGTTTTAAAGAGTTCCTGTTCTCTTTTGTGCCCCTTTATTAGCATAATCTTCTTTAAGCCAGTCAGATGCCATATATGCATGACCTTCATTAAGTGTACTAGCCCATGAAGAGACTTAAAGAGATTTGTATTCAGTGAATAGATTGTAAGACAATGAAATGTCAACAATCATTTTTCAAGAGAGACAAAGTATTTTATTATACAGCTAAACAGTGTGTCATGGAATAATCTTCTCATTATCTTCGTATGAAGGACACTGGCACGTTCTCATTTTTCTCACTGAGATGTATTTTCGCACCAAAAAATCCTGAAAGCTCTCCAACATAGAGTCAACCTTTGATGAAGTGCCTGCTTTGAAGCTTTATTCTGGGAGTGCTTTTGGTTTGCATTTATTTTTTTTTAATTATTTTAATTTTGTATGTATTAATGTATTAAACACATGAGTAATATCAACAAGCCAACTCAGGTGTTCTCTTTACTTGGGATTAAGCCTGCAGTTTGGAAGAATGGGTTTAATTTTGCCCTCTTAAGAGAGAGAAAATTTGTGCAACTGAGACAAGAACGAATCCTCAAAATGCTCAGAATAATTTCATACCATGACTAAACAGCAGTGACAAGTTTTCCGTACTGTAAATAAAAAAATGTATACTAATAAACTACTTTCTATTCTTCTGTTTTTCTCTAAGAATTGCAAATTGATGGTCATGTAGCTCTCATCGCCATAAGATGTTTAGAAGTTAAAGTGATCCTTTAAGGAATTCTTTCAATTACACCTATATCTCTTCTCTTGCACTGACTTGCACCTTGGCCTAATGCCTTCAGTACAGGACAGGATTTGAGAAGCCTTCCCAGAATGTTTCCACCCACTAACAGTTAGGTTTAAAGGGAACTCTTACATAATTTTGGAATTAGGTTGTATTTCTGTATTTTTTTTTAATCTTTCTTTTTTATATTTCTCAGATGTGACTATAAAATAGTTACACTTGTGAAGATAGTTCTAGATCCTTTACCTATAAAATATTCTTTTTTCATTTCTTACAATAATTTCAGTAACTTTTCAAGTATTTGCATCTTTCAGCCAAGCAGAACCTAAATTTCAAAACAAGCTGATCCTTGTTATCAAGAAAATTTATTTTCCTTTGTAAATATAAAGGATCTGCAAATAATGTCACTCCAGTTACTTGCTTCTTGTAATCACGCTTAGAATGGAAGAGAGTCAAAGAACAGCATGAGTTTAAAGGGACCCTGAAGATCATTGAGCTTGAATCCCCTGACATGGGCTGGACTGCCCCCCCACCAGCTTGGGTTGCTCAGGGCCCGATCCAACCTGGCCTTGAGCATCTCCAGGGATGGGGAACCCGCAGCTTTTCTGAGAAGCCTGTGCCAGGGCCCCACCACCTTCTTAATAAGGAAGGAAAGAACACGATGCAGTAAGATAAAGTAAACAAAAGTCCAAAATAACAGCATTTTATTCTATCAATTATATATATTGGAAAGCAATGAGAATTCATCAGGGAGCTGATAAACTTCCACAGGCTTATCAGCTTCCTGCTAACAACTTTTGTAGTGCAACAGTGAGAAGGTATTGATATCCATAGATAAATGAGATATGGAGGGCCATTTGTATGCAAAAGAATAATTACATAGAAATGAAGTATTCATTTTAAAAATTGATATTTGCTGGATGTATTATCATCATTACCTGTAGCCACTGTAATTTCTAAATGTTAATTTACTATCATATTTCAGAATAACCTTTAAGTTGCTACATTATGTACCTAGCTTTGTGCATTGTCATGCAGTCTGTAATAACTTTTAGCAGCCATTCTCATTGCAAAGACTATATGTATTTTAATTACATGGGATCTGCTGAAAAGTAACAAAATTATTTGATTACATACTGGAGGTGGCAAGCGGTATCTCAATGCCTTGAGATCCAAACTTGCTCTGTAATACAGACAATAACAGTTTGCAAATAAGATATATAAAATATGATCATCTGCAAGTTATTTGTGATTTTCTTAACCTCCAGCATATTATTACCCTGTTAACTTTTCACTTTTCATGTTTAACTAACGATGAAAGCTGAAACCTGGGCATTTATGAAATTATAATTTGAAATAATTTCCAATAGAGTAAAATAAAGGCAAAGAAAAACAAGTCAAATATTTGTATAGGAAAGAACAAAAAATTTCCAGGATCATATAAAGAAAAAGAGTAGTATTTTCCATGTGGCTACCATTAAAATGATTCTCCACTCCTTCAGTACGTGAATGGGGGTGGAAACTGAATGCAGAATTTTTTTTTACCTAAACGACAATAGAGCAGTTAATGTCTCTTGGCAAGAAAACAGTTCACTGGCCTATATTTAAGTGCATACTTCTTTGGAAGAAGGCTGTACCCTTGTAAGAACTACTTTTGGACATCCCACTGTGGGGATTTTGCCATCCTGACAAATCGTATTTCTCAGGTGTTTCCCTTAGCTGCAGTACGTTCACTATGGGCCAGAACTGTCAAAAGACAACATCCAACAATTCAACTTCACTGTGAGATTCAAGTGTTACTGCCTTCTCACCTTATCCAGAGTAGTTCACACATTAAGCCTTTGCTTCTACATAAACTGTAGAACAGAACGGTACATAAACATTCAGAAATGTACATTTCCTAAATCTACTTGCATATATATATATTTTTTAGACTCTGTGATTCCAAGAATATCTACTCAACTTTCTACAAATAAAAAAAGCTACTAACATTATTAAGAAACGGTTTTGAGATTCTGCAATAGTGTGAAATTTAAATTTGGTGGGATTTTCTTTTAAGTTATTACTGAACGCATCTACACAGAACAGACACAATCTGATTTGTTTGGTCCTCCAGCAAAAAACAATATAAATTAGGTATTTAGAAATTAATTCCTGTTTTACCAAAGGAAAGATTTTTATACAGTTGTTTGTTTTTCTGTTTGTTTTCTGCTATGTCTTCATTATGCATAGCATGAAGTCATGTAGTATGTTTAATGCAAATCTATCAGCAATAAATACTGAAACAGTCCAGAACTGTCCTCACCATAATTCATATTTAGCATTCTAAACAATCTCTGCACTTCAAGTTGACTTGTTTCAATTGCATAGGATCTCTCCATACCATAGCATGAGGATTATATCAACAAGAAAACGTTTTTACTAAATGCATCTTGCTTACATCACGATCTAACAAAACAGAAATATACTCCGATATGTGGTATGTGCATTAAAAATGCATGACTGTATACTTTATGCAAGAATCCACACATGCAGTTCAAGCAGGGAGGTCAGACTATCCCTCTCCACTCAGAAGTCCTGCTCAACTCCTTGCCACACCTTAGAGAAAGGCATTGAAGTTATACACCCCTAACAGTGGACCCCCTGCCCAAGGCAGAGCAGGGGACCTAAGAAATGGAGAGAAATGGAAAAGGTCCCCCCTCGGTGTCATAGGCAAACCTTCTCGTTGCTATTCTACAACGAGAAAGAAATCAAAATCTCTGATAATGAAATGCTATCACAATGAATCATTCTGCACACTGTAGTCTGATATAGTTGAGAAGGAGTACAACAGTTAAAGAAAAGTCTTGCCCTTCTGACAGAAAAAAAAAAAAAAAGCAGAACAAGAATCAAAATGGTGATATATGAGAATGCAAAGAACTGGAAGAAAAAGAACGCAGCTGGGACCTGTTTTGGTGTGAATCACTGTTTACTGATTGAGAGGATTTATAATCTGGAGATTAAACAATGATGAAAGCATTTTAGCTTTAACTAAATGCCATAACATTGACATAATTCATTAATCCTGAATTCTTAAGATACTTATTGCACCATTCTTCAAGAAACCTTTTTTTTCCTCCCCCCAGTAGAACTTGAATTGCATAGCTCAGTTCTTCAGGACTCTTATGTTTTCATTCACACTTTCTGTATATTTTCTTTAAATTCAAAAGGATCAGATATTTAGAGAAATAACATTGTGGAAAAGGTTTCTGTTTTTCTGGCAAACACAAAACCAGAATAAAACTTTATCGCGGTTCAACAATTTCAGCAGCCATCAACCTCTGATTACTATGGAAAAGGTCTTTATTCCTTCTGAACAGTAACTACCAAGACCAAACATTTAGATGCCTGCATATCTTAGTACACCTGGGTAATATAGTTCATTTTGAATAAGAATCTCCAGTCTTCTTTTTCTCTGAAGATATACAGCATAGCCACTTGCAGTAAGAGCAAATTTCCATATTACCATGACTGGAATGGTGAGTTTGAAACTGATAATGAATGTTTAATTGGAAATATACTATTTGGTAGCCAATACCCAAATTCAGATTGGTGCAATACAGTCCTTCCCTGGCAATGAGAAAAATATTTTTGAACAAGAAGGCCTTGGGAGAACAGTAAGTGGAAATCAGGTGTTGAATCTGCATTCCTCTGTCATAGCAACATTTGACTCCACAGACTTTGCCTCCATGGTAGCACAAGTCATGATTTAACAGTACTTCAAGCAGTTTAGATTTAAATACATGTATTTAAATGTGAATTTAAATATAGGTTTAGCCTAACAAATAAGATAATCAGAATTCCCCCACATTTCTCAGTATTAGAAACCAGGAGTCCTACATCAAAGACCTAGTAAATGTTAATCTCCCCTGTAAACTTATCATTCCAACAAAGATATATATTCTTCATAATTCTTTGTAAGTTTAATGTAACTCTTATATAAGGAAGTTATAATTCTGTAAAAAAAATTATGCAAGTCTTCATAAATGAAGAAGTTAGGGTAGGAAAGTAAGTTTTGTGGCACAGAAATCAAAGCAGAAAGAGAATGAGCAACATGTGAGAACACCCTGGGCTTAATGGTGCCAGCAATACAAATGCAACAAGTCAGGAAAAGAGCCTTCAAGAAACTGAGAAAATAAATGAAATGATACATCCCAATTTTTCTAGTGATGCAGTAACTTTCTGACTGAAAAACTTCCTGCTTCTTGTTCTGCTTATAAAAATCGCATGTATTTAATCTGTCAAAGTCCAGAATCTCTCTACAAACATTCACAAATCAAGCCATTGATATGAGACTATTCATCTCTGGACACAGCTCTGACTTTTTTTTTTTTTTAAATACTATCTTTATTTATTTATTTAGGAGTCTTAACCAGATATCTTTATTAAATCTACATTGAGAATTCTAATGAGAATTTTCTACTCCTGAGTTTTCCCTTCAAGCTTCATTCCTTTTGTAAAATATCTCATATTGGGTTTTCACTGAGGTTCTTCAGAGCCAGGATTCCTCTGGCTAAAGGCTGCTTTTGTTGTTCCTCAACAAGCTGTGTTCCTGTAACCATTATTCTCCTTGCCTGCCACTTGCCCTTCTGTTGCTGGAAAGACATGGTGCAAAGTGGGCACAGAGAGCTTGGATCAGCAGTCACCTTTTCAGTAAAACATGAACAACAATATGATTTTTTAGAAGATGATTTTCAGAAAACAATCAGCAACATCTTACACCCACTTCTCATCTCAAATTAAAATGGAAATTCATAACAAATTTGAAACACACAAACCTGCAGAAACTGGAATCTGTTTACTGCACTGCTTTGCAGAAAGGAGGGCTGTTTTATGTTTAAAAATATTTTATAGACAGAGTAAGATAATAGGGATAACTATATAAGAAAAAAAACATATAATCATTTCATTATATAATTATATCATTTCATATAACCATAATCATTTTAAGGTGGTTCCTGATGTGATAAACACTAACACCAGACATAAAAGCTTCAGAGAAGTCAATGTATCTTAAGATTTCCTCTCCATCCCATACTCCCCCCATTCTGACAGAGTCAAGGAATCTCAGCTAGCAGAATTTCACATAATTAGTCATTTGTAATTCCAAGAGATAAATGGAAAAGCTTGTTCCTTCAAACTGTTCTTCATTCCGGTTTCTAACATTTTACAAGTTTTCAAACAGAAGCAAAATAATAGTAATCTCCTTTAGCTCACTTTGAAGAAGAGCCATGCCCATCAAAATTACTGATCATCAGTAAATTTATTTGGCTAATTCTCTTTCCAAGTAACTGTTTTATCTACAGCACCCAAATTGAATTTTCAGTCAAAACAACTTCTTGTTCAGTCAGTACCTGCCTGAAATACAGGACATGTAGTGTGTTTTGTGAAGTCCTAAGTCAAACATGTTAAGTATAGACTCTTGAGTGTCTTCTAATAACAAATAACAGCAGTACACATTAGCAATTGGACAGATCAATGCAGTGTGAAGGACATTACAACAAAGGTGTGACAATGGAAGAACTAGCACAAAAAAGACATACTATAAAGGAAGAGAAGATTGCTCACCCACATCAGAAGATCCCAGGTTCATAGGGGAAAATTCCAACAACAAAAAATCTCCAGAAAGAAACGCTTCCTTGTGGCAGTCAGCCCTTAAATGGGGTCTAAGAGAGGTATAGCCAGGCTCCATCCCTTCTAGTCATACAGCTGAATTACCTTCACCTGTGCTCCCAGGTGCTTTCCCCAGTCCTTTCCACAAGTGCTCAAACAGGGATTCAGGCCATGACTCAACAGTTACCGTACAACATGGCTGCTCTAAAAGTAATGCCTCCTATTTTATTACATTGGCCCACAGTGTTAAAAGTGGATGTTAGTGATAATAGCAGTGGAGGTTGATCCTTCTCACCAATATTCCATATGACAGCAGAGGGGCACTGTGACAAGGCAGTGTCTGACATGGAAGTAAGGATGAAGAAAAGGTATGTCATTAAATTCCTCTATGCAGAAAAAATGGCACACGTTTACATTAATTGATGTTTGCAGAACATTTACAGAGATCAAACAGTGGATGAGAGCACAGTGAGTCAGTGGGTGATGCATTTCAGCAGTGGCAATAGCAACGTGGAAGACAAGACATATTTCAAATGGCCATGCAGTTTTTCACAAGTGCAACACGCAGTCTCTTATTCATCATGGTAAAAATGCATCAGTAATGATGGTGATTGTTGAAAAACAGTATTTTATAGCTGAGAATTTGCTCCATCAAATAGCATTATTGTGCTCTTTGTATCTCTTGCAATTTCCATGGAAATAAATGGGAGGTGTTACTTTCAGAGCTTCCTGCATAGAAACATAGAAATCCTTAACTGAATGAAAATAATTCAGGAACAAATAATTAATTTCTAACTCCTTGGAACACCAACCTTTGGACCACCACCAAGTAGAGCTAAATCTTTTATCTTTGGCATTTTAATCTCTGATTAAATGGTAAACATGGAGAATATAGTAGTAAGTTTCTGTACCTCTTTAAATATCATTTGCATTTTCTCTGTAACTGGCATAATAACATCCAAGAAATGCACTGAAGAACAACAGATAAAGGAAACAAAGCTTTGTTAGAGGGAAGACAGCTGTTTTCACAACTTCAGAGAAGTCAGAAAATTCTGGCTAGGAAAAATACTATATTCCAGGTGCCAAAGATAGTGACAGACTGATTTACCACACTTGATGGTCTGACCAAAAAAAGCCTATCAATATCTAAGAGATTATACTAGTTCATGAAAGGAGAAGCACGTTGACAGAAACTCTAAATAGGAAAAGTACTAGCTGATGTTTGTCAAGACTTGGAAGTTTGTCAAGTCCTACCAAAGTAGGAAAATCAAGTTGAATTCCCAAGGTATGTAAAAAGTACATTTATAAGCTATTTAATATCTACTATCCATATAATATTTCAATGTGTGCACCACATACTATAGATGTAAGAATAAAACATGTCAGTGTATGTAGTTACCTGCAAAGAAGCCCGTGGTCTGTATCACAGAAAGTGGCTGCTGTCTCCATGACTTCAGTCTCAAAAGGCAAAACTAGCATCTAAAGCAAGACATATGCAGTCATCATGATGAAGTGTGAGGGCACTACAGCATCTGTAGAAAGGACAGGAGCAGTTGGATAGTTGGTGAACTTCCTCCTACAGCAAGTGGGAACAAACAAGGAAGCACATGAAGGTTTCTGTGCAGAGTCTGCTATTTCTCAGCTCATTTCCATAAGCAGAGGATGGGGCACAGCTGAAGTGTGAAATGGTTCTCAGAAACTCACTACAGCTTGCCAATTTCACAAAATACTGCCAGCAGGAACTTCAGGACCATCCCACCAGCTCCAAGGTAGAACTTGAGGCTGAAGTGCTAGTAACACTTGTGGGTCTGACTGTTTTGTCAGGCAGCGAAGGGAAATCCATGTATTATAACACAGTAACAACACTGTTTGCTTGGGCTCCTCCAACAAGCATTCTGCATGTGAAATGAACATTCTGGAAACAGCTAGGTTCAGGCTGTGCAAACTAATTTAAGACAAGACAGTGAAATCCTTCAATTTCCACATAGGCACTTCCTCAGTCCTAGCAAAGTGACGGAGTGGCATCCTTATGATTTGATTTTTATTTCAAGGATTCACTGACATTTATTTTTAGTAATTTCTTTCTTTTCAAGTGCTGCTGCTGCCGTATAAAAGTAAAGCACAGAACACCCTGCACATGCCCACCTCAGACAATTCTACATGCATACACAAATTTATCTGATTTCTTTTTGCTTAGGGACCTGAAAGTGAAGACACAAAACATGTAAACATTTACTTAGCTTGTTTTGCCAGCTCATTTGCCACCTTGCTTATCCTGAGCTGAGATGAATTAACATGGTTATGAGGAGTGCTTAAATTCCTGTAAAAAAAAAAGCAATAGCTTTCTGCTGTAGGCTTAAAAATACATGAAGAGGGGGGAAGGAAACTGAACTGTTGTACATGCACGATTCAGGGGCAATTTACATGCAATATTAAAAAATATATGTATATAAAAGTGATCTATGTGCCAGTTCCTTTTTCAGAATCCTCCAGTGCAAAACATTTCTTAGGCCAGAACTTACAGCATGCTTATTTCTGTGTGTATTATGTCTTTCCTGGAGCAAGAAACCAGAAAAAGGGCATTCTGACACTGAATTTCTCCTTATGCATTTCTGGACAGTAAAAGGCAGCACTGAGATTCACAGCACTATATCTATGAGTTTTTAATGCTGCTTTTACCTAATCTGTACCTAGTAATGATATCACCCTTTTGCCTTTACCATATGGCCTGTTAAGACAACTAACCAGGTAAATAATCAAAGACCAACCAATAAACATTTGGCAGTGCTGTCTCACTGGACCAGATCTGATTTCTTTTTACAGAATAGCAGTAACATGAGGATAGGCACAAAATACAGATGGGCTTGCAAGCTCTTCTAAGTCTTACTAATAATGCATCAATGACAGAAGTTATGAAAATTAATTTACTTACTGATAATTTTACCTCTTTGAAGACTCAACAACTGCTAATAAATTTCATACCAAAGACTGATTGACTGATGCAAAGTTCAGAACCAGAAATACAAGTGCTGCATTTTGAAAATTCAGTATGTAATGAGGGTCTGGTGTCATCAGCAAGAACTTCAAGTGAAATAAACAAAGCACTGATATTTCTAATCAGTTTCCACAAAGCATAGTTTTGATGAAGTTAAAAAAATTAAAAGGCTGTTCTTTTTGTGTTAAAGGAATTTTCAATCTGCAAGAATGACTTGAAGGAAATGAATATGTAAAATTCTTCAATTCTTTCAAAATTCCAAGCACAGTCAAAAACTACAATCAACATCCTGGATAACCATGGGTAGGTTATGCATACCAAAGGCTTCAGTTACTCTGCGTCATTAATAGTGCTCGTTGGTTGCCAGTTAGCTGTACAGCTGTGGCAGCAGATGTACAGAACAATTATTCGTCATTACAATTTATCTATCAGAGAGTGCTGAGGTGCTGGAGGAATTGACTGCCAGTTCACTTTTTTTCATCTATCAGTGTTTCTGGTCAACCATAGAGGTCTCAGAAGATTGAAGGCTAACTAATGTGACTCTCATCTACAAGAAGAGTCATAAAGAGGAACTGGGGAATTACAGGCCTGTCATCTGACTTCAGTGGCAGGAAAGATTGTGGAACAGTTCATCGTCAGGGAGATCACATGGCATGTGAGGGACAGCTAAGGGATCAGGCCTTGTTAGCATGAGTTCGTGAAAAGCAGGTTGTGCTTTACCAAGCTGATCTCCTTCTATGATCAAAAAACCCATCTAGTGGGTGAGGAAAAGCCTGTTGACATAGTCTGCCTTGACAGCAAAGCCTTTGACACTGTCTCTCCACAGTGTTCTGCAGAAGCTGGTAGCCTGCAGCTGCCCTGAACAGGTGTACTCTTTGCCGGATAAAGAACTGGCTGTAGGGCCTGGCCCATGGATTTAAATCCAGCTGTTACCACTCACAAGTGCAGGAGTCAGAATTGGGGCCCATAGTGTTCAGTATCTTTACTGATGACCTGCATGTGGACACTGAGCACACTCTCAGTAAATTTGTAGATGGTAGCAAGGCAGGAGTAAGTGTAAATCTGCTTGGGGGTAGGAAGACCCTTCAGAGGGACCTGGGTAGGCTGGATAGCTAGGCTGCAAACAATGGGATTAAGTTCAACAAGACCAAGAGTCAGATCCTGAGGGAAGGATTCTTAAAGGAGCAGGAAAATCAATCCCGTAAATATAAGGCTGAGAGGCTGGTACAAATACAAGAATTTTTGCTTTTTTGACCATGGGGCGGCTTACTTGGCACCTGGTCTGATGGCTGTGAGCGGGTCTCACCTATCTCAAAGGGGGAAATGAATCTAGCCCAGAAGCTGGCAGGGTACTTAAAAGGGATTTAAATTAGGTATGAAGCAGGAAGGAAACAAAGCTAAGCCTTCTAGAGATGAGTCCAGAGGAATGATGATGGGACTGGGGGGTAAGGCAAGTGGCTCAGATGAAGTGCATCTATACCAATGCACACAGTGTGGACAACAAACAGGAAGATCTGGAAGCTATTGTATGGCAGTCAAACTGTGACTTTCTTGCCATTATGAAAACTTAGTGGGATTGGTCCCATGACTGGAGTGCTGTGATGGATGACTACACGCTCTTCTAAAGAGACAGGCAAGGAAGGAGCAGCTGAGGGATCTGAGATTGTTCAATCTGGAGAAAAGAAGGCTCAGAGGTGACCTTATTGCTTTCTACAACTACCAGAAGGGATGCTGGGGTGAGGTGAGAATCAGCCCCTTCTCTCATGTGATAGGACTAGAGGGAATGGTCACAAATTGCGCCAGGGGAGATTCAGGTTGGATGTTAAGAAACGCTTTTGAGAGAGAGTGGTCAGGTGCTGGAACAGCTGCCCAGAGAGGTGGTGGAGTCACCATTCATTGGAGGTGTTCAGGAAACATTTAGATGTTGTACTGAGCTTCTGAGCAACATGGTTTACAACATGGTTTAGTGGAAAATAGTGGTGATAGGTGGATAGTTGGACTGGATGATCTTTGAGGCCTTTTCCAATACTAATGATTCTATGAATATAACCATAAAAAAACTGACCTGAGAGCAATTGATTACTGCCATGTTTGACTGTTGTCTTCACCATCTGATGGTAGGAGAATGGTAATGATCTGTTTGAAGAAGCACTGAATTAAGACTCGTTAAATTTTGTACAAAATATGTAAGTTTTATTTCCCAGAGCTTCTTCAGTGTAGCATTATGAGTCACATCTAACAGGTATAAGTACTGAACAGAAAGAAAGGATGGTGTTGCTGGGAAAAAAGATAGGCACAGACTAGGAAGAAATAGGAAAGAACTAACACACTGTGTATTCCATAATCCTATTAAACTTCATTTGTTATAGAAAAACGTTATTGATCTCAGCCTTCAAGAAGACCACCAAATCTACAAAGAACTAGACCAAAGCACAGAACCAGAACATAAAAAAATAGCATTTCCAAAGAAGTGTATAAGCCATCAGGATTACAAGAGAAACAGTAAATCTGCAGTTCTGCCAGTGACAGTGGAAGAAATTTGTAAGGTAAAACCTCGCAGCTTGAAAATGAGAAGAGTCAAAGGAAAAGAGTGGCACAATTATCTTTAGATTTGGAAGCATCATATTTTCCATTCTGGCTTTCACTACTGTAAGCTACTTACATACTACAAGTTGCCATACACTGAGTTTTCTCTAAACCTTATTTCTGTAAATAGGAAGACTAGGGGCTAGTACATTTGACATTCAGTTGAAGAACAGAAAACTGCTGAATTTCCTTGACAGGAATCATGGATGGCACAATTCACAGAATATAATATCTGCAGAATATGATAAAATAAGCAGCTCTGAATTAAGAAGTTAACAGCATTAAAAATCCTCCAAATCTACAAAGTTTGTTCTGTGAATCTATGTAAAGAATGCTGTTGAAATGAGTTTAATGTATTTCAGCTGAATAATTCCTGGCTGTATCATGTTAAATATCTGAGGATGGAACAGAAAAAAAATAAGGATAAGCTTGCTCTGTTCCTGGACATCACAGCGTTTGGATACAAAATCCCAAAGAAAAGCACAGGAGATGTAAATTCACTTATCTTCTGATGATACTGAGGATTTACAGTGTGAAATACATTATTGTTTGTTTAAGGGTAAAGCATCAAAATCTTGCAGAGCAGATAATTAAGAACTTCCTTTAACACACTCCATTAACCTCAGCATGAATGAAAATCACTTTAAAATATCACATGAATAGTCCACAACAAGAACATCATCAGTCATCTTGGAGCAGCACTGTTTCCTCCAGCTATGGGCTCTCTCCTATGCCTCTCCCACTGCCTCCTCCCTCAAGGCAGCTGGTTAGTTCCAGAAAACATGAGCTCCTCATCATCAAGGCACATTCTTCAGGAGGGTTCCCTAGAGGATTCATGATTTAATAACAGTATTGAAAGTGAAAATTAAGTCAAGTCAAGTCAGAAATTTTCCTCTTTTCATATAAAATGCATTAATGGAGAGAAAAGCCTGATGTCAAACTAGTGTCAGTGGAATTAAAAAATATATATATACCCTTATAGGAAAAAAATCATGAGGATATTACTAGTGCAAAGCATGCATTGCAGACTTGTGAATTGACCCCAAGTCACTCTTTCAAAAGTACACAGTAATTCCTCGCATCTGCAAAATGTATGTTTCTACTGGCAGGATGTACCTGTCTTTTCTCCAGAAGCTCCAGGGAAGCCAGCAGGAAAACAGAAGCTCTGCAGCAAGTGTAGACAGTCCCTTGGGCAATATTTACCGGACACATGAGCACTGCTTTTCCTGTTGCAGCAGAACAAGAGCAAGGTGCCAAGGACCTGCCCTGCTCAGTGAGGATAGCTGATGCAACACTACTTCAGATGCACTATCTTGTGCATCTAAAAATGCACCAGGAAGGGCACAAGCCAGGCTTTTGTTCCTTCAGCTGAATAAAGCTGCACTGCTTCTCACATGCTGTGCAAGGCAGAGAACACATTTCAGATGAGCAATACTATAGCAGCACTTTCTCCACGACTTCATACCCAACCAACGAGAACATACGAAATATCTCCTGCAGATTGCATAACTGAGTGTCCACATGAACATAGAAAGCAGAACGCAGAGTTAAAACTGAGGAGACATTAACTTTCAAAGTAAATGAAGCTGAACACTAATCACACTCATTTGATTTTTTAATTCAGTGCTCAGTTTCTGAAGCTTGTAAAATACTCTTTTAAGATCTACAGACTGAGAGAAAAAGTCAATTGAAAGACAGGATTCGAAACCTGTTACCCAGAGATGTTTCAGGCTGCTGGAGAATGAAAACAAACCAACCTCACACCTCTACTTCACTTTGCCAGGAAAGAAGCTGAACATTAACTACACACGCCACGAGTGTTAGGAGCATGATGAAAACAACACTGGCTAAAAGTAAAAAAATTCAAGGAAATCTGAGATAGTTGTGTGTGTATGTGTTCATGCAAGGTGACAATGCAAACATATTTGTATATAGCCAACAAAAATGATAAAAGTATTAATTGGTTCCAGTTACTTATTGCACAGTTAGATCAGATCATGCTGGACTAAACACAGATTTAATTTGGACTAGCTCTAACAACTGAAAACTGATCATTACAGAGCAAACAAAAAACTCATCAGCATATTTGAAAGTAGAGTGTACAAAATTAGAATTTGATCTTCATAGCTGAATAGCTCACAAGTTTCACTGCAGGCATACCTTCCAATTATATTGATTTTCCAAGCACACCGTGTACTGCAGTGTTTGCAGTCAGCCATTCAAGCTACTCTTATTGATCCTGCCAGTATGATTGGGTAAAGAGCATGCCTGTGAGCAATGGAGGGTCAGGAAGAGCTGGAACTCTGAACCAAACATTTGATCCACAGCCTGCTAGGAGACTGGAGCTAAAACACTGTATTTATCCCTCTCGGCTAATTCCCCTAAACCTCAATATCTTTTCTGGTGACACAGTTCTCTCTTGCTGGTTGTTGTTGTTGCTGCTGCTTCTTCCTTTGCCTTAAGGGTCAGTAAGGCACAGAGGAGAAACAGCTTTGAACAATAAAGTCCATCTGTGTCCTTATCTGCAAAGAACTATCCATTTCCTCTTATAATTCTAATGTATCAGAAAAATGGTAATTTTCTTATTGTTTAGAATGATGGAGGCAGTTTACGTTTCTGAGGTGAAGTAAAAGAAAAGGCAATGCTCTTTTGAATGAAATTGGATTTTTTTGTGTGCTGATACCTTCTATCTGGAGGAAATAGGATCACAATATGATTGCTGACTCCCCTTAGTCCTCACTGGTCTAATGCTGAAGGAGAAGAGGTCAGATCTGGCTAGTCTGAGGCCAGCTAACAAGGCCAAGTGGTGGAACAGAGTAAAAAGCCAGGAGTTTATTAGAAATTAGTGAATGTTGTGTAAAGTTATGGACAAACAGTCTCCAGATGTGATTTCAGCATCAAAGAAATTCCTGCACTACTTGCATGCTGCAGTCCCTGAGCACTGATCATACTCTTTGCTGCCTTGGGTTGGCTGCCATGAGGTCATCCATCACCGCTCCCTGCAACTCTGTCATGACACCTGAACTGTGAGCTGACTCTTTACCTCCTGGTTTCAGGTCCACAATTTGAGCCATGTGGATTCAGAATTAGAAAGAATGTTGAAAACAGGGTGTGTAACAAGATGCTAGCTGGCATCTGTCCCCATGTCTTCATATTCATTCCCTTGTACTGGCACCACCTCAGGATCAAAGCCTTTCAGAGAAAATGAGATCACAGAGCAATCAAATGAGCTTTCAGTTAAATCAAGATGATGACACAGAGGCACAAAATGTATGGCAAGATCAGCCTGGCTTTTGTCTTACAGTCTTTACCTTGCAGACATCTGCATCCTCACTCTCACACTTTGTACATTCACCCAGTATGCATAGCTTCCTTTTCAATATAATAAGCCAAGCCAAAACATTCACAGTGAGGAGCACCATCTGCAGTGCTTATTTCTGCAGCATCTACATTTATCTGGCAGTCTCGCACCTATCAGTGCTTTGCCAGCTGTGATGGGGAGTGGGTTTTACAGATTGTGACCAGAGCTAAGCACAGATGAAAACGGTGAAACATAGATGTTTCATCTCTGAATTCTGTTTCTAATGTTCCTTCCATATGGTGGTCTGACATCAAACAAACCCAGGCAATGGAAAATCTTTTGAACTCTTCTACTTCCTTTTTATACCACTGACTCATGCAATTTTGCTTTTAAAATCAAGAATAAAAAATATAGGTGTAAAAAATACATACGTGCATCAAACAATGGAAATATTAATTACTCTGGATCTGCAAAACTGAAAAATATTCAAACCCAATTTCTTACAGCTTTAAGCTTCAAATATCAGCTCATATGAGACTGTGTTGTAAGGAAATCAAATCTGATAAGGGCAAAAGCATCACAGATAGTGGTAGTAACTATGAATGTAATTGCACAGTTAGAGGCTATGAAAGTGGCTCCTGCTTCAGAAAAAAAAAAAAAATATATATATATATATATATACACATATACATATATATATATATATATATATAAATGGAAAGAAAGAGAAAGAGAGAGGGGGAGGGAGAGAAAAGCACATGTGCATCCTTTATGACTTTACCCGAAATTTCTGGTTCAAAATCCCAAGTCTTGCTGATGTGAGCTGGTCTGTCAAAACAAACAAACCCAGGCATGCCAGATGTTCATCACTCAGCGTTCATATTGTAAAAGAAGCACAAGGTTTTATTTAGTGAGATTTATATGGTTTAGAAAATGTAACAAAGATCTCAAATTTTGGTTGTTTATCTGAAATTCAATAGAATCAAGCTGGCTTGCAAATTCACTCTAATGAGTCTTTTTCTTTCTAGTCTAACTCAGAATCTACATGTATTTCTGTCTTTTCCTATCCCACATTAACTGGACCAAAGAAGAAAAGCTTCACTTCTTTTCACCTATTTTAATTCACTCTCTAGATATCATGCACTAGGATATGTAAGTGTTTATTTTAACAGTATGTGTCTTTTGATATTTTATATGTCCCTCTCCATTTTTGCTCAGTGTAGACATTAAGTACAACAAAAACCAAAAAGCTGATGCTCTCATTTGGTTTCATCAAAGCTTATATTGCTTTGTGAAACTTCACAATCCCTGAAATCTTCTAGATAAAATGAACTTATTCTGATACTTTCAAATAATTTCATTAGCTTCAATATATTATATAACCTAGGCAAGCATCACTGCAATTTACTAGGCAGTGCAAATTAAGAAGATGACTTTCCTCGGGCTGGATAATCAATAATGTGTCCAAGATCCTGACCAGAATCCTGATCCTGATGTCTCTCCACCTCCGTTCTAATCTGCAAACCATTAATGCCATCAGCAGAAAGTGAAGATTTATATGGCTTCTAAACTAACAGTAGATTAAGAACTTGCAGAGTTATCTCCAGCAAATGATTACTACAAAAACAGGAGTGTCCACACTGGTTATAGAATGAACAGCAATCAGCCATCCCCTCAACATATGCACAAGTTGCAGTTATTACTATTATTTAAAAAAATAAAAATACGAATAGTAAGAAGCCCAAAGTGTGTGCAGTACTTTAATGTGTGTGTGTATATACATAAATATATACGCTGATATACATATTATAGTATTTTTAAAGAATGGGCTCTTGCCAGGCTCATCAAAAGTTTCTAGAGCAACAGAGATATAGAATTTCCAAGCCTTCAAAAATACTTATGTTTATCCACTTTTTAAGAATTACATTAACATATTAGCCAAATAACTAATGACAACTTACACAATTCAAATGGAATTTAGCAGTTGAGATTTTAATTCAGAAGGCTTTAGTCTTTTATTTGTTTTTTAAAGGGACATTTTACTTCCATCTCAGGAATTTTTCACAAGATTGCCTTTAAATCTCAGCTTTTAGAACAAAACAGTGCAGGACCCTTATACCTTCATGTGCACTTATTTTGATTTTTCGTCTTTACAAAACCTTCTCTGCTACTATCATATTCTCACTTAAAGCCTATGAAGAAAAACAGCTGCTATGTCTGAACATCAGCTTTTGCTCTCTGAAGATGAAAATCCTGCTCTGTATCCAATTCCAAGTCCTCAGCCCTGCCATCATGCTGTAGATTATTCTAGCTGTTCTACAACAAAAGCCTCACAGTGAAAAATTTCAAAACAATCAAAAAAGAAAAAAAAAATTAAGGTGAAGCAGTCACAGGTATTGCTGACGTTTCTCTATTCCATCAGAGGTTTTGTTTGAGCCTTGTGTTTGGCTCAGAGGCTTAACGCTGTTCTCCAGCAAAAGTGCATATTTTACTGTGTTGGCCTCCCAAAGATTTTCCATGTTCAGTGGTGAGGGGTCTCAAGAAATCACAGTTTCTGCATGGCAAGGACTGCAAGCCAACTGCACAGCTGACTGGGCTGTTTCAGGACATGATACAACTACAGAGAAAAAGACTGAGATTCACAAACAGCAACAGAGTTTAGCAGAAGTATTGTGAGAGAATTGCATGGAACAAGCTGGTCATCAGTTTCTCATTATTGATAAATTTTTGGAAGTGCAATTTTCTTTTTTAGGCCTGGTAGATACACACGAGTGCAAGTTTTATTTCTGCCCCAACAACAATAATGGATTTAAAATGTAGAATGGGCATTAACAGTCAATGGGAATGAAGAACTGCATCCATAAACTTTAAGAACCAGAGCACAGATCAATGGAATCTGTTCCTGTTATCACTATAGGCTGAGGTTCAGCTGAATTTATCCTTCCTTCCAAAGTTCGCCAGCCACAGGGAAACATGAAAAGCTGTCTGAACAGGAGAGATATGTTTCATCTAACTCATTTCTGTCCCTTTCCAGGGACTGAAGATGAGAGAAAATGACCAACTTTTACGAATACACACCTGCTCTCCTCTCACTCTGTGTATCTGTGTTAAGAGTTATGAAGATTCTCAGGTATCTGTATATTGAAAAATGTTCACATATCTCAAAAGGCTGGCTGCAAACCAAGTAAACTAAGAAAATTCTTGTCTGAACACTGCATGCAGTTAAGTTTGTGACAGAAAAAAACACTGTGTTAAGTACAACTATTTTCAGACGTGCCGCACACTGGTTCCAAAGCTATACCCAAAGCTATAAATGTAGTTCTCAGGTTTCTGAGCAATGACTTTCTAAAAATGCCCAACTCACAATTCATTGGGACAAGCTGCTCTTCTATTCAGTCAAGCTCTTGAGTGGAAAGAAGAAGAAAAAGAAAAAAAAAAAAAACATTGGCAATTTGGTTTAGAATATTTTACTTGATAAATTAGTTGATTACATTTTTGATCTCTGACAGTAGACTTAACAGACTTGCAGCCTTCATCTAGGCCTTAACAATCCAGCCACACAGAACGGATTTCTCCTGGGTATTGTAGAGGCTCATAACATGCATGATATATCCCATGGGACACTATTTTCTGTTTTCCTGTTATCGTTTTTAAGCACAGTCCTCAGAAGTACATATAACTGGAGAAAAAAAGTAGTTCATACTGCCTGATAGTTTTTTTGACACAAATAATTTCCCTGAGGAATAAATCTACTCATCATGGCCTTCATATTTACATCAAAGACATCTCCAGCATTATCAGAAGGGTTCTCATGCCACTTTTTGCCTCATTAATGCCCAGAAGACTGACTTCTTCCTGACATTTACAATCTTGCTGGTTTATGTATTGCAGAGCCATATTTTCTTAATGTGCTCTCTCACACCACCCCAGCTGCTAGAAGAAACAACCCAGCTTTTTTAATAAGATTTTCATAGCTTTTTCTCTCACCATATAACAGGGCAAGTCAGTGGGAAAGAATATCTCTGATGACAAGAACAAAAGATGAAAAAGAAGATTTATAGATATGCCAAGGATGTCCAGAGTCACTATCAAAAATTGTATGTTCTTTATATATTCTAACCAAAGCTCTGTGAACCCCGATGATCCTGCAATGAATCAGGATCTACTTTAGGCATTGGTGGAGGGCAGTGTTAAAATTAGGAAGTTAAGCTGCATTTGGTTTTCATATAATTACATGGTTCACCGTACTTCAGATGTTGCAAGCATAGGGATTGTAGCTATCTAACTCTGAGCAATTCCTTCCTCATTACTTACAGCAGATGTTTACTACTCAGTACAACTGGTTAAAGGCTCTTTGTGGAACTCGCTGAAAGAGAGACAACTTTGAAATTCCATTCCTTCTGACTGTTTGTAATTGAAGGATCTTTAGTTTGGGTTCTTCTTTGGAGAACACAGGACCTTCTTTTGGTCCTGAAGTAATTGCACTGCTATAGAGAGAAAAGGAATAAAAAGCTGCTTGCAGAAACTTCAAAAAATGTCTTATAAATTCTGTATAGCTAGAGCAATTAATACCACAGTACAGTGTGAGTTGAAAACTCCCATGGAGATCACAAAGTCAGACTCTTGGCCCCACACAGTACTACCCAGAATTCAAACCCTGTGCCTAAGAACATTATTCAAATGCTCCTTGAACTCCTGCACTTGAGGCTGTGATCAGTGCTGTGCAGACCCTTTTCCATGCCCACCACCCTCCGGTGCAGACCCTGTCCCCAGCCCCCAGCTGCCCTCCCCTGGCACAGCTCCATGCCGTTCCCTCGGGCCCTGTCGCTGCCACACAGAGCAGAGCTCAGCGCTGCCCTCCGCTCCCTGTGAGGAGCTGCAGCCACCATCAGGCCTCCCCTCAGCTCCTCTGCTCTGGGCCCAACACACCCAGGCCACCTTTCACCCACCTTGCCCTCCAGACCCTTCACCAGCTTTGTAGCCCTCCTTTGGATGCTCTCCAGTAAGATACCTGACCTTCTGTGCAGAAGTTAAGAACCCTGTTTAAATATAGGCTGCATACTACTAGCCTGTTTCAAAAAATTATTCTTAAGAAAGCAATTGCTTTCTTGCTCATAAATAATACAGCCATTGTCAAGAGACAATTTGCCATCAGAGACTTTTCCCACAGATGAAAAAGGGCTAAACAGTGTTTCAGTGGAGGGTAGGTGTAGGTTTCTGCATTGCTGTTCCCAGTGCTGGCTGTTTAATTAGCAGAACTTCTAGCAGCCTCTGTATTGTTACAGAAGCACTGCAACCATGAAACACGTAATATGATGGATTGGCAGTACCTGGGGTTAATGGCATTGCCCATATTCAGCTGTAGACTTGGAAAAAGAGCTCTGGTAATGGCTGCTAAGGTAAGCAAGTCCATTCAATTTATCCCCTTTCTTCCCTCCTGCACATCAAAAGCAATAAACTCTCAGGTATAATTGCCATTCTGTATTTGGGAACATTTCACCCCAGAAGAAAGTTATTAGTTCTGTCTTCCCATTCATCTCTCACAGGGACAGAAAACAGTATCACGCTGTTAGGACTCACTATCATCTGCTAAAAGTAATTGTTCTTCAGGATTATTCTTCCTCCTTCCATGCATTGCTCTTAGATATTGTCATTATCCCATTTATAATGCTTTTGTCCTTTCTTTCTTCAAGATTTAAATTGGTAGGTTTGCTCATCTGAGGCTCTGCTGCAGCATAGTGACAATAGGCAGACATTTGCTTTTGGCAAATTTTACAGCAGCTAGCTAAAGCTGGGGCTAATATGCATACCGCATCACAACTCAGAAAAAACAGATGCCACAATATTCTACAAATTATAGCAATGCAACTAGCTGAGGAATTTGCCTTGATACACCTGGTATTTTTAGAGGATCATAAAATAACTCTTGAATAACCACAAACTTTTTTGGTTTTACTTTTCAAACAGAAGAGTCTTACAGTGTTATCTAGCCTATTTCAGCAGTAACAATCACTACTTGCAAAGAGACACAGTGGAACACAGCATCTCACACCTTGGAGCAATAATCGGGGGCAAGAACGTGGAGCAAAAAATGATATTAACAAGAGCAATATTAGTCTGCAGAGACTTAACCACTGCCCCTGCACAGCACTGAGAGTGCATCATGAGATGCCAGGAGCCCTAGCAGGAGCCTGCAATATCCAATATCTGCCTTTCTTGAAAACAGAAGTGATGGCAAAATAGCCAGAGAACACCTATGTGAGCAGCAGTCTCATATGTATAATATAGACAGACCTCCACACAGGAACATAGGAGGGAACATGAAGCAATTTCCTAATTCTTTCACTGTACAACCAATCTACTAATTTGCTTGCTTTTGTTGCTCCAGTAAGAGCCTCTTGCCTCAGGAGCAGAGCTCTTCATGCACCATGTCACTGACACAGCCATGGCAGAGAGATGGACTTTGATGTTCAGCAGTGTTTATTTCCCCTCTGCATGTTTTCAGAACATTGGGTTTCAGAACACCACATATAAAAGTTTTTTTTTTTTTTGTGTATTCTTCAAGCATTTATTTTGTCTAAATCCATTTCCTTGGCACCTCTACAAGTACATACCAAACCCAGCACTGTATTTTAACTGGCTTTAGCTTTGATGAGACACAGTTTGCACGTATGAGCTGTAATAACCAGGCTGTAGATTAAGAATGTAGCAGGTATAGAAACACCTGAATTGTTGTGCTGCTGAATTTGATCAGTTTAAGAGTGTTTGTGTCTTAGTGTTTACTTAAACATAAAGCAATTCAAGCTGAGCTAATAAATTCAGGCTAACTCTGGCAGATAAGCATTAATGCTGCATCAGTACAATGAGGGCCAGGCCTTAGCTGACCCACCCTGATGCTGTGCAGACCTACCTAGATGCAGTGTTTCTGGGCCTGGCTGTGAGTACTCTGTTAGTATCTATGCAGTAAACTGTAAAATTATTCTGCTCTATTGTCCCTAAACAACTAAAGAGGGAGAAAAAAAAAATATCTTTCAATCCCTTACTGCAAGCACGAATAATTGAGCTATTTCCAAGCTACATTTTGCCATTTCACATGACAAAGAACAGAGGAGAGGAGGGGTACCTTGGACGATGTATCAATTACCTTAGTCACAGTTGCCAGCACTCTATTAGAGTGACAGTGTTGGTTTATTATTGTGCATAGCTGCTGCACTCTAAACTGTACCTCCAGATAGAGGGGGAAGAACTCTGATTATAATCTGTACTATTCATGGGCTCAAAGCTTGTGTTATTTTACCTCAATTTACTGCAAAATGAAGATGAGTGAGAACTTGTATTTAACCAGGATCTTGCGCACAAAAAGTATCTTCTTTTATTACTGTGAGTTTTTGTTGGCTTTTTAAAGTGCCGCAATAACTGTGGGTAAGTGGAAATGATACAGACTGCAGATTATATCACTTCTGCTGAAAGGGATGTTAAAGTAAACCTGAGTGGATTTAGATTCAGTATACTGACAGCTCCAGAGATCAGATCCCACAGGACAATCTCTGCCTGAAGAAGGCAAGCATTCCACTGTTTTGTAGGATCACACCCATGTTTCAATCCATTTTTTTCACTGGTAATACTTGACATCCCTATTTGAGCCATGTGGAAATAACCAGAAGCATTTGTGTTAGTGTAACTCAGTGACTTATCACTGATATGTAATGATCAGAACCCCTGCAGTCTTGTGCATCTTCACTGTGAGTTCACGGTGGACTAAGCAAATACAGCATAATTCCTACTTAAAACAGGTGGATATTGTACACAAATAGTGAGCCAGGTGGTAACTTCATATAGAATCACAGAATTGTGGAAAATTCCAAGTTGGAAGGGACCTACAAGGATCATTGAATCCAACTCCTGGCTCCACACAGAATCACCCAAATAAAGCAGCATAGGTGGCATTTGTGAGAGCAGGACATGCTCTGCCTTTAAATGTTGCTTCTCACTTCCTCTTTTAGGACCTCTAAATGCATTCCTAACCGCATGAGATATGTCATAATTTCCATTGCTATGGTATGAACACAGCTTGAAGCACTCCAACACTGTTATTTTTCCCGTTTTACATCCATTTGTATTTATCATTTTCATAGCTCACCACCATACATTTCTTACTTTGTCATCACTCTCATCATCAGCTCTCATCATTTTCTTCTTCTTTTGTCTTTTCCACTCTCTCCCCCATAGCTCACTTGTTCTATCCTCTCCCTCCATAGGGAAGTCTACTTCCCTTGAGCTCCTTCTGAGGGCATCCTCTGACTACTGCATTTGCCTTTTCCAAGCAGGCAGTTGAGACTGTCCCATTCTGAGACATGGCTCAGTGAAAACACAAAGCAGAGAACATAACTGGGCCATGTCCAGACAGCTGAGAGTCATAGGCTGTAACGTGCAATTGGAATAAAACCTGCAGGAGTGATTCTGTGAGGTCTGTGCTACCATCTCAATCTTCAGACTGGATAGAAATGGCTTAAAAAATGCAGTAAACGAGAAGATGCATCTGCAGTCATTCCAAACTACAAATAAAAGGAAATACATAAAGGGAAATTTCTGGAAGCCTGAGGAAATTTCCACCTCAATTTCCAACTGCCCGCCTATCGAACTCACAAGATCTTGAATGAACAAGGTAATCTAATGCCACTGATGATTATCTAATTATAGTTTTTGGCTAATTTGCCTATTCTATGTATCTGTAATTGCAGTAAAGCTTATTAATGATGGCCTGACAAATAGGTGTTTTAAGTAGCCAAATAAGAAACAACAACAACAACAACAAAAAAGCACCAAAACAACTAAGCACTTGTTTCTCTTTTTTAATTTCGTAAATAGGGAATGGCCATCGTAACACAGTTTTCAACAAAGAGCAACATTATGGAATTCTTTAAAACAACAACTTATAAAAGAGGTTCAAAAAATACAAAAATAGAACAGCCTCTGACATGCTCTACTAGGCTTAAATGTTCTGTATAGCTTTAATGTTGCATAGAAGTAATGAGAAAGGGAAAGAACAGAACAACAGCAGCTTCTAAATCTGTCTTGTATCATTATTTCACTGTTAGCAAACACATTTCACATAAAGTGCAAATTAAATCAAGTTATTTTACTCAAGAACCTGTGGATAATAAGGCACTACATATTTCAGTGTGTCTTTGGTGTTAAACCCACACATTCCAACATATTAAAGCAATGACCTTGAACTCCAGAGACTCACATACATTGGGTTTCTCGTGCTGTAATGAAAAAATTACCACTGGCTTTGTGTCAGTTGCATCATAAATGTGCACATGGCTGTGTGCATATGAGACAGTGAATGATGTGCTCCAATCCATGGCCTGAGCCTTCATACAAGAGAAGTTCGAATGTTCACCTGTCTTCGAGCAAGATAATTTATGAACCAAGTCAAAATAGTACTTCTTACATCTTACACCGTTCAACCTCAGCTCAGACCTTGTGAGCAAATTCAATCTTATGTGATCAAATCAAAAAATTAACTTGCTTTAATGATGCAGTTCACCAGCCAAAAGCCTTAAGGCAAAAGCTCTTTTCCTATCCCCATTCTTTCTTTCACCTAATCAGAACTCATCCCTTTGCCATAAAACAAATAGATCTGTACATTTTACGAAGAGGACCTTTCTTCTTCTTGCCTTTGCTCCTGAAATACTGTCTTTAACAAGGTTCAGGTTATTTTCTCATTAGAGATTTTTTGCAACAAACCTTTAGACTATGGGAATCCTTACATTCTTTTTAGCTTGGGTCCAACCCTTGGATCCTAAAGCTGAGAAGTTCACTATTCAACCCCAGGAATGCTCTTGTTTCTTTTCACAAGCAGTATTTAGATCAAGATCTTCCTCCAAAGGGTTCCAGTCATATTGCCCTCCTTAGAGGGAGGACATTTCCAGTCCATCATTTACACTGTATTTTTCTCCCTAAACCTCTCAACAATAAGTGCCTTTCGATTTGAATATGACTGGGAGTCTTCTGCAAGTGTGTGAGTGCCTGATGAGAGGGGATAAATAAGAGGGACCAGACTCTTCTCAGTGGTGTCCACTGACAGGACAGAAGGCTATTGACACCAACCTAAACCCATTATATTCCACCTGAACTTCAGGAAAAACCTTTTCACTGTGAGGGTGGCCAAGTGGGGGTTGTCAAGTCTCCATCAGTGAAAACAGTCAAATTCAGCTGGACACGGTCCTGCACAACCTATAGTAGCAGACCTCATTTGAGAAGAAGAAGTCTGTTTGGTGGTCTCAACGCATCGCTTCTGACAAAAAGGAATTGTATAAAAGCCCTTTTTCTCCATAATTCAGTTAACTTGTTCAAACTCTCTCCTCCACTCAGTAGCTGGATTTCCTTTTAACCAGCCATACATGGGGGGTGACATCTCTTGCAAGGCTCATTACCTTTCCCAGTTCATCTGCCTTTATACTGTTAGACCACCCTGCTCAATTAGATAACTTACAGTTCTTACTTCATTGGCATTTTTTTGCCAGTTACCTGTTCATCAGCACTTCCAAACCATCAACAAAGTTTAATAAGAACAAGCTCTAATTGAGAACATTGTGCCATCTTGCTATAAGCCTTGTACCGGGTTGAAAACTGCCTATTCCCTCTCTGCTTTCCACCTCTAATTATTGAGAAGTTAGGATATCACCTGTGCAACAGTCCAGTCCCCTCACCAGCATAAGTGATATGACATTCTCAAAGTCCACCTCCTTTCATTCAGCTGTACTTTTGTCAACAATCTCCAGGAAGCTCAAGAAAGAGGCCCACAGACACTTGCTGATTTTAGATAGAGGCATTTTTGGAGGGAGAGGAGGGAAGAGAACTGCTGTGGAGCAGAACAGTTCTGTTTCAGGCTGATTTCAAAAGGAAGACAGTACAACAAAATGCTTCAATAACTGAGCAAAGCTAGGAACAAAAAGCCAGAAGAAGACTCCTGGGATTCAGCAACTATTGATACATTCTGCATTATAGCAGCATTAAATAAAATGGGTAAGAAGCATTGACAATAAGTAAGACAATACAGGATTCTTACTGCTTCCTACACCTAAAGCTATTGGATTAATCCATCTTCTTGTCCTTGACTGCAGTGCTCAGGGCCTTATATTCAAGTTTTCATTTATATATATATTTAAAAAAAAGAAAAAAAAGAACAAAATGAAAAATATGATGGCTACTGAACTGCCATGCATTTGTTATACATATAAAAAAAAGATAAAGTCCTTTCTCTGTGCTGAAAGTGAAAAAAAGCATAACAGAGCATTTCATGAGTTAGATGAGACCAAGATCTCTGTTTTCTTTGCAAAGCTTTAAGTTCTACATACACATGCAAAACCTCACATTCCTGTTATATGTGGATTTCCAGTTTTCCTCAGCAACCTCCAAAAACACCTGGAAGATACATCTGTCAAATTTTACTTAACCAAAAAAATCAAATAACAGCTGGAATATAGAGAGTAAAAATCCAAGTAAAATAATATTTGTTTTCAAATACTTCAGTGACTACTTCAGAAATGACTCATGTACTTCTGAAGCATACCCATGCAGCAAAATATCTGTTATTATTGTTCAAAAGATTTGGACTCCCTCTGAGAATTTGCTTATCAGAAATTCCAGATTTCTTAGGCTGGTATTACAGTTGTCTACAGCATGTGGTTGATTCTGTTGTTTTTCCTGAATAACTGGAAAACACATTCTCAGCTTAAATCACAAATACTGAGCAACACACATTCTGTTATTCTCCCCAAGTAACACCAAAGATGTTTCTAGCACAAATACTGGAAAAAATGGGCTTTCAGTTCAGTCACATCATGTAAGCATCTTATCTCTATTTCAAAACTCTGCTTCAATGATCTTTCTTGTTAGGAAGCAGTTAAAACTCACTGAAGAAAGTGATGACAACCCACAATCATAGTCAAAATGACTAATTATTTACTTGTTTTTGCCATTGTTTCAAGTACTGATGTGTCATCACCTCTGAAGAGTTATACTAATATGAAATTCCATAATAGAATTGAGTAAGATTTCTGGAGGTTAATGAAATGCAGAAACTGAAAACTAGTTTTAGTTAGTGAGAAAACATGCAGGTTCAGCAAATTGTCTCACATAAGGATATTTATTTTAAATCTTCTAGATTTTTGACATGCTCAAAGGTGACAGCTTTATTTCAATAGCTGCTGCCATTTTATTAAAAGCTGGTTAAGAAATCTAAAAAAGGAATACAGCATTAAATCTTGGGTAACCTATTAGATATAAGTATATAGGTGTATGTACAGATGTACACGCACACACACACACACACACACACACACACATATACATTCTTTTTTGCAAAGCCATCATTTTTTCCTTTCTCCACAAAGAAAGTGAAAAAGCCAATTACTTGCACTGCTCCAGCCCAGGGGACAAGTTTGCCACCTGCTGACAGCCACTGCTGACTTCAGGCATGAAATGTCCCTCGATGTGGAATGTTATTTAAAAAGCCATACTGTAGTTACACCTGCACATTGGTGGCAGAATTGCCTCATTTGCAGCAAATTCATTTCTGCTCCTTTTCAATTATTTTAGTGCCTTCTTTGAAAACTGATGTAAATCATTCACTTTGTGTAAATCTGAGAGGAAATTCCTTCATGATCAATATCTAAGTAGTACGTGATAACCTAAGCAATAGTCAGGGCAGAAGTATATGTTTAGCTTAACAAGTGTAGTATATAGAGAATACAATGATTTTAAACATTTGGCCCTCCCCAGTAATTTCTTAGGGGCTCAGCTCAATTTTGTTTTCATCTGAACAAAATATAAAATGAAAAAGCTATTGTACCTTAAGCAAAGTTTCTACAAAAACAGATTATCTCATGATTAGTCATCATTATTAAGCATAGCTGGCAGAAAAATGGTAATCATGAACATTTTAAAATTAGTAATTAATCATTTATTTTTTGAAGCAGCAGCAATTAAGCAAGGCAAGCAAATATGTTTGGAAAGCCTTCAAAATGCACGCCTCAATTGCAAATGTGCTGCATTGGATAAGTGAAGATATGGCATGTATCGTTGTTCAAAGAACACCATGAACTGTGATTTATGAGAATCACAGGAGGTGGAAACTATGCTAAAATGAAAAACAATTGAGTATAGTAAAAACTACTGAATATTGTTGACTGTAGATCTGGTAGTGTGTCTGTGACATGGCCTATAGAAGTAATATTTATCATTATTGTGCCAAAAAAGAAATGAACACATCTGGTAAGGATCACTGTTAGAAGCTGCGCCTCCATTCAGGATCTCGATCAACATTCCTGGTCCTGAGAGAACATAGCTGTGGGAACCAAAAAGAAGAAAAACAGATTTTCATCAACAGTTTTGCTAAGGTGATCACACTCTGAGACTGAGTCCATTTTAAAAGAAAAATTGTGATCTAACCCTTGGAAAACAGACAAGACGACGTTGCAGCAGGAAGGAAAACATCTCAGCACTCTGACATCCTTTCCTTTGTAGCCTGAATAATATGCAGAGAAACTTCAATAACCCAGAGAGACACAGCCCTTCTTTCCTCCTCTGCTGTCTCCGGAGAGCACTGCTGGAGCCAGGCTTCCTTCTGCAAATTCTTCCTGGTGCATCCTGTCAGAGAGCTTTACTTCACCTACCTAACATGTAAGAGAGCTTTCTCAAATGCCTTTTCCCAGGGCTCCTGGGAGCACCTGGAGTTTTGCAGCACCTTCTCATGCCTTGTACCCTTCCCCTTGCCCCCCATCACACACAGACACTGAGCTTTTATCAGACAGAAGAGTGTGTCTTCAGCTTCACAGCAACTGCTTCTTCTGAAAGGTGAGGTGATAAAATCTGTAAACCTCAAGAGTTTAATTATGTTGTAGGAAAAACAAAACAAAACAAAACAAAACAAAACAAAAACCCACCTCAATTTACTGTTTTCTTTGACAAACAAAGCTGAAAAGGCAGCAGGAGCAAAGATCCTTCCTAGGGAGATTTTGAGAAACTTTTTCATGGCTTCTGTTTCACGCAGTTTGCTGCAGTACTCAGTTTATCCATTGTTTCAGTGCTGAAATGGTACCGTGTGCAGGCAGACACTTGTTTGCATTGTGCTGATAACTGTTTTCAGATAAGCAGTACAATGATGACAGTTATTTTAATTTGTAGACCAAGTGCTGGAGTAAAATCTTCCTATAAGAAAAGCTGAACATCCAGTGACAAATTTAGCTTGTGCCTGTCTCGCTCCAATTTACAGAAGGGAGAGGAAGTTCTTTGATATCTGTATCCCTGGCGTGAGATTAAGAAACAACAGTTCAAATGTTGGTCCAACCAGTTTATTATAAATCCTAAGCAGGGGGATGGGGAAGGGAAGGACAGTGACTATCATGAATCAGAGTGACGGGGAAGGGAAGGAGGGCAATAGAAAAGATAGGAAATAAGCAAGAATTGAGTGAAGCAGGAATAGTCACCACCAGGATCCAGCAGCGGTCCCATTGCGCGCCATTCTGATGGCCTGAGGCAAAAATGCAGGGGGAGAGCAGAGCAGTGTGGCTGGCCTTGGGCAGCAAGCAGGTAGCAGGAAGAAGTTGCAGAGCCAGGCTGGGAGGAAGCAGCAGGCCTCAGGTAGCAGGCTCAGGAGAGTCTGTCAGCATGCAGGCATTCCCTAGTGAGGAATCTGATGGCAGACACCTTTGTTCTTATTCAGCATGCAAGTAGAGCACAGAGCAAGTCCAGGAGGGAGAGAGGCAGGTCATGAGGCTTCTCATGTCAGAAACCTCTTCTTCATGAATCTGTTGCCAGAAAACCTAACCTCATGGCTGTAGTTCCCCTTTTTATCCTTCTGCCAGTGTGTCATTCCTGGGCGCTTGGGTAAGAGTTATGTGCCTGAAATGGCCATTTTCCTCCAGATAAGCCCACACAAAAGACTGCTTCCTGGCCAATAATCTGTGGCTTATCTCTCTCTTATTGCCCCTGGCCTTGTCCATCTGTGTCCCTCAGACAAAGGATTTTGCAACCCTTGCCCAGGACTTGTCCATCAGTGTTCTCCAGACAAATGATTTCTCAACCTTTGCCCACAGCTTGCTTGGACTTGTTCATCTTGTCCCCAGCAACCTTTAAGACAGTGATGTAAAAGAATGAACTCTTACAGTGTCCTAATGCATACAAAAGCAAATTAACATGTTGAGTCAGAAATATTACTCAGAAAGCTAATCGCAACATTATTATGTAGTTATTAGCCAAAAGTCCCTCACACCTGACAGCACCTGCGCTGACGTCTGTTGCATGCACCAAAAGAACCTACTGTTAGCACTTCACTACATGGGTGATGTGAGGTTTGAGTGCTGCAGAGAACAGAACAGGTCTGGTTCAGCTGCACGCAGCAGTGCTGATGGTCCCTCATGGTGTTGCATATGGTCCTACCTAACACCAAACTGTCCTCCTGCCCAAGGCTAGAGAAAGTAGGTAGGACCGTCCTTGGCCCCCTGAGGTGCCCAGGAGCATCATGTGGAGATGCATAAGGGACGTTAGTGAAATGTGCTTAAAGGTAACAGGTAGTGCTGTGCGGCCTGAGATTGCTGTGCATGCTGTGTAGCGATGCCATGCAGTGTCAGCACCAGCAGGGCCCAGCAGCTCAGCGTGAAGTAGGCACTACCAGTGCAATGCCACGACCTCTGTAATCCCTTCCACCTTGCAAGTCCCGAATCATCCTGAACTCTACACTGGGTACACTGATGTCTATAAGATGAACGAGGAAATGCAGGTAATGTGCAGACAAATTGCAGCAATTTTTCTAAAATCTCACTGGTCCCAGGTAGGAAGTAGGAAATAATGTGTTATGAAACACCTTTTGCAGACAGATGCGGCCAGCTGCCTCTGCCACTGAAAGCAAGGACTGGTCTCTGCAGAAAGCTTTTCGAAACTGTTTCACCCGCAGAAGGGCAGTACAGAAAAAAGCTCATATGGTTATGAATATATGAACAAGAATATGGTTGTCTGGCAAGATTTTTAAAAGCATGAAATATTTCTACCTTTAAACAGCTGATCATCTCTAGAAACAATTAAAAAAAAAAAAAAAAAGCATGTCTAAGTGGCTAAGTTCTCCTAAAGTCAGACAGATAAAGTCCTCTTCAGCATTGGAGGTGGAAGACTAGAATTTAAAAGGAAACCCTCAAAACACAGAAGAGACTTCTCCCTTCTGCAACCTGATACAAAAGACCAAGGTACACAGAAAGAAGTATTACCCTGCCATTCCTGAAGTTGTCCAGGTAACTAATAAATAATTAATGCAATCCAAGTCTCAGATCTCTAGATAACTATTTGAATTGCAGCCATCTGACCTTAGACTTTCCAATAACAATTATTAAGTACTCTGGTGTTATGTCTTTGATGAAAAAGAAAAGGATTGAGGCTCTGGATGAGAGCAATTTAAGTACAAGTACAACCTAGAGTTGACTGAAATTAGTTACTCAGTAACCTCTAGAGAGCTTCTTTACTTTGTGAAGGAGAGAGAGAAAGAACTCAGGACAGAAAGTAAGAAAACTTTCACAATAATGAAATTGGTGACAAAAATGTAAAACTTCCTTCTGTGGCTAGTTATTTACCAACATTCTCTAGAACATCAAGAAATACAATTTAGTGTTACTATCCAAGACCCTTTCTCTCTGAAACAAATCAAATGGGAATTATCTTCTCTCCTGAAGGAATTTTTCTACTCACAGCTTCACAGTATCCTTCAGCTTGCATAGCTGAATGTGGAAATGGTATCAAGACGAGATGGTTATAAAGTGACAAAACAGCCAGCTGCTGATACTGAATTGTACTGCTGGATTAGAGGGTACTCCTTGGTATACATTATCAGACCCCTTCCTATCTCCCAGTTTATGACATAGCTTTGTGAAACAAAAAGCCAGCAATGGTACTAAATCCGGCACTACCTGGTACTGCTACAGCACATGACATACATGCAGGCATGGAAGCATTGCTTTGATTAAATCCTAAGAACATTACTGAAAAATAATGCTACAGTGTCACAAGTGTATAGTTCCATGGCATCAACAAATTTGGAATGGGCAACAATTTTTCTTTTACTTCCTTTGAAGCTGAGGTAGAAGATGTTAACCAAAAAACTTGAATAAGCAAAAGTAGTTGTAAGGCTACCTAAAACTGTAGTATTTTAGTAACTACTCAGTTTCATTATTTAACAATGAAAATCCATCTGGAAAGGTAGACATTTGGTGAGTACTTCCGCCTTCAAGTCTATTTATGCATTGCTATCTCATTAAAAGCAGAAAGTAAGCCACTAAATCTATTAAATAGATTCTATTTAAATGTGTTTTGGAACTAGCAATAGAGATATTAGCTGTGTGAATGTTAATTCATGCAAAGAAGCTTTTAGTCAATCTTAGAGGAAAGAGGAAAATTCAGGACCACAAGAGCTGCAGTGACTAAGTGACAGGAATGTCACTCCTTATAAATCCAATAACGTCAGTGCGGGAAGGCTTCATTCTCTAATTACAGATAGTGCTTTATAGAATCATTTGAGTTGGAAGGGACCCATAATGGTCGCTTAGTCCAATTCTCCTGAAAGGAGAGAATTGCTCAGAGCCCCATCTATCCTTATACTGAGTGTCTCCAGGGGTTGGAGCATCCACCACCTCTCTTGGCAGCCTGTGCCAGTGTCCTACCACACTTACTGTAATATAACCAGTCTAAATCTCTCTTCTAGGTTGAAACCATTTCCCCTTGTTCTATCACCACAGACCCTGCTGAAGAGCATGTCCCCTTCCTTCTTAGAGCCTCTCATTAGATACTGAAAGGCTACTCTCAGATATCCCCAGAGCCTTCACTTCTCTGGACTGAACAGCCCCAGCTCTGATCCTGTTCTTGTAGGAGAGGTGTTCCATCCCTTGGAACCTTGGTCCTTCTCTGCATGTGCTCCAACAGGTCCATGTCTCTCCTGTACTGAGGACTCCACATGTGGACACAGTACTTCAGGTGAGGTCTCACCAGCACAGAGCAAAGGAGCAGGATCACCTCCCTTGCCCTGCTGGCCACACTTCTTTTGATGTAGCCCAGAATTTGAATGGCTTTTGGGGCTTTGAGGGCACAGTGCTGGCTCATCTTCAGCTTGCCATCCAAGCACCTGTAGGTCATTTTCAGCAGAGCCGCACTCAATCCTTTCATCCCCCAGCTTACACTGATAGAAGGGGTTGCAACCCAGGTGCAAGACCTTGCACTTGGATTTATTGAACCTCATGAAGTTCAACTGGGCCCACCAACCAAGCCTGTCCAGGTGCCAAAGACCAAGTCAGAAGGGTGGCATCCTCCTGAAGCCTGACACTTCTATGTTTACCTCTTTGAAAGTATCATAATTTGCACTGCAATTGTATAACTAACCTGGAACTAACAAGGAACAGTTATGTACTGTGCCAAGTTCACTAACAGGGAAACAACTGTCCCTTTTGATACCCCATCTAAGATGTCAGTCACTACAGGAGAACTAGATTAAAATAGGCTTCTCCTTGTTCCCCTTCCCCTCACTTCATTCTGTTGAGAAATAGGCAAGAATGAAGGAAGAACTCTGCCTCTGAATCACCAACAATCTTCAAGTGTTCTCTATCATCTTTCTTGAGCCTAATATCCTCATTACATCTACAGGGCTTGCTCTAAAGATCAAATGGACTCAGTAGATTTGGGATATCATTACTTTTATGAAGAGGACATTACTCAGTGCAGAGAAGGACACACACTAACACTGATAGCTTAAATACCTACAGTACAGGCAAACCCTCTCAGTTTGTGAGAGCATTTGTCAGCTTTTTATTTTTAAAGGAAAAAGCAGTATGCAGTTTTTATTAAGTCTGGATCCTTAGACAGAGCCAGGTCTACCTGAGCATATAATGTTTAACAAACCCCAATTAAAAACTGAGTATTTCCTGCTGAAACAGTTTCCTACTTAAGCAGCTGCAGAAAAATGCTGTCACTAGCAATTCTGTATGAGGCACAGAACTTGATCGGAAATCACATTCTTCTCCTCTGTGAAATCAAACACTTTTTTGTGTGTGTGTTTGGTTATTTCCTAACACCAACAGAACAGAAAACAAATATTATTACATGTGTTTCCTCATACAATTCATCTTTCTTCATATACTAAAAATAACACACAGAACACTTGGCAAACTGTAGTCAGAAGCCAATTTACATTTATTCTATCAATCTTACAGTGAAGAAACAAAAGATTCTTTTCTTTTTTAACACAAACTATTTTCAGCTTTCAGTAGGCTCTTTCATACAAGAGATGGCTGGAATATTTTTCTATTTTTTGGAAGTTAAATTGAACATACAAAATCTTGGTTTTTATTTTATTTTATTTAGAAGCCGTGTAAAAATTCCTGCAGCTGTGCAACTACTTCTGTATCCACAGTTTCCATAAGCGCATGGAAGCCTTGCTCACCCAGCAATTCCTGTTGTGCCTTTAGCTTCTCATAGACAAACTGTTGCAATGACACAGTGTGTACAGGGTCCTTTAGGGCAAGCTGTAGAAAAAGAGAAAAAAATATGTAATGAACTTTAAAAGTACTCTTCAAATACTCATCTCTTCAGTAAGCTGAGCCCAGGAGAGAAATACTTTCTCTGTAATTAATTGAGAAGCAAAAGAAAACATGTAAATTTAAAACTATTGGAAACAAGTCTCAAACCATGAATCCAGTCTGCTGCAAGATCACACTCTTTTGTATGACAAAATAAAACTTAAAGCTGCTTTGTTGACAGAGGAGCTACTCATGATTTAAAGTCAGAAGAGAGGGACATGTATGTCCCTCAGCCCACAAGGCTCAAAGAAGAGCAGGTAAGGACACCTGGAATCACAAAGAAGTAGGATATTGAAATAAATACAAAGCTACTGCAGACAGTTGAACACCTGCTTGCCTCAATATCAAGCATTATTAACGCTGCAAAATCAGAAAGCAAAATGTGATGCTAAATCTCAGAGTCTGCTGAGAAAGGAAATTTCCTGAGCTCAGATTCCCTGCAGAAATGGGCACATGCAACTTGAACAACTACACTTTTTTCAGTCTTTTTTCACAACACATATGGCACAAGTCACAACAAGTTATAACATCACCTTAGCAACCACCCCATAAAAACTCAGAGTGAAAAGCACAGAGGATTTTTTCTATACAAAAGGATACATTGAAACCCATTACATTTCAGTAACGTACTTTTTTCTTTTTTTTTCCAAATTTCCTTGCTGAGTTGAAGCAGAAATACAAAATAAAGCATTTAATTCTTCTCCTACTAGAAGCTATGGGATGCAATTAGTATCATACGGAGTTTGTATCAAATGGGAATGCAATACAGAAAGCACTCCTTATTTAATAAGCTATCTGGCCTGACAAATATGGTTGAACATCAACACGTCATCAGTAAGAGCATAGATGCCTACAGACTGAGACCGAATCTTCACTTTTCCTTAACAGCAGCAATCATAGGTCACTCTCACCAAATGAGATGTGCCATTTTTTACTAAAAATAACCGATTAATTCTGTGAAAAAACCTTAAAGAAAACTATTATATTGTGCTTTCATAAATAATTCATACATGCCACAGTGTTGCATACTTTGAGATAAAAAAACTGCAGTAGAACATAAAGAAAATACTTTTAGTTTCGGCATGACAGGAAAAAAGGAATATTTGAACTCTAACAGGGAGTGAGACTTATTTTTTTTACTAAATAATGCCATAGCCAAAACTAGTGAAAATGCTGACTGAAACAACCACATGAACATAAAGCTAACTGTAATATAAATAACTGTGTTTGCCTATTAGTGGCTTATTACAAACATAAAAACGAAGTGCAATGCCTCAAAACACTGTTTTATCACAAAAGACAAGTACTTTTTTATTATGGTCGGCTTTCATATTGTAAACCTCATCCTTCCCTCTGTATTGCTAATAACACTCTCATCTTAGCCTTTGATCCTTCACCTAATTCATGCTATTTAGTTATTTTACATTTCAAAGGTAAGATACAATCTTTTCAGCATGAGAAAGCAACCCTTCCTTTACTTTTAAAAATGATCTAAGAATATAAAGTGGACACAGACAATATCAGGGTTTTTCACAGATTTCAATGGGCCTTGGATTAACCTACAAATTAGTCACAGATCTAAGCGTATAGAAAAAAGAGCCATACCTCAAACACTGCAGTAAGCATTTTGCAAGTTTTACCACACAGAACTTGCTCATTTAGTTTACTACAATACTGCTTATCTATTTACTATCCTCAGAATACAAAGTCCTGAATTAACCAGTCTCTTTCTACACTAGGGTAAAGTAAAAAAGTCACCTGTGATTCAGTGACATCGGAGCTCATGAAAACATATATTAAAGGCGTACTAAAAACACTGTAGGTCTATATACTATATGCAATGCAAAGTTGTGAATCACTCTTCATCTGTTCACATTTTCCTTGACATGTTCACAATTAAAATAAACCATACTATTATTTGGTAAATGTAGATTACATGAAATCATCATAAACTTCTAAAGCACTGAAACGACCTTTAGTAATTACTAGCTATGCAAAACAGTGAAAAGAGGTAGCAATGACAGGATAAAGAGATCGAAGAAAAGAATCCAGACTCTGTGCAAACATCAGGAAGTGATACTTCACACAGACCAAGATACTTTTTCCTCACATTTGTGGCCTTGCAAAATCTTATTATCTTCAAAGAGAGAATCCCATATATCTTTTCAATATTGTCTTATTGGGTTTAAAGTTTTGAGCCCTGCCATACACAAGCTGCTGATTCAGCATTAGAACATGTTAGAGGGTACAAACCTCTTGCAGGAAGGACAGAAACAGGACAGAAGACAGAAAGCTTTCTTAAAACACTTGCAGATTCTCTTTAGGTGATTCCTTCTCTTCCTCTTTTCACTTCAACTATTTATTCCCACCTTTGTTTCACTAGAGGTATTTTCTACTGACTGTTCTAAACATCACAGAAATTGTGTGTGCTGGTACTGATACAGAGAGAAAGATGATTAAGATGATTCCAGTGCAGGTGGATGGAAGTGGTCTCAGGTGTTTTATTTTTTTATCCTGTTTTTCAAATAAAATCCTAGTGGTGCTTTTAAACCCCTGTGTCAAACAATAACCACTGCCAGTAACCTGTCCAAATGATTCGTATCATTTGTGCTGCTGAAACCAGGACAATTCAAACTAAACAGAAGTTTTCAGAAACGTGAGGTTATCCAGAAAAATGTATACTGAGTGATATCATCTGGGACTCAGAATGAATTTCCAGATTATCACGCCAACCAGTCTTTACTGTAGAGAACAGAGTAAGAACAGAGTAATGTTTATGGTAGCCAAAAAATGGCAGAGAAAGGTCAAGTCTGAAATACATCAGGAATAATCAGCTACTTAAGGCTACAAGGTAAGAGGAGCCTCTTATAACAGAGGCTTGAAAGGAGCAATGCTTAGGAACCTAGAAAACATGTACATAGATATGTCTAGATTACGACATCAGTGCAGCTTTCTCTGCATTTGTTTTAATGTATGACAGCATGTTCTATGTAAAATGTTTAAGGAACAAAGGCTGGCAGCATGTTCAAGTTGCATGTTAAAGACGAGCAGATGGAAAGTCACAAGCAATTCCTTCAAGAGAAAAGGAAAATAAGCGGCAATCCTCAAGAAAAACATATTTTTTTTGTAAAACATAACATGAGCCATGTCATTACAGGTTGTAGACCCTCACTGCCAAAGTACAGCCACTTCTCTTTAATTGCCGATAAAAACAATTACCCAAATAGCCCGTGACCTCATGTTAAATGCGACCCCACAACATCACCTTCACTAGGACACTATACTGCCGCACTGTACAATTTAGGATGAAAGACTGACAATAGCCACAGAATAACAAGCTCTTCATTCTTCCCACATATTCGTGGTAGCCCATATTAAAGCTACCATGTCAAAACTACCAAAATACATGCCCAAACTATTAAAGTCTACCTGTAAATATAAGACCAAGAAAAACTTATTAAAAGTGTTAGCCAAAAGAATATACTTCAATTCAGTATTTTCAAAGAACACTAAGAACAGAAAAGGAAGGTAAATTTAAATTCATTTCATTTCTTTAAAATCTGATTACCAAATCCAATGCATACACATCTATTTAAATCTACATTTGTAGATATCAACAAAACAATCCTAGAGATCTCTCAATAAACATATCTCTACCCATGTATATTATTTTGACATGTGATTTATAACGTCCTTATTGTATATACCTGTAGAAATACGATATCTGTAGCTAAGTAGGTAAGTCTCTAAATAATATGGATATGTACCTCAAGAAACATCAAAATCCCTAAGAATGGATACATCATTTTGAAACAAGCACACAAATTCACTTAAACCTGTAAGTTGGAAGAATACCAAATTTAACCAAGTCCAGAGATGCTTTCAAGAAAAGTTTAATTACAGAAATATATAATGCATTTTCTTTAAATAAGGCATTACAAGTCACCAGGAATTTCTCTTAAAGCACCAATTAGCCGAAGTGTATGCAAGACTTTCTGCAATTTGTTACAAAAGGATCTGTTCATTATTATTAAAACAAAAAAACAAAAAAACAAAAAAACCCCAAACCAAACAAAACAAAAAAACAAAAAACAAAGGCAGACAACAGTTTAACAAAATGAGGTAGGTCAGTAAGAATAACTGCACAACAGGGCTACACACATCTACTCTATCAACCAGTTCAACATTTTGCAATTACCCAACAAGGTAATCGGACCTGTTTATTCTACAGCATTTGTGCACTGAAGTTTTCTGTGCAAGTGAGGAACCAGTTTCCCTGAGCTCTTACAGAACTGCTTCTGTTGTGAAACAGCCTTAGATTGGGTCAGATGCGCAATCTGTGGGAAGGTCCACAGAGAGTTCTCTACAATAGAGAAAGGTTTTATGCAGGCATACAGTTCTTCAACCAAAGCACACAATTCAGTATAATAAGCATCTGTTTTAAATTTGGAAAACTTCATCAACCACAACATTTTGATAAGATTTATCCTCCTGCATTTTTCAAAAAAACCCTCTTTGCAATGTTCAGATTCTGTGACAAGATTATATTTACTTTGGCAACATTTTCTAAGACTCAAAAGGAATGCAGAAGCATAGATGTTGTGGCTGCAAAGTTTGTCATCAGAGCCTTTTCTTTCTTTTGATTCAAGAGATAAATTCAAAAAGAAAAAATGAACCAAGTCTAAGGCAAAGAATTTTGCCTGGGTTGAGTGAATTACCTAATTAGTTCTATAACTGAGTAACATCTAAAGCTTACCAATTTTTTCCTTTTGTCTTGTTCTGTGGGAGGTTCCTCATCTTCTGTAACTTTGGGCTCTTCAAAATGAGACAGCAGCAGGCAGCTAAGAGTGGGAATAAAATGACAAAGTGCACACTGTCATTAAAAGTTACTTTAAAACATTTATAAAAACACAGGATGCAATCAATTATATATAATTCGTTCTTAAACGAAAATAGGAGCTACACTTCAAGGGGAAATAGCTATCCTGAAACGATGACATAGGTATATTAAAACTTACATAATTGCTCAGGTTGGAAAAGACCTTAAACATCATTGAGTCCAACTATAACCTAACCATACCACCCCTACTAACAATCCTCCACTAAATCATGTCCTTGAGCACCACATCCAAATGGTTTTTAAACACATCCAGGGATGGTGACTCAACCACCTCTCTAGGGATGGGGAGCCTTATGCACTTATAACTTCAGAAATTAATGCAGACTGAAAAGGTTCTCCAGCAAAGCCATGTACCAGAGATGCAGCAGTCATCAGAATTCCAAATAAATCTCCAGAAATCAGATTGTTGTTGGTGACTGTTTGTAATGTTATTTGAACATCAGAAATTTTGACCTAATAATCTCAGTCTGATATTTTAGTTTGCAGAAGTGCAAGAAAAAACAAGTTCAGGGTTGCTTTCAAAAACCACTGTTCAACTGAATAAACCTGAAAGTAATCTTGCTTTTTACCATAGAACACAATGATCTCCCAAGAAGATATCTTCACTAGCACAGAAAAATAGTTTTCACTTTTCCAGAACGATGCTAAAAATAAACAATTTTTTTTTCTTGTATCTGATACTGACCACAGGAAGAGAATGCGTATGTTTAGTGAGTCTAAGTGACATTAATCTTTTTTGCAACTTAATTGAGATGTCCATGTTTGATAGAAAAGCAAGATGCTCTGGCAGAACTCTATGACGACAATTTCTAAAGTGTCACTCCCTTAATTAAAATGAATTTCTATTTCCTTAGTATAGGAGAGTGAATAATTTTCATATCCCAAGCAACAATTTTTAGTGTTCTGTACATTACAATGTTAATGGGTGGAATTTTGCTTTCTTGATCAAGTAACAGGGCAAGAGATTGCACGCTGGAGAGTGAAGAAAAGTAGTTAGGTTGTGTTAAATATAATATACATTACTTTAGCTTACCTTCTGACACACAACAATTTCCCAAACAAAGTGATACCCGTAAGTACAAGTGCTTTACTAAATATTTTATATTCCAATAATAAAATGAGAATTAAAAGAAAAACTTGCCATTTTTGGCTGGGTGTATCAACTCAGAAATCTTTTCAACAACTTCAAGACTCAGGTATAGAAACTATGTAAATACAAGGCCTGCTCCAAAAGTAATGCCTCCTACTTTAATTACTTCAGCCCATGATTTTTGCAGGGTGCTGAAGGTTGAACCTTCCCACCTACATTCTGTTACTTTAAAAATGGATGTAAAACCATTCAAGTGGCAGTAACTTGCAACCATGTATTAGGTAGTTACATGGCAGGAAGAACAAACAATCCATATTTACAGACATACATTACTAATCAGTCTTGGCCCTACACTCCTGTACTATATATTCTATTAGCAGGGCAAAGTTCTGCAGCTATACTCAAATTATTTGTTTTTGATTTAAGGGATAACTGTTTCTAGAACAAAATGAAAAAAAGAAAAAAAAAAGTTGGGACTGCATGAAAAGTTAAGACTTGCCCTCTTTATATTAACATATAAATATATATTAACATATATATATATGCCCTCCATTAACACATGCTTAGAACTGTATGAAACAATTTCTAAACAATATAGCAGAATAGTCAAATGGTAAAATAGGCAAAGGAATTAGATATTAAGAAAAAAAATACAGCAAATCTCATCTCTTCTCTCCTACAAATAGCATAGGGTTCTGCAACTGAGCACTAAGAACAAACAAAAATATAAAAATGTCAAAATATACAAAATAATATTACCCCTGAGGTCTGAAAAAAGTCATAAACACAAAGAATAACTGTAAGAACTAAATAAGGAAGTAATAAAATTTTAGAAGTGCAAGATCATGACACTGACAAACATGCATTTTTATTTAGTACTGTTGAGACAATATTAAAACAACAGAAAGTTCCCCTTCCAGAAAACCTGATGTCCATAAAGGTTTCTTGCAATTGCCACTGTAATGATAACTAAAACTTCTAGAAACACAGTCTCAGTTTAAATCAGGACACTGAAATAATCTTTGTATCTCGATCAAAATCCCACGTTTGATCCTGGGGAGATCTTTATCTCTGCCTTTGTGTTCAGAGAGGCTTTTCCAGAGCCTCACTGCACCAATACAACAATTTCATTAAGTTTCTAGTGTAAATGTGTTTGGGTTCAGCTTATACTCAAGCCAATGCTATCATTTCATTTGTACAGTTTTCCTTGTGCGTGCTTACCGTTATTTCATCCTTCACAGACTGCAGCTCTATATTACTTCAATCTTAATTTTCCTGTGCTAAACATGCATGTTCTTTTAATCTTCCGCCTAAAAGTAGCTGAGTATTATGATAATCAGTGGGACACACACTCCAATTTTTTTCTGTCCCTGGTCAATACACTTACATACACTCTCCAGCGTGGAGACACACAATAGCACACTTTGCTCCAATTGCATACTTTATTTACTTTCAGATTACTTCAAGATTTTTAACACAAATCCCACAGCCTTTTGTACATGTACAATGTACACGTGGCATCCATCCACATAAACATGTCCCTAGTACAGTGAGCCTGTATCTTGTAAAAAAAAAAAAAAAAAAGCAGTGTCCAGAGGTTTGAATGAATAAGTTCTACTGGTATTCAAGCTTAATATACAAAATTAACAGTGACAATGTTTTATTACTTTCCAATATTGATAGAAAGCAACATGTCTAGAAGCAGAAGGGATTCTACTGCATTGACTCTGAGAGTAATTAAAGCAAAGCATCAAAGCATGTTCTCAGGCTTTACAGTTAAATCTTCTACACTGATAAATAGAGAAAAATGCCTCGCATGGGTCAGCCAGCATTCTGCAAGAAATTCATGAGCACAGTTCAGGTTTAGTGTGTGTGCACCATTCAGACACTTGTGAGCAACCCATTTCTTTTAAGGGTAGGTGATTAAAGCATTCATGAGGACTGTACCAGCTGGCTTGATGGCCAGAAATTATCCCCTTAAGCATTTAGTAATTATTCCAAGTACAATCTGTTCTGTCACCAGGGAATTATCTGAAAATTAGAAAATGTTTGATTTTTAGCACACAGTAAATACTGTTATTAGAATATATTATGTCTGTAGGGATATCTTGCAGAGCCTTTACTGTTGTTATTTGTGCCTTACTGTTGTTCTTCATTCTAAAACTACATAATCATAAGAGAAAAAAAAAGAAAAAACATTAAAAACTCTGTCCTAAACAACCTTTATTTGGTGTTTTTGATTTTCTATAATTCCAGATTTTCTATAATTCCACTAACAAGCAGAGGATGAATGAGGGTAGAGCTGGTGGCAGTGCATTCTGAGCACCCTGGGTCGTCCCACCATAAACAAACCCTTCTCTCAGTTCAGAAAACTGCCTTTTCAGATATGCTTTGTAGTGGCTGGTATGTTAGGTGGAACACTGACTGGCAAAAGTGTGCCTAAAGAGTAGATTTTCAAGTGCCTTCACACCACAGAGAGCTGGGTACATTGGGTACCTTCAACAGACACGACACATTTAGGGAATGACCTTTGTTAAAATCCAGATGTCACATTCAAAGAAACTCTGGGCAAAGCAAAGCTAAGAATATTCATATTTTCAATCACCATTTAATAGACTTTTTGAATGTTTTAAAATTATAAATATATAAAATATAAAATTAATGTCCATTTTACATTGCCTCCAACGTCTCAGAGTACTCTCCTTAGGATCAAAAGTTTCCAATCTTGCTATAACATCAACAATCACTAGAACAGACTGCTATAAGCACATCTCAACCACCTATGGCTATTTGCTGTCAAAACATCACATATTTAAAACTCTTACCATTGTAAAACTCCCAAATCATTTTTCACTTACTCTTTGTAAGTTCCAGTTTCAGGATCTTCGGTCATAACATCATACAGACCTTCCAATGTAACATGGATGATACCACAAAATTTATCTTGGATAACACTGGAAAAGAAAAGGAAAGTATCTTAGCTGGACAGAGAATTTGTTCAATTACTGTAAGGCACATTTACCATTTACCACTTAGCTGAGCGTGCTATCAAGCAGCTAATTCCAACTTTTTTTATTTATTACATAAGGGACCCAAAGTTGGCAAACTCATGATAGAAGCATTTTATTAGAATGAAGTGCCACGTATCGTTGAAAATTTAGAAAGGTCAGAGTACTTGCTTCTGCTTCTAACACATCTGCATATTTTCTATCTGATGCAAAAAGAACAGCATGTAAAGCTAGTACATTCCCTTCTGCATTCTCTATTCAGCCTTATGAGCGTTTCTTTAACCTCCTGGACAGGTTAATGACATTCCATAATCAGGTGAAAGGTATTTCCACCTGCGAAAGCAAATTAGAAAGGTGGAAGCATGTTTCAGCTCTACTTAAGCACAGCTAACTCTTGTCATTTGAATTACCAGACCAAAGAGCTGGTAGGTAGCACCAGGGACTGAAAACAATAAGGAAATAAAGATGAGCACCTTCCTTTCTCCAACAGAAACTGAAGGCCAGGTTGGATACTCCAACCATCCTAAATGACACCAATCTCCTAAATCATCTAGATGCACAACCCTGCCTTGCGAATTCATGTGCCTGTAGTGTGAGAAGGGCATGAAACCACAAACTTCCAGACTCCCAGATGAAAAAGCAGATACCAGCAGCTTCTAGTTAAGGGAAAGTCACTCTTGATTGCTGTCACTTCTGCTGAATTCCCTGCTATTCTGGGTTTGGCTATCAGTGCGCAGACTCCTAGTCCACAAGCTATGTAAGAGTTCAGGCACTCTACAAGCGAACAACAGTTTCAGCTATTGGCAAAGAAATGGAAAAGTCTGATCAGTGATGGTAAATGATAACTCTTTCATTTGTCACTGCTATTGATTAATAATTTCAAGTAGCACAATTGCAGAATTTCAGGGTTCATTTTTCCCAGAGATGGTTGCTGCAGACATACAAAATCTTAAATATATAACATTGCAAAACAGATCCCTTGGGGAAAAAAAGCCTATCAAGTTTCGAGTGTTAAGTCTATTGAAATATTTATTTAAGCTTTGTTTTTATAAAATTATGATTCAGCTCATGATTATTTTGTTTTCAAATGAAAAATTTTCATAAATTTTATTCATCTGTGGTCAATTGCCAGGAATAGAACTATATTTGAATGCTGAAAGCTAAAACTCCAGCACATTCAGGGATGAAAACCTATGGAATTTTCCTTCACTGTCGCCTCTTATTGTTGCCACTTACATTTTAGAAAAGACTTTGTCCCTCGCCAAACAGCTTCCCTACCTCATCCAAAGCAGAAAGCAAACAACGTAAAGAAAATGAGCACTGCCTGTTTAGCAGACTGCAGAATAAGCCCTCAGAGTTAAGAATTTCTTTAGTTGAGTTAGATTCCTACAAAGCACACCTACCTTCATTAAAGCTTTTTTCCCCCGCATATTTCATTTTTTTTCCTTTAATAACACGCATCTAGGAAAACCCCATTAGCGTGGTTAGTATTTTCCACTGTAAGAAAGGAAACAGCTGTCCTCACATTCCTTTCAAAAGAGGATGTGGGGAATTCAACCAAGAACACTCCATCTCGGAGGAGTTTGCTACACTCTGTAAGTATGCACCATTTTAATTAATAGCGTGGTTCTATCAACTACCTGGTAGCTGAATTTGTTCCTTTCAAGCCACATGAAGAACGTATAATTGCCAGAGGAACTGCATAATTTTATTTGGAAGGGACAGAAGAGAGAAAAATGTTTAACCCAAAGTAGGCACAGCCTTTTCATCTGCTGCAAGTGCTAATTATGGTCAATCTATACAGGAGGGCTATGTTAATTAAACAAAATACAAAAAAGTAAGCACTGTGCTCATTATTTTTTTTTTTTCCTTTTCCTCTACGCCAGGCTTGTAGACTAATAGGAAAAGCACAAAGGGAGGGATAACTCGTGTACCCAGTGATCTGTGATATATCCAGAAGAAACTGAAGAAGGTAGCTAAAAATTCAAAATACAGAACCTGATAATTAACTGCAAAGCATGCTGAGAAATCACAGTTTTCTTTACTTGAAAATGCTACTTTTATCTTATAGCATAAAATAGAGATGTTATTTTACTTCTTTTTGAAGTGAATAATAGAAATGTAATGGTAATTTTCCTGAGGAAAACAGTGCTACAGAATACAGAAGGCCTTCCAAAATAACCTAACAGCTACCTGCAATTTTCAGTGAAGATAAAACCATCTTTTTTCCCTTCCTCTCCTTTTTCTCTTGAAAGGAGACAGTTTCTTCCTATCAGACACTCCACGAAACGTTTATCAAGTCCAAAATCATTAAACAATAGAACTATTTTTAGAATGTAAGACATATGCAGGGGGGAAATAAAGGCAGCATATGTTTACTGTGATTTGAAAAAAACAAAACCACAACCAAAAAAAACTTGGGCTAAAGTTCATCAGCAACACAATGAGATATCAGGTGTCATTTTCATGGAAGAAAGGGAAAGAGCCTTGCAAATCAAGGAAATCTCTTTTTAGAAGTCTATAATTAGACTGGTTGTTTTAAGAAACATGCTGTTCTCAAGAGTGGCTTCAGAAAAGAAAAGGACAACATATTTTGCTGAACTTTCATTGCAAAACCAAACAGTTAATACTGTCCATATAGAAAACCTCAGCTCAGGATGAAGGCAGAATTTAAGCAGTTCCACTTTTCAATTGCATCTAATCAAGGTCAGCAGCATAACAAGTAGCAACATAAAGTTATAACTGGTTTTCTAATTGCTCCAAGGTCCTTCAAGTACCAGGACAAAACCTAGTTTGGTACATATCAAGAATTAACAAGGGACAGGACTGGAATTAGAGGTTTACAGCTTGTATGAAGTTGCTAGTCGGGATTTAAACCAGTCCAGGATCCAGTTCCAAAGATGCAGTTAAGACCTTATTTTTGTAATCACAAAAGAGGTCTTTCATGTTACCTATTTAAAAAAGTAATAAAAATAATCACCTTGTCTCTAATAAAAAATATGCACCAAACCTGACAGCTTGAACATGAATGTTTTTCATTTCGAAGTTTGCATATTGTGTGAGATAAAAGAAAGTTCTGCTATTTCCAACTCATTCAAGCTATCCATTCAAAATTTTTACCCATTGTTTTCTGTGACAACTACCACTACAACAACTGTGGATTTCAGTTAAATAGCAGAGATGATAACAAATTGCTAGTAGTACGTAAATAAAATAACCAATAGTCTTCCTGTCTCCTATACATCTTTCCTGGTCTATCGGAAAGGGAGAAAACATTCTTATTGGCAAGCATTCCTACTTGCAGACATACCTTTCTCTTCTAGACATTAAAAGGAAGGATTAGAAAAGCAGAAAAATTTTCTCTTTTGCCAGGATGAAGCAGCAAAAATAGAAAAAGGGACAAGCTTCCTATCTTTACTAGTGTTAATTCAGGATAGATTAATTATTTATTTATTCTTATTTCATCAGCAGTGGGAAGAGACTGAAGGGGACAAATGGAGTTTACTTTATACATGCTATGAGCAATGTAAATGATTATTTTTTTTCTCCTCTAGATGTGCGCAGTGCTATGGAGCTCCTAAAATGATAATGACACGTCTAAGACAGCATTTCCACGGGAATCCTATGGCTGACAGTGAACTTGATAATATGCCTTGCAAATGAGAATCTAATAAGGGATTGTGACTCAGTGGATGTCTATAGACCATTTTGCTTCATGAAGGCAGGCACTACTGAATCTTCTGAATTCTCTATTCTCCAGTGATTTAAATAGCCATATGAACCACACACAGACACAATATTCCTGTTTCCTAGTGTGAACATTTAACTTGGCAGTTACTAACTGCCACACAAAAACTGCACTTTCACACAATTACACCCCTCAATTTTTTTGTACAGCAAAGCTGGAAATTTTTCACAAGTTGGTTATTGGAGGATGACTCCTCTCCATAAGATGGCTTCAGTTCTCCCAGCAACACTTACAGAGATGATGCTAACAATATCAATTTCATTTAGACTCCATCACCGGAAATGATAGGACACGTCTGGAAGATGATTCCTACAGAAGCTTGTCAGTGAAAAGGAAACACCTTCAGAGGGAACTGTGGTCATCTGCTGAGAGCACACAGCCTCCCAGGTTTGAAAATTGGGTTTGTTCTGCCTCAGCCTTCACCCACTGCCCATGAAATCCTCTCTCACATGGGCACATCAGCATTACACTACTTAAGAAAACCTAGTTAATTAGTTTTGACTAGAATGATAATCACTCAGGTGCTAATAAAGTCTGTTACTTCTGAAGACAGCCATATAAAATTGAAAGTTTACAAATAAAGAGCATAAGACTATCAAACTTACTACTGAAGAATTACACAGAGTGTAGCTGTTACCAAATGAAAACAAAAACAACCTAAAAACACAAAAAAGCCCAATAAACTTAACACTTGCCAAAAACAATTACGTAGGAGGGATAAAGAGGGGTTAAGGAGTAAAGCACTGTACTGGAGTTAAAAAATTAAGTATGAATTTGAGAGTGATTAGCATTTTCTCCCCTTAAAAAAAAAAAACCACTACATTTAATATTTATGGCTATAAAGGTATACATAAAACAACGTTTCTAGTCATGAAACTCAAAACAGTTTAAGCTTTTGCCCCACTAGCAGAATTAAGTGTTCTCTAAGACATAAATAGTTCACCTATTATACATTACATTAGAGTGAAATACAGCACTACAATACAGTGAAAGTAAATCTCAACAAAACTTAGATTTTGTTACATCCAATAGAAAGACGTAGCAAGCAACAACAGAGGCACACAGTATAGACTTCCACATTCATACCTGTAATAGTACAGGCAAAGTCTACATTTGTACTGACAGCAGAAAATATCTTGTCATTCCTGGAAATACACTGGAAACAGACAAACGGGGTGATAGGGAGCGCAACAACATGTCCACGCACATTAGCTATGCTGGCAGAAGTCTGGCTGGAGTCAGAAACCCCACAGCATCCCAACACATCAATATTCTAAATAAAAATGAAGAAGTTTAAACAGATGCAAACTACATGGTTTGCATAATACCCATCATTTCAAGCACAATCCTAGAATGCAGTCTGCCCTAAGAAAACATTTTGATCTAACGTTTCAAAATATACAAATACTTAAGTATCCTCAATAGATTTCTTCAGTTTATACTCCTCATCTAGCCAAAGACTCCCTCAAACATCACTATGTAGATGACATCATCTTTTTACAGACAATAATTAACCATTTCCATTATCAGAGATATTACAAACGTTATCAATTTTTGAATCCAATATTTAGCTTCCATATTAACTCCTAATAAGTCATGACCACAAAATGATACAAATATAGATTATTAAGAATCACATTTTAATATATCTGTTATACAGACTGAGTACAGGAAACTGTGTACGCAATAAATACATTAAGCATTGCTTTCTTTTTATTCCCCAGGTTTCTTGGCTTCATGATCTAGTTATCTTTAATTTCAAGTTAGCTACGTAATTACTACAGAAACTTAATACCCATAAGTACTGCAAAATAAATCATATGAACATTCTCTCCACTGAACACATACTTGCGCTACAGGTGAAAGAATCCTACAACAGGAACATAGGTAATCCATATCTGGTTTAAATGACATTTAATTTAAAAAAAAAAAAAAAATCAATGAACTTCAGAAGGCTGAGAAAGCAAATAAATCCAAATTACACTATTTTTCACAATTCTATCAATCAGATGATTTTTTTAGAAAATCAAATTCTTGACTTCCTGACATTTCAGACTGGAGTAAAATTAACATCAAATCAACAGAGGTATATTACAATGATGAATGTTCAAACAGTATGACCTGTGCTTGACTTTCCGATGCCGTTCGCTTGAGCAGCCTAATTTGGTCCAATTCTGAATCTCCTACTGAATTCTCAGTTAGAGACTGCACTGCATCACTTATGTTGTATCTGCCAGGTTGATAAAAACCATAATATTCTATTCGCTTCTCCCCTGAGTTTTCCAGCACCTTTAGTTTCTGTCTAAAGTGAATGATTTTGTAGGTTAAGAGCAAGATCACAGCACAAGCCAGAACGAAAAAGGCTAGCAAAACATCAAAGGCCTGATTCAGCTTTTCAACCTGTTGTGTACAAAGTATGGATGTCTGTAATGATACAGGAGCAGCATCTGTTGGAAACAAACTTTTTACTTCTATGGTTCCGGTAACAGGTACAATCTGTGCTGGTATTTGTACTGGTAAAACCGATAGTATTGTAGGCGTCTGTGAAGGAGTTTCTGCCGTGTTTTCTCCGTAAGGTAAAGGGCTAGCAGATGTAACTGCACTTCCTTCCCAGAGAGTACTGTTTTTTGTATCTGCCTTAATAAACTGCTCAAGTGGACTGCGCCTGTTTCCCTTATGCCATGCCATCAGCAAAGTGGTAGGGTTGTGATGGGTATCTGCAGATTCTAGATTCCAGGCTGCTTCTGGGCTGGCAGTGAGGCTACTGCACTTTGCAAACAGAGTCCACCTGATGTAATGCAAAGGTCTGCCACGCATGCTGAGGGGATTCTGACAAAGAATTTTAACAGAAATGGGAGAGGATGCCAGCCACTTAAGTAACCCAAGGATTTTGCAGCTACAGTTCCAAGGATTATAATTTACGTGTAGATGAGTTAAAGACACTAAGGGTTTAAGCACTCTAGGCTGCAATTCTGTAATATTATTAAAAGCTAAATTGAGAATTTTAAGCGATTGCCCCATTTTTTCAAAGACACTGTCACCAATACTTGTTATTTTATTTCGGTCTAACTGCAGATACTTTAAACTGTTCAAAGAAGTAAAAGTGCTGGAATTTATATTTTCTAAATCGTTATAACTTAAGATTAACTGATTAAGGTTGTTTAATCCAAAAAATCCATTTACAGCAATATGTTTTAGCTTTACACATTTTAAAGACAGATATCTAAGCTTGTTAAGTCCTTTAAATGCAAAACGCTGTACTGATCTAATAGGATTGTGAGATAAAGAAAGTCTTTCAAGATTTCTGAGCCTTCCAATGGCATTTGATGGCACAAGCGTTAAGTTGTTACCTTCAAGGAACAAGTATAGGAGCTTTTCAAGATGACAAAATGCTGCATCTGATATCCGTGAAATCTTATTATTGGCTAGGTTAAGTGTTTGAAGATTTCTCATTCCCAAGAAAGTTCCACTTCCAAGGATACTGAGACGATTTCTTTGAAGTGTTAAATATCTAACAGAAAGGAGATCACTAAATAATCCTCGGGAAACAAAAGCTATTTGATTATTCTGAAGGTATAAATAATGAAGACTGGAAAGACCTTCAAAAATTCCTGGATCCAAGCGTTTAATATTATTGTTATTTAGATGCAAGTAGCAAAGTTTAGGAAGATCCACAAAAGCTTTTGGGTGTACATATGAAATACTAGAATTATCCATGTAAAGTGCAGCAAGTTTCTGAAGGCCTGTTAATTCATTAGGTATGACATGTGATATATTATTCCCACTGAAGTATACAAAAATTGTAGTTTTAGGGAAGTTCCGAGGGATGCTTGAAAGACCCAAGTTACGACAGGTAACTTGCCTCCCTGTGCAGAGCTGGCAAACAGCTGGACAGCCAAGAACCTCCTTCTGGAGCAGCAACAAAAACAAGCCACTAAGGAGATGCAGGAATGTTCCTGTGCAGGGTGAAAAACTTTGTAGTCCACACATATCCCTGTCTTTGGCCTTCTCACTCATTTCTGACTTTGCTAGTAGAGATAAAAAGAAGTTTATGAACATTATTCATTTGAAATTATAGGATTCTTTAAAAAAAAAAAGAAAACAAACAAGTTTTACTTTCAAGATTGATACTTTAAATATATTATCCTATGAGGCCAAATAAGCAATTGCAAAGTAAAACTTAAGTTTATCATGAGTCTGAACTACATGGAAAAAAAAATTCAATATAAATGAAAAGTGAAACAAGTCACTGCCAAAATAGTAGATGATTCTATGATATGATCGTAAGATTCTATGAGACAGCCAAAATAGCTGGAAAATACTTAATTAGTTATAGAATAAAAGCTGGCAAAATAATGACTTCTGGTAAATTCACAATACTGTATATTAACTATTTTAAGTAGTTAAAATTAACAAGGAATTTTTCAATAGCTTTCAAGTAGTAGTGCCAACAAGTTTCCTTTCATTTACAGCTTGAATTTTGCCTTTTACAAAGCTGAATTACATTCAAAATAAGCAGAAACAACTCCTTACCCCAAATCTGAAGTTCATTATTTCTGTTCTCTCATTGTTTTGCTGTTTGTTAGGCTGTTAGCAGCTGACAATGCCCATCTGCGAAACACTTGGAAAAGTGATACTGCTGTGTAACACAGCTCTAGCATTTTGCCCCTGGATTTGCAACTGTTCATTCAGGAAACTAAGTAAGAAACAGTTAAAGTGAAGTTGCCATGGATACAGGAAACTGTCAGGCAGGAAGCCATTTTATCTGTGCTTCAGAAGTATTGTTGGAAAGGAAAGGAAATCTCAACTACTGGTTTCTAGAAAACCAAGAATTATTTTAATCTTCAACTGCTGCCTTAAAAAACAAACAGCCCCCCCCCCCCCCCCCCTCTTTCTTTTTTTTTCTTTTCCTTTTTTTTTTTTTTTTTTTAAGGAGGACGGCTCTAAAAAGGTTTGTCAAGATAGATATTACAATGAAGCAGATCTATTTGTAACAGTACTGCTGTGTTATCTGTACATTCTTGTATTCTCCAGACAGAAAATAAAATATTTTATTAAATAAACAGCAATTTATATTGTTCCATCTGCCTGCACAACAAAACTGCACTTAGTGTAAGTGTAGTACTGCAAAATGGAGAACCCTGATGTTTGGTAGGCAAGGCCTGGAGAACCACTGCCACGGCACCTCAGCCATGCAGCCAGACAAACCCCCTCATCCGAGCCAGGAAGCCTCAAAAATCTTGGATGTGAGAATTTTGTGATATGCCACTGTGTGGAACATATACATTACATACATAATTTAAATATATATTTACGCACATGCATATTATGTATTTATAATACATTTCTAAACTGCACCTCAGACTTGATCCAGGCACACAGCTAAGTTTCATTTTCGGCCACCTTTAAGCTAACTTGTCTGTGCAGCTCAACGTATACTATAAAAGCCACAGTCTAGGTTCATGGCTTCAGTTCCCTCCGTGTCCCTTGTGCAGATGAGGACTTAGTGAACATATATACTGTAAATAGTCCCCTTACTTATGGACCAGACATCACATCCTCAGCTTATCTGTCACAGAACTGACTACTAACAAAGTTCAGTGACATACTCTAAAGAGGAAAGGGGGAAATAATAGAAATAGATGCAAAATTAGAGATTAATCCTAAAAACAGCACTGTCACTTAAAAATAAAAAACAAAAAAACAACAATTTATACTGACATGAGACAGTTTGGCAAAATGGTGATGCCAAAGCACGTTAATAACCACAGTCAAACAAAAGAAACTACAGTACTATCAAAGCATAAGTTCACATAAGGGGCAAAGTATCATTCAACATCTTTGTCTACAATAATCCAAGCCTGAATGCAGGAAGCACACAAGCAAGTGAAGCAGAATAGACAGTACAAACCAGAATAGACAAGACAAACTTCAGAAGCAGATGTCTTTGAAATTCTGTCAAGAGAAACTTACATCTCTAAAGCTTTTAAAAAATATATTCTAACCACAAACAGTAGCATTTTTAAAAATGTTTGAAATGTAAAATACAAAACAACGTAAATCAAAATTCTCCTGTGTTTTTCAGCTAGAGCTGGCCAAAAGTCCCTAGAGTTGAAGTCCCTGGAGTTGAGATGGAGAGTAAAGTTTAAAAAAAACAACCATTTAATCACCTTTAATTCTAGCACTGTTATTTTCCTTTAAAATATCTAATAAAAACCAAAATCAGTAGAACCAGTAAGATTAGTCAGTGGTCCAATTTAGGCATAGCCTGTATCAAATAAAACTCATAATTTGCAGAGCATTTAGTTCTTTACTCTGAGACCATTAAGCCAACTGCAAAACACTGTTGTTTGGAATTAACTATTTATTTTCAAATTTAACTTCTCTTTTAACATGTTTTACAGAGTCAATTATGTAAAGTAAAATAGATAGGTATATTATCCTCAAAACATTGAATAATGAAATTGCTATATACAGTCTCTGCGATGATAAGGGAAATATCCAAAATATGGGAGAGATTCCTTCAAAGCATTGCGTCCCAACCAAGGGGGGAAGTGGAGGGGGGGGAAGGAAGTCTTCATTTGCTGCTTCAGCAACTGAAAACTCCTGTTTTCCACTGAGCATTGTTGGACTCTCATATAATAGCAACTGTAACTGTTAAAAAGGGGCGACACAGAAGCTGCAACACGAAACTAATGGCTCTGCAGAAACATTTCTGCTTAATACACTCACAATACAAAACATTTATACACGCAAATGTGTACCACAAAGAGGTTAGAAGCAATCCTTGTAATTTAATTTCCTTTTTATCCTTGGCAGTTTTACTATTAAATAAAAAGGCAGAATCAAAGAGGACTTGCAGCACGCTGAGAAAAGAAGGAGAAAACTACAGAATTACTTTTCCCATTGAGGATAAGAAAATACATATTTCTACCTTTCATAAATTTTACTTCTCTTTAAAATCTAGAAAAATGACAGAAAGGGCTTATGAAACTGTAAGTTCACTTGTAAAGTAAATTTCTCACCTTGCAGTGAACGGTTATTATAGAAATAAAAAACATCAGCTTTGCCAATCAACAAGAAAAGATAAAGTATCCAAAGAGTAAGCCTGAGAACAAAATAGTAACTTAAAAAAGACTAGTCATCAATGAGATGGATGTGATATGCCAAAAAAACTGTATCTGTGGCTCTAGCCTCCACTACTCACTACAATATTTAGTACGCTGTTCAAAGCAGAGAAGGATTATAAATACAGATGCAATTAAACATCAAAGATGTAAAAATCACACATTAAATAATTCCCAAATTTCAATGACTGTAACTAACTTTCTGGAACCTGATGTGGCTCAACAAGGGCTACATAGGGTCACAGAATCATAGAGTGGCCTAGGTTGAAAAGGACCACAAAGATCATGTAGTTTCAATCCCCTGCTATGTGCAGGGTCACCAACCACCAGACCAGGCTGCCCAGAGCCACATCCAGCCTGGCCTTGAATGCCTCCAGTGACAGGGCACCACAACCTCCTTGGGCAACCTGTTCCAGTGCGTCACCACCCTCTGAGTGAAAAACTTCCTCCTAATATCTAACCTAAACCTCCCTGTCTCAGTTTAGAACCATTCCCCCTTGTCCTTGTTGAAGGACAAGGAGAGTTCTACGCCTGGGGAGGAATAACCACATGCGCATCAGAACAGGTGAAAGGATGACCTGCTGGAAAAGTGCTCTGCAGAGAAGAACCTCAGTGGTCTAGTGGACAACAGGTTGGCCATGAGCCAGCAGTGTGCCCTGGTGGCCAAGAAGGCCAATGAGATCCTGGGGTGCCATTGGCAGCATGGCCAGCAGATCAAGAGAGGTGATAACATACGAGTGAGCACACATCTCACTTGATAAATAAAAAGAGGAGTGGAAGACAGAGGGTTAGCTTCAAAAGTAGGCCTGTCTTTCTTCATTGGGATGATATAAACAGTTAAGTAACAAATGTTGACTTTACAAACGAATATGTAACAGCTCTGAAGGAGTATATCATAATAGGCATGTTCTTGCCATTTACTAGCATCCCATATCGACAACTTCATGAAAGTTTTTCTAACAAAGTAACTTTAATGAATGACAAAGAAAAATTAGCTTCCGTAATAACCTAATGAAGATTTATAATTGCATGCTATAAGTACTTGTACTCGCAGAATGTCAATTATAACTGCCAGAAATCATACTGGGTGACATATCAGATTTGATACACAGCAAGAAAATGCAGACATTCATTTACATGAAGATTAGATATGAGCGGAACAAACCTGAAAAATGTCTTTGGCTTTTAACCTTTTCCTCACAACAGATTTTCCAGATAAAAACATTTGAATCAACAGAAGTATGAATACTGGAATAGTATTCAAGCTACTCAAGTGCCAAAAATGACAAAGAAAAAAAATATAAGAAATTCAAAAACTCAATATATCAAAAATTGCCTCTATTTTGGAGCTGTACTACTCACTCTACATGGTGAGTCCAGTGAGAAGGATAATTAAAATTAGTCAACTGTTTTGGAAGACACTTCTGAGAACTCTCAGCACAAAGAAATTAAGAGCAGAATAAAAGTACAGGAAAATTCTTAAAAGAATAATCCTCAGAAACAATACATCACTGGAAGGAGCCTGTTAAGAAACTACCACCTTCTCACTTAAATATTTGAGTCACTGCCCTTGAAATCTCTAGTATTTTGACTTAACCATTTGTTCTTTTTCTTTTCTATTAATCACTACTAACAGTATCATCTGCAACCAACACATCTTACCCCAAACAGTATCACACAAATCTTTAACAAGAAATTCAAAAGTATTAACAGGCTACTACAGCCTAGATTGACAGAGTAATCAAAACAATTGGCAACAGAAATTATCAAATTACTCTTCATCTGAAAGCATCCACTAGGAATCAATATTAACAAATAATGGGTTACAAATGTCAATATCCAGAATTGGAAGACTCATGTAGACAACGAGTCCATTTTATATGGCCATCTCTTCATATATATCATGTTCTACCTTAAAGTATTCACTGACCTCCTGTTATGGTTTACCCTCCACTTATAATGAAACTTTTATAGGCCAACAAGAGAAAAAAAAATAAAAAAATCAAGTCTTGAAGTTTCATTCATTGCTAACTCCTTTTTAATCCTTAAATAAAAATCACAGCCTTTCACTGGTCAGACATTGGCCAGACTTCAATAGAAATCAGTTGAAGGACACAGACATCAGAAGCCAATAAAAACCTTCAAAGCTTTATAACATTATGAAACAAGAAAAAAAAAAAACAAAAACACAATGCTATTCTACTCTGATATGGTCTAAAACTGCTAAGAAGAGCTGGCAATAGAATAATATGTTACATCTCTTGTGCTTTCCTTTTTCTAATGAAAGAGAAAAAGTAGAGCTGGGATACTTTAGAAATCCAGCTTGGACTACAAATCCCAGATATGAACAAGGATATTGCTCAGTGTAAACAGCATTACAGCTATCAGCACAAACCACAACAACCTCTTTTCAACAGAGAGTCTAATACCGTAATGAGAATTCTTTTCTAATCCAGCACTGCTCTGAGACCAGAGAGATGTTGCAAATGCCTAGGATGTAATGAAAAATGCTGCTGTTGGACAAGTAGCAGACACTGAAGAAACCTTATCCAGCAGATACCTAAGGGACTTGTAAGAAACTTCGCAAGAATTTCTAACAATTGAAATCAGACTGAAACACAGAGGTAAAATTATGACCTATATTTCAACAGCTTTCAGTAAAAGCAATGGTGGTAATCCTCTTTTCATGAACAAAAAGCATGGCATTAATGACATCAGCAAAAGAGCAGTGCTTATCTTTCAACACTATGCAACATATGCAACCCATGACTACAGCTACAGAACTCACCAAGCTAACCTGATCACTGTTACCCTATTTTTCCAATCTGCTGCTTGCATTTCCTAATGGAAGCTAAAACTTCCCATTTGCTTTCTAATACCTTCCAGTCAGTTCTTGGGGTTCTAAGAAGTGGGGGTTCTAAGAATCTTGGGGTTCTACCAAGATATTAGATAGTGACAGGAAGAATTAAAACAACCTCTGATTTGCAGAACAGATTATAAACTATTTGGAATCACAACATTCCAAAATGTTGTAAGAGAGCTGCTTGGAAAGTAATGCCTCCTATTTTATTACTCTGCCTCACAATGTCAGAGGCAGATGTTGGCGGCATGGAGTAGAGGCTGAACCTTCTCTTCAATATCCAGTCACATGTTGCTGCTGTGCGACAGATAGCAACAGAGGGGCACTCTGACAGAATGGCATCTGACATGGAAGTACGTATCAAACAAGGGTGTGGAACTGAATTCCTCCATGTGAAATAAAGTATCACCCACTGACATTCAGCAACACTTGCTGAATATTGATGGAGACTGAACAGTGGATGTGAGCACAGGGAAACAGTGGATGGTGCATTCTGGCACTGGTAACAGCAACATGAAAGATGAGCTATGTCCCTGGATGCCAGGCACAGCTGTAATGTGACCAAATGAGAATTGTCTCAATCAGCTTGATAATGCTAATCAGCAGATCATGACCAGGGAACTGTGTATGGTGCTTAATATCGGTTTCAATGTGATAGAAACAATGATGGCAATGTTGGGGTATCATGTGGCAGACAGGTCCCATGAATGCTCATGTAGCAAGAGTATGAACATCATATGCAACTTTGTCAAAACTTATCTAATGCAAGGCTGAGGGTAACAGTTCCCTGCGCTGCATCATTACTGGAGATAAAATGAGGTATCACCTCTATGCAAAATGAGTCCACAGAATGGCAACATGTGAATTCCCCATCAAAGAAAAAGTTCAAGGCGTAGCCCTCAGTGGGCAAAGTGATATGCACTATCTTTTGGAATAGGAAAGGAAAGATCATTCTGGATTTCTTGGAACCCACACAAACTGACAACTTTGACTGCAGCATCTCAATGCTGACTAAGTCGAAGGCTCAAATTTCCAGAGTCAGGCCAGAGAAGGAAACACAATAATAACAGACCCCATACCAGTCTGAAGACGACACAGCACATTACCAATCTTGGTTGGACTGTCCTAGTACATCCACTGTTTAGTCCAGATCTGGTGCCTTCTGACTTTCATTTGCTCGGGCAACATTTTCCTAAGAATGATGTCATCACAGCAGCTGTGAAATAGTGGGTCACCTCCGCTGGTGCAATTTTTACAAACGCAGCTTGAAAGCTCTTGTTCATTGCTGCCAAAAGTGCACAGCTAATAGTGGTGACTATGCTGAAAAATAGCGTTTTGTAGCTGACAATTTGTTCTACCAAATAGTGTTACTGTGCTTTTAACAGCTGTTGTAGTTAGCATAGAAATAAATATGAAGCATTATTTTTGGAGGGACCTTTGCAATTCTGATGCTATACAAAAGGACAAAAACAAAGTTTGCATATTGATTATACCCATGGGTTTATAGTTATGAGAAGAGGGACAATTTATGCCACTTTAAACTTCGGAAATAGAACGCTTAAGAAATTTACCTTAAAATGTAGCCCTTGCCACAGTGGTAATTTACAATCACTACTCCCAACCATGTTCAGTAGGCAGCGTTTCAGTGACCAAGGGCATATCCAATCTAACTCAATTACATGTATGCTATTAAAAGAACACTCTTGAAACTCTGGGATAACAAACAAACAATTAAGATTTTAAACAACCAGAATTCGACCAAATCTGAGTAAGAATTAATGACATTTGAGAATGTACTCATCCTCAGGACTACTGGTTGCTGCAGCTTCTCACATCTCACATCCCAGCTCTGACAGGATTCTCCCCCATCAAAGTCTTTTTGTGCTTTTTGAAATAAAAAGTACCCATCAAATTTTGGGCTACTGTTTGCCCTCAGGTATCGCACACAGAGAGAACACTACTCTTTAAGTGTATCACTACTGCCTAAATCTCTTTGCTAAATACTACAGTTATTCAAATCAGAAATCAGATAAAAATTCTTAGGAAAAAAAAAAAGCTAGAAAAATGAATGGCTCAAAAGATTCTAACAATTTGAGTGGATGGATTCAGACAGCAAAAACAAATAATCAAACAAAATAATTTTTTAATGGAAAAAAACAAACGTAAAACTAAAAGATTACTGCTAAGTGAGAAGGTGCTGCAAAACAGAACTCAGGAAAGAAACACATCACAAGTTCTTTTTTCTTTCTTTTTTTCTTTTTTAATATGAGCTTAAAACCTACCACAATGTGCAGCTGTGAGCAGGAAGATAAACAGGATGCTTGACTGATGGACTATTCACATACATGATAAAAGAAATGGGTCATTGCTTACAACTGAATGTTATTGCCTACACAAGAAAGCTATAGTTCAGCTAATAAACTGACACTTTATAACCTGCTTAAGCTAACTAATGGGCCTAAGAACCACTGTGAATTGCAACTGCACTGCAGCTATTCCCTATCACTGTTTTAAATCCTTCCTTCTATGTTCTATTGTTAAGGGAGCAATATACTTAAAAAAGGAATTGATTTTGCCATACTTGTTTCAACTGAATAACAAAGGAAGCTTTCACTTCACCAAAAATGCAGAAAGTCACTAATGTATGTATACCGACAGACTTGTGAACTTGACCACTAACTAGAAAACTACCTAAATATAATGAATGATCACTATATAGTTTAGAGGTACAATACCAGCCAGCCTTGCTGTCATCCTCAGGACACAAAACCTGTTCCACTTCTGCAGCCGAGAAATCTTGTACTTGCTTGGGATATATGAAGAAATACCTATTTAGGAAGCCAGTTAATAAGGTATTTCCTAAAGGAAAAATTAATCATCTTCTCTTGAGAAGGTTGAATATCCTGGTTCAATGCTGTAATGTAATATATTTTTGCTTAAGCAGTGCAAACTGGCTTGCAAAAGGAGTGTAATTTTGCAAAATTTTATTTTAACAGAAGCATCAGATGTGAGATGCAGCAAGCATATGTAATGTAACTTCTATGAAATGCCCGGAACAGTGACTCACATTGTTCAGTAGAAAGAACAAGCACTTCACAAAATCAATTTCACATACTTTGTCTGAATTTATGTTTGGATCTGGCAGCCTATTACTTGTCCAGTAAAATTTTTGTAGCCTCTACAGAAATATGTAAAAAGAAGCTGCTTTTAGTGAAGAATAAGCATTCTTAAGTAATTCGAATACCAGAAAAATAAAACTGCCATTTGCAGAGGTTTTACTATGTTGAAAACTGCCAGAAATAATTGGCTCTTGCAGCAGGAAATTCAGAGCAGCTTAAGGTAGTTCAAAATAACAACGCTATCCAAACAATTTTTTTTTTCCTTCCTCTCTATGAAAAACGCTTCACTGAAAGATAGGTATGTATTTCAACAAATTAAATTTTAGCTAACATCTCATAAATAATGTTTCAAATGTGACAACATTTATGTTTACTGAAAAACAAAAGAGCTTTCTGAAAGAGTAGTGATGTAAATTGCTTGGTTCACTTTTAGCTAGATGTCTATCTTGGCGATCTGAGGGAAAAATGAAAGCTTCATGTGCACTCTAAAACAGTGAAACAAATCTCTAAGTTATATACATAAAAGTTACTTGATTTTTAAGTACTGACTACATATTCTATAGCTTTACAACTATTAGCACAACTTCAGGATTTGTAAGCCACACCTAAGTTATGACTGGAAAATACTTCATATTTTTCAGGGAATTTGTCAGACTACACAAATTCGTACAATATTCTATTTCTGACTTTTAAAGCAGACAAGAATTATCTGAAAATTATCATAAACAGAACTCTTATCTAAACAAGAATTACACATGAATCCCATTAGTGACAATATAAAGTCAGAGCAACATTATTCAGAATTTTCACTGAAGAAATTCTATGTGCCTTTATCCACTAATGACCAAGTCAAAGGGCAACAGTATCAGCTACTTTCTATACAGTGCAAAACCTCTATCAGCTTTTCACAGCAACTCTACCACTCAGCCTCATGAAGTGGAAAAACAGGATGAATACTAAGATCTGCCCTCAACTTGAAGCAGGACTGAACAAATATTTTTTCCTGGAAAGAACACCAAAGAACAAATCTGCCAACTAAAACAACCACAAACGATAGAAGTAGCTAGTCAAATATTAACATGAGAATGTGCAATAAGATACAGTGCTGTTTCCTCACTTTTGCTAAATGACACACTCAAAGAAACAGAAGAAAGTTTATAGGTATATTGCCATAAGACTCTACAGAAGGTACGTAGCATGAAAATTCTGTATTTTAAGCTTCTTTAGCCCAAATAAGGACGTAATAAAAGTACTTATAATTAAATATCAATTTGTGGAATTGTAAAAGGTCTTACAAACCATCTTAAGCAGCTTCAAAGTATTCTTTTTATAGCATTTCAAATTCTCTCACCTATTCAATGAAGGTAGAAGTGAAATCAGTGCCAAAGCAGAAAGTTTTCTTCTTTCTGGCTGAGTGATGTTATCCATCCGATCAACCCACATTTCAATCATGTTACCAAGAATTTGGTCCAACTGCAATGAGAAATAGTTACGTATACCTGAGAGAAGCTGCAGCAACAGATGTACTTGGTTTTGCTTCCTATTATTTTATTAATTATTAATGATAGTGCTCACAGGCCCTGAACCCCCTTATAATTGTAACCTCAAAGTTAAAATTAATTCCCAGACCAGAACACAGATTCAGAATACTGATTCACTCAGTTCTCCTATGAGTCTCAGAACACATACATTGCTTTTTTTTAAAAAAAAAAAACAACCAAACAAACAAAAAAAACCCTTCACTGGTAGTAATTAAAAAGAAAGTCTTTACTTCGAGTGCTTGAAACCCTAGGGTAAGAAAATTAGTAATTTTTTCTTCAAAACATACCAAAACACTTTGGGAAAGGAACTCCAGTGAAAACTGAGCATGCTGAACAAACTGTTCCTAGGAACTATCACAGAAGGATGAAAAATCAACCGTTATCTCTGGTGCTAAACCCTTCAAGGTAGGACAAAAAGAAATTTTCACCCTGCAATATCAAGCAAACTAAAAGAGCTTACTGGGTCTACTGTGTAATGCAGCAGGAAGAAAATTTAGAGACTGCATAAAATTTCTTATGAGATGTTTTAAGCAAATTGCAGGAAAGTGTAAAACTTGTTATGGGATGCTCAGGAGAAGGAACAAAGCTAGAAAAAGGGAATGTGCTTGGACTGGGTAAGAACAAACATGTAAAGCACAGGAAAAAGTTCTTTCATGTTTAAAGAATGTGACTTCCACATGCAATCCAGCTGAAACACCAAGACAAACATCCTTACCTCCTGGCCTGATTCACATGCCATCTGGTTCAAAAGTAATGAAAAAAAACTTGTATTTTGTAGAAGAACTCTACCCATGACCCCCAGATAAGTAGACATCAGCATTGGGTATCTCTGAAATGAAAATACACCACAACAATGAACATTTAGTTCAACTGAATATTAAAAGTAATTACAGCACACAGCACAAAAATTTATGGAAAATAGTTGTAAGCATCCTTTATTTAATTTAAATTATAAATTATGATCTGAAATTATCTGAAAACACAGTATTGAGCAATCATTACAAGAAAATTTTCTGAAACAATATGAAAACTAAAGAAAACCAGTATCTGCTTATTCCAAAATAGCTACCACAACATGCAGGGTGATGTTACTTTATGTTAAAAAACCTACGTCTTAAAAATGAGCAACGTACTATATTGTTAGAAGATTACATTTCAAAGTGACTACAGTTCAAAAATACTGTTTACAATTTTAGTAATATTAAGAAAGGCTTGAATTTCTGAAGTTACTTATTTCTGAAAGAACCTACAAGAATCTGTTAAAAACAACTTTGAAATAGTTGCAATCTAAAATACATAGAGTAATAAACATCTGTTTATCTTTGTTGTCATTTTTCATTTTAGAAGAAGCTACAAATAAATCCAGCATTTAATAACAAAGCAGTAACAATTTTGCAGAATTTCCTACTTGAAACACAAAACGCCAACATTTACCTGAAAATGTTTACACAAAGACAGTTCAGACAGTCCTTTTTGTGTGTTTTGCACAGCAAGAAGTAAAATGCTAAGTTAGTATTACTTGGTGTGATCTTGGAAACAACTTAAAAATAGTCAAATACTGATATGAGAAGATCTTCAATTTAAAAGCAAAAAAACGGAATTTTTGATCAAAAGTTAGTAGCACAGAAAATTTCAGACAACAGAACTATTTTTTTCTCCTGTTCGCACTGCAAGTTTGAAGCATACTGGATTTTACTGTCTTCTGCACAACATGCAAATGTGTTGAAAGCAGAGAGAAAGAAGAAAGACGTAAACAAAAACTGAAAGCTGCTTCTATCTCACAAATCCTTTTCACATTCTTCCACACAACCAACATATTAGTGATGTTGTTTAGAAAAAGAAGGTCAAGTCAATCTCCCTCCTATCTTATTTTTCTCTGGGGCAAATACACTTAAAAAGTAGTATATCATTTTTTTAAAAAGCACAGCAAAATGCCTTAACATCTACAAAGAATCTGACTACATACTACCAGTGGAATCATAGCACCTTTTTAGCGTTAATAATGAAGGAAAAGCAAAATAAAACTTGTAGCATTTTATTAAAACAAACACTGAATCAGAAAACAGGTGGTGAGTACTCTTCTTTGATTTTTCTACAACTACTTTTGTATGAACTTTAAAAATAGCTGTCAAAAATCAATCAGATGGACTTAAACTAGAGAAAAAGAGAAATTTAATCATGGGAAAACTGAACCTGCTGAACCTTCCTTTGTCCAGCTCAACAGGAAAAGTGAAGAAAAGTTACAAAGAGCGACTCTTACCTCCCCATCTATAATCCCCCTGAATACCGATGGTAGAAGAGGCTGAAACATTTGAGGACCCAAAACAGGATTTACTTTTAGGACATTTTCCACAACCTTAAGAACAAAAATAAGTTAGACAAAAAGTGCACATAAAAACTGTAACTGAAGCTTTAAAAACACATATACTATAAAGCTCTGATAGGAAGTTCACTGTTGAGTATCAACAAAATACAAAACTGCTGAAAGTATATTCTACTTAAGTACGCTGCAAACATGACCTGCTTTCATCCTCATACAGAAATGATGGAAACTCAAATGTGAAACGAAATCAAGGGTCCATCTAACCAAGCATGTCCTCCTCAGCCACCTCCCAGCCTGGTAAAGCTGGCAAATCCAGGCCCCAGGAAAAGCAGCTTGATGAAGTACGTTGGAAGGGAAGAGTCTCATCAGTTAAAGGCCTATTCCTATATTTATGTTCTATTGCTCTTTTTGGAGATCCACTGATTAGGAGCTATCATGTCTTTGCATGTGGTAACCAACAGTAAGAGATCTCAGATATGTGCTGTTCTAAGTACCTGGCATATCAGTTTTTATATTCTTAATCCTTTGTTCCTCAGCTCTCTCTTTTCCCATGAGTTGGAGAAGTAATTTTCTTCTATGCTTTTTTGGCCTTTCCCCAGTTGTTTGGGCTCTTTCTATGAGTGAAGATGGAGAGCAAAGAGACTGTAGGAACAATGAGCTGCTATCTATCCTCTTCTATGCAGAATGGAGACCATACATCCATATACAGACATATAAAAGAGTAAGAAGCAGGAAATATAAATGTATTTCCCTACATTGTTCATCTCAGTCCTCACCTCCCTTCAGTTCAGGGAGACTTCATCAGGGACTCTTCTTGCCGAGGCTGTCCTGAATCCATGTATATGTTAAAATGGTGGGTTTTTTGTTTGTTTTTCTCCCTCTCTAGAACCTTATTCACACTAGTTTCATTTAATAGTCCCTGTCTCTTGCCTTGAAAGATGTTTTCTCTCAATTCTGACATTTAACATACTGTTATAATGAGGGAGAAATATAACTTCTCCCCCAACTCATCTCTTAAGGAGCCTAAAGTTTTGGCTAAACAATTTGCTCCTTGTACATAATCTTTTCAAATCATTGCTGATACTACTTGCTCCTGGTTGAGCTTTGCCAAGTTCCACCTGGAAGCTCTTTGAGATGAAGAGACCAGAGCTTTAAATATTATAGGATCTAAGCAAAATCATTAATTTTTCCAGGTGCACTAAAACATTGTTTTGTTCCCTGTTCCTCCAAATGTTGTTTCTATGACCAAAGGTGTCAATAATGACTTAAAGGGTACAGAAGAACTAGATACACAATTAGGCAATTATATACCTTTTCATATGAAGATTAGAAATACGCTAACTGAATTTAGGCTACTAATACACAAGGACAATTTTGAAATTGTTTGAGGGTTGAATCACTTCTTAATGTTTCATTTTGATCCAAGTAATGGTAAATACCTTTTTGTGAATTCTGAAACTAGCTAAAAAACAATTAAGACAACTGTTATAACAAATCAGTCCAATAAATATTGCCTTTTTATTTTCTAATTATAAGCATGAATACCTTTTATGTTATGCTTTGGTAGTCCTCTCTATGTTACAATTCAACCAGAACTGAACAACCTAGATTGGCTTTTTCCAACTTCATAAATTCAGTGACATTCACAATCAAGTCACTTGGATCCAAACACAGTTCTTGTTTAGTGGCTCCGGTGTCTTCAAGGTTTTGTAAAGATAACATATTTGCCATGCAGGGATTGATCATATGGCTGTTGAAATGTGCTGCTACCATGCTCTAGAAAAACCTACTTTCATAGGAATACAAGTCCTCACTAACCTCCTTTCTATAGTAATCTCACATAGTGGGAAAGATTTCATGGACTCTTAATCTAAATCCATCTGTAAAGAGGACTCAAATTACTTTAGAACTACATTAAGAAAAATACCTTGGAACCATATGACTTAAAGCATTACAAAGATGGTACAGGAACTGCATATCAGATGAATTATTTTTATTTCTTTACAGTGCTATATTTGGAATCACACTATCCTTCTCTGGGTAAAAATTATGCATGTAGGTTTTTTTTTTTATTATTATTATTTTAAAATTTTTATTTTTATGTACTTGGTTCCCAATATACACATTTTATATGTAGCTTAAAAAACTCCAGTAATACTAAGAATTAAATAAACTGTTTTCTTCCACATGTTCTATATTCATCATATGTAAAAATATTACTTAATTCTGAGAAAATAATACAGCTGCTTGGAGCTGAAGATCTAAGTATTTAACGTTTTCTCTGTACTCTACCTTCAAAGCTTGAACTTGACCTTCAGTAGTTATGTCCTTTAAGAGTTCACAAAATGATCGACACAAGTCGACGGCATATGTCTGAAATTAGAAGATAAATGAGTTATTATATATTTTGTATCTACGCAAAAATTTTGAAACAATCTCAGTGAATTTTCTAATGAACTGGGATTGAAAACATGACATAATGCCTCTTGTTCATTTCTTGATAGAATTTATTATCATAACTTTAATCTGTTAAACTCAACAAAGTGATAATTACTACTCTGCAAAGGACCTTTTCAGGCAGGAAACTACTTAGTTAGTCGCAGTAATTCTATTCTTTCTGAAATCTGGTTTTATTGGGTGTTCACCATGTGCAATAAAGATGAATCCAAATAGCATGCTTATTAATACACAAATGAACAAATGTATAAATGTTGGTATATGTCCGATGCCAGTAAGCCTACAGTGACATTTATGAAATGGCAATATACCTGTAAAAATTCTGTTGATGATAAGAAAACATAGGCGTTGATGATCTTAAAGCAATTTTTGAGGTTTTCTGAACTCAGCTCTGGAAAATTAAAAAAAAATATACAATTCAGAAACTCATAGTCAAACTGAAATACCACTAGAATAATTAATTTCCAAAAATTAGGAAAAAAAAACCAAACAAAACCAAACATTGTTAGACTAAGCGCCATTCACGTTTTGTCTTCCTGCCAGGAAAATCACAAAAAAGATTATCAAGTTCAGCTATCATATTCTCAAATGGAAGTACAAGAAATTCTGTAACTTCCAAACCTAATTCTAATCAAGAAAAGAAACAAAAATGAAGTTTTTGTTGTGATAATTGGCTAAGACAGAAAGACAGAACATACACTCAAGTGACCTGCAATTATTTAAAAATCATCTATCCTATTTGCATCCATATATTTGAGTCATTAAATGCTGAGTAGAATGAGTAAAGTATTGACTGCAGGCCTGATCTTCTCACCTAGATACCAAATCAAGTGGCATCGAGCTTTTAGACTACAACACACCGAGCATTAGGCTATATCTTGAGTACTTCAGTAAGGAAAGCACATAGATTTAAGAGATGGTATACAGCAACAGTTTTTAAGAAAGAGAGGCAAAAACAAATATCCTCAGGCAGCATCTGAAACACTGTTAAAAAAAAAACCAAAACCAACAACAAAATACTCCAGAACAACAACACAATTCATAGCAAAACTAAAAAGTTTCAAATCTTCACGAGAAATTTGATGCTAGTGACAACAGACAACAGTCTTCACTATCTGAGAACAAAACAGAACACCAAAACACTTCCAACTGCTTGCTACATTTGCTTAAAAACAACCTGAGAGATACATTTTTCTTGGTGAACTAAGCAGAGTCCTTTTCTGCAACCTTAATTAATATTCTGGTTAAAAAAAAAAAATCAGGGAGAACAGGAAAGGATTTTAATAGAAATTTTTGTCAGAATTCCTTATCAGATTAAACAAGAACCAGCAGCTGGCTAAGACCTGATGTGTGTTTCACAGCTTAAACACACGCAGTCTACATGAATCCATGGCTTACACATACTGATGTATGTAAAGGAAAAATAACAAAAAAAAACTCTATGACAGAAACTACAGTTGGTTTTCCATTATAACACTGGAAAAGTTCTAGGGAGTTTTAAGTTAATTCTTTTTATATTCAGACGGAAAAGAAGAAAGACTTCAGTTATCTGACATGGCCAATGGAGAACTCTGAATGCATAACTATTTTAATATTTCAGCATTTCCAGAGGTTATGCTTAGTCATCACTCATTCTGAACATTTAAATACCCTGACTTGAAGAGAGATGAATTTTGAAGAAATCCATCCAACGTTTTCATCAAAAGATTCCAATATATCACCTTACTAGTACTTTTAGTGGTCGACGTATACCCTGCTCCCATGAAATCCCACCTGCACTAAGTTCAGCTCTCAACTGAACGTTGAAAAAGCTCCTTCAGACATATCTGGAAAACAAAACAAACCTTCCCAATTAAACTACCTTGTTCTAACAGTTACATCACTGTGGTGGGAAGGATGAGGATGGAGAGATTTTTCTTATATTCTCTAAGTTTCAGTTACTTGTATAGTGGAAAAACTACTAAATAACTACTCGGTCTTAGTTCTATAACTAACTCACAGAGTCATCAGCGATCAAGATATTTTCAGAAAGGATATGAATGATGAATACTTGAAATAATGTAGTTTTTATAACTACAAAGTTTTTTTAAAGTATCATCTTACACTACGTTGTCATATTTGTAATATGCGGAAGTAGTTCAGTTAGATTCCCCTGATGTAAACAACAGGGAATTGCAAGTCAGTATGTACCAGAATGGTTTTTGTTTACCAGCCAATGCATCCATTGTTTCAGCCCATGGAAATCAAAATTTTTCCTGGAAGGACACTCAGAAAACAGAAGTTCCTCAAAAAAACATAAAGTAAAGTAGTTCAGAAGAAAATTGGTTTATAACTACACATTGCAAGGGCTGTTATTCATTCACCACTCAACTCCATCTCTGATTGAAAAAAAATATATATTGAAAAAGCCTGCATAAAACCTCACCTGAAGATAAACTGGCCCAACTTAACTATATTATTTATGCTGTTGCATAATACAGCAACTTTTAGTAATGAGAACAAGGAACAAGGCAAAACAACAATTTAATTTTAGTGCTGTCTGCCAACCACACTTTCAAAAATTTATGGAGTTTGAAAATTTCCTAATTAGTTATTGGATGAATTATGGAAAACCTAATTCAAACTTTAATTTGTCAGACTGGAAATCACTGTGGTTTTAAATAAAGCACACAAAATACTCCATTGATCAGTAAACTCAAAATTTTGTGTTAAAATTTTTAGGAATTCTTTAAAAATCTCAGAAATGACAAACTGAAATTTGTCTCTTCTGTACAAAGAAGCTTCAAGCTATTTAAAAACAAAAAACAACCTACAATTCCAGCAGTTACATAAAAATATTAAGGAAGATACGAAAGACAAACAAAAAACTTATTCTTCCTTTCTGAATAGTTAAAATTTTGCTAACCTCACAGCTTTTGCAGCCACAGTGACATTATTTAATGCATGAACACTCCTGATGGTAGGGAAAAAAAAACACTCAGAAATGTTATTAGTAAAGGACTCACCAAGAAGGGCAGACATGTTCTGAAATATTCTCAGGAGCTCAGGTGTAAGACATGGGCTATTCTCCAATGTCACTAACCTAAGAATAGATTAAATGAAATACCTCATACGACTTATGAAAAACATCACATAATTGCTTTGACAGATGTATTGTACCTTCTAGGAACCACAAATAACGATAACAATTGCTTGAAGCATATTTCAAATCTAGTATCAGCTCTTCACAGCGTATGTGTTGGTTGAGGTTTGGCTCATGCCAAGAACAGGAACACCGTTCTGGTGTGTTTTGCTATTGTAAGGACAACATGTGCAGTGCTACACACTTCCAAGGAACAGCTGTTATAGCAAACAGTTCTAGTCTTTAATTTTTTCCCCTCCATTTTTTTTTAGGTCTAAAATAATACATTGATTATCATAAAATAATAACTATATGGTCCCACAATTTATATAAACTTAAAATTGCTCACATTTGAGAAGAGTAACTATGTACAAAATTCATGCTTAAAGCTACAGCAACATATTCTAGCTTGTGTTCAGATCTAGGTGTGGGATTTTTGTATTTACACAGAATGGCCAGGTTGGAAGGCACCCAAGGATCATGAATGTCCAATCCCCCCACCACAGGCAGGGCCACCAACCTCCACATTTAATACTAGACCAGGCTGCCCAAGGCTCCATCCAACCAGGCCTATGTTATGTAAATATCTTAGCTGGCCTCTTCCTCTTCTTTTAAGAAGCAATTAGAATCCCATCAATGTCTGCCAGCTCCATCCATATCAATCTGATGCTCTAGAACATGGGCCTGTATTTTGGTTGCTGCTAAGTGATGGGTACTTGTCTGGGTCCAGGCCGCTTGGTAGGGAAGAGTCTCTATTATGGTGCAGCAACAGGAAACTGGGCTAATTACTACCTGTCCAGGGCCACCTGTGGGCGACAGGTTGGACATGCCTCCTCTGGAACATCTTAAAATACCACATATACAATCTCCAGCACAGGCATTGGAATAATCATCTCAAGATCAGTATTAGTAACATGGAAGTCCTGATCTGGTATCTTAAACCTTGTGTTAAGTAGTATGAACATAATGCACTTCAAATTTGTTTCCCTCCCACCAACAGCATTATAAACCTTAGTTTTGCCATATATAAAACAGATCTTTTAGGAGGGGTTGGCATTTGAACTACAAATGCTTATCTATGATTCCGATCTCAGAAATCTCTTGCTATTTCAACAGAAACTCAATATATTCTTATTCAACTGGAACATTATATTGTGCCAAATTTGGACTAGAAAACAGTTTACTCCCTTCAGAGGGTCAGCTGCACCAGAAACATCAGCAACTAGCCCTATGGCAAGCAGATTGTAGTACCACTTTTAATCTTCAGCCACCAGAGAGCATGAGACCTTTTTAAAGTAGTTTCTGCATTTTATCCGTGTGAACTCCAGTATCTCTTCCATCAACCAGTTCTGATAATCAGTGGGTTACTGTGCTCAAGTCAAGTGTGTCAAATTGTTAGTTTAGTATGCACATTACAGTGTCAGTTTCGTCTTACTGTTTACTATCAAGATATAACCATAGCTTTCTATGAACTGTTTGAAAATGGATCTCCTACTGAACTAGTTAGTTTTAATCTTGTTTCTTTTACTGACTTCTTAACCTCAATTGTTCTGAGAAAATATATAAGATGATGTTGAGCTAAGTTATCCAGAACATAAACAAAAACTTTAACTGTATTAAGAGTTATGTTCCTTCTTTTCTTCTGGGGATATAAAAAAAGAATTAAACACTTAGAATTAGGAAGAAAACATTCTTACCACAACTCTAAACCATCTTCCAGAAGATAAACATGTGGAGGCTGGGAAACATCAGTACTTAGCTGAATAATTGGAAGTAGAAAAGGATAGAGATTTTTGCTTTCTGCTCCCAGGCCCTATAAAAGTAAATATTTTTTTAAAAGGTGAAACCTTAACAACCATTTTCAGAATAGAACTGAGAAAGATCTGTGATACTGTTCTATTCACATGTGTAAACATCCATTTAAGAAATCAGACACTGAACTTCATTTCATACGTGAAAATACTTGAACCTTCTCTCAAGAAATCTCCAGTTGTTGTTTGCTTTTTTTTTTTTGGTTTTGGTTGTTTTTGGCTTTTTGTTTTTGAGAACAAACAGCTTATCAACAGTTTGCTGGAAAAAAATTCTAAACAAAACACTTCCCTAAATAGGATATACTGGTCATACTCTTTCTCAGAAAAGCCACAGCTCTCATAAGTAGCAAATGAGTAAATGCCAAAATTACATTAAAGATCAAGAAAGAAATTAATGTTTAGACCTAGGCAGTGTTTGAAACTTTTTACACATTCTGAGAATCAGGAGGAGGACTTATCTTTTTCTTGTTATCAAACAAAGATTCAGAGATTGACAACAGGATTCTGGTTGTTTTTATTGTTGTTTTTTTGGTTAGACGATTTTTTGGGGGGAGGCAGGGAGTTCAAGGTAAACACTCATAAACTGAAACCATAGTTGGATGGTGAGGTGCTGGAACAGGTTGCCCAGGAACTTGTGGATGTCCTGTCCCTGGAGGTGTTCAGGGCCACAGCGGAAAGCATCCTGGGCAACCTCATCTAGTACTTGATCTAGCAGTTAGCAACTCTGCCTTTGCTGGGGTTGCTGGAACTTGATGATTCTTGAGAGCCCTTCTGGCCTAAGTCATTCTACGATTCTACGAAATTTAATGTTGTTATGTAGCAACAACATATTCTGGCAATATTAAGTTTAATACAACTTGCTGAAAAAGAAATCGTCAAAAAACAGCAGGAGAAAAAAAAAAAAAAAGGTCTGATATTCACTTCTCTTCCCAGTATTATTACTTTTTTATTATTGCATCTAGATGTACTTGTTAACAAAGGCAAGGTGATAGCAGTTCCTGCTGAAAGACATTATGATAGGTCTGACTATTCCATTTTAAAACATATTGAAAAAGAGGAGATATTCAAGTATGCTCAAAAATGAAGCTTATGAGCATAGATGAATTCTCAAAAGAAGAAAAAAAAGTCTGAAACAGAAATACAATTGTAAGTAATACAAATCAACTATACAACAAAGTAGGTTCAAAGCTGCTATTATCTCTATTCCATATAACACAAGCACAAAGCAAAAGAGAACATAAAAGCTGGGAAATTTATGAAGAGATGAGGTGTTTTTTTCCACATACTACATAAAAATAAAAAAATATATGGAAGTTATACAGTAAAAAGTGAATGGTAAAAACAAATAGTCAACAGTAGAAGGGTTAAAATGCTAAATACGGGTTGACCCATAATTAGTTAATGCCAAAGGAAACTCATTAAAGACATGAAGACAAATGTTAGAATTTAAACAAACATTTGATGATAAGCTGAATTAAAACCCAAATTTTAAAAAGCCACACTATCCACATGGCTTATCTGTTGACCTGTGATTTAGATACTGCTTATTTTCTGCATAAAGTATGCTAAAAGGAATGTTGAATCCCCAGGAGCTGAATGGAACACAATGGGAAAATGAGATGCACCTCCACTGCAGAATCAAGTCTGAACCATATAAACTGTTTAAGAAGAGACAGACACTCCTAAAACCTTACAGGGAACAAAAGAAGACAGAACTAGCTGTTTGATGGACAAAAAAAGAGGTTCAATTGTAAGATTATAAAAATCAAAATTTCAATCCTCCAGAACAAAAGCAAATTTGATTACAGAACTGCATTTCCTGAACAAGCCTCAAGAAGCAAAACAGTTGAATGCTTAACATTAACCATGATTATCTCCATTATCACAGCCCCATGTTTGTATTTTAAGAAAATAACATGCAGCATTTATGAACAACAGCAATATGAACAGCATTTAGAAATAGTCTTTAAAACCAAAGTATATCTAAACATTACCTATTTATCTATATAAATACATATGTAAAAAACATGATACACACAAACGATAGACAACTCTCCTTCAGGAACACTGAAGGAGACATAAGCAGTTTTGGGGTGCTTTTGACACCTTACCTGAACAAGATGGATTAAGGTAGTTAAAATGGCACACCGCAACATATTGTGCTCCTCACTCTGTTTCCAAAGGAGAGGCAAATACTGAACCAAACATCCTACGTATGGTCGTATCTGAAATTCAATATACAAATGTGTTTCTTAATGTATGAAATAAGGTCATTAATGTATCCCCAACACTGTTTCTGATATTTAAGAGCTACTTTTGTCATAGTAAAAAATACAATTGCTTTAATTTACTTCTCTTCCCTCTTCCTAAAACACAGTATTCTATTCTACGCAATCAAGCTGATTTCTGACTGAACAGTGGTTTAAATACAGCATCCAATCTATAGCAAACTACTGATGACAATATTGCTTATGTAGAAAATAGGAAACAAACTATAACTTAAATTGATAACTGAAGATGTTTTCTTTTCATTATGATATACATCTTTATCACAACACAGTTACTGACCAGAAGCAATCTCAGGAAAAAAACAATCCTTCTAGATCTAAATGTGGTTGCAGAGTACAAGAAACTTTTGAACACACTAGGTGTCCACACTAGGACATTAATCTGAAGCTGTTAAAATATTACATTCACCATCATCGCGTTCTTGGGAAAAAAAAGAAATTCAGTAAAGAACCACATACTCTGACCTTCACACAAAATATCCATGAGGTCACCAATCATACATTTTACGTGTATTTCTATTCACTCAACATCTATAAGTAGAATAATTCACAAGTTGTGTTTTGTTTTCAGTGTTCTTCTTTGTTTTCTCAATTAAGCATTTTATGATTCCTAAAAATTATGCCTATAACAGTATTTTCATGCTTTGATATAATTAAAATATTTCATATTGAATACAGTAGCTGCAAAAGTAAATTTAACTAGCTTCATATACATCTGAATTTTTAAATACAGAAACAATTATATCCTATACACCCCAAATCAATTATTTTAAATCCAAGAAGCTTTCAAAAACAGTGAAAAATAGATTTATTTTTTTTTCTTTTCATAAATGATTCCATATAGATCAAAATTGAAACAAATATTTGAAAGAAATTATACATAATTTTGGATGGAAATTACAATAAGTGAGTTCCCCAATGCTCATACTGGGGCTGCTTCTGTTTAACATCTTCATTGATGATCCTGATGAGGGGATTAAGTGCACCCTCAGTAAGTTTGCAGACAACACCAAGCTGGGAGGGAGTGTTGATCTGCCAGAGAGGAGAAGGGCACTGCAGAGGGACCTGAACAGACTGGATTGATGGGCCAAGGTTAACTGCATGAATTTCTACAGGGCCAAGTGTCAGGTCCTGCATTTTGGTCACAACAACCCGAGGCAACCCTTCAGGCCTGGGGAGGAGTGGCTGGAAAGCTGCCTGATGGAAAGGGACCTTGGTGTACTGATAGACAGTCGGCTGAATATGAGCCAGCAGTGTGCCCAGGTGGCCAATGGCATCCTGGCGTGTATCAGGAATGGTGTGGTGAGCAGAACTAGGGAAGTCATCCTGCACCTGTGTACTCGGCATTGGTGAGGCCTCACCTTGAGTACTGTGTTCAGTTTTCGGCACCTCAGTACAGAAAGGACGTGGAGGTACTGGAGCAGGTCCAGAGGAGGGCAGTGAGGCTTGTGAAGGGCTTGGAAAATCAGCCCTTTGAGGAGAGGCTGAGGGAGCTGGGGCTGTTTAGTCTGGGGAATAGGAGACTGAGGGGAGACCTTATTACTCTCTTCCAGTACCTGAAAGGTGCTTACAGTGAGAGCAGGGTAGGTCTCTTCTCACTGGTGACAGGCGACAAGATGAGGGGAAATGGCCTCAAGTTGCACCAAGGTAAGTTTAGGTTGGATGTTAGGAAACACTTCTTTACAGAAAGGGTGGTTAAACACTGGAATAGGCTCCCCAGGGAGGTGGTTGAGTCACCATTCCTGGATGTGTTTAAAAACAGTTTGGATATGGTGATCAGGGACATGATTTAGCAGAGGGTTGTTAAGAGCTAGGGTACTATGGTTAGGCTGCAGTTGGACTTGATTATCCTCGAGGTCCCTATCAACCTGAGTAATTCTATGATTCTTCCCACTCATTTTTTCTTCACTAAGTTAATTATCAATGCCAGATCCTGGGAGAAACACAGAATCACTGGAGTGCTACATCTACAAGCAATAAAGACAAAATTGAAAGGGAAATCACCAACACCTCTCCCTCTAAAACAATAGCCGCCTGCTAGCTCTTCTCCACAGCTAGGATGAAATGTCAGTATTTCTTTCAAAAGTGACTGCAGAATTGCCACTCTTGGAGATTTTCAGAATTCAGGTAGAAACAGTCCTGGAGAATCTGACATTAATCATGATGTGAGCAAGCACTGGATTACATAATGACCAGATGTTTGCCCTAACTGAAATTTTTCTGCTATGCTCTATGATAACTTAATTTATAATTAAGTACTGTAGAAGACAAATAGGTTAATGTTAGACTCGTAAAGACATTCCCTCAACTTGTTTTTCTGACTTCTCCTATAGCTCATACTATTTACAAAGGCAAGGAAATCTGTCATTCTTGTCATGGCTTCTCCTGCAGTCCTCATCTTTATCCATTCCAATGAGAAATTACAAATTGAAATACACTGTCTCTGGGAATGTAAAGCTTTCTGTCCCCCAAAATGTCTCCTAATATGCAAAGTTCAATAAAACTATAGATCAGACATAAGACTAGATGATTAGAATAGAAAATAGAAACTTCTTCAAAATTGCAAGAATTACATTATAATAAGCAGTAGAATTCATTCGGTACTCCAAAAGGTGAGTCAATACCAAACATAAATATTAAAGTTTTAAAAGATTAGTAGTAATTGGGGAGAAAAAAAGCAATATTAGACAAAAGATAAGGAACTAAAAATTAGAAGATGACTAAGTCAATATTACAGGCACCTACCATAACTAAAACCAGTCTAGTAAACAGTGATATTTTTCTACTTTTTTTCTACTAATTTTGTACAAGCCAAAAACTTCAAAAAGTTATCTGTGGTATTAGTATAAAGCTAATGCTGTTGGAAGTCTGGAAAAAAAAAAATACCTGTACATTGACTCTTTCATTCACACATGACAAAACATGAAGAACATGCATTTTTGTGTCACATTCTGTTACTTCCTGAAGAAGCTGAAAGAGCAGTGTAAACATGGACTCCAGATACTATAAGAAAAAGAAATAATAAAGCATTAGATAATAAAAAATACAACTGTTGATGTGAATTGGTAGTACTTCAGTGTGCTTTAACACTAAGACATTTATGAACTATGAAAGACAATTATAAAGTGCACAAAATGCTATTTTTTCAAAAAATGCACAATTAATATTCACAGTTTAAAGAAAATAAAGAAATCAGGTACACTGTTATTTAACAGTTCAAATATGTAATCATTGTGAACATACATCATTTTGGTGTTTCAGTAAGTATAACCACACCATCATAAATAAAATTCTACAAGACTGAAGACCATCTCTGCAGAAGAAACACAGTTTTAATCAGAGCAAACGTATGGTCATCCAGTTTTGTGGGTCAACAAGTAAAAATCAGATTTTGAACTGAAAAAGACACCTTAAAATCTCATTTTTTTGTGTATACTCTCTCTCTCTCTCTCTCTCTAAATCCTGGAATTGCTTGATTGCTCCCAAAAGAATTTCAATTAAGACATACGTCATAATGCAATGAGAATCCAAAGCTAAATTTAAATTATGAGAATAAGTCTTTGCTGTATTTATAGTTAGCATTTCACTGTTTACTTAATGCCAGCCACAATAATCACTGTAATGAAAATAGGAGAACAACTAGTCTATGATTTTAAGGCACTATTTTAACAACACATCTTTATTTAGTATTGATGTGCAACAGCAGGTTGGAATGTACTGTTTGAAATAGACATACTTGAAAGTAAGTTAGAGTGCAAAGGGTATGTATTCACTAAAGACAGCATTCATACCAAGTCAGTTTGAAAACCTTAGCTAGCACCTCATAACACATTATATTTATACACACACACACACACACACACAGGTATATCTCAGTATATATAACAGTAAAAGCAACAATAGGAAATTCTAATTATCACACAATAGAGAAGTTCAGAATTGTCTAACTGAATACTGCACATTAAAAATATTAAGAGCAGCAGGAGTATGAATCTTTACATGTTTTGCCCTACGCAACATACAAGTAAATGCACACACATACATGCAAATGAAAAGGGAAATTACATTGTTTTTCCTGCTTTCCTCCAGAAATCATACAATCACCAAGGTTGGAAAGGACCTCTAAGATCATCAACCATAAATCTACCAGCTCATGAGATTCATATAAATGATCTTACCGGTAAGAATTGGTCAGTTCTGAATTCAAAGTCATCTACAGGTACATAGCTATTAAGGAAAGCAATACACATTACACACAGATACAACACTCCAATAAGCAAGCATTTAATGGATATGTGACAGTAACAGAGTAAAAAAAAAAAATGGCAGTAAGTTTAAAACTCCTTATTTTTCAGCAACTCTGAATATCTCTGTTAATGTCTGATGAGCATCTTTGTTAATAAAAGGATATTTAACTTCAGCGTTGTAGCTGTTTCAATACGGACCTGAAAGACAAAAGTCAAGACACATCATCCTTATGTCCATTAAACTTTCTGATTCTCAGCATAATATCTGAAAACACGTTGTTTTGATAACTCAATTGTCGTGCTTATTCTACGTCCTGTAAAAGATTTGTTTAGTTTACTCTGACACATGTGTTTGTTTTTGTTTTAGGATCCTCCACAGTTTATTTTACAGCACCCAGATATACTACCTGGACAAGCTGCTCAAGCAGAGCCACAGAGGTCAAGAAAAAGATAAACAAAATATCTAGCCTGTGACAACAACTAATATAAAGGGAAAGGAATTTAACTTGGGATTGTCTCATGTCTTGTTGTCACACAAAAAGCAAATAGGTAAAATCCACCAAGAAAGAACATGCCACTTGCGGAAATCTGGAAAACTCTGCTTTGAAGTCACATACTTACAAGGAAATCTATGCTGTTCTGCTGAAGTTGTATGGAACCAAAGAGCTGCTGGATTGCCAATTAGTAATAATTAAATAACAAGCTAGGTCTGCTTTTCATTTTTGATTGTTCTCGTGGGATTTTTGGTCTTCTTTGCTGGGTAAACATTAGCTGTGTTTAAACAAAGAAATAGGAATGCAGATTCTCAACTTAACTTTACACTATGGTAAATGGAAATTACTGCTTGAAACTCCAGTTTTATTCATCTAGCTTAACAATCAATGCTGTGTCCTGCATTTGGCCAGCAGAGAACAGCTACATCAGTGCTTAAAAAGTATTGCATTTCTTCACTGACAATATCACAGAACAACTCTGTTTTATCTACACAAAGTATCTGCAAGTAAATGATTTCTCACAAGATACTTCATACCTTTGTTTAAAAAAATAAAAACAGCACAGATTTGCTTTTGACAACAATTTTCCCACAATTATCACCTAGCAAGCATCTTAACATTTGATTTCATGACTGTTGCCATAATTCCAGAAGTGGACTCTCCCAGAACTTCCCAACATATTATTTTCTACAAGATGCAATAGACTTTGAAAGGTAGAGTTTGTAAATAACCTTTACAAAAAGCATGGAATTTACGTATCACCAGTGTTAGGTGTAGCAGAAAACATCACTAAGTTACACTTACCACTAAGTCTTGGTCTTGAAGCAAGTTACGAATTGCCTCATACAACATGGGCCTCAAGTCTGATTTGAATTTTACTGAAATCCACTGTCCGATCAGCCAAATTACTCGTCGACGTATTGGTTTATATCTCAAAGTAGAAGGGAAAAAAAAAAAAGTACTCATTAACTCACACTTGCTGTTCTATAATAATTTGTTGAAAAAGAAATTTGATAGTTTCCGCAAGATGATTATTAGAAGATTTAGGTTTTTTAAGACCAATATTTATCTTGCAGACATAAAGAGTTAGGGAAGACAAATCCTACCAAAGGATTTTAAGTAACAATATATTTTGCCTCATTACTTTAATGTATTTTTCATTTTATACAATTCTGGCTTTGTAAGTCATCAAGACAGCAATTTAAACAACTTACTGAGGCTTCTTTACATTGAATAAATCCAATTTATTAAAAATTCCCATAACTGTAAAATAATCGACAAAGCACACCTTCAGAGAGTATGGAAGTTGTCAAAGTAGCATATATGCAGCACTTCATCAGACTGGAACACAAAGCTAACGAGGAATAACATTCTATTTTTTCTTGAGATTTACTGAGTGACAGTGAAGCAGGAACAATTTCCTACCAAATGCTGCTGAAGCATGTCTTTCAGATGACATAGCCTTCCTGACACCTGTCCTACTATTTATTTAAGCACCTGTGATAAAACAACTTTCTCCACTCTTGGATAGTCATGCCTGATATGGAACATCATCAAATTCAGACTGTTGAAAAAAGTACTTTTTTTTTTTTTTCTGGAAAACAGTCTTGGATAGTTTTCAAACCACTACCATTGGAAGAGAAGTTTTAAATGATATTTGACAGGAGTACATAGCTGTCTGCCAATAGCAAGTGCTCTCAACTCTGGTGATACTTGTAGCATAATCCATACTTCCAATCTGCATTCTTTATATACACCCACTCCTTGCAGAATCATAGAATAATTCAGATTGGAAAAGATTTAGTTACTGACTGCTATGGTCATAGTTGATATGACTATCACAACAGTGGGAGATATTCAAAGAAAACAAAGTGCAGCAAATCCTCTGGTCACTTATAGCAGCACCCAGGTTTTCATTCCAAAACTTATCCTAGCTGGTGATTACCATGGTTGTGTAAAATGTGCCATCTGTGGAAGAACAGATCATACCCTCTAATATCTTTTATCTGAACTGCTCATCTATTCCTGAAGTTGCCATTAAAGCAGCACTTCTAACATGACCCCTTTTCATTACCTTAAAATCTTAGAATCATAAAATCCTTAGAGTTGGAAGGGACCTCTGAAAGCCATCTAGTCCAACTCCCCTGAAACAATCAGGGATACCACAGCTCAATCATGTTGCTCAGGGCCTGATCCAGCCTCACCTTGAAAGTCTCCAGGGACGGTGCATCAACCACCTCAATGAGCAACCTGTTCCAGTGCCTTGTCACACTCACTGTAAAAGAATTTTTCCTTATATCTAACTTCAGTCCTGGGGCTTCAAAAAATTTTTGTGCTGCACATTCTGCATGTGTTTCTCATGCCTTAGCAGTGGCGTTCTCACCACCATGCATTCACTGAGCAGCTGCACAACCCCAAGGTAAGAACTGCATTGGTAGTCTCCAGTTACAAGGCAGTAGAAGCTGTTCAAGCAAGCAAGGCTTCAAAGTTATAGACTGACGTCTACTGTAAGGTCGTGTGCCCCATAGGTATTTCATCCTGAGCTATCACAAATGCCACCCAAACAGTATGATGAGATGTCTTTCCTACTATAAATATAACTAAATCAACCATTGAGGATTTCTGCCAGTTTTCACTTACGCTGGGGTATATGGGTAGATGCCATAAATATGCCAAAGCCAGCATGAGCTACAAATACAATTGGCAGCTTTATTCAGAGATAAGTGCTGTTAGAGCACAGTAGCAAAGGATTAAGCATATGTACATTATCTGAATTTTCTCCTGTTCTTCTGACATTTAGCCGAAGCACTATAGCACTTGACCACTGGTGGGCAGCTGAGTGAAGCTGCAATCGTGTTTTATTAAAATAAGTAAGGCTAATGAGAAAAAGAGGAAAATACTAGGAGACACCGAGTAAACAACTGTGGTAATTATTCTACAACTTGAAATCAAGTTTATACACCCAAATGTAAGTAATTAGAACAAAAAATGTACTGTAATGGCAACTGTTCTAATTTTCTTGAGTTTAGGAGCATCTTTCACTGCACATGAAATTCATCTGTGTTTGCCAAGAATATGCTTAAAACTGCCATATAAAAATAAAAAAGCCAACTAGTTACTCTTATTCCTTGCATAAAATGACTTTAAATTTATAGTAGCTCCTATAGGCATTAGCATATAAATGAGTTCAATATTTCATTTTACCAGACTTAACAGTTATCTGAATTTTCAAATACAGAAGAAAAATAGAAAGGTTTTCAAAGGACATTAGGGTCACTTTCAATGACTAATGAGAAAAATGAAACCTAATTAATCAGAGTCAAAGAGTGATTTGGAACCCACCTGATAAGACCAGAAGTAATAGCATTTACTGTCCTACCTGGCAGAAGGGTGACAGCTTGAGGAACAGGGAGGAACACTGTTCTTCAAAACAGTTGTTGAGACAGACAGTGATGTCTTTCTATCTCTACTCTGAGATGCCAAAAATTATCTTTCAAAATACCATAAGATGGATACTGAAGGAAAGAGGTACTCACACGAAGGTCATCCAGATGAAGAGGAATTTGGTAGGAAGCAAAATCCCTAGTAGATGGTCTATATAATACTCTTTACATAGAATCAACTTTAATTATGTACACTTGTCCAACACAAATCTGCCCTCACTTCCCTACTTTATTTCTGGCAGAATGAACCAAAGACTGCTATGGATAGCTTATGCTTGAAGAGAACAGAAAGCAACAAAAGAACAAATCACTACCTTAGCTAAGATATTCACAGAAAAATCACTTCCACAGACTTCAGTGAGACTTGTCTGCTTAAAAGGCTATGGGAACTCAGGAGGCCTAAGTAAGTACTTTTTAAATAAGCAAATCTGATTGTCCTGAGAAGCTTAATCAAGTTAAATAGCTGAAAGCAGAAGGCTTATAATATCTTAATAGAACATGGAAAGTGGACCCAATAACAGCTTAAATACTATTAACAAAAGGGAAGCTTCATAATCACATCAGCGGGTGTTTATCTATTCATATTTCATACCCTGGTCATTCAACAGGTATGTTTCTGATCATTTTTCAGGTCTACAATAATGAGACATTGTATCTTACCAATTTGCATCAAGAATTATGTTTAAATAATAATGTTTAAATGAGGAATATGTAACAGACCAAAATATTTACCTGCTATGAGAAATCTGAAGTTCTGCAAGCAGTTGATTTTTAAACCACTGATCGAAATCCACACTATCAAACAGTTCATAAGCAGCCAGTCCAACCGCATTATACACTGGAGAAAATCAATAGTTATGCTTATTGTTTTCTCAAATGTTTCATTTTTCATTATAAATAATGAGGCAAATTTAATTAAAAAAAAAAGATGATCTGACTGAAAAAAATGAAAATAAAACTAATAAATATACTCACAAGAATGCTATTAAGAACATGGATATTTTACCAAAAGGTATGACAGAAGAAAACTCACAGACTGCTGAAAGCAGTTAAAAGCTGTATCGACAATGAAGAATTAAAAGAATGGTTCTGTTACAGCCCTCAGACTATTCTTTTGACATAAAATACTTCATTTCTAAAATGGTTAGAATATCTTCATGAACGTGTTGCAGTTCATATAACTCATGTAATTACTTCTATTATATGAATAGATCTTCATATAATCTTTAAGAAGTCAAGCACATGCACAATAGCAGCTCTGTTTCTTCAAAGGTAAAGTAAAATTTAATTTACCAGCATCCTTAATCAGTATAGCACTGGTATCTTCCAAGTTGGTAGTTCCTACAAGACAAACAGTTAAAGAAAAAGGTATAACTAAAACAACAGAAGACTGTTTCAGAGTTTATAATTGAACTAAACATGCTGTAAATTAAGACAGTTTCACTATTTTTAGTTACAATTCAGTATTTTAGTTTTGACATCTTTTTCATTGAACGTACTGAAATAAAATCTGTTTTCATACTGTGCTTCTGACTCATTTTCTCAGAGCTGATAAGTTTTAATAGCAACAAAAAGTCAGAAGGTTATATTTTGATGAGCAGACTCCAAATCCACAAACAACAGAAGAGTGTGTCTGCCATGTGGTACTACTGCCAGCTGTCACTACCTCAATTCAGCTTCCAAATACTATACGCATGAGGACATGTGCTTAGCAAAGTAAACATAAATAAACATTTTTCAAAGTCTTGAGAATTAATGTATTCTAAATAGCATCTAGTACTTCAAGTCTCAAATAAAAAATATCTGGGAAATAGTACTAGGGGCAACAGGAGAAAGAAATGCATGTATGAGTACATCTCTTAGCATAAAAGCAGTATCTTTAATTCTTGTAAAACAAATTAACTTTTGTAAAGAGCTTTACAGCATTTCCAGCATAGCAAATCATCCAGAAACTTACAGACATAAAATACATAAGAAGAGATTCTGGATGTGAAGTCAGAAATTCTCAATTCTCAATCATTCTCAAGGAAGTCTGAAAGCTCACAGAAATAGAAATGCTCCACATTTTGTCAGCCATCTAGAGTTACCTCTACCTATACACACATTGCATTTTCCTTACACCAAGCTTAGCAGTCTTAAAACACTAACATGCTTTCAAAAATATCACACGAACACACTCACATTCACTCACCACATCAGATATCAGAAGGTAAAATTGTTTCACATTTCACAGAAATTTCAGTTCATAAACTGTTTATAAAAGGCAAAGAATGCTACATTTTTTTTATTCCTGTATGTTTTAAGCAACTTACCTTGCAGACTGTGAACCATTTCCAAAAGTACAGGAGTAAGAGTCTGATTATATTCATGGAAGATATCAATAAAAAGAACTTCCGTACATGGCTGAAAAATCGAAAGAATCTGTTTCAGAATCAAATAAGGGCAATTAAAATGTATTTAAGGCTAATTTTAATACGTGCCAAAGATCTTACCCCAAACGTCATAATTTAAAATGTAATATAACTCAGGAAAATCAATTTTATATGAAATACCATTTCATATTAAACAGCATATAAAATTTTGATGAAAGTGTCTATATTAGCAAACTCTGTCGTACAAGAGTGGATTGTTGGAGTGCAACAGCAAGAATTGAGAAGCCAGCAACTATAGGTATTTCAGTTTTTCTTTTTTTTGTTTTTCTTTTCTTTTTAATTCATTCTGGTCCAGTCAATTGACATGATTGCATGCTTGCATTTTGGAAGACATTAGATGTGCAGGGTTGTTTTTTCTAGTTTTAATCTGAAAACAAACCAGCAAATAAGCTGAGTTCTCTCTGCAAAGCAAAGCATAGCATAGGTAACAGAGAGATTCACTCCAAAAGCACATTAGGATCTGAACTAAAGGGTAGAGATGCATCTGAAACATTCCTCATTCATCACATCTGACAAAGCCAATTTAAAGAAGAGAAAACTTCTACTGGATTTAATAACCACCAAATAGTACACAATGCAAATGGTGAAGAAAATTCCATCCTCAAAAATGGGGAAAAAAACCCATAGTTTCCAGTACATTTTAGAATGTTTCAATACTGGTAAACACATGAAGTTAATTCATGCTAATTCAAATGAAATTTTAATTTAATTGTTTTTGGTTTTTTTTTTTTTAAGTATGAGCTTATCTGTCCACCAAGTATCATCTCTCCTAGGTAAAAGTGCACTCATAGATGTTGAATGTTTTATTTCAGATTGAAATACTCACTCTCAGACTGTACTTCCAAGAATCTCCTCCTGTCTCTTCTACAGCTATTATTTCACACACACAAAAAGAAGAAAGTGTTATTTCAATTCAATTGTGATTCAATTAAAGTTTAGTATTTAGATATGCAAATGTCTAACATGCCATGGACAACTGAAAAATCTCACATTATAGAAACATTATGGATGAAGCATTTGTCTACGTAAGACAGCAAAAAAAAACCAAAAACCCCTAGCAAATATTGTAGGACATAATTTCTACAGGTAATGTGCATATGAAACTCTTACACCAGCATCCAAATAAACTACAGCCAACTACACAACAAGTTCTTACTGAAGCCTTCTGGGTCTTCTTCCCACATTGTTAATTCTTCCTCTGTCAGGAGAAAATAGTGAGTGACTAGTCTCCTACATATCTCCATTAGTGTTGGATATGTGAAAAACGCTGTCTTTATCTTATGTGCTTCAAGAGTTTCAGGACTGCTATCTGAAATGAAATGTATAAAACTGCAGATTACAATTAAATGGCTTACTGATCAAACAGTACTAGAAAGAAAATAACAGATAAGAAATTCTCATTTAAAAAAAAAAAGGCTATTTTCATGACAGACCTTCATTAACAGATTTTTGATGTGGTTTTCTTTTACAGCAAGTTAAACTCCTAAATTCATTTAAGAGTTCTCAAGCAGAACTATCAGACTGAATAACGTGACAATGTTTTTCAGCTACTACTTCTAAGATAAACAGTGTTGCTGTTGCTTTAGTATTTTTCTTTTACATATAGCATTACTGAAGAAATCAAGACACACGGACTTCAAATTGTTTCATTTATAGCTATTTAGACAGCATATCCAAATATAATCTTAAAAATCTAGAGTGGTGGGTTTTGGGGTATTTTGTGCTTTTATTTTTTTTTTTTTTTAAGTGTATATTTTTGGTAAGAAGTTAACTCTGCTTACAGCAAGTAGCAATAAATGCAAATACTGCATGCTGCACAGCCAACACAGTTAAAAAAAGTAGGAATAAAAATACTGCATACTATACAACCAGCATACATACTATCTGTCAGTCAGAATTTAAGAAAAATGATTTTTCTGTATTATTTCTTTTTAAATCAGAGTTTTCAAACTGTCAAATGCTACAGCTTTTATTAGAATATACTATGTTCTTCACGCCTCAAGTGACTACACTTCTATTTCAAAAATTCAAATGCAACTTTGATTATTAATAGAAATTTCTACTTGTAAAAACTGGATTTTAGAACATTTATGTGAATTATGGAATAATACTGAAGTACACAAGTAGTTAAATACATCAACATTTTGAAGGACTTAAGATGTTTGGCATGCACAGTCCTTCTGACAATACAGCACTCATGAAACCTTCTACAATTAGAAAGAGAATGCTAAATGCTTTTTTAATTTGGGGCAAATGTCAAACTACTATGGAATTTTTAAAAAATAAGAATATTGTTCAATGCTAACTATTTTTCATTATCCGTTTACAGAGGTATGTATGTAGAGCCAGGGTGCAACAGTCCTACAGAAACAGAACACAAACTTTGTTTTCCACTGCATCCCATAAATTCGATGTATGCCTGTATTTCAGAGTTTCAGTATTATTTAACTGCAACACCAAATAATTTCATTAAACTTTTCTTAAGTTGAAGATACATTAAACTATTTGACGAAAATTGCCAAATTCCATGCCTTTTTATTTTTAAAAATGACTTCCGTAAAAACTAAGACAATTAATTAAAGGAAGGATATTAGCATTCCTCATAATTTGAAACGACTTCTGCAAGTCAACGCCCATATACTTTAACTATCAAAATAAGAATTACCAATACAGAGAAAGAAGCACTAACTGCTAAGTACTGAAGCATCATGTCCTTCAATAGAATGCCTCAAAGGAAACTAGCAGCAAAATATTCAAGACAAAAAATGGTTTTAGCAAATAGCAGCAGTACCTTCAATATATTTGGATGGCTTGTAAGCATAGTTTTTTACAATCATCTTGATGAGATTCATGCACTGTACAATAAAGCGCTCAAATACAACTCCTTCACCAGCTTCCGTGAAAACATAGCTCACAGCAAACTCCAACGACCTCTGAATTAAAGGTGTAAACGAAAATGGATGCTGATCCAGGAAGTCCAAAAGCTGAAATTAAGAAAGTTGAGGAGCAAAAAGATAAATCAAATGATTTTTTGCAAGTTCAGCTTAATGAATGTTTTCATACACTATCAAAAAACAAGGTGGGTTTTTCTCATTTATTTACATGAAATTATGGAAAATCTAAATTAGGTACAGATCAGTATTTATGGTTAATGAAGAGTTAATTTCTTCATGAAATTCTTGATTCATATTCAAGATGATCATTTTGTTTAAGAAAAACAATACTTGTTATCATTTAGATCAGCTTGGGAGCAATGCAGTTTATAAAACATACCTCACACATTTAAAACCCATTCATTAAATACAACAGATTCAAGACTGGCATACATTTCTGAAAAAAATAAAGGGAAGGGTACTTTACAACAAAGAATTTGCAGTACTCTCCCTTTCTTTAAGAGATCTGTAACCTACTGGTTTTAAGAAACAGACATAACTGAAAAGGGACTTCTATTACTGAAAACCATTCAGCAACCAGAAAATTTACTTACCACTTTAGTGAACAGAATTATAGTCTTTTCTAGACGATCTCTGCATACATTTCCTGTCCGTATATTTCTACCTGATAAATCAGATATTTAACAACAATCATTTTTTCAGGCTCATTTATTTCTGGGTAACTACATTTCAAGACATTAATAATGGAGAACAATTTGTCTATTTGTAGTTCAGGTATTATAGAAGCCAGAGAAAAGTCTATAGCAGCATAAACTCAAAGTTATAAACTGAAAGTCTTGAGTATGAAAAAAGAGTTATTTAATCATTTCTCTCAGTTGCAGAGAAATTCATTGTAACTGATCTGAACAAAACATAGTTCACAGTAAAAGCTCAAAGAAAATAAAATACAAGCAAAATGCTAGCACAGACAAGGGGTTAAAAAAAGCATACAAAGATTAAAATATCCCCATACAAAGAATATACTAACATCCTTATTAGTTTTGCACATACACGAAGAAGACACAGCTTTTATAAAAAAAAATAGAAAAGAGCCATATTAAGGGTACACGAGCAAAAAAATGAGACATAATAAACTCTAATTTAATTTAATTTTAATTATTTTAATTAAAATAATAAAAGTTCTGCTTGCTTTTGCAAAGCAGCTTACTGATAAGGAAGTAGAAATAATAAACTTCTGTTTACTTTGGACACTTGAGCACTCTACAATCTAAGGAACTATGACAATCATCAAGCTTCAGGATGGGATGGCCTTAAAATCATTTAATACTTGGAGAGTAGCCAAAAATCAAAGGGCCAGAAAGAATATGACTATGGTACAGCAGAACAAGCAAATAGCTGACTGCAAAAAAACACTGTATTTTAGAAGAGCGAACAGAAATTTCACTCTGGCATCGAACAAAGTGGCAGTTTCCACAAGCTTTCCCAGAAACAAAGCTCAGAATTCAGACCAGCACCTCTTACCTAAGTACAGTCTCCTGAGCCAAGTACTTCCATTTGAATTAAAAAAAACTATTTCTATTCAATCTCTGAAAATAAATTTGCTGAATCCTAAAAGAACGTCGTAACAAGTTTCACATGAATTAAAAGCTTACACTGTGGATGAATGGTGCTGAATGCTAGCTTAAACCACAACTGCATGCATCTGGTAATTTCCTTACAGAAGAAGTAACACTAGCCAGATATGCTCATGCTTCTGTTTACTGTGTTAACTTGAGTTGTCTGCTCTGTCAGGTATGAAGTGCACATAGCTAAATGTGGTCATTATCTCCCATCTGCTAATTGCCAAAATACATGGCTGACTTCAGGAGATATGAAAAGCATAAAACTCTCCCAAACAACAAGAGAATTTAAGATTACCTGAATTTTAGTAATATCTATGCATTTTCAAATTTATATCTTGTCATTCCACCACTTAAGATACTTTCTTCTCTCGCAACAAAACAGGCGTTACAACAGGTATAGTTTTGGTGGAACTGGACCAAATTTTGACATCTTTCTGGTGCCATTTCAGAACCATTTAAAGTATTAGTTCAGCAGCTACAAAAACATGTTTTTGATATAACTGCACTACTCTTATATCCAAATTCCAGTATTTAACTAACATAAGCACAAACTTTAAGACACTTACTACATTCCAGAAACTGTTTTAGCCGTTCAAACAGTGCATGTAGAAAACCCTGAAAAATATAAAAATGTATGAATACAGATTAAGCTTATTTTGTAGTATAATATGAGAAGAAAGTTAGTAAAACTGAAGTCACTTCTGACATGTTACCAGCTCAGATATCTCCTGATCACTTTTAATTAAGTAATTAATTACAATGGACAAGTAATTTCCCCATGAAACACATAATTAGGCAGCTATCAAACTGCATCTAAACTGACCTTGCTAGTACCACAGAAGCAGCAAAAATGTGTATGCAAAAATGCAGACATATGCTTTACAATCTTTCCTCTTGAACGCAGCAACTAATTGGATGCATACAACTGCCTTCATCTTCTGAGTGTCTTTGAGTGTCTTTCAGCAAAGCAGAGTTTGTGGATAAGGGAAAGTTTGGGTTTCTTCACACTCTTTTTTTGTTTTTGTTTTTTTTTTACCCCCCCCCCCTTTCCTTAGATGGGCTGCATACCACAAGTGTTCATCTTGTAAGCAGAAAATACCAATCACGGACAAATATGACATTACATTCATCATTAAGTGAGAACATTCTTTAAACCAGACATGCCCAACCCATGGGCCACCACAGCCTGGTCCAGCTGGCACTGCAGCGCAGCCTCTGCCCCATACCTGGTCCCCCCATTGACTGGCCCAGCCTCAGGCACACAGCCACACTGCTCCCCAGCAGCCAAACAGCGGCATGCAATCAGTGCTGTCTGAGCTGCAGCCAGAACATGGGGAGGGCGCAGTGCAGCTCTAGCTCGAGTTACAGCAAATCCACTTGTGCATTTCAATTCATTGGCTGAACACAGTCCTGTGAACAGCAAAAAAAAAACCAAAACCAAAAACAAAAAACAACAAAAAAAACGCAGCTGCATTTTCTGCTTTGATAAAGGAATTTAAAGGAACAGATTTCAAGAATGTAAAAAATAATAATAATAATAATAATCTTTTTTTGGCAATTTGCAACTCTGTTTTCAGGCAGCATATATACACAAACTGGGTATTTTCAAATGGAGCATACAAGGTTGCAGCCAGACATTCCACTCAGAAATTTGACTGTCTCTCTTTACTTTTAAAAGCCCACTCTAACAGGAGAAAAAAATAAAAACATTCCTCACTTCACAGTCAGCCTTATTCATATCATCACTTTTCGGCAGCACGTTCACTTGTGAAGAACCATTTTCAAGATTAAAGTACAGGAGTAACATTTCACCAAAAATCCCTGACAAACAGCTTGAGAGAACTAATAGCACTAAGAAGTGCAGCCACTGCCATCAAACCAGGGGCTGATGCCTTAATTTCGCAAAAACAAGGCCACGTGTCCCACTAGTTCTGAGTTTTTGTTGTGATTTTTTTGTTTTAATACAAAAGTATTAAAGATTAAGATAACTTTTGTTTCTAATACGCATGACTGATATCACAGATTTTATGATGGCTGCTCTGAAAGTAATGCCTGCTATTGTTATCTTGGCCCAGGGTATCAAAGGTAGATGCTGGTGGTATGACAGTTGAGGATGAACCTTCCTGCCCATATTCCACTAAATCTGAAGCCATGAAACAGATGGCAGCAGAGAGGCAGTCCAAAAAAATGGTGTCTGGTGTGTAAGTGTGGAAGAAAGAAAAGTGTGTCACTGGATTCCATCATAAGGAAAAAATGGCACCCTTGGCATTCACTGACACTGAACACAGATTGAGACTACACAGTGGATGTGAGCACAGTGAGGCACTGGTTGGTGTGTTTCAGCAGCAGCACCAACAGAGGTCACCTTCTCTGGTGCAGACTGTTACAAGCACACCACGTAGGCTCTTGCTTGTCACAATGCTTAGCTGATAGAGATGACAAGATTGAAAACTGTTTTACAGCTGAGATTTTGCTCTACCAAATAGTGTTACTGTATACTATCTGTTGTAGTTTCCATGGAAATAAATAGGAGGCATTACTTTCAGAGCAAACCTGGTGTTATGTGTCCCAAGACAATTTCTGTTTGCTCAGCACAGCCCAGGCAGCCAGAAGGTTGCACAGGCATGCTTAAAACAACATTTAAATATGCTGAAGATTTCTAATGTAAGTACAGAAACAGATGAATGCTCCTTACCATCACCTCTACACTTCGATGAGGTTCTACAAATCCATGGACTGTTAGTTTACGAAGCACTAGGAAGAAAGAAATTACTGGGTAGATACTTCTCAGCTCTTGCTCCAAGAGATTTCATAACATGCCTAGTTGCTGTGAGTTTCTTCAGTTCTCCAAATAAAAGATTAACTTTGGGTTTTCAGATGGTCCTACCATACATACCATGATGATAATCTTATTGAATTATTTTAAAATTCAATATATGATGTGAAAACTAATTAAGAAAACACTAAGTTACTGAATCATCAAGAAAAATTCTGCAAAAGTCTTACATATTCACCCATTACTGAGCTGGTTTTATAAGGGAACTAGTCAGAAATGGCCCATACATCACCTTATTAATTTTTTCAGGCTTTTTACTGCCAGAAACCCAAAGCAGCCCTATGCCACAATTTCTGAAATGTCTAAAAACTGTTATCAACCACATCGCAGGTATGCACACAAATATTTTATTTCCTCAGTGTGACAAAGTACATCACAGACACACATTCATTTCACTGATAAATTCTTGAGCATCAGTCTAAACTGATCTAAAAATCTAAACTGACTGATATGGCTGTATCTTTTCACTGATCATAAGATGAACTTAACACAAACTTATTTATCAGCTTCCTCAGTTATGTGCTTAAAGTAAGACAGATAGATGTAAACTTGCATTATAACACACACAAAAACGCTTCTTGTCATGCCCCCCACTTTCTCATCTCCTAAACTGTGACTCCTTCCACAAGTATAAGAACAAGAACAGTGCATACAGAGGAACAAAGGTACTTCATTCTTTTTCCAATGCACCATTCTCATCCTGCCTTGCTAAAGGCATGCCAAAAGAGGCCTCTTTACTCAATAGGCATGGATTTGTTACATACTGTTAGGACTCTTTACCAGAGAAGTCTTGATCATTTGAAGCAAAAAGAATTGTACTGTAACATATTGAACATCATTTCATACTATTACCTTTCAATGACAACAAAGTTCTTTCTAATGAATTTGAGGCAGCAGCTTCATTCCCTGTGCAAGCCTGTTGGAGGAATGTATCTGTATGATGATTCCACAAGGAACATGCAAAGCTATAGATTCCAGATGCAAGCTGAAAAAGAAAGATAAACAATGTATTTAATTTTCCAAATCTGCCTACTATGATAAATTTGTAAATTTTAAAGGCGGCCAGTTGAGGCTTAAATTACTTACTCTACTTTCTTGTATAATACGGACAACAGAGTTTCACTCACTGCTTTGTTGTACCGAGTTGTACAGAAGATGTTTTCCAAACTACTTGTTTGGAAAAATCTTCCTGTGTTATCTCAAATACGTTATGACAGATTCAGCTGCTTCCCAGGCTACCTGTTCTGTGACTCTACCACTTTAAAAGCAACTATATAAGCCCCCTTTCTTACTTGATTTTAACTGATTCTAGCTATAGAATACGCTTCATAAACTCTCAGCTGTCCTGATTGCCTCCTCTCACTAGATTTAAGCAATTTGTTAGCATAGCTAACATCTCAATCAGCTTACTCTGGGAATACAGGTAGGTGTAACATGTATGTATCTAATCAAATTGTACTGAATGATGCCTCCACAAACTAATTTTTATGATAGCTACGAACTCTGACTTCACCTCGCGCAATTTAAAATATAGTGCGACTGACAGTATTTAACACACTAACTGCTTTATTAACAATAACTGGGGGAAGAGAACCACAAATACCTTCACTACCCAGTAGGAGGACCCATCACTTTTTTTTTTTTTACATTTGAAACCATTTAAATGTCAATTAGATATTGCAATAAAGCAAATTAGATATTGCAATAAAGCAAATTATAAAGATCAAGTCACAGAGCTAGACTGCCTTAAATTTCCTTAGTCAATGCAGTAGGTAAAGATTGATGGTGGTAGTAATGAAACTAGAACAAACATCACGTATTATCATACATGAAAACTGCTCGAGATGAAAAGTAATGGTAAAATCAAAGCTGGAGGACCCGTTCAGTGTTAGATCTCATAGGCTGCCAATGACCATGAGGATTCATATTGAAGTTTCCTATTCTGGACCATACTTCAAATAGCTGTCAATCTCTAAAGCATCAAAGAGGTAAGACAGAAGTTGTGTAGAACTTCACACTTCCATGATTTAAAAAAAAAGTAATTTCTGGACAGGCATAGGGGTATCTGGTATCAAATTTATTTCCTGTTAATTTATTCAAATATATTGCATCAAGCTGTTATTTATATTTTTTCTTTTTCTTTTTTTTTTTTAATAAAGAATCATGACAGTAGGTAGAAAATACTTATATTTTCTTTTTCTTATATTTATATTTTTTAAAGCAAAAAAATAAACTGTAAGGAATTATATTGCTAATGTGTCTTTATGGAAATAATACTGCAGCTTCCACTACTTGAGCTCTTTATGTACTAGTATTCCATACTGTTCTACAAATACAAAGATCGATGTGGCAAACACTACATGTTATATTCATTGAAGACTGCTTTTCAGAAATTAAAAAAAATTGTTGCATAGAAGAAAATGATCATATGAGTTTGTTAATAGCTGAAACCATCAAAGAAGACATGATCACAAATACAAGAGCTCTATTAACATCATCCTCACTGCTCCTTTACTTCTGAAGTTTAAGGAGCTCCAAAAAATTGAAACAGAAAATGAAGTACAAGTGAAGAATCGTCAAAAATACCCAAACTAGCAGTACTAGCAGTAAGTCTTTGAAAGTCTGTTCCTTTCCTAGGGTAAAAAAAAAAATAATAATAATAATAAAAGAAAAAAAAAACAAAACACAACAAAACAATAAGTGAAATGTGACGGTTTTGCTATTTTTCTTTAAAAGTTCAGAGAAATATTAGAAAGGTAAAATGCCTCCTCAAGATTATGAATATTCAAAAGTAAGAATCAGAATGAAAAGCACCATTCTCCTTCTACTACACATATTCTGAATTGCAGTCACTAAAAAATTGGAAAAATGCTTAAAAGCTCTGCTATTTCTTATGAGGAAAGTTCCCTTTCCCTGAGGAAAGGGTGAATTCCCTTTACCAGGAGGCAGAAGAAGCAAACCTCAAAGCCTGCTGTTTCTAAAAGAAATTTAAAAAAACGTTAAATATCAATAATATCATACTACCACATGCTTAAAAAATTTTCTTTTTCCACCTGAAGTTCAAAAAGCTGTGGATGTATACAGTTCGGATTAAGGTGTTTTGTTTTTTTTCTCCTCCATTGTGTCCAACACAGTGAAATTGATGTTTAATTTGCTACATGCAATTAATTACGTCATATTACTGGCTAACTCCAGATTGGACTGCAAATACAGCCAAAGACAAATCTGCATTCTAAACAGCAGACTCTTACAACGGAGAATGCAAACTCTGTGAGACAAGATTTGGCATTTTCATTCAAATCCTGTTTTCCAATTAACCTGGAGAAAGAAGTTGATCTGATGCAAGCCATCACAAAAACATTTCAATGGACAATAAAGGAAAAAATACTGTGGTAATGGAGTGTAAAATCCAGCATTTTTTAAAGACCATTAAGATATGGATGCAGAACACTCTTCCAAAAACAGTGCTAGTTTATATATTGTAAGATCTGCTTTACAATATGTTAACAAACACCTGATTTACACAGATTGTACTGCAGATTAAACTCTGCTTCTTAATACAAAATGTTATAAAAACACTCAAATCAGATAAAAAAAAAATTGAATATAAGTTTGAAATACATTTATTTCACACAGAAACTTATTTTCAAGCACTTCATATTGTACATATGCCCAAAGTAAGCACATTTCTGTTTCAAGGGCAGATATAAAAGTCCGCATAACTGCCATTATTTCATTTTCAGCTAACCAGAGGAAAGTGACAGGCATATAAGACAAGTTGTTTGCTTATGCTGTGCAATACTCTATCATGTCACTCACATCATAGAAAAGTTTCCTGTCTGCAGCAAGTCGCTTGGATGCCAGGGTCTTCGTAACATGATAAAAGGTAAGTAATGCTCTGTGCTGTCGAAGATCATCTTGGACTTTCACAGATTCTAGAAGTGTGGGTATAAGTTCTGGCCACTGTCTTGGGCAGTCCACCCTGGCAACTTTAGCTATCAGTACAGAGATCTGAGTTGCTATCTGGAAAAAAAAAACAGAAAAACAAAAAAACAATCAAAGCAAAAACAATACACAGGTACCATAAACTCAAAGATCATTCAGGAGACAAACACAACAGAACTTAACAGATAAATAAAACTTGAATTTAAAAAAAGCTAGTGTGGACTTATCAAGTTTTTGCATCCTTTTTTTTTTTTTTTTTTTTTTTTACCCAGGTGCTATTTTAAAGTGCACAGAAAAACAATTTATTCAACTCCCTGATTAAATATTAAGTAAAATGCTAAGCTGGCAGTAATGTTTAAATTTTGCATAAAGATTACTAAAGAGATCAAAGTTCTTTAGGAACTAGCTTAAAATATTAGCTAATAATTCCTTCCAGAATCTCATATTTATATAAGCAAGAATCCATTAGCAGAAGGAAGGCTGATTCATCTAGCATATGAATACTTAGAGCTAACATTAATGGCCCAAAACCTCAACAATAACTTCTTATTCTAATCAAAACAGTAGCTTAGTCACTTAAAATTATATATGACTAGACAGTATCCTACTAAATCTTTATTATGTTTATATAAGTTCACTTAAGCAGTGATTAGACACAGGGCAGCGATACTACTTAGGTGGGTCTATGCAACAGCGCTCTCAAAGGTTCATTCCTGCTACACCACTGCCACCACCCTTCCTAGTGCTGTTACACTGAGACACAAATCAGTGTGTAGACACATCAGAAAAAAGAAAGTCACTGAGGAGGAGGAGTGGAGAAAGTCATTTTTGGGTTACATCCATTTCCTGAATTATTTCACCACATGTCTGCATAAACAGCAAAGGGTAACGAACTGTCACTGCAACCAGCAAAAGAAGAACAAAAATCAAAACTAAGGAACAACCAAAGATAAAGACGACTGAATTATGATATATATTATGAGACAGGATCTCACTTCAACATGAAGATCTGTACTAAAGGCAACATATAAATTAAAACTTGTAAATCTTATTATTATTTTAAAATATTTAAAAAGAAAGAAAACCAATTCAAGTATTAATCAGTTCCTCATCACTGACCTGATTCACTGGTTCATTAAAGTTGGCAATAAGTCCAGCACGCAATGTTGTTTTTTCTTCTTCAGAAAGAGCACTGTCAGGATACATTTATTAGAATATAATTTCATTTCTAACAAAGTCAATAATCCTTAGAGTTGTCACTACTGTTAGATAATTACTACGATTTGTGCATTGTAGTGACTAGGTGAAGATTATCAAACTGAAACATGCATTTCAAGAAAATGGTGTGCAAATGTAAATTATGAAGAGGTCGTCCCTTGTTTCTCAACTATCTCAAGGTATTTGAAGAAAAAGTGAAACACTCAAGTATTTACAAGGTCTTTTGGCATCAGGTTTTACTGTGACCTACTTAAACCCAATTGGTAAAAGAGAAAGATCACATACAGAGTAAGATATTGAGGCAAGAAAAGCTATACAAAGTAAAAACTGACTGTAAGTAAGTAGTTAGTGTACAGTTATTACTGTAACAATTACGACTCAAGTGCTTTCATTTACTGATAGAAGAAAAATTTCCACTGTGCCTGTATTTTTGTTGTGTTTGTAAATACCCAAATGCAGCACAAAATTTCCATATACACAGCCATAATTTGAATGGTTTCTACAACACGAAAGGTACTATTAATGTACCTACGAAATCTAATCTCAAATAACTACAGCCTGCACATTTCAGTGATTGCAGAGATCTGTCACTTTGAGGCACAGCAAACAAAGAAAGAGTTTCAGTTGTTCAACTTTATGATTTATTTTATTCAGTGAGCCTGAACTGTCTTTTCTGTCAAGCATACTAAATGGACATTTCAAAAACAGTAAACCTACAATTCATTACTACAAGTAAAAATATTATAAGTTAGCTTCTGCATTTACAAGCAAAGCAGAAGAAGAAACCCCTTAAATACAGAAGTTTATGATAAACAAAGTGGACAGAAAGTTAAATAATTTAGAAATTAATTAGGATCCAAGCAGTATAGTGTGTTTTTATGTGACATACATATACAAGCCTCTAACCGCTCACAGGAGCTTGGAAGAGTTTACCATCCAGATAGTCCAACACTGACATCTGCTGGACACTAGAACTGCTACTTATTGATGAACTACAGAGTTCATAGACACAACTACGGGAAACAACCGCTCTATTTTCCTTCAATAAACTGCAATAAATGCCTACAACTCCAGACAAACTAGAAGTTATCAAGAGTGCATATTACTCAGTGAGTTATCTTACCTCTGTGCGGAATTACACCAGAGGAAAAATCGCTAAGTCTCTATGTTATAGTCTTCCACAATTTGCAGTTTTGAAGATTTTTCATATTTTTCTGTGTTTATGGCATGGGAAAATACTTACCCATAGATTCAAAAAGTTCTTCTGGAGCTTTTGTTTATTTATACATATTTTTAGGATGTATTAGTTCATAAACTAGAAGTCTAAATCTGACACTACTTGAAATTAGCATTCAAACAGAAAAATGACAAAAGATATTATGAAGTTTGCTAACACAGTGATCAAATTAAAGAAAAAAGTCCACAAAAGATGGGACGACATAGTAGTAAATTATATGTGAAATCAACAATATTTTCAAGAAAAGAAACTCATAAAGAAAAGAAACCACTGAGACTCAAGAGAAGTTATTTCTGAAGAAACCCAGAATGTACAAAATTATAAAATAAGACCACAGTCTGATAACGCTTCCAAAAGTTAGATCAAATTGTGACTGAAAACAGGCTATCACAAATCTAGAATCTACTCAGAGAAAGTTGCCTAAGAAAACAGGATAAAGAACATTCAAAAGCCTATCTCTAAAACTAGTTGTTGAAAAATGCCTCTTTAAGTCTAACACAAGTAAAGAGTAAGTAGTCAGAATATGACAGACAGCACAGGCAAACGCGTGCAGAAAGCAATCTATTTTAGAAGGATAATTTTATTTTTAAAGAATTTGTTATGACTTAGTATTCTGTAACTATGAATTTTATTAGAATGAAACACTCAACTATTCTACTTTCCAAATAATTAATTATTTCAACTTAATATGCATCTTCCCACCATGTAGAAATAGCAGTTGTAAAGCCACATTCGCTCAGCAGAAATAGGGTAAAGTTAGTGCTGCTAGGCTCAAAGAAAACTTGAACACAGTGTAAGAGAGGCATTTAATATACTGTGACTGTTCCTGGAGATGGAATGTTCTTCACATGTGTGTAAGTATTCAAGAATTACTGCTTTAAAAGAAACTTTCTTTAGCTCTGATTTACAAATGAATTAAAGCTACATTAATAGGTTATATGAATAGGTTATCTGTCAGAAGGCAGTGAGACCCTGGCACAAGCTGCCAGAGAAGGTGTAGGTGCCCTCCAATCTCTGGAGGTGCTCAAGGTCAGGTTGGATGGGGCCCTGGGCAGCTTGATATGGTGGGTGGCAACCTGCCCACAGTAGGTGGTTGAAAGTACATGTTTCTTAAACCAAGCCATTCAATGATTCTATGAATTACATAATTCTTTGCAACAAATTATAATGGCACTATAACTTTTAAGTAAAATATTCAGTTCTTAATACTGACTAGACTTGTAGCTTCTTTGGAGAGCTTTTTGTCATGTATTATCAGAACAGATACAATAGGAGAAGAAAAGGAAGGCCAGAGTTTCCTACTGTGTTAGCTACTGCCTCTTTCCCATGCATATAATATGAATTATATGAAATCTGCATAAGTAACCTTTCCAGGAGTCTTCACGCCTACCATATCTGCCACTATCAGAAAATCTAAATAATAATTACAAACCTCATAATGTTACTTCAAAACCTGGTGAATACAAAACACACTTGTAGCTCAGATTTTTAAAGCAAAACACAAAGAAAGTTGCGAGAAGTAATATGAGAGCAGACAGAGCTCCAGTGTTGTAAAGTTTTAATCAATTTCAACATCAACCCCAAAACAGCTGCTATCTACAAAGGAATTAGCTGATTATCAGTTGGGGAAGTATACCAAAACCTATTGTAGGTTAAGTGGAAGGGAGTCAGAACTTACTGTGGTGCAACTCGTCTCCAGTAGCGATCAATTCCATTTTTAAAATACAACACAGCTAACCATCTGACGTTCACATCCAGGGCATGATTTGTAAAGATGTTCTGTTTATTAAAAAAAAAAAAAAAGTTTAATGTGATCCAATATGCCACAGAAAGAAAAGAAGCTGTATAAAAACATGCATTGGCACATGTATAAGCACCCCTTCTGTGTATAAGAGTATATAGAAACAAACTGTAAACACACCCTTCTGTGTATAAGATTATATAGAAACAATCTGCATCAGTCAGCATTTGACAGACAAGTAAAATAATATGTTAAAACTAATTTTGAGAGTTTACAAAAATGCTCAATGCTGGCCTTAAAATTTAATTTGAAAAATATAAGTCTAATGAACAATGTAAATATGATTCTAATCTCATCTGGTAGAAGAGGGAATTAAAAGGTAATTACCAGCACCAATGAATTATTACAACAAAATTATTTCAACAGAACAGACATATTCTGACTGAAGAAACTACTCTGCATTGTGCAGACTTCCAATGTCCTTGAGGAGGTTTCTTCATTATTCTTGACCCATGCCAAGAACCTCCCTGACTACCAATATCAACAAGAAAACAGTGACAGGATAGCGACAGTCAATTTGCCTATGCTTTATGTTTGAACATTAGCTTCAACTGCTAAAGACATACATATACATATTCATTCATACACACACTGTTACACACATGTATGTTCAAGTACACATAAATGCATACAGGAATTATTTTATACAGTGCTTCTGAAAATTAACTAAACGGGAAAAGCTGAAATAAAGGCAAGGTGTGAAAACCTAAAACAGGTACCACAGGAGACAGCAGCTTTTCTGCTGTGTCCACTGTCAGCTTAGGAAAAAGGTGACTGTATCAGATGGGTATTTCTTGAAGGCATGAGACATCACTGCCTTCTTTAGTAAGTAAACAGGCATGAAGTCAGTGGTTTTATTCTATACTCCACTTAAATCAGTTCACTTCAGAAGCCCACAAAAACATGAAAACCATAGGAATCAGGTCGGCAGTGTGTTATAACTGCATACCATGTTTGAAGAAACTGTAAATACAGCCTTCAAAGAGCTCAGGAAAATGTTTATTGAGCATTGTCACTATAAATTCAGAACTTAATTGCACTTCTCCCAAATTCAATTTCTATAATAATTCCAACTTTCTAGATATAATGCTCAAAACAACAACAAAAAAGCCACAAAGCTCCATCACTACTAAGCAAACACAAGCCAAAGATATTGATTCAAAACTAGCAACCATTAGATAAACATCAAAGGTTGTAGCCACAGTGTTGCCACAGAAATTACAGGAACAAAGCTAAGCAATTAAAACTCATACAACTGGCAAAGGACACAAAACAAACAAGCATTCTAACTGCCTTTCCATCTCTATTCATCAAGAGGTATATAACATCTTCAAATGAAGTATAAAAATGCACAGTAACATCACTGCTAAGTACTACAATAGAACCTACTATTGTAGATTCAAAGATACACATTTCATCACACACTATAGTTTCCTCTATTCTCTTTATCCCAGAAGAGGTACTGACATTAGTAATTACATTACTCTTTCCCATAAGGACTGACTGTCTTAAAACTCTCCATTTACAACCATCTGCTTAACCCCTTGCTCCACCAAGAAGGTACCAACTACTTTTTCTTCCAGACAGTCTGAGTGCCTTAATGAAGTTAAACAAAGTAGACATTCTTTGGTTCTTTGAGAATATGTACTTCATCACCTTGCATCATATTTACAGATCTGTTTCATCAACAATAGTGGTAAAATAAGGTTCTCATCTTTCCTATTCCTGGAACCTTACTACAAGTCAAGTCATCTAATCTCCCTAGAAAGCCCTCTATTGCTGACAAGTAGGAAATCAATACTACTTGGGTATCAAATTGAATACATGAAGGAGTTTTTATTCTATGAAAACTGTCACAATACGCATCACCTCCACAACAAAGGTACAAATAAATGCTATTACCTCATGGGGGTGGTAAAGGGAATTCCGTCAACAAGGGTCCTTCTGGCCTTCTATTATCTTCTATTCTCTCACACCAGGCCAACAGTCCTTCTGACTTTCTATTATCTTACATTATCTCACAACAGGTTTAACACTAGAGGCTCAACCATTCATGATGCTAGAAGTTCTACTTTCTCCCTTACCTAAATACTAGAGAATCATACCTCCTCAGAGAGAGTGAGGACAATGCCAAGCACAGCTTGTGCAAGGACACCAGCAAGCTGGACCATGACAACTCAATGCTATCCTCAGCCAGAGGTCACTATCTAACACTATTCTAAAAGGTCACCTTCAGCTTGCTGACAATTTAAGAAACAACACCTTTTCCACTGTATCTTACCAACAAGACAGAGTAAAACCCTGGCTGTGTTTCCCACTGCTTCAGTTGTTCCTCAGCTGGCTTCAGCACTGCAGTATCTTGACTAGTAGCATGGGTCAAGACTTGCAAAACAATACTGCTTGCACTGTTGAGATCCATGAAAACCTGAAAGCATTTAAAAAAAGAAGAAAAACACGAATAAAAGACAGCAAATACAGACAGGTAATTTCCATGCACATTATCTAAACACCCTGTACTAATTTTTCATTGGACTACATTGTGTAAGATGCCGTCACACCCACTCATAAGCACTGTCAAGGTACAGAGAGATTAAACTAATTTACTTTCAGAAAATTCTCCACAGTAAAAGCAAGCATTAAGTCTATACCTTAGCATGCTTACTGGATTTGAAGGATTACAGAAAATATTTTGATATTAAATTGGTTACCTTGTGTGAAGCACAGCAGACAGAGCAAACTGCAAATAGAACTTCAGCAGCAAGCAGGTAAAACCATGAGGTTACCTGAAACAAGCAAGATGCATAGTATTAAAAGCTATTTTCTGAATAATTTTGCCCCTATAGAAAAGCTGATATATTTCAGGTGGTTAATTTCTATAATTCATAGCATCATCAAGTTTGTCAATGACCTCTAAGACCAGCCAGTCCAACTGTCCATCTAACATCTAGAAATATTTTATCTATGAAACAGAATTTTTCTCAACACATATGTATTCATTATCTATTTAGCATACAATAGACCAATCAGAAAAATTGGAAATGACAACTGCTTAATTTCAAATATAAATACATACTTACACCATGTAAAGAAAAACAAAGTCATTACTCTTGTTGACACAAGGCAGACATTACATTTATAATGACTGTAGAATAAGGATTACAATGAATTAAAGAGGAACATATACAAAAACAACGATATCTGATAGTTCACATAACTGATTTTCCATCTCTTAAAATTTTCATTTATAACCTACGTAGACTTATTGCAATACAGGTTCAAGTTAAAATATTTCTATACTTAAATTTCTTAAATACACTACCAAGTACAGATTGTTACTATGAAAAGGCTTGAGAATTTGCTTTTGTTCAATACTAAAAAGCAAAGTTTATCATTCCAACATTCACAAAAAAAATAAGGTAGAAACTCGCCAGGGTGATATTCAGAAAGTCACAAATCAAGCCTTATTCTGAAACAGGTCTGAGATTTTGATTTTTGAGAAAAGCATCACTGTAACATCAAAAAACAAAAAACAAAACAAAACAACAACAACAAACAAAAAAATCCCACCAAGATTAAAGACCTCACAATGTATGTCTTCCTCAATTAAAAACTGAAGATTTTCAGGTTAAAAAACACACAGATTAAAAAAAAAAAAAAAAAAAAATCAATGCAAAGAAAAAAAAAATCTATATCAGTATCAATATCATACTTTCAAAACTAGGTAGCCACTAAATCTCTTAGCAGAAATAACTAAAAAGAGCAAACAGGTAATCTTCTGTTTTATGCCTTACACACAATACATCTTCGTATGTCTCTGCTTTAACAGCACTACAAAACCAAACTACTTTCCATTTCTCTGTAACTACTTGATCAATCATTTTTTCCCTAATCATCAAATCGTTAAAGCATTATCAATGATCAATCATTAAATTCCCTAAAAATTTCCTACAATTACGAGATCACAACATATTTAAACACTCAAAATTCTCAGCTTGCTTCTTAGGAGACTATCAATATCCATGGAACCAGGACCTTGATTTACACTGTAAAATCTAACTAGGACTGACTTTCCCTTTGTGGAACAGTACCCAGAACAAAGAACCCATGTCAAGGTAAAGCTCTAATGTTATACTGGAAGTCTTGATAGGTTCATTGTTCCATTTAAAATAATGCTGTTGACATCACAGGGAGTATGAAAAGAGTATTCAGGTAAAATAACATGATGTTTTTATTTTCTGCAGATATTTTATATCTCAAACACCTCAGACTTTCTGCCTCATCGAACTGCCAAAATTCACCAGAAAGCAGGAACACACTGACAACACAGAAAAACACAGGATTGACTTGAAAGGAAGGATCTCTATTGCAAAGCACTACGAACTTCAGTAAAATAAGCTCACACAAACAAAGCATCAGTAAAATGTATATTCAGATTTTTCTGGTATAAACACTGCATAAAGGAAGTTCAGCTAGTCTAGCTAATAGAGCTTTGGAGAACCTAAAAAAGGTAGCAAAGGAAAGGAAAGGAGAAAAATAAGTGAATGGGAGAAAAGCTAGAAGAAGCGGGCGTAGAGCTTCACGATGGAGGAAATCACAGCTCAATTCCTGCAAGACCAAATTTATACTTTGTATTTGAAGTTACTTCATTTGTTTCTACTTAAAAGTCAAATTATTTTCATTCCAAAAGAAATGTATTCTTATCCCACGGTCCTACGCCTCTGAACAAGACCTGATAAAGTATAATTGTGAAGCAGCTAATCAATTAAAAAGAAAAAATAAAATAGAGAGTATCAGTTACATCGTGAAATGAAAAACCAATAGGGAACTTCTAAAAATTACTATGTTTGCAGTGTGCCCATCTGTCTAAACAAAACATTAAATAACTTCTTCAACTTGAAACAAACTTATTGCAGGACTTTTGCTCTGTGTTCTCTAAACAATGAGCTGCCACAGGAAAGCTGCATGCCGATTCCGTGCTACACACCCTGACATTCGACATCAATACTGAATGCAAGAAGGACATCGGGGAAGAAAAGGCAGCTTTTCTTTCCTTTATCTCCTTCCCCGTGAATGGCGTGATCACTACAACTTCACATGCTTCACCAAGAACAGGTGCCATCAGATGACTAACACTGAAGTTCGTACAACGCTAACAAAAACCCATGAGGATTTTCTTGTTTCAAAATTATCACCTGACAGTTCTAGGTAACAAAACAACAACAACAACAAAATCGAAGAAGCATTTACAAAACTTCACACATTCTTGAAAAAGTTTGTATTTTCACTTAAAAAAAAAAAAAAAAAGCATTAAAAAATGGGCAGGGGCTGGTAGAGGAATGGCCTTAAAAAGGTCAGAACAACAATTTACTTAACTAATTATTTCGTCTCTGAGAAAGGCCATACCGGATGCCCAAGAACGATCATCAGAAGAGGACAATCCTTCGGTGATATTTGCTCCACAAGACCCTGGTTTGAGGATGCACTAGAGGTAGGGCATCTGAATTGAACAGCCCCCACAATGTCTAGTCCTCCACAAATGGGCACTGTTGGATGAAACTGACATGAGCAACAGAACAAAAATGAAGGTAGCGATTTTGCTGAAGATGGGGTGATCCTTGGTTACAGCGTATAAATAAAATCTATGCTTGCCCTTGCACTCTTTAAATGCCTGAAGCTGAAGGAAGGAAGGTGAGTATTCAGGCTCTTTCTTGTACTGAAATACATTCAAATTCTAGAATCACACTATGAAAGCAAACCAAGAACAGCTACATAACTGCAGACAAAAGATTTTATGAGAAAATATTTAAAATCTTAGCTTTTTCTGTACTGCAAACATTCAGCATAACAGCTCATACATACCCAGCCAGCTAATTTCTACAATTGTTATCTTTCGTTAATTCAATGAAATATTTTCCACCGTAATGAAGTACAGAAACAGATTCAGCTATGATATTCTGAAATTGACAACAGTACTTCACAAAATACAGTGTTCTCACTGAAAATAATGTTAATTACATACTGGACAGCTTTAGGAGGAACATGGCAAGTGTCTCCAGCTGCGTTACCACCCTCCTCTACACAGCAGTATCCAGGAGGACACTGCACATAACATACTGCTCCTAACACAGTCTTCAGTATTGTCATCATTTTCCCCTTCCCCAGGTCAAGAAAAAAAGTGCAGAAACTGGAGAGAGTCCAGAGTTACCAATGGAATTGGGATCAAGCAAAGGACTTATGAATAGCTACTGAGTACTTGTTCAGTCTGGTAAAGTGGGAGCTACAGGATAGCTGAAAAGATACCTAAAAATGACCACATGAGAGGCACATACAAAGAGAGTGAGAATGACTCTTCAGGTTTTTGCAGATCACATTACAGGGGCTAAAGCTACCAGCCACATTCTGGGAGATTCAACTAGAAACTTAAGACTTTTCAGCACATTTGTTTTGAGGCAAATAGGAAAAGCAGAATTTCTATTCTGAACAGACACAAGAACCAGCAACGGCTCATCTTCTGAAAAAATACTTCAAATGAAAGTTAGCATTGGTGTCGAGGTTCACAAGCCATCAGCAGTGCCCAACCTCTCTCCATTATTTTCCTATGAGCCTCTTTTCCTGAGGTTATAGTACCTGTATCAATCACACCAGATGTTTGTCTTTCTGCTGAACATTAAAACAAACAAAAAAACTACAAGTACTGTTCAACGTCCCACAAAAATTATTAGCAACTACACTAGTAACCAGAATCACTACAACAACTGCATGTTAGTCCTTAGGAAGATTTTCAAGAATAGTTCATTATTTCTTTGTGTAAATAGGAAACATCATCTACACTTTGCCCAGTCATAGTTGTAACAAAGAAAAAGAAAAATATCTATGCTAGAATGAATTTTGGTGCTTTCGTTCCTTTGCTGCTAATGACACAAACAGTGACCAGAACTACAACAGAATTTATATAGAAACTTATTAGTACAGCGAAACAAAAACCCAGATCTGAAATAAAAATCAGCTGACACAGGGGAAAAAGGAGCAAAGAAAGAAGGTAGAACACAGGAATAAGGGACAGTTGGTGAGAAAGGCTGGCATTAGTATCTACAGTAGTAACTAAAATTAAAATGAAAAATTCTCTGAGGTTAAATGGAAAGCAAACTGACCAAAAACTCCTTACAGAAGGTACAGGAAGTAAGAAGTGATAGTGGAACTATTCAAAGGAGTATGCTTGGACATAGCTCAGGGAAAACCATGTCACAGGGCTCAGCACCAACAACACAGAAGAAGGAGAAAGGAGTGCACAAAGAAAAGGAAGGAATATTTTCATTTTTTATCAGTAAGGGTGGAAGTGACCTTTACTATTACTGAATTTCAACCCCCTGCCATAGGCAAGGATACCTCCCCTCTAGATCAGGTTACTCAAAGCCCCATCCAGCCCGACCTTGAACAAACCCAGGGAAGAGGTGCTCACAACTTCTCTGGGCAATCCGTTTCAGTGTCTCACCACCCTCACAGTAGAGAATTTCTTCCTAATATCTAGTTTAAATCTACCCTCTTTGAGTTTAAAGCCATTTCCCCTCATCCTGTACATGCCCTTACAAAAAGTCCCTTCACAGCTTTCCTGTAGGCTCCCATCAGGTACTGGAAGGCCGCTATACTGTCCCCTCAGAACCTTCTCCAGGCTGAAGCCACAAGCCTGTCCCCGTAGGGGAGGTGCACCAGCCCTCAGATCATTTTAATGGCCTTCATCTAGATCTGCTCAACAGCTCCATGTGCTTCCTGTGTTGAGGGCCCCAGAACTGGGTGCAGTGTTCCAGGTACCTTGGGTCCTGTCACCAATCACTTCCCTTGACTTGCTGGCCATTTTCTCTTGATGTAACCCAGGATGTGGTTGGCCTTCTGGGTTGCAAGCGCTCTTTCCTGGTTCATGTTGAGTCTTTCATCAACTGACACTCCCAAATCCTTCTCATCAGGGCTGCTCTCAAGCCATTCTCCACCCAACCTGTGTCTCTGCTTAGGATTGCCCTGACCCAGGTGTAGGACCTTGCACTTGGCCTCGCTGAACATCAAGAGGTTGGCAAGAACCCATCTCTCAGGCCTGTCCAGGTCCCTCTGGACCCAGAGACTCTCTGGGAATCCCTTTCCTCTAGTATGTTAACCACACCACCCAGCTTGGCGTCATCTGCCAACTTGCTGAGAGTACACTCAATCCTACTGCCCATGTTGCCTAGGAAGATGTTAAACAGCACTGGGCTAAGAGGAACACCACTTGTCACCAGTTTCCACCCGGACACTGAGCTGTTAACCACAATTCTCTGAGTACAACCACCCTGCCAATTCCTTACCCAGCAAGTGGTTCATCTGTCAGTAATTCGTTTTTCTCCATTTTGGTGCCCGGGACATCACAAGAGACAAAGTCAAACACTTTTCACAAGGCCAGGTAAATGAAATCACCTGCTCATCTTTCACTGATGATGCAACTCCACTGCAAAAGCCCACCAAGTTTGCCAGGCTTGCTTCACCCTTGGTGAAGCCATGTTGGTTACCACCAATCACTTCATTTTCTATGCGCGTTAGTAGGGCCTTCAGGAGAATCTACTCTACAGTCTTGCCAGTCTCAGAGGTGAGAATGACTGGCATGTAGTTCCCTGCATAGCTTTTTTTCCCTTCTTGAAAATGAGGGGTATGTTTCTCCTTTTCCAGCCACTGGAAACTTCTCACGATGACTTAGTTCACACAGTCCGTCTTATTTGTCTAACTTCTTCTAAACTCAGCTCACCTTTGCCATCTCATAAACACGACTGAACGCTTCACAACAAACTAGCACGCAACAGCAGACATCAAAATGCAAGATTCAGCTCTGATGCAGAGGCCTTAAACTAATTATTAATTATATAATTAATCAAACTAATTCACGTGAAGCCATTCCAGCAGACAGTTAAAACCTACACCTGAAGACACGCTTCCCAAAGTTTGCATGTCCAGTTTGGGCGATAAAGACCTACATAGCACGGCACACATCCAGGCTAACGGCAGCAGCAATCTCCCGCAGAACGGCACGACGACGGAGCGGGAGGGGGCAGCGACGGGACGGGCGGGCGCCGGAGCTCAGGAAGTCGAAGCCCCGGGGTGCGCACGGCACGGGAGGCGCTCCCACGCACCGCCAGCGCCTCTCGGAGCGCCGTTTCGAGGACGGGGACGCTCGGAGGCGGCGGCGGCGGCGCTCAGAACGCCCCGCACGTGCTACAAGGCAACAAAAACGAGAGACGGGACTCACCGCAGCCGCGCCGGCCCTGCGTGCGACTCGGGGAGAAGCCGCTTCGCCGTCGGCTGTCAGCCTGCGGGAAGAAAACAGCCGTGCGTAAAGCTGCGGCCGCCCCGCCCCGCCCCGTCCCGCAGGACGCGGCTCTCCCCGCAGCGCGCCGCGCCGCCCCGTCCCCTCGGCGCTGCCCCGTCGGACCCGTTCCGCGCGGCGCCGGGGGCCGGGCGGACGGCGCGACGGCGGCGCGGAGTCCTCGTCCCGGC